>LR991047.1:5147419-6388895 GCA_905163495.3 Cosmia trapezina
ACTTTAGTTTTCTAAATCTTAATTATAAATACTTCATTAAAATCGGAACAGATGTAAATTCTAAAGAAAATTAACTGTTATCTAATAAATGAAACGCTAAAAAGCATGTTACCGTATCATTTTGTGTTAATTTAGATGATGTCAAAAAGTAGCAGTGTTAACCGACTTCTGTTGCTGACCGAACCTACCAAATTCAAATTTGTTTGAATCTGTTTGAAACAATTACTGCGTTGCTGCGCGGCCTGACCCGACTCCTAATGTACTTTGTCGCAATTTTGCAATGCAGCGCGCTGTGGCTAGGTATAATGTGCTTTCTAAAAGGACATTTATGATCAACAGGTCAAAGAAATTAATATTCCGGTCCGCTTCCAAGGCAGTGCAGCGAACTTTCAAGATGACATTGCAATTATAATCCTGGAGACCCCCTTTGTGTACAACCCGTTCGTCAGACCAATCTGCTTGGATTTTGACGTTTCCTTTGACAGGAGACAACTGCAGCCAAAAAATTCGGGAAAGGTTAGTGACAATTTTTACCCGACTACGGCGAAACAAAAAGGAGGGTTATGATTTTGACCAGTATGTATGTAAGTATGTATGTATTTCGGTATGATCATCTGTTCCCTCATAACTTTTAAACTGCTTGTCATAATTTGACAAATGAGGTATCATTGGAAGCGTCTTGATCGTCCGCTATAGTTATAGGCTATGTGACGTCACATTAGGTTGATTATGGCACCCTCTAGCGGACAAAAATTCATGACATAAAAACATTTTTTTTAATGATGCCGTGTGTTTACTGTCGAACAAAATATCAACCTTGCCCTTGTTGAAATAGTTTTTCGTCAGTTATAACGCGCTTGAAAACGGGCTCGTGGCTTATTGACCAATATCCTCTTAAGAGGTCACTTTACTCATCATTATGAACAGCTTTTACTATGGGACCAAACCTGAAATCGCGAAAAAAAAATCAGTAGTATTTTGGGTATTCTAGTCTAACCTGATGCAGCTGAATACCAGTATTTTACATGAAGCGTCTGCCTATCTGACCTCCACAACCCTTAGTGACTGTGTTGTAGAGGTCAGATAAGATTAGTTATCAGACTTTCGGGCTTCTGACAACCCGTAAGGACTGTCAAAGATACACGAATGACACAGCCGGGACCAATGGCTTAACGTGCTTTCCGAGGCACGGAGGGGTCTCGGTATGTAAAGATGGTCACCCATCCACGGACCAACACCGTCAAGCGCAGCTTAACCTGATCGATCGACCCGTGCGACTGCTATTACTTAGCCACGAGCCCCTCGAAGTGAAGCTCTTTTCATTTATATAGAATTATAGACGGATAAATTTATTGTACCTACACTTCTAGCAAGAAATACAGCTATGTGTGATGTTAATATACAGGGTGTAAGGGACAGCCCTCCGCAAACTAACAGGGTGCATACAGCTCCTCATTTTGAATCATATTCCACCGGAAATTTTCTCAGGAAAATTAACATTTTTTCAAATTTTTTTTCAGTTACATTTTCATTATGTCAATGTAAAATTGCATTGTGTATTCGCAGCACTCCATTTATGTAAAAAAAACAGCAAAAAAACAAAACTGAAAATAAAAAAAACCAGCAATGGATGTAGAAATACTCTAACGAACGACGGGTGAAATCAGCTGTTCACTTTCTGTCTAGCTACAGAGTTCATCGAACTCACCGCATACCTATTACCTACCCCTCCAAACCAGTAATAGACGCTCCGATTTGTGCACAAAAACACAAACAAATCAGGTTTATTGGATTCCCATAACGTTCCTGAAAAAATTTCATGTACCGGTCATCTTAGTATGACATACTGAATTCACCCTATCAGTTTGCGGAGGGCTGTCCCTTACACCCTGTAGAATTATAGACAGATAAATTTATTGTACCTATACTTCTAGCAAGAAATACAGCTATGTGTGATGTTAACATAGGTAGTTATCTAATATTTTAATTCTCTCTAGGTGGCCGGTTGGGGTCTCACAGCTGAAAATGGCGAGGCTTCCCCAATCCTCAAGGTCGTTGAGCTGCCCTACGTGGACATTGCGCAATGCATCTCAACATGTCCAGCAAGCTTCAGAGAGTACATCACCAGCGATAAGATTTGCGCTGGCGGGCATGGTGAGTTCAACAAAATGAAGATATCGTAGGTACACTAACAGCCAGAAGTCGACTAGCAATCTCACAAAACCATGGCATAGCAATATTAGTTTACTTATGACCTTCGGCGCCGCAGCCCGTATAGCGCAGGCGATAATGGTCATTGCGGTGTAAGCGGGACTTCTGGCCGTTGACTGTACCTACAGTCTACTTCTTGAGCTGGCCTAGCGCAGTAAGGAGTTTCAGTATAGTTACCACTGACATAGAGCCTTAGGCTGCCTGTCCACCGGAGCTGAGCGAGGCTGCGGAGCGGAGAAACGGAGAAATTAACCAATAAGATTGCACAAAATCTCCGCTCCTCTTCAGAGTTTAGATTTTAGTGGTTAATATTTCTCCGTTTCTCCGCTTCAATGGACGAGCAGCCTAACTGTAACTACTATTTTTTTTTTGTATCCTGCTTAACGCAACAATCTGTCCCTAGACATTAAGCCGACGTTCGCACGGACGTAAAAATATTGCGGCGAGTTTTTTTCGCGCACTGGATTTTTAACGCTCTGCTTAGCATTAGCACTGGGAGTTGAAAATCCAACAGTGTGTTTTTTCGACGCGCTGGGATGCACTCTGTTGTTGTTAGGTTGGATTCTCGAAGCTCTGCTCAACACTGAGAGTTGAAAATCCAGCCGCGATATTTTTACGTTCGTATGATCGTCGACTTAGCTGCTCCTTTGGTCGAAGTTATTCTGTAATCTATTAAGTAGTATTTAGTAACCTATTCTATACTACCTACTATACTATAACCTTTTTTTTTTTTTTTTTTTTTTTGAGGGTGGGAAATCATCAAATAACTTCTCCCGCTCTGGGTGGAGCGGGAGGGCGTGTCAGACTTTTACTGACTAAAACCCACCCGTGTTCCTTCAGTTGCCTATGCCAGGGCCGCGGTAACCCCTTCAGACAACCCGCGACCCCAGCGGCACTATACTATAACCTGAAAATTTTGAGCATGATAGTTTTCAGACCCTTTCTTGCTTCGTGAAGCACATCAATCCGACAGTCGCGGATATCGTTCGTAGATCTTTGACTGTCGTTACGTAGGTGCGGGTAGTCAGAAGCCTGAGAGTGTAACAACCAGTCTTACCAAGTGTTCTGGCGCAATGCCTAGCGGTTATCGAAGAGCAATTCACGCGTCGTTAAGTCTACGCACTATGTTGTTTTAAGCAGGTGTTTGTTAGTTTGTTTTGATACTTTCATGATTGTGTAAAATCAGTCTACCGACCATTTTCTTAATGTACACACGATATTAATTAAACCTTTTTTTATGTAATTGGACTTTAATTACGAGTAGCCCCAGTGTATAGTCAAAATATAAGTACACCAAGGGATATCCTGTTACCACCCAGTAACTGGGTTGTGTAGATGAAATAGGCAGTCACTCCATGTAAAATACAGGTATTCAGTTGCATCCGGTTAGACTGGAAGTGTACCCCAACATAGTTGGGAAAAGCCTCACTTTAACCTCACTCACCTCACTTTTTTCAGGTACAGCGCTATGCAAAGGCGACAGCGGCGGCGGGCTAGCGTTCCCCGAGTCAGAACGAGGCACAGACCGCTACTACCTCAGAGGCCTTGTCTCCACAGCCCCGAACAATGAAAACCTTTGTAAAAGCAATACGTTTACTACGTTCACACAGATACTAATACATGAACATTTTATTAGAGGGTATCTTTAGGGTCAGGTCAGACCGAGCAGCAGAATGCTCGAAGAGTTTTTCATTGATAATGAACTTAATCAAAACTGAAATAGAGTAGAGCAAGATATGATTCTCTGTGGCGTGTGTTCTAGCATATTTTCACTCAAAACTGAAAGCAAAGAGAATGTGTTCGATCATTTTGCTGGTCTGTCTGCGACTCTGCGCTGACACATGAAGTGCTACCACAAAGTAAATGTACTGCGTAAGTTCCACACACATGTTCGGGTCGGCACATTCGGTAGTGTTTGCTTAACAGCAATACCGACCCAGAGCAGTTACCTACTACACATAAGTATTATTCGTCTTGTGTCGATCGGAAAGCTCCGATCGGCATCTACACTCGCTTATTCATGTTCGGGTCGGCTTGGCTCAATTTGAGCTTAACCGAACGAGTTTTTGTCGAAAACATAAAGTATCTACACAAGCTGTTGCCCGCAGCTTCGCTCGCATGTGAAAACAAAAAACCTTCCTTAGTGGACACTTACAACATAGAATAGAATAGAATAGAAAAAAAAGGCATTCAACTGCCAAAATTTCAAGGTTGTAGCCTCAGCGGTGTAGGCTCTGCGTTTATGAATCAGTCAGTCATCACAAGTAATTATATACAAAAAATAAAAAAATAAAAAAAAAAGAAATAAAAAAGAAAAAAAAGATAAAAAAGAATAAAGATAATTATATTCGGTATTGCCGCCCGGCTACGCCGAATCATGCTGAGCCGAACATGTATGTAGTACCCCACATACGTACGCCTTGTCGAAGATTTTAGCGTTGTATAATGCATGCCAAAGAGCGATGGAACGCAGCATTCTGGGCGTAAGAAGACAGGACAATATTCGAAAGACCACGCTGCGTTCCAGAACGGGTACCTATTAGTTATGGATGAAGGCAAGAAGGCTGTCAGGCTCAAATGGGATTGGCCGGGTCACATCAGCCGTTCAATTTGTATCTATGTGCAACACGCGTGGTCTCACCTCACTATAGAGGCGTAGATAAGATAAGATAAGATAAGATTTTTATTTTCGTAAAACATGGTATAGGTATAGATGTTATTATAGAATAGAGATCTAACATGTTTTGCTTAAAATTAAAGCATGCAAACTATTAATTAGATTTATTTTTTACTGTAATGTCAATATAAAATTATATATTATAAAAGTACTTATGTACATAACTGCTATTCGTGTACCTATACAATAATTTACCACCAGCTTTAAAGCAATACTTAATAATGTTTAATATAATTTGCATGAGTTTTTTGGCAAGAAATGATGTAAGTACTTAAGGCGAAAGCGCCAGGGTAGCCCGCGAAATTCAAAATTTCTTACGTTTTTTGCAATTTGTAGGTCAGTGTGAGCTTGTATGTTGATTAAAATATGATTCGCGGCCGTAGCTAATATGGCTTTACAGAATTATAATCATTAGAATCAGCAATACAACTCCATAAGTTAGCATTTACCTCAAACCTCATGATTTCATGAAATCGCTAGATTTGAGATAAATGCTAACTCATGGAGTTGTATTGCTGATTCTAATGATTATAATTCTGTAAAGCCATATTAGGTACGGCCGCGAATCATATTTTAATCAACATACATGATCACACTGACCTACAAATTGCAAAAAACGTAAGAAATTTTGAATCTCGCGGGCTACCCTGGCGCATCAACCTTAAGTAGTTATGTAACTAACACTTACTTAAAAATGTTTAATAGAATTTGCATGAGTTTTTTGGCAATAAATGATGTAAGTACTTAAGTAGTTATGTAACTAACACGTAGAACTAATTAATTAATTTAATTTGCGTTTCTTTGTTATGTATTTCATATCCGACATAGGTACTGTTGATCCTAAAACTGTTATGTTATATTATAAGATCTGATTGTACCTAAACAGTTACGCAATAAATAATTCTTATTCTTATTCAACATTCAAAATTAAGTCAAAAAATAAGTAAAAGTAAGGAAGTGACAGCGGTTGTCACTTCCTCACAAGTAGGTACTCATTTCTTATTCTATCCGAAAGGATAGAATAAGAAATGAGTACCTACTTACACGAATGTGTAACACCATACATCCCTCTTAGCATTCGAATCTCATCTCTCATCTCAGCTGCATGCAATTGCTTTTCATTCATCCCTTTTGTGGCCGTCGAGAAATACCTATCTCTCATTATTATAATAAACACCTACTGTAACAAACATTTAATGATAGTATCTTAGATGAAATAAAAACATAGGCACGTATTATAATTACCTGTGTTCCATCCAACCCCGATAAGACTAATAGCCTTGTCAGGGCGATTATAATAATCAAAGATTGCTGTAGGTACTTAATCAACTAAGGCTATTTTCTTCCATTTGATGTTTAATAAATGTTTTGATACTAAGCAGTTTTTTTTTCGACAGACATTTTCCTCACCCCTGAAACACTTTTTACGCTTCTAGGTCATTGATCTATAAATAAGGTCTCTAATATATCAATGTTCTAGGTGCCTACTGGTTTGGTCGGGGTACCTTAGCTTATGCTTCGAACTTTTAACTAACACCTAATACATAATACTACTTAGTCTGTGGTGAACGTACTGCCGGGAATTCCTTCCATATTCCTTGTCTACATTAAGGGAACCTCTGTGCAAAATTCAGCTTTCTAGGTCCAAGGGTTTGGGCTGGGCGTTGATTAGTCAGTCAGTCAGTCAGTCAGGACTTCTCGTTTTATTTATATATACCTAAGCTCAGACTTAAAAAGAAAAGGAGGACTCCGCGCCACGCATATCAAAAGTGAAGCACCGTACAGATTTATGTGTGCGTGATTTGAGTACCTGCAAAGACGCCGTCGCTCGTGTCACGTAATGGCGGCTGGTCGGCATACTATGATGTAAATGTGTGCGCAACGCGTGTTTGTCAAGCGGTCCGGCTACTTACTATGCTTCACTTTCGATATGCGTGGCGCGGAGTCCTCCTTTTTTTATAAGTCTATGTATAAGCTATAGATAATTTTTTTATAAAATAAATGATTGTAAACTACCATTTTGTAAGTTTTAATTTTCCTGCCCTAAGTGTTCCTTTTTGCGCCAAAGTTGGCAAGTTATTTTTTAAATGAATTGGACCACGGAACTCAAAAGGTGCTGTGGTCCAACTATTTTTAAGTTGGACAACTGCCCCTAGTAAAGACCCATGGTCCAACTAGTTGGACAGAGCAGTTGGACAACTGCCCCGGACTGATAATAATATACATCCAGACAAACGGCCAAAAATTCATCGTTACTATTTTATGGTCGAGTTAGAAGTAGAACGCGGCAGCAGCCGGCGAGCGCTCCATCCAGTGGCGTAACTACAGGGTGGAGAGTCGGCAAAATGCCACGGGCCCCCAGGCGGAAGGGGCCCCCGGTCAGAGGAGAATCCCAACTCCCAACATTTATTATTACCCATTTAGTAAAAAACCGATGAATTTGCCACGGGCCTCGAACGGTATAGTTACGCCACTGGCTCCATCCAAGTTAAGCGCCGTTACTTAGGCCCATTTCACCAATGGCGTCGTTATCCAAGTATAACTATTCCAGGGATAAAATTATTACCTGCATTTACTCTCAGAATAACTCATATTACGTTTCACCACTTTGTAAAGACAAAAAGTAACTCCTAGTATAACTATTCTTTGTTATGTGTTTTTTTGTTATCTGTGGCACGTTGAATGTGAAGTGATAAACAAAGGAATGTGAATGCAGACAAATTCAATAGGCTTGTCATTTTCTCAGTACAGTATAGCATAACAAGGCCTTTTTAATTTAGTCGTTACTTTTAGCATCTGTGCCAATGTGTCTCGGATATAAATTCCAATTGATGTTCAATTTTTAATAATAAATTATATGCTGCTGCTTTAGATAAACGAAATCTAATCATGAAATCCTTTTCGTCGTAGTTGTAAAAATGCTCATTTCTTTCTTTAAACCATCTTGAACGTCTCAAAATAACATAGTTCTATCTTCACTATCACTTTCACTGTCCGATAACATTCTTCTCAAACGCTGCATTTCTTTAACTACTTGTATACTTATTTTCTTTGAATTGCAATGCACATCAATAGTCGCTCACACAAGACAAGACTACAAGTGGTGATGGTAGGCGGTAGCTCAGCTCAGCTGACATAAAAATTGCCGCCATTTTGATTTTATCTGAGGAATAAGCCTGTTATTCCTTCAAAATTGGTGGTATAAGAGTTACTCTCGTATATCTTTGTTATTCTCAGGATAAGTAGTTGGTGAAACGAAAACATGGTTATCTGAGAGTAAATAGTAGCTTTATCCTTGGAATAAAACTTATTCTAGTTTGGTGAAATCGGACCTTAGTTGGCTATTTAGTAGGTGATAGGAATTTTATTTGAGGTTCACAAAAAGAGGCGCAGTCATAATATTAGAATGTTCAATAATATTTTTAAGTGCACAAAATGGGAATTATTAAAGGATCGATTAAACACAATTTTTAAAATCAGGTTACTTAGAAAGAAAGAAGAAAGAAAAAACGTTTATTTGCGGTAAACATGACGCAAACTACAACAGAATAAAATAATTATTTAAAAACAATTTGGGGGAAAATAAGCGTCACATCTACGCAAAACGGCCACCGCTCATCATAATATGCCGCGACCCCATGCAAAACGGAGCCCCAGCGCTGGTTTTCAGCGACAGCCGGCGTTGACGCAATAACGTCGACCGGTGCAGCATGTAACAAATAATATGCAAATATAAAATAAATAAAAATATGTGTATAAATAAAATAATTAAATAAACGCTTCTAAAAGTATGGATAAAATATACCCTTACATGAAAAAAAATACAAAAGATCTCAATTCAATTTATTACAAAAATAATTTAATTACATTTAGGTAAGATATTTAATGGAAAAAAAAACATATCAAGAAATCTTAATACATCAAAATTAACCTAATTATTTTAAATGACTTCGTTTCTTTACTTACGAATTAATTTAAACGCTAAACAAATACATTCTTCACCTACTACCTACCACATTACAGACAGATAAGATTCCACAAAAATCCGTGGTGTGGTGCTACACGAATAATATTTACTTCTACAATGCGTTTCAAATAAGAATAGGATCGACTTAGCGCCATGTTGTGACGTCATAGCTGTCAAATCGAATAAATTGGGTAGGGTGAGCAAAACAAGATATTTTTTAAATAACATTTATTTATGAATCATGAACGAAGAATTTGAAAAAAATGAAAAAAATTGTTGCCAACAATGAAAATATGAAAGAAAGAAGTATAATTTATAAAAAACTAATTATGAATAATTTTTTTGTCCTTTTTCACTTTGTTTTAACTAAGACTCGGTTAAACAAAAAAAAACGTTATTGATACGCAAATAAGTTTTCTTTGCAATCCGTACTTTTCAATCAACATATGACAGATAGAGGTCGTTGACGTTCCTATTCTTATTTGAAACGCATTGTACTAATACCACGTGCCTCGGAATTGGTCCCGGCTGTCGTTCCTGGATCTTTGAGTCGTTACGGATCGTCAGAAGCCCAAAAGTCTAACAACCAGTCTTGCCAAGGGGTATCATGTTACCCAGTAACTAGGTTGTGGAGATAGGCAGTCGCTCCATGTAAAATACTGGTATTCAGCTGCATCCGGTTAGACTGGAAGCCGACCCCAACATAGTTGGGAAAAGGCTAGGCAGATAATGAGTAATATCAAATTGGCACATAAAAATCTACTTTTTCTAAATACATTATTGAGACCACAGAAAAATTTAGGGCAGGATTTACAGACCGCACTTTGGTAATGAGCACTTAATTTTAATTATATTCATATGAAATGCTTGCTCACGTTGGCTTATACGAATATGTACATTACACTCATATGGATAAGGTTCAAATTCGTATGAAACAAATAAAAAGAAAACTACAAAATACCAGTCGTTTACCAAAACTGTTGCTAGGAATTTGATATAATAATAATAATACCAGCCTATTATTGTCCCTCTGTTGGGCAAAGGCTTCTTCTCATACAGAGAAGGCACAAGCATTAATCACTACGCTTGCTCTAGACGGGTTGGTGATTTCAGACTTATATTAACGTTTCCTCGTGAAGATATAATTATTACCAAAATATTTGAGCGTTTTTAAAGGAAGATTATTATTTAATAACTAGTATGCAAGGTGCTACTTATATACAGAGTGTCGGAAAATTAAGGGTGTGGTGCACACGGCTACACATCAAGCTATACATTTCCAGTTTACACTGACCTCTCATTGTATGGAAATTCTATACAATGCGAGATCAGCTTATGCTGGAAATGTATAGCTTGATCTGTAGCGTACAAACCACCAAAATGAACAACTTTCTCCCGGGGACCAATATCGTAATCGCGAAAAAAATTATCAGTCGTCCCATACATTTGCTCGAGCTCTTGTATGGGACAACTGATTTTTTTTTCACGATTACCTACGATGTTTGTCCCTGGGAGAATGTTATTCCGTTTGATGGCCTGTACTACATCCTTAATTTTCCGACACACTTTCTCAGATAAATTGTATAATATTATTAATTTCAGTGATACATAATATTAAAACTAAGTATATAGCTATAAATGCATTTATTAATTTTAAAACATTCATTTCTATTTTATAACTAGCTGACCAGCCCGACGAATGTCTTGTCAAAACAATTTCTTATTATTTTTTTCTTATCTACCCCAGTAAAGAGGAGAATAAAACAAAAAAAAAATATTATTCAAATAGGTCAAGCCATTCTGTAAGTTATGGCGTCACCAAGGGAATTAAGGATTCAATTTTATTACATATAAAAATTATATAATTAATAATATATTTTGTTTTAATTGTAAATTGCTGATAGTTGTTTTTTCACATAATTGTAACAATAACAAAAATCTAATAAGAACCAAATAATTGTGATTATTATTGCATAGACAAGTACATAAAAAAAATATAAATTAATAAAAAATAAGTTTATGTTTTTTTTATGTTAATTACTATCTACATTCAGAATAGAAAAGTTTTTACTACCTACGACCACTTTCACTGATATACCCCGTTTTATATTCAGCCATTGCCATTGCCATTCGCGCTGCCGAAAATATTTCCCTAAATATTGCTGTGAAAATGTGTGAATGTGAATTCAAGGGAAATTAGTGTTTACATTGCCTTGTCACATGTCTTTCCAACAATGGAGAACGTAGAAATTTGATAGGTACTTAGCAAGTGAGCGAGAGAGCAATACCTACATAAACTGTCATTTGCGCTCGCGTTGCCGGTCCTTTGATATCCGCCAAAAAACAGGCAATTCGGGGATCGCCAGGCAAGGCAAGCGGCAACGCCAACGGCAAGGGAAGCGACCTGTTTACACATTCACGTTGCCCATTTTATTTCCCATTTCCTTGCAAGTTGCCGTGGAAATAGGCTGAATGTAAACGGATGATATGCCATCTGCCGCTGTTGGATTTTCTACACTAGGGCTCAGCAGCAAAAGTTGAAATGGGCATTAAAGACTTGTGAGCTTACGACACTGGGAATACTCTAATGATATAAAAAAAAAGCCTAGAGAAGACTTGTCTAACAAATCCATAGCCTCAGGCATTATTTTTCCAGTCTGCAGACTAGAAAATTCACATACAAAATTAATTATTTACCTAAAACTAAAAATTTCACCACATTATTCGTTGCACATAATCAAAATCTGACCAAATTACTTCTCTCTCAAAGAATATAAAGAACGCAGCTGTATTTATTATGAGATACCACAAAAATTCAGCCATTACCACAGGAAAAGATGGCCGAGCAAATCTCAACCTTAAAACTATGTAAGGGATCAAGAAATAACGAATTTCTATTAACCTTTGCAACGCTAGAGCTAAAACTAAGCTAACGGTGTATGGCAAAAGGAATGAAATACAGTTCTGATCTTTTAAATTATCATAAATGCTGAATAATAAGAAAATATATAAGGGCACCGTTGCGTAGATGGCATGATCATACTTTCCGTACCAGCGGTTCCATATGTAGAAGGTAAAATGTCTGTTATCTGCTAGTAAGTATGGATGAACTAAGGCGTTATGGTGGACCATCAAAGTGAAGATGATACCGCATAGTAATACTAGACCCTTCTCTCTTAACATGAGTTTCAAGGTTGACTGCAGTTTGAAAACAACATATGGAAAACCGAATACTCCGTAGAACACAAGAAAATATAGCAACTGTGGTAAGTGGATGGTTGCTTCGTGTGCAGCCTTATCACCTACTACTATAGAACCGTTGATATACACAAATGCCACAAACCCGCTCAGAATAATCATATGTGTCAGCAGAACAGCAGCATCATGGAATGTTACAAACTTAAAGAAGGTGGAAAGATGAGTTGACACATGGTATTTCGCTGCACAGTATACGTCCCACATACCGTAATACCGTTTCAACTTAGACTTATCAACATCTTTGGCTATCAGTGACCGCTTGCTGAGTTTTACATCATTGATATATTGATTACCAAAAACCCTCGAGCTTTTGATCAGTAAATCCAATAACTTGTGACCAAAAACCATTGCAACCCACACTATGTTCGTCTGCCTCATAATTATAGATGAAATACCAAATATTAAAATGAAAATTAAGTATCTATTAGATAAGCACAGTCTTGAAAACATTAGAAGAAAAGTTAACGAAAGTACATCAGTATAATAAACGTGAGAAAAGAAATATAAAGGGGGCAGTATAGCTAAATTCAGAGCCTGTAGAATAATCTTCATATGATTTCTGTCGCCATAATACACATATTTAAGAATACTAGAGAATAAAATTAAGTTAACGCATGATGCAATTAGATTCACGAAACGTAGATTGTAGGTATTGCATTCAGCAAATAAACCGATCAAAGAGGAAACCAAATACAAGCCAGGAAGTGTTGTTATTTTTGGATCCCAGTGTGAGAAGTTACCAGTACAGTAAGATATTCCTTGCGGTATATGGAAGTGTTCATCAATAACTGTCTGCGTAGCTTTGTTGACGCTGTTGAATATAAGTTTTGATGCTAAGAAGTACGCAGAAACTTGTAGAGAAAGCAGAATGTAGTATCTCCCTGGCAACACCATTTTGGCTGGCTGCTGAAAAGGAAACATTAACTTTTGTTAAAATTGTTATTTGAATATTATGTTTGTATTGCATGGGACTTTAAGATAGCTGGTGAATGTGTGGATGAACTATGCCCTCTGCCTAACCCTTCAGAGAATGCTATGAGCTTAATGTAATGTTATCACTACATATTATAAAACAAAGTCACTACCCGCTGTCTGTCTGTCCCTATATACGCTTAGATCTTTAAAACTATGCAATGGATTTTGATGCAGTTTTTTTTAAATAGATAGAGTGATTCAAGAGGAGGGTTTACATGTATAATAAACGCGGGCGAAGCCGCGGGCAAAAGCTAGTGCTATCATATAATATAAAAAAGAAATACATCAATGTGGAATTGATGTACTTACTTATATCTTTTTTATATATTTAGATTTATGGCTATTTTTGTTTGAATAGTATGAATAATTGGACGCATAGTTGCAAGAGATTTAATTATCATTTTAAAATTGCATTTACCTACTTAAGCTTTTCATAATTTTATTTGTTGCTTCAGAAATGTGGGTTAAAAGTATAACCTCATAACAATTAAATAACATTGTATGCAGGCAGGAAGAAGAAGTATAGTTTAATTTGCAGATGCGTCCCGGAAAACTAAAATAAATCGATAGTTTATAAAAAAGGACTTACCGCGTAATTCCAGGATAAACTATAGCAAAATCAGCTCCGTAATCTTATATACGCTACCTGGAGCTATATTTAAAGACGTTGTTTTCGTTGATTAAAAAATCGCCGGAACGCGAGTGCTAATAATTGATAACGAGAAATGGCGGCTTTTTTGACAAATTGACAATGACACAAGACTCACTTGTCGCTAACAAAACGTTTTACTTAACAGTATAAATTGTGCACCGTGCTGGGTTATTTACTGTACTCATTAAATTTTAATTAACATTTACTAAATAGGAAATGGATGGTGATTTACATCACGAATAAACAGAAAATATACATAATTTTATTAAAATGCAAATAAATTCTACATTTGCTGTACACATACCTTGCTGATATTAAAACAAAACGTATAATTTCGTTTCTTTACACGTAGTTGGCAGAGGTTGTGAATAATTTTAGAAACTTTTTCAAATGTTATTGTGTTTTATGCTAAAGAGTGAAAAATCAAATAGCTCGATGGACGACTTATCTTAACTTTCATGAAAATTTTTTTGTCACTAGGTAACTCAAGCAATTATTTATTTCTTTTACGAGAACGAATTTGGAAACGAAACGCAAGATTAGGGAATGTTTCTTAAACACTCCACAATATATACCCTTCTTCTGATTGGTGCAAAATTATTACCATGTCTGCTATTGGTTCCCAAATAATACTATCATATAGATAATTTATGGTTATAATGGTTCAATTGATTTAGTAATCATTATTGTTGTATTTACATTTGGTTTTTAGTTGCATTTTATTTTTAAACTGAGGTTTTAAAATAAAAAAAGATTAAAGACATATATTATCAATATTGTTCACCTTTTTTCACCACCTAAGCCTTTCTAGGATAGGTGCGGCTCAGTCCAGAAAAATACCTAGTGCGCATACCTGTTCCAGTAAATATGTCTCATCTTTATTACTTGACAGCAACAGCGACCATAGCGTTCACACTTGACAGTGACACTGACATCTATGACGAGTCGACAGATGTCATTGGTCGACGCGACAACTTGACGACACAGACATTTAACCCCTCAAGTGTATGGCCCGGACCGCCCCCTGCGCCCCGCGTGATGCGCAAGTTTAGAAAACTTTTTGATTTTTGAGGAGGCCTTCAGAAAAACTGAGAAATCGGCAACTTATAGCCATTATCATGGTATATATTATACCTTCCTAGCTTCGTTATGAGTTTACCTAACTATTTATACTATTCAATAAACAAATAAAACTGACCTCATCTCGCAGTGATGAAATATGTTTTCACTTTTATAATTTTCACTCACATAACCATAAAAGTTTATCACAATACATCGAATTCACACACATATTCACCAAAAAATCTTCATTACGATAACACAATAATGTGTAGGCAATGTTTACACATCTATTCCACTTAGAAACAATGTTCAACACTCCAAAAACGAATAAAAACTTTTTGTTTACGCAATGAAAATAAAAATGGCGCGTCACTTTGAAAATCACAGATGAATTTGTAAAAATTACGTTTCGTTAAATTTTAGTAGTGTTCCATTAAAATGTTATTAAAACTGGTCAAGTATGAATCGATTAATCGAATGATACAGCCAAATTGTGTTGAAAGTGAAAAGAAACGTAAAAAATACCATCGCCAATGAGAGCTGTGACGATGACGTAGTTATGCACACATGGGGTGCACGCGACATTTCGAGCACTTTCTCTTATGCACACATGGGGTGCAGTTGACACTTGAGGGGTTAAAAATCAAAATATAACGGCCGAAGTACTTACTGATTAATTAATAATTCCATAAAATTCGTTTCTCAAGATATTGTGAGTGAATACAGGCATAGAAGTTTTAATTGTGTGATGTTTGTTTGATTAATAGACACTTTATTAACACACTTGACTATTATAGACTATACTAACATGGAAGCCAATGATTTTCTAGAGAAAATCAAAGCGAATGACGACGAGAAAGACTTCAGTAACTTGGCAAAAGTATACAGCGATTACAAAAATATTGCTTCAAAGTTATCTTCGAAAGAAAGAGGTTCTTTCTCGTTGAACGTGCTTTGTTTATTGTGCAGGTAAGTCTTAGTACATAACTCACAAGTTTTAGACGGTAATTTTAAAGTTCTGTCTATAGTAAATCAACTTAATCCAAGGTTGTTGATTGCTGAACATAGGCCTCTTCTGAGTCAGAAGATGGTCTCGAATCGAAAGAAAGGATTGTGACCTACCCCTGGTTTCTTAAAACCTATTCGCAATAATCTACTAAGAAATCTCTTAGGTAACATCTTTCACAATTAGGTACCTAACAAAATATAAATACTTATCGTTTTGTAAAAGGACGGAGACCTGAACAATACAGGCCTACAGCTTAGTTTAGGCACCAGTCTCCCACAATATTAAATGTTATCTGACTATGATACATGGTGTATTATGTATTCCGTAATATTTTGGTGAGAAAAATAAATCTTATCATATTATAAACCCTTCATATTATACTCCTGAACCTTAGTGCAGTGTGCCTCTTGGAAAAGCCCTGCTGTAACAGCTTCCCCTGATTCATATTTCCTATGTCTCGCAACTGTTCTCCAATTTGGATCTGCTGTGATCTTTACTAAAATTCATCTTCCCATGTTTTGTATTGAGGTTAACACTAACACATAACTCTGAGGTTGCCATTCTGTCACACGTTTACTCCACTTGTACCTCTACCATGTGGCCTATCCAACTCCATTTTTGTTGGTCTATTTTGGTAAGAACATCAATAAATTTGTCTTTATTCTAATCGGGTATTTTGTATTCCATTTGTTGTTTAATCTTTCTTTGAATATTTTTACTACTATTATTATTATCAAGTTTGTTAGCTTAGTTCTTAACTCCTATAAGTGAAGGAGACATGGAGTACACATACTTAATACCTGATGTTGCCCTTTATTTGTGTCATGTATTGTGGCAAGCTGAAGTGGCAGTGGGCTGGCCATGTTTGTCGAGGACGAATGGCCGCTGGAGCAGACGAGTCTTGGGGTGGAGACCGCATATCGGCAAACATAGTGTGGAATGTCCCCCCCGTAGATGGACTGACAACATTTGAAATTTGGCTGGGACAAACTGGATGCGGAAGACGGAGGCCAGAGTGTTGTGGCGCAGCCTGGGAGAGGCCTATGCCCAGCAGTGGACTACAATAGGCTGATTTGACTGTGTCAAACTTTTGTTTCAGATTCTAAATAAATAAATAAATAAATCGTCTTAATTACACTATTTATGACATGATAATATATTTTTCAGGAACCTAGAGAAAGCACCAACATGGAGGGACAGCATAGACACCAAAGACTTGCTCACTTTGACCATAGACTGCATCAGAGAGACAAGAGTGCTCAACAAGCCAGAACAGGTCAAGACATTAGCCTGTATCTACCATATACATAGATATGTTGTTAGGAAGGTATGTTATATTGCATATGTATTATTTATCTACTATGCGTGCCAAATAAGTTAGACTGGTTAGACTGGAAGCCGACCCCAACGTAGTTGGGAAAAGGCTAGGCAGATTGATTGATTTTATGCGTGCCAAATAAGAATAGGATCGCGCTTGCTGCCAACTTCACACAATAGCTGTCAAATTAGTACGCATTGGTAATGAAGTTCGTGTCACGAACTTGACTGTCAAGTGTTACTAATTTGACTGTCAAAATGGCGTCTTGACAGTACTGTTGTTATTTGGCACGCATTTTTATTTGTATTCCTACATTTAAAATCAAAATCAAAAGTCATTTATTCAAATTTGGCTGAGAATCAGCACTTTTTGAACGTCGAAATTACATAAGACAGTCCCCACAAAACGCCCGCCCTTCACCACTTCCTAGTGCTTTAGCTGGGAAGAAGAAGTAGCGGAACAAACTCCCCAGCAGTACAGCTGTCTGTTCAGTTAGAAGAACTTATTCTAAACATCTTATTCTATACATCCTATTGATTCCATACATACTTCATTCAGCAGGACACATTGGGCTAGGCCACAAAACTGACTGCTGGGCTTGAGATCCTGGGTTCTGGGGAAAGAATAACATAACAACACGCCCAGAAGGGGTAGACAGAGGTGCACCTAATAGTAACACCCACATTTCAAAAGTTATCGTTTTTTAATTGGGTTTGTTCCCAGCTTCAGCCGTTTGAGATAATTTTACTGTCATAAGATTACTCATTCATTCACATCATCATCATTCTCCTGACCTCATCCCAATCTATCTGGGGTCGGCGCAACATGACCTTTTTAGGGTTCCGTACCCCAAAAGGAAAAAAACGGAACTCTTAAAGGATCACTTGTGTGTCTGTCTGTCTATCCGTCTGTCACAGCCAATTTGGTCCGAACCTAATGGACCGCCTAAGTTGTTTGGTTGACATATGGATTTCTGTAACCCAAACACGTACGGCTAAAGGAAATAAAAGAATTTTGAATATGGGGGTCACTTTTAGGGGGCAAATAAGAAAATAAAAAAAAAAAGTTTTGCCAACTGTACCATGTGACATATCAAATGAAAGGGCTTATTATTAGGGTCTCAAATATATTTTTTTATAATTTTAAATTATATATTTTTAAAGTCATTTAAGAAAATTGACCATTCCCCACCCCCCCGTTTATCTCCGAAACTACTGACCATAAAATTTTGAAAACAATACAGAAAATAGTTCTATACCTGTAGATTACAGGAAAACCTATAAGAAGTTTGTGGTCTTAAAATAACATGGTAAATCTCTCAATATTATGAGTACAAACTTACATTTACTGTTGGAATGTATGGGAGATCATGTTTTTCGACTATAATGTTAAGTTTGTTTTTGGGATAAATTCTTTTCTACTACGGAACCCTTCATAGTGCGTGGTCCGACACGCACTTCTCCGGTTTTTTTTATCATGAGACGAGCTGTGGTTAATGTATTCATTGGATTAGATTTTTTTTTGTATACAGGTAAAGAACATGATACCTACTCTTTACATGGTTTAAAGGAATGTCAATCGTCGTGGTCCACTCTGTATATTAATATGTACCATGAGGGAACTTTAGAATAATCTGAGAAGAATTTATCCTCTTAAACTGTCCCTAAATCTCACTAGCTCATATCCTGGAACCATGGAGGGTTGGGCGAAGAAACCCCAAAAAAGCTGTAGTTTTCTATTCACTGATGAATCTAACGTTTTATCTTTCAGAATGCACCAGTACCACCAGAATTAATACTGAAACTATCATTCATGGCATTTGAAGCAGACTCAAAGAATCTCCTAAAAGAATACTGTAAAACATACTGGAGTATAATAGCAGACCGATTGATATACATAGAAAAATTAAAAGGCAAAGCAATACACAAACTATTACCAAAGCTAACCGAAGATGTGCTCAAAACTCTAGATATTTACGATACAGCAGAGTTTTGCGCAAAAGTTTTAGTGTTTTTTGTAAAAAAGCTTCATTTCATATACAGTGAATCTTATCCGGAACAACTGGACGGATTGTACGGTGAAATATTTGAGAAAATTTCAAGAAAAACTGACTTGAATGCATTTAAGAAGATGAAAGAAAAGGATACTTTAGACTTGTACGTGAAGTTCAATGACTGCCTGTATGTGATCGCTGAGAATTCATCAAAGAATCAGTTTAAGGAGTCCTCTTTGAGTGTAGCTGTCAGGACAGTGATTACATTGCTTGGACATCGATCAGATATATTCCACTGCTTACAGACCTTCTATTTAAATTCCTTCTGCGATATATTTGTGAACAAAACCACATATTTGGATGCTGTATTCAAAAATCTCACCATCTCCTGCGGAATCACTGAAAAACTGGGTTATAAAGACACATTGGTAGCCACATACCCTTTCATGGGTCAATTATTAAGACTCTTCATTGAATATTCAGTAAATAATTCAGTAAAAATCAATTTTAGAGGAGATATACAGGAAAACTGCTTGAATTTCATGATTAAATTACTGATGGAGTTGAAAAATTGTGATCAATTATTGAAATGTGAAAACTGTAAAGTGAAATCAGGTCTTCATGACGCTTTAAGGCTCTCGTTTTTACTAAAACATTTCATTACAAACGCTGTGCAGACTAACTCTGATTTAAATAACTTATTGCCTCTATATAACATAGTTATTGATAAGCAATATACTATAATGGATGAATTAAAAAAATTAGGATGCGTTAACTATGAGAAATGCTATCGGAAACTCCAAACTGACACACATAATACTGCTATCTTACTAAATAAAAACCAAAAGTATGATTTTTCAATCAATTTATTCACAATTTACATAAAAAATGAGTTGAGTATAAGCAAAAATGAGTTCGAGCATAAAAATGTAGCGCGAGCATTTTACAACAAAAGCATTTGTGAGTTAGATTACAAGAAGCACGAAAATGCTCTATTGGATGCTTTTTTGAGTCTAGTATTTTCAAAAGAAATTAATTCGGATAAATATATGAGTTTGGTGATGGATATAAAAGCTAAGGCGTTGAAATGTGTTGAGAAAAATGATGAAATTGATGAGGATGATGATGATGAAGATGATGATAAAAAGGATAATTTACAACTTCTGTCAGTACTAGATGCTTGTAAAATGGTGATGGATCAGAAAATGTATGGTGATTTAACACCATTCTTGAAAGATGTTCAATTCAGGTATGGTGTATTTTTTTCTTACAATTTTTCTTGCAGGATTGTCGCAACTTACGAGTATTTGCTACAAGAGCTCGTGGCTAAGTAATAACACCTGCACGGGTCGATCCATCAGGTTAAGCTACGCTTGCCGGGGTTGGTCCGTGGATGGGTGACCATCTTTACATACCGAGACTCCTCCGTGCCTCAGAAAGCACGTTAAGCCGTTGGTCCCGGCTGTCATTCGTGTATCTTTGACAGTCGTTACGGGTTGTCAGAAGCCCGAAAGTCTGACAACCAGTCTTACCAAAGGGTATCGTATTACCCAGTTACTGAGTTGTGGAGGTCAGCTGCATCCGGTTAGACTGGAAGCCGACCTCAACATATTTCTATTACACTGAGCATTAATCACCATGCTTGCTCTAGACGAGTTGGCGATTTCAGAGCTTCTGCTCGCGACTTTCTCGGCGTGAAATTTTTGTAAGCGCTTTGTGGCGGCATCTAAATCGCCACATATGAACTACGCATCAATGACATGACGTCACGCAAACCTGCATCGCGCAATTAGAGTTTACCACGCGATTAGCATATATACAACGTCCCGAAATCAACCGTCGGGCAGTAGCCCACCAGACACAACACTCGTCTGGTCGGAGGATCCTCCCTTTTCAATAGAGGATGAGTGAACTTTACACCCTGTTCCTCATGCCTCTAAAGCTTCGTGAGATAAAAAATACTGTATTGAAAGTGTTTTCAACACGAGTTTTACTTATGGTTACCCACAAGTACTATAACATCCAGCGTACGCCCAGTTCCGCATCTAAACACAGTACTTAACATTTATTTTGGTTGGCGCAGTGGTTGAGCGATTGTACGACCTACAAGTATTTGTTCCGAGTCTGGGTGTATTTTATATCTATAATATGTACCTATGTTGTGTGAAAATGTCCAAGGATATTTATTTATTTATGTATTTACAAAAAAAAAAATTATATAAGTAGTTTATCAGCCATCTAGTTACCATTACACAAGCATTAAGTTGCTTAGCTTGGGACTAGATGGCGTTGTGTGAAATGTCCAAGGATATTTATTTATTTTATTTTTCTTTGGCAAAAATTCCACATTGGGAGCAGTGGTAACATTCTCGACTTACGAGTTTGTAGGTCATGTGTTCGAACCCAGGCAGGCGCATTACTTTTTGTAATTTATTTCATCACCACTGCTCTCAAAACGGTGAAGGAAAACATCGTGATGAAACCGGCCTGTCCTAGAAGCAAAAAATCGAAGGCATGTGACATCTACTAACCCGCATTGGGCCCACGTGAAGGCCTGTGTCCCAGCAGTGGGAACGTTATATGCTGATTATGGTTATGGTATTGTGGGCAAATATTCTTACCATTGCATGTAAAGCTTAGCTCAGAAGAACCTACAACAGTATTTTATATTTTATGTTTCAGTTTACTTCTAAAACACGAGTTTGATATGTACTGCAAGTTATGGCCATCCATACTTCCTGTGGCTGGTGTTTGGCAGTCCCTAAACTCGTTACTGAATGGCAGAAAAGAGAAATGGATGACAGGTACTGAAAAACTAAAACAGATTTTAGTAAAATTTCATTATAATTGATAAACCATGATAAATATAAGGTGTTAAAAATGAACTTTACAAACTTTAAGGTGCAGACTGACTACGATTTTTAACGGCACACAACCGCGTAATCTATTATCACCATTAGCTGGCTTGAAATAAGGTTGAAAATTGAAAATGACTTCTACCACTAAAACTATACACTATCAACTTGAAATTTGGAAAAAATTACCCAACTGTTTTGCAAATAAGAAATAATTTTTTTTTTTTTTTTTGCAAGAGGGACTGAATGTTTAACACCCCCTGGTGTTCAAAGTGGGCAAGAGCGCTGTTTGCACATTCTCAAACATTTTTTTATTTTATTTTAGGCCGCATAGTTTTCGACTTTTGATGAAAAATGTAAAAAAAAATACCGTTCTCCGAAAAATCTAAAGTTATTCTATGTGATAGAAGTGTATGTAAAGAATTACAGGAAAAATAAAACAATGCCTCTAAATAGCACACTTTTTCAGAAATCGGAACGGAACCCTCGGTGCGCGACTCCGACACGCACTTGACCGGTTTTTTCAATGTCACTTTTCAAAGCAATATTTCCCAATAGTAAAAACTGTGCATCTCTGTAAACAGCCATTTTTAAAATGGCTGTTTACATTCGGCATCGCGCCCAGGCATGATGTCGCGTGAGCTATTAGGTAGAATACCTGTTGGACCATCGCAAGATCATTTTCATCGCGCGACGAATTCGTACGATCTTTAGCCAATTTTATAGTTATTCTACACTTGCGTGCAATAAAATCGATCCACCCCATTCTCTTCGATATGAAACGAGAAAATTTAACAAGTTTAATTAACAATAACCTAATATATTGTGTACTAAAACCTTCCTGACTGTATGTAGATTACGTAAGTGAAAAAAATATCAAAACTGATTCATTACTTTTTGAGAAAAACGCGAATTTAAAAACATACAGATCGAATGAAAAACCTCCTTTTTTCAAGTTGGTTAAAAATTCAAGTCAAATGATCAATAAACGAACAGTAATAAACAAAATTAAGCTTATGTCAACTTCACTGACAAAAAAAAGTCACGTAGTTTTTTCAAACAAAAGTGATTGATGAGAACATCAGAAAAATCGAGTCGATCTTGTCAAGAATATTGCTTTTATCAAAGTATATGTGTATGTGTAAATAAACTTTATCTTACCTACCTTCACACAGTATAAAATAATTAAAATAAATACATTAATATCTTTGAGCTATCGTCCCTCAAATAGAGAGCATGGGGTGGGCCAATTTTTTTGCACGCAAGTGTAGTTTGCTTAGCTTGGGACTAGATGGAGTTGTGTGAAATGTCCAAGGATATTATTATTATTATTTATTATTTTATTTAATTAGGACGACGCCTAAAGCACTCCTTAAAGTTTGTAAAGTTATTTTTTAACCAGTACCGTGCGAGTAACTGCACTGCAGCTTCTCGGTATTTATATGTATAGTAACTGCACTGCAGCTTCTCGGTATTTATATGTATAGTAACTGCACTGCAGCTTCTCCGTATTTATATGTATAGTATTTGCACTGCAGCTTCTCGGTATTTATACGTATAGTTAGTTAGTTAGTCATTTACTTACATGTTACCTAGTGCACAGATTAATACAGATGGGACACTCCGCAAAATCATTTAAATAAAAAGCGACTCTTGCTACGACACAATAAAGTGCAATTCAGTTCGGAGAACGCTAATTACCTACAGTTATATTCACCTACCCGGTCCTGGCAACCGCGGAAGGTCTCGGCGCGCCCGGTGCCGCGGTCGCCGACGTCGCACGTGACGGGGGCGGTGACGTCGCCCGACCGCTCCTCTGGCCAGCGCTACTAACGCAGAACTCTGGATGGTCACCCAGAGCTGCGTGCAGTGACGACGCGCCTGTTTTCAATATACCTACTTGTTTTTTTTTTATTACTAAGGTTACTTCGATGAAGTTCGGTGGTGGTGATTAGATAATAAGTAATACGGTGACTTCCGTTCCTGAGAACATTAGCAATGGGCCAGGCACACAACGCTTTCCGTTACTAAAGGGCAATGAGTTACACTACAAATCTTGTAAACTGTGGTTTTCATTTCAACGTCGGCAGAGTTCATGTACGTATATTACGCATGATTTGCCCAAAGACACATATTTAAAGAACAAAGAAAAAAGAAACAAGGAGAGAAAAGATAACGAAAAAAGGAAAAGATCTGATACTCCGTGTCCCATGAACGAAAATGGTAACACAGAAAACGACCCAAAAGTGAAAAAATTGGATGCCTTTCAGTACTTACGAGGGAGATCAATCTCATTCTCGGGCAAGGCCACACACAGAAATTAGACATCGAACATCACAAACCGGACAACCACAGCAACACGAAAAACAAATAACAACAAAATGTCTCCCAATACGGCTGGTCCCCGCGGGAGAACTAGACCACCACCCTCTAACTAAAAGATGTCAATTATTTAACATTGCAACACTAAACACAAGAACTCTCAGGACACCTGAAACTTTGATGGAACTAAATAAGGCTCTAGAAGATATAAAATTTGACATACTGGGCATAAGTGAAATGAGAAGACTGGGAGAAAAAATTGAAGAATATACAGATTATATACTGTATCAAAAAGGTGAAACAGCCGGCCAGAGAGGAGTAGGATTTTTGATTAAATTGTACCTAAAACAACATATACAAGAATTTATTGGAATTTCAGATAGATTAGCAGTACTTAACATTAAACTGCCGGGCTATAAGAAACTATGGTCAATTATACAAGTATATGCTCCAACGGAGCAAGCAGAATTGTCAGTGTTAGAGTCGTTTTATGAAGAGATGTCATTAGCAATAAAAAACAACTCGGATAAATTTATTATCCTAATGGGGGATTTTAATGCACAAGTAGGGACTAGAAAAAATAACGAAGAATATGTTCTTGGAAAATTTGGATATGGTAAGAGAAGTTGCAACGGCCAGAAACTTGTTGAATTTCTTATGGAACATAATTTAACTCTACTGAATTCAATTTTCAAGAAAAACAACAAAAACAAATCGACTTGGATTTCACCCGATGGGTCGTATAAAAATGAAATTGACTATATAATAAGCAATCACCCCAGAGCATTCACAGACACTGACGTCATATGTAAGCTGAATTTTAACACAAACCACCGCATGGTACGCAGCTCCTTAAGAAAGTGCCCTATTAGAACTTCACGAAACTACATAAACACCAACCGGTTTGACCAACCAAGAGATCTACAAAACGAAAATAGTTCAAAGTGTATAGAAGAAATAAAAAACAATACTACAACAAAGGATTCAACTGCAACACAGAAATATAATATACTAGAGAAACAAATACAAAACTATTTGATCAATAACAGGAAAGAAAAAAGTAACAAATACCAACTTAGTGACCAAACTTTGCAACTTATAAACGAAAGGAAAGAACTGATAAAGAATCAGATAAAGAAAGAAAACATAAAATTGATAACAGAAACAAGTAAAAAAGTAAAAGCAAGCATCAGAAGGGACCGTAAAGTCAAAAGACTACAAACCCTAGAATACCATATACAAAGAACCGGCGGTGTCAAAAAAGCATTAAAGGAACTACGGGAGGCAGGAAAAGAATGGATACCAAGACTTAAAAGGAGGTCAAAGATCACCACACAGAGGAAGAACATCAAAGAACTAGCAACAGACTTCTACCGACATCTTTACGCAAAACAAACACCAAACGAAGTAAGAAATGAAGATACCGAATCAATATTCGAAGCCACTCTAGAACCAGTCCCTTCAATTTTACCAGAAGAAATAGAGAAAGCAATAAGGAGTCAAAAGGCCGGAAAATCTCCCGGACCAGACAAAATCACAAATGAGCTGCTGCGGGGATCAATGGAAGAACTGATACCCATTCTAACTCAAATATTCAACGAAATTCTGAGGAGTGGTGACATCCCTGAGAGATGGGCAAAATCTCACATCATCTTAATACACAAGAAAGGCGACAAAGAGGATATTGAAAATTACAGACCAATAAGCCTGATGTCAAATGTGTATAAGGTATTTGCAAAGGTCATACTGGATAGAATAAGCCCAATATTGGATGAACAACAGCCGGTTGAACAGGCAGGTTTCAGGAAAGGGTTTTCGACTATTGACCATATCCATACAGTCAAACAAGTCATCGAAAAATATAAAGAATATAATAAAATCATATATATTGCCTTCATTGACTACGCAAAGGCTTTCGATAGCCTAAGCCACAAATACATATGGGAAACTCTAGAGCAACAGGGAATACCAGCAGCATACATCAACATCATTCGAACCATTTATGCCAACAGTAAAGCTAGAATTCAATTGGAGTCTCTCGGAAACGAATTCCACATAGAAAGAGGTGTTAGGCAAGGTGACCCACTATCTCCAAAATTGTTCTCTGCCGTTTTGGAAAACATCTTTCGCAACTTGAACTGGGAAGAGTTAGGTCTGAACATAAATGGGTCGAAAATGAACCACCTCAGATTTGCCGACGACTTAGTGTTATTCGAAGAAATACCAGAAAACTTGCAATTCATGTTGCAAAGTTTGAGCGAAGAAAGCGAAAAAATTGGTCTAAAAATAAATTACAGCAAAACAAAACTAATGACTAACTCGGCAAAAGTAGAGATAAAAATAAAGGAAGAACATTTGGCATATGTGGAGGACTACATATATCTTGGTCAAGTCATCTCTACCAAAGACCAAATTAGCCAGGAAATAAATATGAGGATTGCAATTGGTTGGAAAAAATACTGGGCCCTTAAGGAGATAATGAAGTGTAAAGACCTAGGCATGGCAATAAAAAGGAAGACTTTTAATTCATGTATACTCCCATGTTTAACTTATGGGTGTGAGACATGGGCACTCACCAAATCTCTCAGAGAAAAGCTTGCCAAGTGTCAAAGAGCAATGGAGAGAAGCATGACAGGTTCAAAAAGACAGGATAGAATAAGAAACACAGATCTACGGTCCAAAACAAAACTAACCGATATCCTAACAAGAATAGACCAACAGAAGTGGAGGTGGACAGGCCACATGATGCGAGACACTAAAGAAAAGTGGAGCAGAGTAGTGACAGAGTGGTATCCAAGGGATGGCAAAAGAAATCAGGGAAGACAGCTTACCCGATGGGAGGATGAAATAAAGCTGACAGCAGGTCCAAACTGGAGGAGGGTATCTCGTGACAGACGACAATGGAAATTGTTAGAGGAGGCCTATGCCATGAGGCACACCGAAATTAGGGACATTTTGTGATTTTTTGTAAAATATTATTGTAAATTTAGCTTTATAGTTTCGGAATAAAAGGCTTTTTTATTTATTTATTTATATTCACCTACACATTGCCTCTCTTTCTATCGCGTAACTCTTATACCTTCGGCGCGCGGCAGTCGTACTGAATTAGCCCCGTGGACGGGGCCCGCCGTGTACTTGTAGCTTCATACCTAAACTGCGGAGTGTCCCATCTGTATTAATCTGTGCCTAGTGTAAATATTGTTAACTTGTATATTGTACTAGTGTTCCCCGACAGACGTTGTCCTGTCCCAATTTCAATATTCCCATATAAAATCCACTTTCAGTTTTCCAGAATTTTCCAATTTTCCCGGCAACTTTTCCAATTTTTCTCATCGTTTAAACCTTCCCTGGACTACGTCAAACATTTCAAAACCAAAATCGGCCTAGCCATTCTTGAGTTATAAAATTACAACGAAAAGTGGCATGGATTTTTATATATCTATATAAATAAAAAGAGAAGTCCTGACTGACTGACTGACTGACTGATTGACTGACTCATCAACGCCCAGCCCAAACCCTTGGACCTAGAAAGCTGAAATTTTGCACAGAGGTTCCCTTTATAATGTAGACAAGGAATAAGGAAGGAATTCCCGGTAGCAGGTTCCCTTTGGATATTTTCCGACATCCACGCGGGCGAAGCCGCGGACAAAAGCTAGTTAGGATATAAACCACAAAAATAAATATTGAGGTCTAATTATTTTCAGTTGAAGATCCGGAGACATTTCTGTGGACATTAATAGAAGTGATATCTGTCACTCCTGCAGCAGTAAGAACGATACACAGTGATTATTTTAAAGTTATAGCCAACGAATTATTGGAAAGGATCGATAAAATGCCTGTGAGTATAGATTTGTTATATTTTATTCGAAATATCAATAAGTCGTTCCATGTCAAGAAAAAAAAAAGTGCGAGTTGGGCTCACGCACGAAGGTATTCGTACCATTATCAAAAAAATCACGTTTGTTGTATGTGAGCCACCTTAAATATTTGTTTTATTTTAATGTAACTATTTATTTTTAAAGTGAATACATAACTAAATATTCTGTGAGTATTTCATGCGTCTGCCTGTTGTCGTTATCAATATCGAGCAAAAAAATCAAGTTTGTTGTATGGGAGCCCCCTTAAATGTTTATTTTATTCTAGTTTTTAGTACTTATTTGTTGTTATAGCGGCAACAGAAATAATTACATCTGTGAAAACAACTTTCTAACTATCACGGTTCATGAGATTCAGCCTGGTGACAGATGGACAGACAGACGGGCGGACAGCGGAGCCTTAGTAATAGGGTCCCGTTTTGCACTTTGGCATAGAACCCTAAAAAAAAAGACTTCAGCACATAGCCACCAGCTGAATTCTTGAAGATACCCGGAACTATTGATGTAGAACGTCAGCGCCGCCTGGACTGGGATAGACCTACCCTCACACACACCAGGATAAACCTGGATAGGCACACACCCTCATTGCAGTCTTCGCGTCAAGCGATCAAAAACAAAAAAAAATCTTTTTGTCCGTCATGTAGTTTATTAAAAAATATTGGACACGTTTTTAGGGTCCCTTACCTCAAAAGAAAAAAACGGAACCCTTATAGGATCACTTCGTTGTCCGTCTGTCAGTCTGTCAAGACTTGTTTTCTCAAGAACGCGTGGAGGTATCAAGTTGAAATTAATATCAAATACGTAGGTTTATGATACCTTGGAATTCTAAAAATATTTATATTTCATTTATAGTCTGTGTTGACTTAGAAGCTTGCCTTCTAAGTCAACGAATTAAGGCGAAAACGCCAGGGTAGCCCGCGAAATCCAAATTTTTTTTTACGTTTTTTGCAATTTGTTTGTGAAAATATATTAAGCGGTTGTGTGCCGTTTAAAATCGTAGTCAGTCCGCCCTTAAAGTTTGTAAAGTTCATTTTTAACACCTTATAATTATCATGGTTTATCAATTATAGTGAAATTTTACTAAAATTTGTTTAAGGCGAAAGCGCCAGGGTAGCCCGCGAAATTTAAAATTTCTCACGTTTTCTGCAATTTGTAGGTCAGTGTGAGCTTGTATGTCGATTAAAATATGATTCGCGGCCGTAGCTAATATGGCTTTACAGAATTATAATCATTAGAATCAGCAATACAACTCCACAAGTTAGAATTTACCTCAAACCTCATGATTTCATGAAATCGCTAGATTTGAGGTAAATGCTAACTTATGGAGTTGTATTGCTGATTCTAATGATTATAAATTATAATTCTGTAAAGCCATATTAGCTACGGCCATACGGCGGAATCATATTTTAATCAACATACAAGCTCACACTGACCTACAAATTGCAAAAAAAACGTAAGAAATTTTGAATTTCGCGGGCTACCCTGGCGCATCAACCTTAAAATAATACGGCCATTTATGCGCCGTGTTTTGATACTCGCAAGTAAATCAAAATCTATATAATAGGGTACTTCCCGTTGATCTAGAATAATGAAATTTGGCAAAAAGCAAGGTCTCACAGCACAAGTAAAGGAAAAAGTCCGAAAATTGTTCATTAATAATTTTATCACATAAAAATTTTGTTTTGGGATGACAATGCTAAGTTTGTTTTTGGAATACATTCTTTTCAATACAGAACCCTTCATTGTGCGTGGTCCGACACGAACTTGGCCGGTGTTTTACGTAATCAAAAGTTGGCGATATATTGAGTTAAAATATGGCATGACGTCACGCGTAGCTAGATTTTATACGTAGAAGCACAGATTATTAATCTGTGGTAGAAGTAACGTAGCGAGCCCCCACTCCCAACTTTAATGGGTGTTATCTAAGTAATTAAAAAAAAATGATAATGCAAAAAATACGTGTCTAATATTTTTTTATTATCTGTCTAACGGACTAAATAGAATTTCTTTTTTTTTTACCCAGGCGTCATCCTTATTGTCATAGTACTATTAAGTTATATTCCTATTCGTCGCATAAAAATCCCTTGCCGTGTCTTGCCGCTAGTGGGCGCAGACCCTAACAAAGTGTAACACGGCGGGATTTTATCGCGCACTGGATTTTCAACTCTCGGTGTTGAGCCGAGCGTTGAGAATCCAACCTAACAAAAACAGAGTGCATCCCAGCGCGACGAAAAACACACTGTTGGATTTTCAACTCCCGGCGCTAAGCAGAGAGTTGAAAATCCAGTGCGCGAAAAAACCCCCCCGCGATTTTATTACGCTCGTGGGAACGCCGACTAACAAAGCGTATCGCGCACTGGATTTTCAACTCTCAGTGTTGAGCAGAGCTTCGAGAATCCAACCTAACAACAACAGAGTGCATCCTAGCGCGACGAAAAAACTCACTGTTGGATTTTCAACTCTCGGTGCTAAGCAGAGAGTTGAAAATCCAGTGCTCGAAAAAAAATCGTCGCGATATTAATTTCCGCGCAAACGTCGGCTAACTGAGTTGTGGAGGTTAGATAGACAGTCGCTCCATGTAAAATACTGGTATTCAGCTGCATCCGGTTAGACTGGAAGCCGACCCCAACATAGTTGCTAGTTGTTGTTAGTTGTTGTTGAAAATGCTAGGCAGATTAATTGACTGTCGCAACTTATTTCTATTATAGTGTCTATGTCTATGGTTTTAATATGTTCATGTTGTCGTGTGTTTTTCAGGAACCTATTTCTTCAGAAATGAATGTGGTACAGACAATATTGTTATTCCTGAAAGCTGAATACGATATAGCCGAGGCTAGCAACAAATATGGGTGGAAAGTTACTGAAGTTGTAAGTATAATATTTATTAATTATTTAGTTTTAAAATAATTTATGGCTAGTCAGAAAACCAGAAATGTACCTATTTTATTACCAAAAAATTTGAAATACCTGCCAGAATGGATAAATGCTCACCAAAATTAAAACCATTTTATTGTGAAACTATAACTTGAAAAGTGACAGCAGGTCGACGGAGCCCCGCAAGCGGGGCTCCTATTCCTCCTTGCAGCGTTTAAAGGAATCTAACTAACCAAACCTCGGGGTGCCCTTGACGTCGACCGTCTAGGGTTAGCGTTTTCGTCAGCGGGTCCACGCAGATTTGGTGAGCATTTATCCATTTTGGTGGTAATTTTTTGGTAGTCATTATGTTTAATCCCATAATTTATCTACATTTTGATGAATAATAAAACTTTCTATACATACAACATATCCCGGAATAGGGATGAGGCCTGGGTAAAAAAAAAAGAAATTCTATTTAGTCCGTCAATCAGATAATAAAAAAATATTAGACACGTATTTTTTGCTTTATCATATTAATAAAAAAATACTTAGCTATCACGCATTAAAGTTGGGGAGTGGGGGCTCGCTACGTCACTTGTACGTATAAAACCTAGCTACGCGTGACGTCATGCCATATTTTAACTCAATGTATCGCCGTAATTTTTTGATTACGTAAAAAAAGAAAAATACGTGTCCAATATAGAGATTGTTAAAAAAACAATCTCTATGACGGACAAAAAATCAATTTTTACTCATCATCCCTATTAACGGACAACCTCATAAGGGGTCATTGTACTCATCATTATGAACAAATTTTACTATGGGATGGGACCAAACCTGAAATCGCGAAAATTAAATCAGCTGTTCCCTACATTTATATACTATTTATGACTGACTGACTCATTAACGCCCAGCCGAAACCCTAGGACCTAGAAAGCTGAAATGTTGCACTGAGGTTCCCTTTATAATGTAGACAAGGAATAAGGAAGGAATTCCCGGTAGTACGTTCCCGTGGGGTATTTTCGAAAACTAGTGTAAAATATTTTGAATGTTATATTTCAGAGTTTAGATCCGGATGTTTCGCAGGCGATGCGTACGATTGCGCAAGAGCACGTTGCGTTGCAGAGAGCTCTGCGGGCGGTCGAAATATGGACGGAACTGGCTGCTGTTATTGATACAGGTATTTAAAAAAATAATTACTTACAGTGATCGCAAGTAGTTGCAGGATTAAGCTGATACAGGCACACAGTCAAGGTCGCTCAGCGCGCTATGGAGCGGGCTATGCTCGGAGTTTCTTTGAAGGATAAAATCAGGAATGAAGTTATCCGGAAAAGAACCGGAGTAACCGACTTAGCTTGCAGAATAAGCAAATTGAAGTGGCAGTCGGCTGGCCATTTTGTCGAAGGGCTGGTAGCCGGTGGAGCAGACAAGTCCTGGAGTGGAGACCGCGTATCGGTAAGCGTAGCGTGGGACGACCCCCAGCTAGATGGACCGACGACCTGAAGAAAGTGGCTGGGACAGACTGGATGCGGAAGGCGGAGGACAGGGTGTTGTGGCGCAGACTGGGAGAGGCCTATGTCCAGCAGTGGAATGCGTTCAGGATGCTGGCGGGGCTCCCACGTTTGTGTAGTGCTTCGGGGATGTTTGCAGAGGCTTTCATGCCATCATCCGAAAACGGTCTGCCTCGATCCTTCGCAGCATGCGTGCCAGCTCCCACAGCATCCTGAGCACGTTGTGCGGTAGCTGGGATTGTCCGATGCTGCGTCACTTTTTCGGACTTCATATGTCTACAAGTATGTACTACATACTACGTGGATAGTGTGAGGTTCGACTCCAGGCTCTAGCGTAAATTTATAATTAGGATACTAACATTAGTTTTAAGTTTTTGTTTTTACTAACACTGTATGGATCCCTGTGGTCTGGAAATAAAGGTCTAATAATAATAGGCATAACAGAACCTAACTCAAGGCTCAAGCAAAGCTTACAACAAGTTTAACCAATGAAATGACTCTAAAATATGCTTGAGTGGCATACTGTTATTTATTTATTTAGGTCAACCAACAATTGTTTACAACTACATACATTTCTGAACTTAATGACTACGGTAACATTTGCACGTGCAACAATTAATTAAAGGTTAACACCACATGCACAAAAAAAAAAACGAAACTAGAAATTATACAATACTTAATAATAAAATTTAAAAAAAAATATATAAATTAAATTAAAATGAACTAATACAGAATTACAACGGGAGACACCGACAAACCAAAACAACAAAATTATTTTTTTATAATAAAATGCGTGTGCGTTACCGCAGCCAGAAAATGTCGAAAATCGTCATTTGAATTTTATAGATAATTAGTGCCTCGGCTTCTGTACAAAAATCAGCTGCTCACTACATTTTGGCGAGTTATGCGAACATGAATGTATGGGGCAGCTGATATTTTTTTCGCGATTTCAAGTTTGGTCCCATAGTAAAAGTTGTTTGTTATCATGAGTATAATCATGTGTTTAAGTATCGGTCACTAATTACCAGTCACCCTATATAGAAATTATTGACAAGCATCTGCTCAGATATTACTGAAGTAATGAAAGTTTAGATATTAATTATAACTAGTAGCGTATGGAACTTATTGATATTTTAAATTGTTCAGAAGTATTTGGTCACCTTCTCTGCTACAATATATCTGACGGCGACTGTACAATGACCCCTTAAAAGACTGCCACTGTTTACACTTACACCATTTATATTCGCCTCAACTTGAGAATCTCCTCTTTTTTTCGGTTAAAAACACTAATAATACAATAACGAATTCTCCGCTGCCTAGATTGTGCAGAATCCTTAATGGCCGGCCGGAGTGACTTAGTAGATGTACACCATGGTAATGTAAATAAATTCCTACGAGCTTTTGTAAATAATCCATTAGAGATTTAATTTTATACTTACGTGTTTTCAATTCATTTGATTTATTCAGTTTATTCTTTTAATATAATTAATTTAATTTCTTATCTATTTATAATCATTATAATTGTATTCTTATGTTAATTAATCAATTGTAATTTAATCAATTTATAATTTGATCAGTCATTTATTTTGTGTTGATACACTTGTTGACCACACTTATTGTTTTACTATTATCTAACAAATTTTGTTTTATGCGTTTTTCATAACCGCATTTTATGTGTGCGTTACCGCAGCCAGAAAATGTCGAAAATCGTCATTTGAATTTTATAGATAATTAGTGCCTCGGCTTCTGTAATTGTACCATCGATTTTTAAATTTGTACCTCTAATAGTTTTTTAGTTATTTGACAAAAACAGTTCTGGCTGGCGTAACGTTACCGTAGCCAGAAGTTTTGTTTATTAATGGGTATATTGAAATAAATTGTAGCCAAATATTTAGTGCCTCAGACGAGGTAAATGTACCAACTTAATTTGTATTTGTATCTGTTATGGTTGCGAAGATATTCAAGATCCTGCTGCGGTAACGTTTACATGTTTGCTGGATCTTTGAAACGGATAAGCCCCCTTTTATAGTATTTTGCACACGACTTCTTATGAGTTAGCTTGAATTTGTTCCTCATTAATAAAACAAAAAAATTGCACCGTTAAGGAGTTATTTAGGTAAATAGAAATATGCTTTAATCGATCCTAGCACTTCGAATAGAAGCTCTAAAGACTTACTTGCAACGTTATGTTATAGCTTATAACTGCCTTCAATTGTACCTGAAGTTTAATTTATTATCCTGTAAGCAATTAATAAATTATGATGAAATTTAAATTTACTTCGGGACATGATGCGCAGCGGTTTTTTAAACCACCGTTTAACCGAGATTCTTTAGGATTTATGAAGTGAAAGTTATATCAATAATTAGTGCTTTTATTCAATTTTATGCCTGTACATTTGCAACGTAATCCACTCAATAATTAACGAGATAATCGAAAAATAGTCACTATGATGTGTGTGACCACGGTAACCCGGCCAAGTTTAGATGGTTACAGAAAAGCGGACCTTTAATACATTACGCTAACCTTCTGAAAATTACAGTATAATAGTCTTATAATTTTGGTACAGACGCGTACATTATGTTTTGAGTGAAAAATATAACCTTCTACCTAATAAATAATAATGAACTTTTAAATTCAATAGTTTTATTTACTTATGTAGGTACCTATATAAGCACGTAAGTACAGACTAGTCTTTATGAATCTATACTATAATATTATAAATTCGAAAGTAACTCTTATCTGTCTGTCTGTCTGTCTGTCTGTTTCAAAGATCCAGCAAACATGTAAACGTTACCGCAGCAGGATCTTGAATATCTTCGCAACCATAACAGATACAAATACAAATTAAGTTGGTACATTTACCTCGTCTGAGGCACTAAATATTTGGCTACAATTTATTTCAATATACCCATTAATAAACAAAACTTCTGGCTACGGTAACGTTACGCCAGCCAGAACTGTTTTTGTCAAATAACTAAAAAACTATTAGAGGTACAAATTTAAAAATCGATGGTACAATTACAGAAGCCGAGGCACTAATTATCTATAAAATTCAAATGACGATTTTCGACATTTTCTGGCTGCGGTAACGCACACATAAAATGCGGTTATGAAAAACGCATAAAACAAAATTTGTTAGATAATAGTAAAACAATAAGTGTGGTCAACAAGTGTATCAACACAAAATAAATGACTGATCAAATTATAAATTGATTAAATTACAATTGATTAATTAACATAAGAATACAATTATAATGATTATAAATAGATAAGAAATTAAATTAATTATATTAAAAGAATAAACTGAATAAATCAAATGAATTGAAAACACGTAAGTATAAAATTAAATCTCTAATGGATTATTTACAAAAGCTCGTAGGAATTTATTTACATTACCATGGTGTACATCTACTAAGTCACTCCGGCCGGCCATTAAGGATTCTGCACAATCTAGGCAGCGGAGAATTCGTTATTGTATTATTAGTGTTTTTAACCGAAAAAAAGAGGAGATTCTCAAGTTGAGGCGAATATAAATGGTGTAAGTGTAAACAGTGGCAGTCTTTTAAGGGGTCATTGTACAGTCGCCGTCAGATATATTGTAGCAGAGAAGGTGACCAAATACTTCTGAACAATTTAAAATATCAATAAGTTCCATACGCTACTAGTTATAATTAATATCTAAACTTTCATTACTTCAGTAATATCTGAGCAGAGATGCTTGTCAATAATTTCTATATAGGGTGACTGGTAATTAGTGACCGATACTTAAACACATGATTATACTCATGATAACAAACAACTTTTACTATGGGACCAAACTTGAAATCGCGAAAAAAATATCAGCTGCCCCATACATTCATGTTCGCATAACTCGCCAAAATGTAGTGAGCAGCTGATTTTTTTTTCGCGATTTCAGGTTTGTCCCCATAGTAAAAGTTGTTTGTTATCATGAGTATAATCATGTGTTTAGGTATCGGTCACTAATTACCAGTCACCCAATATACACAACTAACCAAAAGTATCTGAACACTTACAACATCAAGTATATTCTACGCAGACAAACACTGAGCTTACCTAATTCGGAACCGCGTGATCTATAGGACGAACCAAAAACCAACACTGAGTATCTGAGGTATAAATACGATGAAAGGAATACAATTGTATGGAAAATGATACAACTGTTATGTTAATGTTGCGGGTTCGATTCCCGCGCGGAACAAATATTTGTACGACCTACAAGTATTTGTTTCGAGTCTGGGTGTTTTTCTATCTATAATATGTATGTATTTACAAAAAAAAAATGTATATAAGTAGTTTATCAGCCATCTCGTTACCATAACACAAGCATTAGGTTGCTTAGCTTGGGACTAGATGGCGTTGTGTGAAATGTCCAAGGATATATATTTAATGTCAAACTATTGAAAGAAAATACAATCTCTGATCTAGGAAGTAGATCTTGGATCCTACATTTGACGTTGTAAGTGTTCAGATATTTTTGGATAGTTGTGTGTATAGAAATTATTGACAAGCATCTGCTCAGATATTAATGAATGTTCAGATATTAATGGTAACATGTAGTGTATGGAACTTATTGACATTTTAGATTGTTCAGAAGTATTTGATCACCTTGTCAGCTACAATATATCCGACGGCGACTGTACTCATCATTATGAACAACTTTTACTATGAGACCAAACCTGCGATCGCGAAAAAAAAATCAGCTGTTCAGTACATTTAAGTTCGCATAATTCGTCAAAATGTAGGGAACAGCTGATTTTTTTTCGCGATTTCAGATTTGGTCCCATAGTAAAAGTTGTTCATAAGATGTGTTCAAGTGAAGATGATTTGGATTTGACGCCGGAATCAGTAAAACTAGAGGCAATCGTAGAAAATCTGTTACCTCCAATATAAAAAAAAGATAATTATTTAAAAACATATGACACCTCGATTAAATATTTTAATTTCAGTGACAAACAAACAACTCCTCATAGCCGCACTGCAGTTAGCACAGATATTCGTACTTCAGCTACTGCATTGTAGCAGGACGGCGCATGCGCTGCAACTTGCACATATATGCTGCCAAGTCGCTAAATATGTTGACGACAAGTAAGTACTAGGTTGATAACAAATATCAAAATTTCATTTCCAATTTCGACTTCAATTTTTGATTAATGTCGAGTCGAGACCATGTTATGATATACAAATTAAAAAAAAACCGGCCAAGTGCGTGTCGAACCACGCACAATGAAGGGTTCCGTAGTGGAAAAGAATTTAAAAACAAACATAAGTAACACTGTCCAAAAAAAAAATATGATAAAATTATAAATGAAATTTTTTTTGAGTTTTTCCTTCACTTGTGCTGGAAGACCTGGCGTCTTGCCAAATTTCATGGTTCTAGGTCAACGAGAAGTATCCTATAGGTTTTGATTTACTTGCGAGTATCAAAATATGTCGCTTAAATGCCCGTATTTTTTTATTGCGTTGACTAAAGCAAGGTGTACATTTTTCAAATAATTATGTAGAGAAAATATTTTATTATAAAACTGGTAAAAAAAGGGTCAAATTGTGGTATGTGACGTGTGTGTTTCGACCCCTTCACGTTGAACCACTATTTACTACTATTTATGTTTCTAACGACTACATAATGTCAGACCCTGTGGTCAGACCGAATTCACGATGTGCCAGTGAAAGATTGACAAGTATTTTCAGGGTTCCGTACCTCAAAAGGAAAAAACGGAACCCTTATAGGATCACTTCGCTGTCCGTCTGTGTGTCTGTCTGTCAATACCCTTTTTCTCAGGAACGCGTAGAGGTATCAAGTTGAAATTGCAATCAAATACGGTCTATACGGTCGCTTCGAGCTCTAAAAAAAAATCAATAAAAAAATACTGTCATATCAGTGACATATGTATTTTGATACTCGCGAGTACTTCTCGTTGACCTAGAATCATGAAATCTGGCAAGAAGCAATTCCTCACAGTACATGTAAAGGAAAAAGACCATCGAAAAATCGTTAATTTGTAGTTTTATCACATAAAAAAACCATGACGTATATCAATGTGTGGGAGAACATTTTTTCAACTAGTGTTCTTGGGATAAATTCATCCCAACCACAGATTAATACAGATGGGACACTCCGCAGTTTAGGTATGAAGCTACAAGTACGCGGCGAGCCCCGTCCGCGGGGCTAATTCAGTAGGCCAGAAGGTATAAGAGTTACGCGATAGAAAGAGAGGCAACTTGTAGGTGAATATAACTGTAGGTAATAAGCGTTGTGCGACCTGAATTGCACTTTATTGTGTCGTAGCAAGAGTCGCTTTTTATTCAAATGATTTTGCGGAGTGTCCCATCTGTATTAATCTGTGTCCCAACTACGGAACCCTTCATTGTGCGTGGTCTGACACCACTTGGGCGGTTTTTTTTATGCAGTTCGAATATGTTTCATTTCATTGTATCGGAGAAAAAAAAATCTGGACAACAGAAATGAGTCAAATTTAATCAAATATATTTTACAGAGAAACCTACCTCCGCAATGCAGGCATACTAATTTCTCACATGGACAAGCCTAGTGAACCGCTGCAAGATATAATGTCTCAAGCTACAGAGTACTGGCCGCTCGTCATACAAGCTGAGGGTAGCTTTGAAACTGCTGTTGTGTTCGTGTGTGATGCCGCTGTAAGTACATTAACACAACTGCTAAATTATTTTGCTGAAAAAAAGTACTCTGTGAATCCCCTCTATTATTGGTGAATCATTTGGGTTAGATGAGGCGGTGAATGTCTCGTATATTAGACGATGAAAGCTTGACCTCAGGGTCATTGACCTTGAGGTCAAGGTCAATGGTACTGGTAATAAGCGCTCTTCCTCCTCTCTCCTACTATGCTGTGCCCGACAGGGTCCATAATTGTGACATTATTTTTAAGCTTACCAACTGTTATTATAACATTATGGAACGTAATAAAGAATTGAGAATTGAGAATTAACTGTAAAAAGGCAACTTTTTTCTCGGCGTCTATTATTTTGCGCACTTTGGGGTTTTCAAAAAGGGTCCATTCTGCCCAAAAAATAGCTACTATGTAAAAGCGGCGAGTGCTAAAGCGCAGTGGTTCCGCAAAATCGTTTGTTAAAGCGCAGTGGTTCCGCAAAATCGTTTGTTTATTTGGTTTTGCCAAACAAGAACAGATAAAATAAAAATTATAAGTCCAATCATAGACTCTGTAAAATCAACATTAAAAATTAAAATCTTTCTTCTATTTCTTTGTTCAATAGGTATTTATTGATAATACCTACCACAATACTTACAAGTACTGAACTAAAATACTAAATAAACTTTGAAAATTATTACATTTATCGGTACTAAGGTTACATTATTAATAATCACCGGTAAATGTGATTAATTTCTTACTTTTACCTCGACTTTCGGTAATTATTAATAATGATATGCAATTATTAATAGTTTTCAGTTAATCACACTTACCGTAACATATATATATTTATTTTCAGATATATTACAATAAAATCGGAGCAGTGGGTGTTTCAGCCAATATGGTGCAAATAGCTCAAACTAGAATATTGAAATCGTACGAGAAATGTCCTGATATCAATCGTAAGTATTCTTTTTTATTTAACCTACAATGCAGCTGAAAGGTTGTGTTCACTTAGAGCAAAGACATTAAACTATTTACTTAAGACGCGGTCTGACTACGATTTTAAACGGCACACAACCGCGTAAGCTAATGGTGACACCATTAGCTGGCTTGAAATACGGTTGAAAATTGAAAATAATGTTTTTGCTGAGATGTGATTCAAGCTGCGAATGTGCATTTATTTTCCGAGTTTTCTTTAGATTATTCAGAATATACACAATAAATTAAATAATTGTCCGGTTAAAGTTTAAAAAAAATGTTAATTCTATTAAATTCTTTAAAAAAAAGAACGTCGTTATCGCTGAAAATACAGAGATCTTCGACGCCAAAGTTTATTTTTGTGGAGCAACTTCCAAATTTTTTATTGGGAATATCAAACTATTTTTTACTATTCTATTCGGTTAAATTTATTCTTTAAACACTTCTCTGTCCACTGTATTTTTTGTGTCGGATAGTTTCATTGTGTTACGTCATACTCGACAATCCAAGAAACCAATTTATGTGAATATTGAGCTAATACCGGGCCTTAACAATAGACGGGACGTAGCGAACAAAATCGTAATCCGATACATTTAATAGGTAGGTAATAGGTAATACGGGCTGGTATCCGCAACTCCACGTCAATGCGCGTATTTTGCGTATGGGTGGGAAAATCGGTTATTCGATCCACCCCAGCTCCTCAAAGAAGGCCAGCAGCGCCTTGACATTACTGACAACTTCCCGGATGGTACCTGGGTTACCGAAGTACTTTGCCCTGTATGCGGCGACAACCGGGCAGTTTAGAAGCACATGAGCTGCTGTCTCGTCGTCCTCCATGCAGGCCCTGCACAGCGGACTGTCTGTGACTCCTATGACAAAGAGGTGTTTATTAAATGACCCATGGCCAGTTAAAGCAGCAGTAACTGTACGCAGCTGTTGTTTAGTTAGTCGAAGAAACTGTTTCGTGAGGCGGCCATCAATTGTAGGGAGTGCTTCCCTAGCCTGCCTACACTCACCTTGGTCCGACCATAGCTTATGATGCTGGTCCCTGGTACGTTTCCTTACCAGAGTGCGCAAGTACCCGAAGGGGAGCGGCACTATAGGCTCAGGTCCCACTGGTGCCATGCTCGACCCCCTTCTGGCAAGTTCGTCGGCTGCGTCGTTGCCTAGCGAGCCGCTGTGTCCCTTGATCCATTGAATGGTTATATTATTGAGTCTACCCACCTGGTTGAGACGCTGGTGGCACTCGTATATTAGCCCAGAGTCCACTGTGTGACTACTTAGCGCTTGCAGAACTGCCATGCTATCTGAGAGTATGCGGATCGAGTGGTCCTTAACTTCCCTGGCCATGATGGCAGTAGCGGCCAGAGAAATGCCCATGCACTCGGCCTGGAACACCGTGTTATGGACCCCCAATGGTGTAGCTATGTGTATGTTGAAGTCCTCCGAGAAGATTCCAGCACCTGTGCCACTACCTGTTTTAGATCCATCCGTGAAGATGCGTAGCTCTGCGGGGCGCAACCCCTCGCATCGACGATCCTCGTGAAGCTGGATCTTGTATTTTTTATTAAAAATAAATTGTTTGGGTACCCGGTCATTTACAGCTTTCGTAATAGGGAACTCCTTGTTGAGTCCTTCAAGCAGCGCGGTGTGTGGTGAGTTAGTCTTACCCCAGAGATCTAGTGCATTAAGACGTACCGCTGCCATCGTTGCTTCCTGCTGTATGAACAGGTGGAGCGGTGGCAAACCCAGCATGGCTTCAACTGCTGCAGTCGGAGTAGTCCTCATGCAGCCCGTAGTCGCCGTGCAGGCTAGTCTTTGCATATGTTGTAGTTTATTGGAGGCTGTAACAAGTTTGGTGCGGGGCCACCAGACCACAGCCCCGTAGGTGATCATGGGGCGGATCACTGCGGTGTACAGCCATAGTATAATTTTCGGGGATAGGCCCCACTTCTTACCTATCATTTTCCTGCACTGCCAGAAGGTGATACAGGCCCTGTTTAGTTTGTTGTCTAAATGACTACTCCAGTTTAACTTACTGTCTAGAATGACCCCGAGATACTTAACTTCGTTGGTAAGCTGGAGTTCTGTATCGAACAGTTTTGGTAGGCGGAAAGGGCCTAATGCTCGTTTATGGGTAAACATGACTAGTTCAGTTTTAGTGGGATTCACTGATAGGTCAAATTCCCTGCACCATCTTTCTACAATACGTAGCGCTTGCTGAGTGAGGTTGCAGATCGTTCCTGTCACCTTCCCCGACACAAGGATTGCGAGGTCGTCTGCGTAACCTATTGTATAATAGCGGCTGGCGTTGAGTTTGGTGATAAGGTCGTTAATCACTAAATTCCATAGCAGGGGCGACAAAACCCCTCCCTGGGGGCAGCCTTTGGCTATCATGGCCAAATGCTGCTCACCCTCAAGGCGAACCACTCGTTTACTTAACATGTTTGTAATCCAGTCCGTTAGTACCTGTTCTACTCCATGTCTGGAGAGGGCGCTGCTGATGCTGGAGAAGTTGGTTTTGTCGAAGGCTCCTTCGATGTCTATGAACGTGCCCAGGCAGGTGCCTTTCTGGTAAATCGCTTCCTCTATCTGTCCGACCACTAGATGAAGAGCGGACTCGGTCGACTTACCCGAGCTGTATGCGTGTTGATTACCGTGTAGCGGTACCGTCTTCAAAGCGCCGTCCCTCAGCTCCCTGTCACACAGCCTTTCCATAGTCTTTAAGAGAAAGGAGGTCAGACTGATCGGTCGGTGGGATTTGGCGTTTGTGTAGTCACCCTTACCTGGCTTAGGGATGAATATAACTTTCACTTCCCTCCATCCTTTAGGAATGTATCTGAAGGCCAGGCACGCTCTCATTAAAGGCACTAGTCTTATTGCAATAGAGGTCCCACCCCACTGTAGTAAGGCGGGGAAAACTCCATCAGGACCAGCTGCCTTAAAAGGATGGAAACTACGAATGGCCCATTGGATCTTTTCCAACGTGATCACCCTGTTCGCGTAAAGCCAATCATTGTCTGATGGTGTTTGAATTACATCTAGCCAGTCGATTACCTGCGTAAAGACACATCCAGGGAAGTGAGTTTCAATAAGGACGCGTCTCGTTTCTTCTGGCGAGGAAGTGAGTGTATTATCAGACTTACGAATGGTAGCGGGCCCAGATATCTGCTGTTGCGCCAGTACCTTCCTTACCCTGTTTGCTTGCTGACAAGATTCAATGCTTCCACAGAATTTGCGCCATCCCGTAGTACTCCTGAATCTGATGCATTTTTTGTAGCTGGATTTGGCTGCGTAATAGTTATCCCAGTCCTCATCCGCACATGTGTTCATGGCTCTATTCAGAGCTTGCCTTACCTTACTGCGCTTGCGCTCCAGCTCAGCGCCCCACCAGGGTTGTTTGCCCGGTGTGCTACGCGGGGTGGTCTCTGGGCAAGCAGTTTGGTAGCTGTCAATCATTGATTTAGTGAGGTGACCTACCAAAACCTCAATCTGCGTCGTGTCCACAACTGTCGTCGGATCGCCTAGTGTCGCCAGCTTGGAATCTAGGCTGCGTGTATAGGTGGCACGGTCCGTATTACGCGGATTACGCCGTGGTGGTGTAGGTGGAACACAGACCTGGATGTCGAAGCGGATCCACCTGTGATCAGAGCAGGACGCCTCCTTGGAGACCTGCCACCCAGTGGTAATCTCCGCCGCGCCCTCTGTAGCCAGAGTGAGATCTATGATTGTCCGGCTACGCCTGGTTACGAATGTTGGTTCGGAGCCAGTGTTTAGTAAGGATAGGTTAGTCGAAAACAAATAGTCAACCAAAGCCTTACCCCTCTCGTTTTGCGTGTCCATTCCCCACAGTTGGTGGTGAGCATTGGCGTCGGCACCCACGACGAGCTGAAACCCGCAACTCTCGCAATGGCTCACGAGGCGGGCGAGGCCGTGGGGAGGCGGCGCCTCCGCTTCGGGCATGTAGACCGAGGCGAACACGATCTCCAACTCCGTGGCGTCGACACGCTGTATTAGCAGCTTAACTGCAGAGACATCTCTGCAACAGAAGTCCGTTAAGAGATGTGTTTTAAGGTTACCTGTGACATAGATGCACGATCTGGGGTGATCGTGACCCGTGGTGACCAGGAGCTTACCATTGAGATTGGAGAGTCCTTGAATGCGGCCCGCCCTTATCCACGGCTCTTGGATCAGGGCAATGGCCGTGTGTTGAACCTCCAGCCACTTGCGAAGCTGAGCCGTCGCGGTCTGACTGTGGTGGAGGTTTGCCTGGAGGACTTTACAAGTTGACGAAAGGGACGCCATCGCTGGTCGAACCCTCATCGTCCCCCCCTAGTTTGAGCCCGGCAAACAGGTCGCCCTCGTCGAAGCCGTCCCCTCCCCCGGCCGAAGCTGGCGACAAAATCATGTCATCCAGCTCCTCACCAGACGAAGGGACGGCGTCCACGGCGGCGACAGCAGGGGCAGCCGACTCTGCTACAGCAGGTTCGGCCGCGGATGCTACCGGGTTGTTTGATGGGGGAGTGACCTCCCCTCCTGGTGTCTGTGGCAGCGCCTCGCAGCCGGCGTCCATGGCGGAGTCCCATCCGTCGGGGACGTCTGTGAACCTACCGTTCCGACCCCGGAATTTTACGTAGACCGCCCCCAAACCAAATGAGAGACGGCGCCCAGCCTCCATCAGGGTCGGGATTTGGTCCACCGGAACATCGACCACCACAAACCATGCTGCGTCTTGTTTGTCGGCATGCAGAAGTACCCACCTCTTTATGTCGACCCAGGGGTTCTGATACCAGAGAGCACGCCCAATATCGGTCGACTCCCCAAAGACCCCCTGCTCGTCTGGGATCACGACACCACATCGTGCTCGCTTCTGGATCTCCGACTGGCTCTTGACGACTAGCGAGTTGCTAGCTTGGAGAGTCAGTTCGGAGACTGTCTTCCTTAGCCAGGCTAAGGTGTGGTCGTCACTGCACCACAGTTTGAGGACACCCCCGGCGAACACCGGCTTGGCATTGAAGGTCGGCCTTGGAGTGTCTTGCTTTGCGGACCAGGCCTCGAGAAGGATCTGCTTCTGGATAGCAGCGAGTACCTGATCCGATACGTCCTTGCTGAGGTTCCCCGTGCGGTCGCAGGTGATCGCGACGTCCAGGGTAGCGCTGGCAGCTTGGGCGTAGCTTCGTTGTGCAACCCGTTTGGATTGATCAAGACGCGGCCGCTTCTGATCTCCACGAGGTGTCAAAGACTCGTTGAGAGCTCGCTTGGCCGCGGCCTGATCCTTCCAAACAGGTTGCTGCATTTTACCTTGTGCAGGTGTCTCCGTAGCACTGGTTGACGGTTGACTGGGCGCTGGTTGACTTGTGCCGGCCTTTGCCTGCGACCGCTTACCGTCGGAGAAGTTTACCTGGTCGCCTGTCGGTTTGTCTGAACTAGCGGCAGTGACCTGTTTATTGCCGGAGCCTTCGCGTAGCAACCTGCGTGCTTGACGGCGCTCCTTCCTCGTCATCCTATCCCTCTTATTGCCTTGCTCGGCAACGGATGGACCTGAAGGGTCAGTGCAAGGGCGTTGGGCTTGTTGTGTGGGTTTTTTACCCTTGCCCTTGCGTTTCTGCACAACCTGCCAGGTGCGTGAGAACGCATCCTCAGTGCAGCTGGCTGGCTGGCTGGCTGGATGGGAGGAGGCCAGAGGGGCCTCAGGAGGAGGAGGGTGTTTGGTTGGACACCCGGTACCGCTGTTACCCAGTACCGGGGTCTGTGTAGCTAGGGTCGGACCGGCAGTGGTATTAGTCGTCGCCTGAGTTTTGGAAGGGTCGGTACTGGTCCCAATCAGCGCCGACGTCCTTTGTTTATACTCCGTTTATATCCGATACATTTGTCCTAGCGGGCAAAAATCGCTCAGTCTTGTGTGGTACGCACGGCGACAGATCCAGCTATACATTTCCAGTATAAGCTGATCTCGCATTGTATAGGATTTCCTTATAATGAGAGGTCAGTGTAAACTGGAAATGTATAGCTTGATGTGTGTACGCCTGCATGTCAAGTCGCATTCATGTCTACTAAAAGAAAAATATTTGCTAAGAAAATATGCGGAGTTGCGCATTACGATATGCAAATATGCCGAGTTGCGCATTACGATATTGAAAATATGCACAGTTGCGCATTGCGATATTGAAAATATGCAGAGTTGCGCATTGCGATATTGAAAATATGCAGAGTTGCGCATTGCGATATTGCAAATCTCGACTGATCCTAACTTCGGTTTGTTTTCATTCGTTTTTTTATTTTTTATTTGTATTTTATTTATTATAAATTAGATAATTGAGCTAAAAGTATCAAAATGCTGTAGCTTAGTAGAACAGAAGTTGTGACAATCCGTTTGACAGATGATCGTGGACACGACTCGCTTGACAGACTACTAGCAGCGTCTCTCTCATTATCATTCCTCACACAATCCATCCATCTTTTCTTTGGCCTTCCTCTCCCTCTAGTCATCAATCTTTTGGTCTCAAAAGACTCAAAACTATTTTTTTACCTATATTTTCAGTGGACTTAGCAGTGGGCAGGTTGATGGAAGCACAGACTCTAATATGCCCTGATTCGGGTCTCAGCACCATGAGTGCCGTCAACGGCACTCAACGGCATTATTTGTCTATTTGTAATACTGGTGAGTGTAGACTTTTATGATTAAGAGTGTTCATCTCGTGCGGGCTGGCACATTTCTAGAGGTTATTTGACTGAAAAAAAAAGTACTTTGATTGAAAATAAAATAAACAAATAAAACCTCTAGAAATACTGCGAGTGTCCGACACGCGCTTGCGCGGTTTTTTATTTATTTTTATTACCAAATGGGCCTGCTCTTGACCCGTGGCTAAGTAATAACAGCCGCACTGGTCGATCCGTCACGTTAAGCTACGCTTGCCGGGGTTGGTCAGTGGGTGACCATCTTTACATACAGAGACTCCTCCGTGCCTCGGAAAGCACGTTAAGCCGTTGGTCCCGGCTGTTATTCATGGATCTTTGACAGTCGTTACCGGTCGTCAGAAGCCCGAAAGTCTGACAACCAGTCTTACCACGGGGTATCGTATTAACCAGTAACTGGGTTGTGGAAGTCAGATAGGCAGTCGCTCCATGTAAAATACTAGTATTCAGCTGCATCCGGTTAGACTGGAAGCCGACCCCAATATAGTTGGGAAAAGGCTAGGCAGATAGATAGTTTATTAAATAAAATGCTTTGCATTCTTAAAATGTTTTTTGGCCGAATTGTTGATAGATATGCAAGGTACGATTCTGAACTATAAATATATTTTAGATAGGTACAGTTTCTCCATAAAGGTACTGAATTGAAAATTTTTACTTCGGTACCGTTATTCGGTACATCTATCAACAATTTGGTAAAAAAAAAAACATATGTGTAAAAATCGAATGATTTGATTACCCTTTTTGTAACACCAAACCTTTTGTTTAATACCAAATGGGTCTGCTCTTGACCTCGATCTCGCCTGAGTAGTAGAAAATTGGGGTCATGGATTTGTATGTAAATTATAATGTTTTCAGCCTCCAAATGGTCTCCCCGCCGCCTGTTTTCCCTGACATTAAAACAGCGCATCGCCGTGAGCAGCTTGGGCGCCGTGCGCAACTGCCGCGCGCTGCAGCTGTGGCGCCGCGCCCGCTGCGCCTGCGCCGCCGCGCTGCCGGCGAGCGCGGCGCACGCGCAGGCGCGGATGTATGCCGATATTGTTCACGTGCATAAGTTCGATGATGCTCAGGTTGGTGCACTTGGTTTAGGCCTCATTTACGGAGACGCGGGTCGTCGCGCGTCGCATTGTGCAGCGCGGCCCGCACTAAATTCAAACATAGCGCGTGTTATAAGAGCGTTTACGGAAAGCGATTAAGATTTCTTACACTTGACGGCCCGCAACTCGCCCCGCGCACCGCGCCGCGCGACGCCCCGCATCTCCGTTAATGAGGCCTTAGAGTTTAAGAGTGATCAATTTTGAAAGTGAATGTAAGAATAACCAATACTCCCTAACTTGAAATCGCGAAAAAAAAAAATCAGCTGTTCAGTACATTTATCTACACCAAATTCGTCGAAATGAAAAGGGAGCAGCTGATTTTTTTTTCGCCATTTCATGTTTGGTCCCATAGTAAAAGTTGTTCATATTCATGGGTAGAACACCCTGTGAAAAGTCCATCTATTTTAATGGGACCATAAATACAGATAGCGCGCGAGTTGAATGCAGTCGGGGTCTGAGGTAAAGAGCGGGAGCATCTCCCCCCGCTATCCGCACGCCCCACCTCACGCGCCTGCAGTGTATTGTAATTATAATTAGGTCACAGCACTACCGCATTCCTAAGCTCTACATTCAACTCGCGCGCTATCGGTACATACTTTTGAGGAACTCGTGGCTAAGTAATAACAGCTGCACAGGTCGATCCATCAGGTTAAGCTACGCTTGCCGGGGTTGGTCCGTGGATGGGTGACCATCTTTACATACCGAGACTCCTCCGTGCCTCGGAAAGCACGTTAAGCCGTTGGTCCCGGCTGTCATCCGTGGATCTTTGACAGTCGTTACGGGTCGTCAGAAGCCCAAAAGTCTGACAACCAGTCTTACCATGGGGTATCGTATTACCCAGTACTGGGTTGTGGAGGTCAGATAGGCAGTCGCTCCATGTAAAATACTGGTATTCAGCTGCATCCGGTTAGACTGGAAACCGACCCCAACATAGTTGGGAAAAGGCTAGGCAGATTGATATACATACATACTCTCACCAACGAGTACTTGAAACCCAAACCCCGAACTAGCCGCCAGCCAGATCCGGTAAAAATGTACTTCCTATAAAATCCTAATCTTAACTACTAATAAACGCGAAAGTGAGTTTATTTCTATTTTTAACCGACTTCTAAAAAAGGAGGAGGTTCTCAATTCGGATGTTTGTATTTTTTTTTTTTTTTTTTTTTTTTTTTTATGTTTGTTCGCGCATAACTCCGTCGCTTGCCAACCGATTTGAAAAATTATTTTTTTGTTGGAAAAGGTATACTTCCCAAATGGTCCCATTTTTGTCAAAATCCAGTTCTGATGACGGAATCCTGGAGAAATCGAAGGAACTCTTCAAATATTATAAGCACACTTATAGCGATTTGGGTATTTTTATAGTAGCTCATGCATTTGCTCTCGGAAAGCACCACTTGGTGAAGTGGAACTGATGATGAAGACCAGAGATGGTTACCGGAACTACTCAATGATAAATATTTCACTGGTTGCGATTCGATTACTTTAATATGGTTGCTATGCAATTTCTGCTCGTCACACAATGCGTGTGGTGAGTGGTTGTTGAGGAGTTCTCCTGGTTCTTACCAGCAGAACTCCTCAACAATTAACGTCCCAGCATCGGGCAAAGCAATATTTTGTAACATGTGATGAGCAATTGACATTAGACTATTGTAACTTATACAAATTATAAACAGACCCACTAAAAAGAGAGAAATAAAAACTTTTTAACAAAAAAAAAACCGACTTCCAAAAATCACTACAAAGTGAAAAATAACTTTGATTTCGGAAGTCGGTGGCAAAAAAAAAGAAATTAAATAAAAAACGAAAGACACTGACTTCCGAAATCAAAGTTATTTTTCACTTTGTAGTGATTTTTGGAAGTCGGTTTTTTTTTTTTGTTAAAAAGTTTTTATGTTCGTTTGTTTTTAATGAAATTTTGCACATCGGTGGACCTGGATTAGGCATTGGATACTTTTTATCTCGGTAGTATGTTCCCCTGGGATAATTTCCGACCTCCACGCGGGCAAAGTAGTTACCAATAAAACCATTCCTGTGTTTTGAAAAACATTTTCCGCGACATACCGATAATTTTTTTCCCTAGTGTAACCGAGGTTTAATTCCTAAAACTCACATTTTCTTTCCCAGGTAAAAATCGACAACCGCCTAAAGTATATCCTAGGTCTGCCACCACCAAACGACAAGCCTTCCACAGCAGCAGAACCAAAAATTGAAATGTTCGCGCCTAAACAGGATTTCGAAACAATGCTAGAGTGCCAAGCATTCAAGTCCCAAATCAGTCCCACGAGGAAATACGTCACTATACCAGGCTTCAAAATGCTTGAGTTTTTCAGGCATAATTCCTGCGACTGCTATGCCTGTATTAACCCTTTTTGCCCGATAATTGCCTATGTAACAGGCGGATTGGAAGCCTCAATGTATTTTCGGGCAAATGAGCTTGAAGTTGCTGGGAATTACTTCAAAGGGATTATAAATACATTTGGTTATTTTGGAGCGAAGTTGAAAGATGTGTTGAATTCGTATGTAGAGTTGGACTTCGAGAAATATGTTGTAGATTATGTTAAAAGAATGTTTGAAGAACAATTTAGGAAAGTACAGGTCGAGGTTTTGATAGAAGCATCGTTTTATGAGCTTAAAAACGCGAATTTTGAAGCAGCAGATGATTATATAGTTACAATTCACGAAATTATTCAAGATTTAGATGAAAAAGACAGTTATTTGACTAATGAAGTCATGAATTTAATGATAGCGTCGGCTAAAGTAAGAAACATAGTCAAGAAACAAGAATTCGTCCTAGAAGCCGAATTTGAAAACTTAAAAATAAGCCCGAAAATGAAGACAGAAGGAGATAAAACTCCAGAATCGAAGGTGAAACTACCTCAATTATCCGCGAGAAAGGTTAAAGACGAAGAATTACCGAAAAAGCGAAAAGTCATCAAGCTAAATCTAGACGAAAACAGCTCGGACGAAAAGGAAGTCGAAAAACCTAAACCCAGGAAAAAGAAATCCGAATTCAAAATACCGGTTCCCGTAACATCAAAACCCGTTATAGAAAATCTAACACCTAGACCTACCCGAATACCGGTTATAACAGTATCCGATACAACGGAAACCCCTAAAGTAGACAAAAAAAAACAATTGACGGAATTTTTTACGCCTCAGTCGACTCCAGAACAGTTTTTCACTCCTTTGGACACTGTAAAAACATATTCCAAGTCGGTGAGAAAAGGTATTGTGAAGAATCTTGAACATGAGTTTTGTACACCTAAGCCTGTGTTGGAGAATGAGAATGCGAAAGGCTTAGACCTTCCGACTAGGTCGGGAAGGAAGGAGGAAAAAGATAGGGCTCTTAGGAGGGCAACCAGCCCAGGGAAGTTGACGGATAGTAGGACCCGCCCGCGGAGGCTAAGGCAAGCTAAGTTGAATGATGAATAAGATGGAATAAAATGTGTTGGGAATTTTATTTTTGTTTTCTTTTGCTACATAACGGCGAACATACGTGGCGAAGCACGATTTTCATTGACAAATGACAAACTGAACGAAAGCGAGCTTGAATATGTTAAGGTTGATGCGCCAGGGTAGCCCGCGAAATTCAAAATTTCTTACGTTTTTTGCAATTTGTAGGTCAGTGTGAGCTTGTATGTTGATCAAAATATGATTCGCGGCCGTAGCTAATATGGCTTTACAGAATTATAATAATTAGAATCAGCAATACAACTCCATAAGTTAGCATTTACCTCAAACCTCATGATTTCATGAAATCGCTAGATTTGAGATAAATGCTAACTTATGGAGTTGTATTGCTGATTCTAATGATTATAATTCTGTAAAGCCATATTAGCTACGGCCGCGAATCATATTTTAATCAACATACAAGCTCACACTGACCTACAAATTGCAAAAAACGTAAGAAATTTTGAATTTCGCGGGCTACCCTGGCGCTTTCGCCTTAAGACCCCGCCTAGGGTAGGTGTAACCCTCAGAAGAACGACTAAAGCATAGAAGGAAGGCTAAAAACAGAATTCTGTAACTACCTTTATTCCCGTTCTATTATTAGGTACGATAAAGGTACGTTATAGGATGTGGGAAAGAGATGAATGTTTTACTCTTTGTTTTACTTTCTTGGCATGGTCACAAGATCAATTGTCATTTGGTTAAAAAAGTTAAAGTATGACGCGGCCAAATTTGATAGTACTTTGTTTCAATGTCTGACAGTTCGTTCATTGAACTACCTGACTTATTCGCGTGTTCATTGTTTACGTGTTTGTCGTAATCTTCCATGGTTTTACGATGTTTTAATAATATTTCTACTGTTAGATTGCATGAATTCTTTGTTTAACTACAAACAGTGAGTGTGTGGACGCTGTGGAGCAATTTCTTGTGTGGTTGGGGGCTGCCAGTCCCATTCATAGCGAAAATAAAATGAACAATAAATATTGACCTTCCATCGGTAAGTTTTTGCTCAATTTCTTGTTGCATATGATCTGATAAACGAATATAAATACATAACAAATATTGCTGTGTCACTATATAGCTGAAACCAGTCGTAATATTTATTCCAATAGAAGTTATTAGCGAATATTCGGAAATTGTTTTGGGGTTATCTTGATCAGCCATAGTGACGTAAATAATGTTGTCGATACTTTTCTTTTACAGATTTCCTAGACGATGTGAAAAAAAAATGGATAAATTGTATTGGTAGACGAAATTGAACTCAGCCACATAATATGCTCCAAGCATTTTACTTTGTATTCATTTGGTAATGAACCTATGAAATGGATGTAGCACGTTCTTTAAGTCGTCACTTAGAGAACATGCTGTTCCTACATTATTTGTTATGGATAGAACAGATGAAATGGTCTGATATACAGGGTGAATTTTTTATCATGCACCAAATTGAAATGGGAGATTTTACTCATCATTATGAACAACTTTTACTATGGGACCAAACCTGAAATCGCGAAAAAAAATCAGCTGTTCAGTACATTTTGACGAGTTTGATGTAGGTAAATGTACTGAACACCTGATTTTTTTTTCGCGATTTCAGGTTTGTTCCCATAGTAAAAGTTGTTCATAATGATGAGTACAATCTCCCATTTCGATTTGGTGCATGATAAAAAATTCATCCAGTATTATGATATAATTAAGGTATTTTATTGGCAATAAATAGTATCCCGTTCAAATTAAAACTTGATTTATTACATTACAGGAAATACTTATGGAAGTCTGCGAAGAAGGACATAGCGCAGTACTGCAAATTAAAAGAACCGCTCACCATCAACAGCAATCTAACATGAAGACAGGTATAACATTTCAGAAATATGTTCACTTGATATATGCGATACTGATATTATATTAAAAATATCATTGATGCGATATTATTCTTCTAATTAATAATTATCCCAGTCGGAAATATAATCGTGTGCAAATTTATTTATTTATTTTTAATAAAAAATTCGTAATTGTAGGATCCCGTAGCAATGGAAGTTGAAACAGGACCTAGTACATCGGTACAGATTATATGAATCGCCAATGATATTGACATCTCGTGAAATCATCTCACATCAGTCAGGTAAGACATACAAATAAAACTATTTACCTAAATAAAAATGATGATAAAAAATCTTACATAAATATTGAGAACTGTTCGTTTTAGGAATCCTTGACACAGATGACAATAACAAATTCAGAAATAATTGGATTCCATCCCGATTCAAGAAGACTGCGCTTTTGGCGAGTTCCTGGTCGCCAGAGCCGACTCCAGAATCCTCAGGAAGTTCATCCGTATTATGGTGTGGGCTGGAATTCGCGTAACAGATTATTAAAGTTGCTAGGCATTTTATTTTTTTATTTAAAATATTATCTGGTCGTTATTTATTTTTTTATGTACGAAAAGTTTTTGTTGTTTTGGTACCATTTTGAATTTTCATAATAAATTTTATTTTTTCACTAACAATCATTTTATTTAATCAAATAATTCAAATCTCTATTAAATTACGCTTCTACTGATTTAAAATAATGTGTTAAAATAAAAATTATTAGGTACTTTGAATACCCTTGTTCCCTAGACTTTGTTGAGTAGACTATGATGTAATCTAAAATTCAAATAAATATGAGAAAGTAAGTTGCTAAAAACATTTGCAAAACCGAATGTCTCCCACTTCTTTTCAATAAACTCATCAGTTATTATGGCAATTAAATACATTCGGGTTTAGCCGGGTCAGATTTAATACATGAAGAGCTGTCGGGAACCAAGGAAGACTTTGGTGATGATGATGACGAACTATTTAGTTCATACTTAAAGTATTGTTTCATTTTGAACGAATATATTAAGTATTGGGATCATAAGTATGCTTAGTTACTTCAAAATTTTTGGTACACACGGCTACAGATCAAGCTATACATTTCCAGTATAAGCTGATCTCGCATTGTATAGGATTTCCTTACAATGAGCGAATTTCCATGGGGTCGCGGGTTGTCTGAAAGGGTTACCGCGGCCCTGGCATAGGCAACTGAAGGAACACGGGTGGGTTTTAGTCAGTAAAAGTCTGACACGCCCTCCCGCTCCACCCAGAGCGGGAGAAGTTATTTGATGATTTCCCACCCTCAAAAAAAAAAAAAAAAAAAAAAAAAAAAAAAAAAAAAAAAAAAAAAAAAAAAAAGCTATACATTTCCAGTATAAGCTGATCTCGCATTGTATAGGATTTCCTTACAATGAGCGGTCAGTGTAAACTGGAAATGTATAACTTGATGTGTAGCCGTGTGTACCTACGGTTATTATTCTTGGCAGTGTAAGAAAGAATGTTATTGTAAATTCTATCGACGTTGAAATTTAGTGGGTACATCACTAGTCGGAATAAAATGAATGACAACCTACAAAATTTCGAAACGTCTTCTGTATACGTGTCCTTCTTTAACATTATAGCGGCTCCATAAGTCAAAATGAAACAAATATATTGAGTTCAGTTGCTATTTTAACACTACTTCTATGCTTTAGTCGTTCTTCTGAGGTGTAACCACAGAACACTATTACTCCTTCGTGCAACTGACAGTGGCATAGCCACCATCAGGGATTTCAATTTTGATAACACAAAAATGTTGTCGCTAATTAGTCGATTTTTGTCGCCAAATATCAGAATTTGTCGGTCACTTGTTCAAAAGTTATAAGGGTTCATCAAAAACTAGGCCACATAGCGAAGATCTGTTCTCCCAAATTTAGTTGCTAATTAGTCGCAACTTTTCGCCAAGTCGAAGAGTTTACGATAAAATATTTGATCTAGCTCTTGGACTAAACTTAATTTAACTCATTATCTTCTAAACTAAGACCCGAATAAATCTGGGTTTTGGCGAAAAGTTGCGCCTAATTAGCGACTAAATTTGGGAGAAAACAGATCTTCGCTAGGCGGCCTAGTTTTTGAGATATAAATGTGGCCCAAACTGGGGAGACGCTCTCCAGATCGGCCACCTATGAACCCTTATAACTTTTGAACCAGTGACCGACAAATTCTGATATTTGGCGTCAAATTTCGACTAATTAGCGACTAAATTGTGTTATCGTAATTAAAATCCCTGAGGGTGGCCATGCCAGTGTCAGCCACACCTAGGGTAGATTAGATTTCCTATTGACCATTCATAAAGGAATAGGAATAACTTTCTCAAGGTATGCATATAAGCTCCAGACAGACAGAACAAAGGGAGCAGAGGGTCTATGGACAAATTGTGGGACAAATGGCATTCGCTAAGGCCGTGCGCTGCGTTAGGCGTGCGCACGGCGCGGGCGCCCGCGTGGCGTGCTGTTTCATGTAATATTCATAGATCAGCGCAGCGCAGCACACATGAAACAGCACGCCACGCGGGCGCCCGCCCCGTGCGCACGCCTAAGGCCGTGCGCTGCGTTAGGCGTGCGCACGGCGCGGGCGCCCGCGTGGCGTACTGTTTCATGTAATCTCATGTGTGCTGCGCTGCGCTGATCTATGAGATTACATGAAAACAGCACGCCACGCGGGCGCCCGTGCCGTGCGCAGTTGCGCACGCGCACGCCTAACGCAGCGCACGGCCTAATAGCTACAGTACAGCTTCAAAGTGACATTGACATGATCACATGACATTTCGATAACTTAAGCCGTGTACAATGCGTTTCAAAGGTTTCAATTGAGAATAGGAATGACCCTGCGCCATATTGTGAAGATTTAGCAAAAAAGCATCTCGTTTACACATTTGCAAAGTCAGTGACATATTTTAACAAAAACAAATTCCAAAAACAGAATTATAATGGATAAGGATAACACTACAAAACTTTGCAAGCCTTACATTTCCAGCCTCAGTTGACAGTTAGAGGTCATTGACGTTCCTATTCTTAGTTGAAAACGCATTGTACGCACGAACGAACAACAAAAGCATGGTGTGAACACGAACACTAAGGGTCCTGAGTTTCTTCAAATGATCCGTGATCGATATTCGTGTTCACCATGTTTTATTCATTCGTGCCTACGCACGGCTACGTGAAAAAAGATCATGGAATCATCATGGTTCCTGGTTCCATTGAGAAAAAAGGATGGTGATATAGGTCGTATCCGTCTCTCTCTTACACTGGAACCATGATGGAGCCATGATCTTTTTTCACGTCATAATAAGGCCCCTGATTGCGATAATTATAGAACCCCGCATTGGTTAAGTTAGATTATATGATTATTGTTATACAGTGTGAGTCTTGATAAAGTGCACAAACTTAAGGATGTGGTGCAGACCATCAAACTGAACAACTTTTTCCCGGGGACCAACATCGTAATCGTAAAAAAAAACAGTCGTCCCATAGTTACATTTGGTCCAGTAGGCATTGAAATTTAGTAAGGGACGACTGGTCTGCACCACATCCTTAAGTTTGTGCACTTTATGAAGACACACTGTATTAGAGGTCATAGTGCTTTGCGTAAAGTATGCGAATTGAAAGCCAGGGTATTTCTGATGATTGATGAGAAATGCCTCGATAAACAAAAAAAAATTCTGAATGTGGCATGAAAATTGTAGCACGGGGTCTTTGCAAAGGTTAGGTTTTCTTTTAACCATTCATACAGAAATAGTCCGATACTTTAGCAAGAGCGAGCGATGTGAGCTCGAAAATGTTTGCACCCCGTCTTGGATATAATTAGTCAACGACAAGAAAGTAGACGGTAAATAATTATGTTCATACAGACTATAACATATCTAATATAGGGAAACGTCCACTGCAAAAATTTTGGACCTTTGGACCATTCAATAATTGTATGTACAACCTAGAACATGATAAAAAACTGTTCGCTTAACGCCCGACCTATATTTTTTCATTTTAGTTGCATGACAGTTCTAAAGGCCTCAGTAGCCAGTCCATAAATAAATAAAAAAATTGTTACGTAAAATGTTGAACTGTCAAGACTGTCATTACTGTGTCTGTCAGTGTCAAACAGCTAGCTTCTTGATTCTTGTTGATTTGTAATGAACCTACTAGGTACTTGGTTTGCATGACTGTGTATTGTAATCAATTTTATTATTAAAAGTCTACTACCTACCTAGTAATTGTATAAGGACTAATAAACTAAATCCTATGAACTACCTGGATTATCTAAGAGAGACTTCTCTCTGGCTGCTGCTGCCGACTTACAGTGATCCGCAGTTACTATGTGGAAGTGCACACGTTATTTACAAGCTTAAATTCGCATTTGAAGATTACTAGAAGTCGTAATAATTAAATACAAGCCACGCCAGTTATTTGGACGCCACAGTGTTTTTCAATAAGATTTATGCTGAGCTCTAAAACTTTGCGATACGTTTTGAGTTCAAAGATGGAAAAACTGCGAATGTGTAGAATATGTTTAGTGCATAGTGTTCGCATGTATGTTGTGACCAACAGGAACATGCAGGAACTATATGAGAAGCTGACTGATATTCCAGTAAGTTGATAAATAACATATAAACTGCCAATATGACATGTTTTAGACCAGCATACCTATTCAGAACGATACGATACGGTTTCGTACCGTATCGAACGCCATTGATATCGACGAAGTCCGCTAAACGCTATTCACAAATCCGTAACCGTACAATTTTGACAGTTCGTATACGGTATGAAGACATTAATTCTTCCGACAGGTATTTGCTGTTGGAAGTGATATCGAATAATAAATATTGTTTATAAACATAGTTATATAAGCATTTTATGAAGTATTTAACTACATAATGTAGTTATGTAAAGTTTTATTATTGTTTTGACCGCTGCTTAGATCCAAGTATATTTATATAATTTTAGGGTCAGACTAAATAAAAAATCAAGACATAGCACTATCAACAGTAAAGTGAAGCCGCACGTTTCGGGTTTCGAAAACATGTGTGCACGTAATGAGGTGTAGTTTAATGTACCTAGTTTGGTGTAAATGTGTGCGTGTGAGCGTGTATGTAGGTACAGAACGAGGTGTAGTTTTGCGCAGCATGCTTCACTCTATTGTTCGCAGCGCTATGTCTGGGTTTTTTATTTAGTCTGAGATTTTAGGCGGTTACTGCATAACTCTATTCCAACCCTATTACTCTAACCTTTGGTACCTACTACGTTAACCTTCAATCATAATTATTAACAATAGCAGCAACACTAATATCGTCTAAAAATGTGGATACATTATAAAGTTATAATTAGCTTATATTCATGTAGCATGAAATAGAGAACTAACTTGAAATGCTTGAAATAGAGAACAAAACATTTTCCCGGTTTGGTACAGAAAGTTGAAGTTTACAAAGCAAGTTTAATAGAAATCTGGTAAATTAATTAATTAATAAAATCATTGTTTACTGTTTTTTGTTCTTCTTAATAGTCACTTGATGTAATTTTACAGTTGCACTTAATGAAATACCCAATAAATAACGTCTATGTACTACTTTACATTTTCTACCACCATTATCTATTTACTACCATTTCGTAGCGTTCCCCTTAAACACACCTACAATCGGTTCAAAAGAAAACCCTTCCGCACGGATCTGTGAATAGCGTTTTGACAGTCCTACGGTTCAGAAATCAGGTTATCGTACATGTGTCAATTTCGATACGGTATCGAATCGTAACGTTGTGAATAGCTATGCAGGGCCGCACTGGTACGACAACAGCGACGCGGCGACGATATACATATCGAGCCTTTTCAGGAAGAACATCGTAAGCGCCAAAAATCCCAAAAACGGTTTTAATATTATAGAGTATATAGATTATAGAGTACTGAGTCAAATCTTAACATTTGAATTAATAGGGAGGTGCCCATTTAACACCAAGTAAAAATTTCAAATTGATGTTATAAATATGTTGAGAAATATTTAAACAAAACATTCTCCTGTAAAATATGCAAAATGGCGGTTACGATCTTCTTCCTGAAAAGGCTCGATATGTATATGAACAAATAAATTTCACTTGTTGTTTCTGCAGTGCGGCCACCAACATATTATTTTTTTATTTTTTTTTTATTTTTATTTTATTTGGGAAACAAACAGATACAATATAATAAGAAAACGGTACAAAATAGCAATACATAATCCAAAACAGTTTCCACACATTATTATACAAATTTTGACAATTTAGAAAGTTATGACGGCCACTATCAAAAAAAAAAATATATCAAAATGAATCAACAATAACAATGAAAAAGAACAACAATAATTAAAAAGACAAATCATAATTTTGCTGCAAGAACGTCTTGAACAGACTTCTTGAATTTTGGGAGGGAAAGGTGAAATATATCCATGCAATCACATTCACTAGTGGCCATTAATGTGTCATATGAACGACAACATCTTTTTATAAATGTGTTAGCACCATAGTTAGCCCTAGTAAAGGGAATGCAGAAGAGAGATTTCCTACGAGCACTAATAACTTTATATATTATATGGTTAGGTATATGAGTCTGTTTTCACGAAATCGCCGTCGCGTCATAGTCGCCTTAGTAGTGCAGCCGCGGCCATAATGCAAATCAAACAAGGATATAAATTCATAATTATTAAGTTATTAGTGGGTTCTTAGGGGCAAATGGAAATCACTGACATTAGTGAAAGATAATCCATGGGAGAGGGTCAGCCCTGGATTTAAAATAAATACTTAAGTCACTAATCTGCCTTGAGCAAGAGCACAGATTAATACAGATTCGACACTCCGCAGTTTAGGTATGAAGCTACAAGTATGTGGCGAGCCCCGTCCGCGGGACTAATTCAGTAGGTCAGAAGGTATCAGAGTTACGCGACAGAGAATAGAGGCAACATGTAGTTGAATATAACTGTAGGTAATAAGCGTTGTGCAACCTGATTTGCACTTTATGTGTTGTAGCAAGAGTCGCTTTTTATTTAAATGATTTTGCGGAGTGTCCCATCTGTATTAATCTGTGGCAAGAGTCAGAATCAATGCTCATGTCATCTCTGTATGAGGCGTAATAGAAAGCATTACTGACCACCAACTGTTGACTTTACAATTTAATGTAACATTGGAAGTATTTTCTTCATATAACAAAACAGTGTAAGACAAGTTTTGTTGCAGTTTGTAACTGAAGACAGGAGACCGATGCTTGCTTGTTTCTTCTGCTGCACTAAACTAAAGCAATGCTGCCAATTAATGACAAAATGTCTGGAAGCCGAAGAGCTGTTCGCTCAGATGATGAATGAGGATTATGAGGTGAGGTATTCTTCAAGACACTTATTCTTATAATTTCCAATTTCAGTATAATGTGGAAGTGATTTCTCTCACATTGCCTATGTCGAGCAGTGGACCTCTTTCGGCTGAAATGATGATGATGATTTCTCAAACTCATACCTATTGTGTCCGGATTTCATGCCCACAATAACATTGGTCCATGAGATTGGAAGCATGGCCGACTCTCCAGGGTACATTGGACCTACTTAGGTGTCCTCACTTGTGGGGGCTCTTTTGAGTGCATAATCAGCCTATTAATGTTCCCACTGCTGGGACACAGGTCTCCTCTCGGTGAGAGCACAGATTAATACAGATGGGACACTCCGCAAAATCATTTGAATAAAAAGCGACTCTTGCTACGACACAATAAAGTGCAATTCAGGTCGCACAACACTTATTACCTACAGTTATATTCAACTACAAGTTGCCTCTCTTTCTATCGCGTAACTCTTATACCTTCTGACCTACTGAATTAGCCCCGCGGACGGGGCCCGCCGCGTACTTGTAGCTTCATACCTAAACTGCGGAGTGTCCCATCTGTATTATTCTGTGGTGAGAGGGACTTTTGAGTGACTTCAGTATACTTAGAAAAGTTTGTGCTTGTCAGATAAGATTGTCACGGACATATTTTCCTAATACTATAAATATCTTTTTACAGCTCGATCCTTTAATAAACCAAGACCACTTGGACTTTTTAGGTGGGTTTGTTACATCTCCAGTAGTCCACATAAGTATAGTTGATGAATGTCAAACAGAAAGCATTGCTGTCAAAGAAGAATTACCAGCAGTTTGTGAGAGACTAGATATTATTATTGAGCCAAAGGTGGAATGTCAAAGTGATGGTATGTTTTTACAAACAAAATAATATATTAACACTGTGAAGGACACTAACAAGACACAATAGAAGTTTTATTGTTATTACTGCTATGGCCGCGTAGTGACCTTCAAAGCATTAATTTTGGACTGTATTACTGACATTTGTGAAGGAAAATATCGTGAGAAAACCTGGACTTATCACACTAATATTCAATCTGCCTAGCCTTTTTCCAACTATGTTGGGGTCGGCTTCCAGTCTAACCGGATGCAGCTGAATACCAGTATTTTACATGGAGCGACTGCCTATCTGATCTCCACAACACAGTAACTAGGTAATACGATACCCCTTGGTAAGACTGCCTGTCAGACTTTGGGCTTCTGACGACACTTATCAAGTTATCACACTAATATCATAAAGGCGAAAGTTTGTGAAATGTTAAACCTCTTCACTGGTATAATATTTATATTCTTGCACACATACAAACTTAGCACTCATACGAACATACACATCCACACTCACGCATGTTTATAGTAATAATTTTAATTACATAATATTGTAATTTATACTTACAGTATAATACTTGTTTTGCTCCGCACCGCACTTGTAATGGCAGCTCGAAACGGTGGAGACGGAAGTAACTGGTGCTTATAGCACAGGAATCCTCCTAGTTTAAGCCCAGTTAAAAACTCACGCCGGCAGTGCACAGACGTGCTCGTTAGCAATATTTAATAAATAATTTATTTAATAATAGTGACCTCCTTTAGTGCATTACTATCGTAATGCATCTGTAAAGTTTTTGCTGAAGTGTGTAGTTTTGTTAATAATGGACACAAAATAGTGAACTTTTATTAAAACAAAATGGAAAACAGCCCCTTTAGCCCAAGGGGCCCATTGCCATCCTCCACCTCGCCGTCGAAGACGACGACGCAAAATCCAGCCCTCGAGTCGGCCACGGCTGATATTGTTTCGACGCCCGAAATACAAAAATGGATGTCAGCCATCGAGCAGCACCTAAATGAAGTTTGCTCTATTGCCGCGGATGGAAAACTGAACTCGGAGCAGAAAATGAAAATTTCTACCCTGTGCCGTAAAGTAGGATCTGGCACCTCACAAATGGCAGTCCTATATCAGTCGCTCAAGCAGAAAGCCATTTACGCGTATAACATGGTTGACGCCCTTCAAGAAAAGCGTGACCTGACGGAACATATTTCGGAGCTCAAGCAGACGATAAAGGACTCTGGTTCAGCGGGAAATGCTTCTTTTGCCGATATGGTGAACAAGGGATCAAATGATTTCGTTCGACCCAATAACCTAAGCTCTGTTGCCATTTATCCCAATGACAAATTTAAATCTAGTGACGAAACGAAAGAACTCGTGCAAAAAATCATACGGCCTGAACAAATGAAGCTGCACGTTCGTGGTGTCAGAAAAACAAAAAATGGAGGCGTAATTATCAGTACAGAGACCAAACACGACGCTGATAAACTGAAGCACGCAGTCCAGCTCTCTACATCTGGACTTACTGCCGACGAACCCAGCAAGCGCAAACCACGGATCGTGATTGTAGGAGTGCCGAATTCCTTGGCTGAAAATGAGGTGTTCAGGTTTATTTTCGAACAAAACGCAGCTGAGAAGTTACCAGCGATGTCCTTGGAATCCTTCTTGAGCTTGATCAAATTAAGCCACAAATCCGGGAAGAGAGATGCTACGACCTGCAACTATGTTGTTGAAGTTTCAGCCGACATTCGTAAAGCCCTAATCCCTCAATCAAGGCTTTTTATAAACTGGACGTCTTGTCCCGTCAGGGACTTTACATTGGTGACAAGGTGTTACAAATGCCAACAATATGGCCATGCAGCAAAAACTTGCCGAGAGATCGTCACTACGTGTGGTCAGTGTGGTGAAGCAGGCCATTCGATGTCCGAATGCGCGAAGAAAGGCGACCTTCCGAAATGTGCAACTTGCTCACGCTTTAAAAAGCCCAGTAATCACAAGACGGGAGACTCTGAATGCCCTGCTAGGAAAATAGCAGAATACAGATATATTAACTCCATAGATTATGAGGGCACTTAGTGCGTCATACCCAAGGCCAGACTTCCGTATCGCTTGTTGCTGACTCAAGAATATACCTGACTACTGCGCTGTCCTACTTACCATCGATTTGTCACTGTCTAAGCACATTAACCGACCGCTTGAAAAATCTAATGTAGCCTTACATCAATATTTGTTTCAACCTAATTAATAATACCTACTGCAGATGCAATCATAATCGTGTAACTAAGTGATAGGAACTATTTTCCGTAAATAATATAGCAATTATCTTTATGTTTATGTAATTATTAGTGTATAAGTAAATTTTAAATAATAAATTAAATAACTATGTCACTATTATATGTAACTGTTAAATATTGTTAAAAAATTAGTAGTCCAAATAGTAATTCTAAGAACTCTTGCCGCCTGTGATACAGGTTTATCCTAGTACAGGCACCATATTTTGTAATACCTACATTATTTCTAAGATTTATACTGTATTTTATTTTACCAATTTTTATTTTTGAATAAATTTTATTATTATTTTATTTTATTATTATAGTTACACTAGTTTTGTATCTTGCCAGTATCTTAGTCTAATTACATAATAAATGCAATACTCTAAAGGTTTAAGACTTGAACAAATAAATATTATTTTATCTTTTATTAGTACCTACAGGGTAGCAATTTTTAACAATCTATTGAACTAGGCACTCAATAAGTATCAGTAATAGACTAGATTTCTAGACAACCTTTAGGTTCCGAGGCTCGAAGAGAACTAACTTAGAAACTAGGCGACGCTCCAAATATCACGTTTCTATTTCAAATATTCAGCTAAAAAAACCAATACTTTTGGCGGTAACTATCAAATGAGACACTTTTTAACTACACGAAAACAGATACAAAATCATTTGAGTCAAATCAAATACTTTCAACTTTATATTTAGTATTTTACATCAACAAAACTTATTATTATTAATTGGAAATCATGCCATTTGTGATTGTGTGTGTTTGTATGTTTGTTACTTCTTCACGCTCAAACAGCTGTGCCGATTTAGATTAAATTTGGTATGTAGATAGCTTATACCCTGGATTAACACATAGGATACTTTTTATCCCGGTCTACGCGGGTGAAACCGCGGGGCGCAGCTAGTAGTTAATATAAGTCTGAAATTGACAACCTGTCTTGAGAAAGCGTGGTGATAAATGCTTGTGCCTTCTATGTATGAGAAGAGGCTTTTGCCCAGTAGTGGGACAATTCACGTAATGTATTTGTACTTTCAGGGGCCAAATGACACGCACGTATAGCATTTATAAAAAGAAAAGTCCGCTTTCAGTACTAATTGGTGTACGCTGCCATAACGCCTGTCGGAATGTTATTCAAAAGTCTTGTCCAATATTTCCCTTCCTGTAAGCGCAATCATTATGAAATTTTACACAGCGCGCGCTCTATTTGGGAACTATTTTTGTGTGTAAATTCTGTTGCTTTTATAAGCCATTTTCAAGTTCTACAGTGGGTACGCTAGCTTGATCGTTATGACAGCATACACAGTAAAATTGGTCTTTATTTCTTAAACTACAGAGGCACTATTATTTTTACTTTTGCACTAATTAAGCACTATTTACGCTTTTTTTATTGAGTATAACAAAAACTGTGAATTACATCATGTGTACGCTACCATAACGGACACAATGTATGGCACAACTGATCATTTTCCCTCGATTACGATGTTGGTCCCATGGAGAAAGTTGAACAGTTTGGTGGTCTGTACCACACCCTTAAACCCTTTGGCAACACGTTTCTGATACTCCCTGTATATTGATAAAAAATGTTTTGAACTAGGTAGGTACTTCAAAGTATTGGTAGTGTTTAGTTTAAATAACTACAAGTAATACTCTTGACTTATTTTGCTAACTTACAGAGCTAGAACCAGAAAATTTACACAATTATGTCTGGGGGATGAGTGACCGCTACGATTGTCTAGATGTAGCAGATATACCACCACACCATTCCAAATCAGATTTAGAAGATGATGTACCTATAATGGAGTTTAAAACTGAAGTGGAAGAAGAACAAAAAGTATCTAAGAAGAAACGAAGAGCCCGGGAGACGAAAAGTAAGTATTAGTTAGTTAATCCATAGGTAAAGCAGGAAAATGGTTCACCTGATAGGAAGTAGTTAGCGTTACCTTAAGAGCGTACAGTCCGCGAGGCCTAAGATGAGCTTTGCATTTTTGTGAGTGATCACCAAAATGGTACCAAAATTTTTAATCTTCAATTGTCTTATCGTTTTACGTTTTACAAAAACGCACTAAAAGAACAAAAGCCGATTGCCGTATAAACCGGTTTTACACCAAGCAAAGGGTGAATCGCGCTCTAGGCTGGACGTCACTCTTACACTATCTATGTGCACTCACACAAATGTAAAGCTCAGCTTAAACCTCACGGAATGTACCCGCTTACATGTGCAATGTCGAATTCTGTCCATAGGACTAACTCGAAGTTGCAAATGACAGACTAGGACTATCGTAGTTACAGCCATCGGCCCTCATTACACAGAACCCGAGATGGTAACGCGTAGTGTTCCACGCGTGCCTCTCTAAGACGTAACGGGGTAGTTCAACACCTCACTCCCCCCTAAGAGACGTGGCGTTAATTTAACTTAAAGATGTTTTTCATTTGATTTGAGGTTATTTTATAAACTCAATTTTCGTCGCCGATGTTTGAATATCAATATAATTATTACGTTAACTAGCTGCTGCCCGCGACTTCGTCCGCGTGAAATTTCTTACTCCCTCGACCCACCCCGTCGCATCGCATTGCCTGCCCGCGCTATTATTTCGTTTTCACTTAGCGTTATTTCTGCTTTTTTTTTCTTTTAGCTCGGCACGTAAAGGTTCTAAGATTTGGGCTATAAAATGCAAAAAAAAAAATTGCAAAGTCTGTTAGTTCCAGAGATTAGCACGTTCGTTCACCGTATCCCCTTCTCGCTAACCTCTCCCTGCCCCTCTCACCCACTCTCACACCCCCCTCACCACTTCCACTTCCCCCCTCTCTCTCCGCCCCGTCCCCTCCCTCTCACCCTCTTCCCTTCACCAACCCCTACCCTCCCCCTCACCCCTTACCACCCCTTTCTCTCCTCACCAGCCCCGTCCCTCCGCAGTAAAATCCTCCCCTGAAAAATGTACTACCTCTTTTCACCACCTTATAGGTAGATTTTCGAAAAACCCACGTTATTCTTCATTCTTGCTCTCAAGTTTATAAATACTGAGTTAACGGCGCGACGTCGAACGGAACGCGTATGGCATTTTATACTCATGATAACTTCGAAATTAAATGTCCGATTCGAATGAATTAAAAAGTATTTTACTGCTACATAAATAAATACCCTTGATGATAAAACTATTTATTTGAATAAGAATTAATACTACGATACGATTGTAATCAATGTTTGTTTCTAACGGCAATCTGATTTTTAAATTTTAGAACACAAAAGCTGCTATTGTGACTGTAGGTATATTGTGTGTATGATAGTTAGATATATTGTCTCGCGAACTTTTTTGAAGATAATAATGAGTACTTTAATCATGTAGTACATACTTTTCATATATCATCAATAGTTTTCTCAGCGCACGCCAAATAATGAATTTTATTGGCAAAATTTTGCTACTTTGGGTTACATTATTGCAATTTTCTTAAGGATCTCTAAATTTTTTGAAAATAAATTATAGCCTATGTTACTTCCTGATAATTTAGCTTTCTATTGGTGAAAAAATGGTTAAAATCGGTCCAGTACTTTCAGAGCCTATTCGGTACAAACAAACAAACAAAAAAATCTTTCCTCTTTATATTATTGGTATAGATATTAATTGCTCGAATAACAATTATTGTTGGAAAAAGTGGTGACATATAAAGTTGAAACCTAAATCAGGAACTGTTCAAATTTTGATCAGATGGTTTTGGAAGAGACCATATTAGTCAACATTAGTACAACTTTGTACTATGTATCTGGTGATTAAGTGATTCACACCATTTATAATACACTTAATCACTAGAAACATATTATTTATCACTGGAAAATTTATTTAAATTGCATGATTCACACTGGGACCGAAAAGGAGGAACTTTTCGGCCCTAGTGTGAATCAAATCGCTATTATTTTGATTCGTGTGAATTCTTCCAACATTTTACTTACCAGATTTATAATCACAGGGGCGACCGTTGCGAAGAAACCAAAACTAGACACAGGAAAAACAAAACTAGAAGATGCAATAACAGCCGAGCAATCGAAAAAAGAAAAATCAAACTCGAATGTTAACCGGACAACTCAAAAACGTACGTCGAAACCCGGCACTTATTACAAAAAGCCTTTAACAAAACGTATTCGTAAACATACCAGTGAAAAACCTTTTGAGTGTGATGTATGTCAGCGTAGTTTTAGTGCAAAACGTCATTTAACAGCTCATACTCGTATACACACTGGTGAGAAACCTTATAAGTGTGATGTATGTCAACGTAGTTTTAGTCAAAAATGTTCTTTAACAAAACATACTAGTATACACACTGGCGAAAAACCTTATAAGTGTGATATATGTCAGAGTAGTTTTAGGATAAAGACAAGTATAATACTTCATATGCGAATACACACTGGTGAGAAGCCTTATAAGTGTGATGTATGTCACAACAGTTTTAAGATAAAAAGTCATTTAACAAAACATATTCAAATACACACTGGTGAGAAACCTTTTAAGTGTGATGTATGTCTTCGTAGTTTTCGTCAAAAATGTCAATTAACAAAACATACTCGTATACACACTGGCGAAAAACCTTATCAGTGATTTTTGTCACAGTAGTTTTAGGGCAAAGGATCATTTATTAGGACATATACGAAAACACACTGGTGAGAAACCTTACAAGTGTGATGTTTGTCGATGTAGTTTTCGTCAAAGATATCAATTAACAAGTCACACTCGTCTACACACTGGCGAGAAACCTTTCAAATGTGATAAAGACAAATAACTTTTTTTTTGCATAACTTTAAAACTACTGACTATTTTCAAAAGATTCAAACATCATTCATTGTTAATCCCACTTTTCAATTCTAAATAATTGTAAAAATTATAGATTTTCTTTGTATGACAGAACATTGGCTTAAAAGACATCAGTTAATGTTCAGTTTCAGTAATCATCAGTGGGATAAGTGCGTAATACACATAAACTAACTATTGATCGCAATGAGTTTCACTTTGACACTTCACTAACGTTCATCGCGTTACTACGTTGTCGAGCAGACAAATTTTTTAAACATATGAATCAATGAATTAGCAATATCCTTCAAAATGTTACACAATTAGGGTGTTAAGGCGCGGACTGACTACGATTTTAAACGGCACACAACCGCGTAATCTATTGTCACCGTTAGCTGGCTTGAAATAAGGTTGAAAACTGAAAATAATATTGGTGTTGCCGAGATGTGACTAAGCTGCGAATGTGCGTTTATTTTCCGGGTTTTTAGATTATTCAGAATATAAATAAAAAGAGAAGTCCTGACTGACTGACTGATTGACTGACTCATCAACGCCCAGCCCAAAACCCTTGGACGTAGAAAGCTGAAATTTTGCACAGAGGTTCCCTTTATAATGTAGACAAGGAATAAGGAAGGAATTCCCGGTAGCAGGTTCCCTTGGGATATTTTCTGACATTCACGCGGGCGAAGCCGCAGGCAAAAGCTAGTTCAGAATATACACAATAAATTAAATAATTGTCCGGTTAAAGTTTTAAAAAAATGCCAATTCTATTTAATTCTTAAAAAAAAGAATGTCGTTATCGCTGAAAATACAGAGATGTTGTACGATTAAGTTTATTTTTGTGGAGAACTTTAATTTTTTTATATTGAGAATATCAAACAATTTTTTACTATTCTATTCGGTTAAAATTTTTCTTTAAACCCTTCTTTATCCACTGCATTATTTTTGCGTCGGATAGTTTCATTGCGTTACGTCATACTCGACAATCTAAGAAACCAATTTTTGTGAATATTGAGCTAATACCGCGCCTTAAACCCTAATTGCGTAACATTTGAAATGTAAAATACTGGTATTCAGCTGCATCCGATCAGACTGAAAGCTATCCCTAACATAGTTGGGAAAAGGCAGGCAGATTGATTGACATTGATCTGTTGAGCGGAAAATTTAAATAGCCTGATGAACAGGGGCGGATCTATATAAGGGCTTTATGGGCTGCAGTCCAGGGCCCCGTGGATATAAGGGGCCCCCAGCTCCCCTTGAAGACAATGGACAATATAATGAATTAAAAAAAAAAACAATTTAAATATTAAAAGTTCAAAAGGTAGGTACTTCCCGTTGACCTAGAATCATGAAATTTGGCAAGAAGCAAGGTCTTACAGCACACATAATGGAAAAAGTCCGAAAGTTGTTAATTTATAATTTTATCATAAAAATTTTTTTTTTTGCGATTACAATGTTAAGTTTGTTTTTGGGAAAAAATCTTTTCATCTACGGAACCCTTCATTGTGCGTGGTCCGACACGCGCTTGACCTCCAAGTAGTATTAGCCCAGGGCCCCACAAACTCACGATCCGCCCCTGCTGATGAATAGAAAAAAGATGATAAGATAATATTTATTTTGTGAAACATGAGTACTTATACAGGTCTTATAATATTAATTTTAGGTAATAGAAAAAAGATGATAAGATAAGATAAGATAATATTTATTTTGTGAAACATGAGTACTTATACAGGTCTTATAATATTAATTTTAGGTAGGCTACATGTTTTGCCATTTATGGCGTACAAAATTAGTCATATTGGACCAACAAATACAAAAAGAAAAAGCAGAGGAAGAGATTACAACCATTTGAATTAAATTTTGATTAAATAATAATAATCAGCAGCTAATTAAAAGTCCATAACAAATTATGAATTAAAATCATGTCAAAGCTCAATAGATAATGTTTAATACAATGTCAGAATAAATAAGTAATTGTAAATAGCAATAATAATACATAATGTCATAACCATTGATACTATTATAATGTCAAGTGTTGAGTAAAATTGTAACAATAATTAATTATCATTAAGCCAATATTAATGTCAGTTTTCTTTATATTCTTATGATGACTAAAGATTTTTATTTCGTCATGTAGGTAGATTAAAAAATATTGGACACTTATTTTTAAACTTTTTAAGTACTTAATCTAAAGACTGCGGCGATACATTAAGGTTGATGCGCCAGGATAGCCCGCGAAATTCAAAATATCTTACGTTTTTTACAATTTGTAGTTCAGTGTGAGCTTGTATGTTGATTAAAATATAATTCGCGGCCGTAGCTACTAAGGCTTTACAGAATTATAATCATTAGAATCAGCAATACAACTCCATAATTTAACATTTATCTCAAATCTAGCGATTTCATGAAATCATGAGGTTTGAGGTAAATTCTAACTTATGGAGTTGTATTGCTGATTCTAATGATTATAATTCTGTAAAGCCATATTAGCTACGGCCGCGAATCATATTTAAATCAACATACAAGCTCACACTGACCTACAAATTGCAAAAAACGTAAGAAATTTTGAATTTCGCGGGCTACCCTGGAGCTTTCGCCTTAAGTTTAAATATGGCATGACGTCACGCCTAGCTAGATTTTATACGTAGAAGTGACGTAGCGAGCCCCCACTCCCCAACTTTAATGCGTGTTATCTAAGTATTTTTTTGTTAATATGATAAATCAAAAAATACGTGTTTAATATGTTCTTATTATCTGACTAAATAGTTTTTTTTTTTTTTACCTAGGCCTCATCCTTAATGGAGCTGTTTATTGTATGAAGGTGATTGCGCCCGCGAAATTCAATTTTTTTTTGGGTTTTTTTGCAATTTGTATGATACGCGGCAGTAAAACATATGTATTTATATAAGTTTAACCATAAAAATCATCAATACATTTCTCTAAGTTACATTTCGTGCAGATTCGTTAGATTTCGTTCGTTTGACGAATCTGCACGAAATCTAACTTGGAGAGATGTATTCATGATTTTTATGGTTAAACTTATATAAATACATATGTTTTACTGCCGCGTATCATACTTTGATCAAGATACAACCTGACACGGACCTGCAAATTGCAAAAAAACCAAAAAAAAATGAATTTCGCGGTCTACCACTGCGCATCATCCTTAAGTGTACAGACTCCCTTCAGGATTGTATGACTGCTTTGAAAAGGTAATGGATGAAGTGTTACACAATACTATATTGCCTCGACAAATTTCAGGTTACCAACATCGTAATCGCGAAAAAAATTTCAACTTCAATACCTACTCGACGCAAATGTATGGAACGGCTGATTATTTTTTCGCGATTACGATATTGGTGGCATGGAAAAAGTTGTTCGGTTTGATGGTCTATACCACACCCTTAAATTTGACGAACATGCATAACGACTCGTTGTAAACAACTCGAATCTATCACTGATCTATTATTATCACTTGCGGTGATTTTAATGTTTATTGTTAGAAAACTCAGGTTCATTTGGTAAAATTGAAAGCCAGTTTCAGTCACATAATCTTGTTAGTCTATTTTTATAGCCCACAAGAATAACCTTGTTAATATTCGATGTTATACCAAGCCACAAAGACATTATACTAGATTCTGATCATTGTGGACAAATGATTACTATCCAAAACAACAAAGTGGCTAAAAAGGATATAACTGTTAAGTTCACCATGCATACGTCGCAGCCAACTGTTGAAATTAGCCGTTTGGTCAACCGCCTAGCCTTTTCACTAAACGCCGCCATTAAATCAACGGCCTGAATGATATTCAGCCATTCAATCAAACGACTAGGCAAATTACTTGTATCAATAGCGTGTAACTACTTGCCTAGCCCAGACATTTCGATTTAAATTTAGTTCCATTTTCTGCCACCTGGCGCTGAAATCTACACTGTCAATATGGCGTCGACAAGCGACAATATTTCTGGTGTTTTTCACAGATTAAATGCGTTTGTGCAAAACCGAATCTGGGCACCCCGACTCTACGTAGTCTTTTGGCTGCTACCCCTAGAGTATATAAAATCCGGAGGCGCGAAGGGAGGACAGCCTCCGCCTGCTGTGATAATACATAGGCACCCGAGCGAGCCGTAGCGGCTGAGGTACAAGGAAAAGCTGCGGAGGTGAGCATAGGTGCCTATCCTTTTGTTACGTAACCACGTAAGGGCGAAGAGGTTGCACTTCCCACAGCGCCGGAGACGTTGCAGAAGCAACTTGTAAAGTGTTTTGAGGTTAAGTTACAATTATTTGTTTTTCTCAAGGACGGTGCGTTAAATTTACACTAATTTTAAATTGGAATGAAATAATATCTACCGAAACACCCTATTGCATGGCCTTATTGTATAATTGGCCTAATCATCAGCCAGCCAGTTCATTAAAATGTTATATTGGCCGTTGATAGAATGGCGGCGTTTAGTGAAATGGCCAGGCGGTTGACCAAACAGCTAATTCAATCAGTCGACTACGACACATATATAGCATAATCAGCATATAATGTTCCCACTGCTGGGACACAGGCCTACTCTCAGTGAGAGGGAGTGGGCCGTAATCCACCACGCGCGCAAAGTGTGGGTTGGTAAATGTCACCATGATTGTCTTCGAATTTTTGGTTCTAGGACATGTTTCCTCACGATGTTTTCCTTTACCGTTTTGAGAGCACAGGGTGGCAAATGCTATACATTTTAATTTCTTACTATTCAGCGCCGTCTATCTACGAGAACATAAATTAAAAATGAACAGTGTTGCCAGCGTACATCCTTGAAGCAATTTTTAGTACATTATAGTAGAAGTGTACGCGTATAATCTTTGATTTTGATATTTTTGAGTTAGTTATTATTTTTCGTATTTTTTTTTGCATTTGTGAAAGGTCTCCGATCATAGTATTGTATTAATATTTTGCTCTTATTGATCAAAAAAGAAACTATTAGTAGAATTTACAAATATGAAATGACTATACAGCCACAGGGTGACAGCCTGACAGGCTGATGTTGACATTTCATTGCAAAAAATTTCTGCGGTTGCGTTGCGAATATTTATGTAAATATTTCGTTTGCTTGCCAATTTTCAGTGTAATTTACGTCCAGTTTAGTTCGTTGCTCCGTATTTAGTAAAAATCATGGAAGATAAACGTTCCCATCGAATGTCTACTTTCTAAATCACCACGACTTGAGCCCCCCGTGCTCCTCGGTGATTTAAATGCTTAGGCCCTCCAAGTGCTCTGTGGGCCCTCCATAAATAGGAGTTTGGACCATATTATTTAAGTGTTTTACTCCGCCCTTAAGACGACCACTGACCAAGTGTTTTGTGTTTATACTTAAATAACCATGTCTCGAAACAATGTTGTGTACCTATTGCCTACCTGGCTGCCCAGTCATCAAAGATGACGGTAAATATGATGTTCTTTATCTATCTACACAATGTATTGCTGGTTTGAGTTTGAGTGCAATGTTTTGTTTTACATAATAAATATGAACATGCAAAATTGGTATTTATTTTATTATCCTCGAAACAACAAGTTTAGTGTCGAATTAGCGTTACCGAGTTGAGTTGAATAATGTAGAATGGTTGAAAATTCTGTTGTAGTAAAACTAAACTTAAAAATTTAAAATCCAGTTTGTAGAATTTTCAACCATTCTCCATTAGACAACTCGGTAAAGCTAAATTCTACTTGGTCCAATATTATTTATGTAGCTATGGTAACGTACCACGTGACATTGAATAGTGTATGTTCCCGTAACTAGATGGCGTTGCCTAAGAAAAGCTTAAGTTGCCAGTCTATCTCAGTATATATAATAGTAGTCTATGTTTGAGAGCAGTGGTGATCGTGTTGGCCCCGGCTGTCATTCGTGGATCTTTGACAGTCGTTACGCGTCAACAGAAGCCCGAAAGTCTGACAACCAGTCTTACCAAGGGGTATTCATTAGGTTGTGGAGGTCAGATAGGCAGTCGCTCCATGCAAAATACTGGTATTCAGCTGCATCCGGTTAAACTGGAAGCCGACCCCAACATAGTTGGGAAAAGGTTAGGCAGATTGATTGGTGATCGTGATAAAATAATTTAAGTACACAAGTTCACAATGAGTAGGTACCTAGAACTGTCAACATAATTAATGTATCTGTCATTGTTTATTTTTTATTGTAGTGTAGTAATTTTATTCTTGGTACTTTTATGTAATTAATATTAATTAAGTAATTATTAATAAGTAATTTCGGGGAGATCCCTGTACAGTCTCCCCAGAAATGTGCCCTAACAGACGTTGCACAGAGGGGTTCTGGATTGGTAACGGTGCCCCTTTCAGGTGATCACCGGGGTGGTTTTAGTGAGGTAAAACTCCCACACTCCCCGGTCTTTTCTCCAAAGCCTTTGAAGCGCCTTTTGAAGGTTTCCCCCCGAAAACAAAAACAAAAAAATGTATAAGAACGTGGCAATTCTGCCAGTCTTCTGAGTACGTTTCCGGGTGTCAGCGATGCGGACGAGTTATTCGCGACGATAGGTCTTTGTGCAGTAAATGAAAGCTGTAGCGGACTGTATTACACGTATAATGATTAAGGTTGATTACAACGATGTCTACTAGAGGCAAACAAGCAAATAAGAATTAACGCTAAGAAGACGCGTAAGCGCAGCTGTGCGTGGAGGCGTACAACAGCTGACTGGTGAGACGCGCGGGCCCGCGCTGCAGCCGCTCGCCGGCTGCCCCGCCGCTGCCCGGCACCCCTCGTTCACTGCCGCCAGCGCGCGGCGATGTTGAGAAGAGCGTTCTCAACACGAGTACTTCGACGACTAAACCTTTTGTTTTTGTATTTATTTGTATTATTAATAGCTAGTTAATTTGTGTCGATAGTTAGGTGTCTGTGTGTATATTGATCAAATATAAAAATAATGATTTCTAAAAAATACCTAGAATAAAACTACTTATTACTTTAATATTTAAGTATTACAAAATATGAATCCTAGCCAACGCCTGCTCGTTTAGAATAAGCAAATCGACGTTGCGTACTAGTTTGTATTAATTTATTAAATGTAAGTTACATTCTTGTCGAACTTCCATCTTTGTTCGTCATCGAGTTAATAAAAGTTTGACTAAATATCAGCATTTTTGGAGTTTCTTTGAAGTCACCTAAAATTCCCGAACAGGGTAACTAAGGAGTTTCTTGTCCATTCTTCTCCTTAAGAAACTACCTTTTGGAAGGAGCGCCTAGGTCCACGAGCCACCCGCCACAACCACAAAACGACGTCACATATTTCCTGTAGTTTTCATAAATTTTATATGAACTCGCCGAACACGGTTGACGGCGGTGGCCGCCACATCAATCGTCGCTGCTCGCTTCTTGTGGCCCTCACCGACCAGGCGACCACTAAACGCTGACACTGGAAAATATGTACAGGAAATAAAATATGCCGGTGGGGAGTGACACGTAGGTTCGAATGACGTTGTTGCGAAGGTCGCCATTTCGAAAAATTTTGCGAGTGGTACGCCAGTTCGAAAACTCATTAAATCGAAAACCGCTATATCGAATGACGTTATCGCGAAGGTCGCCATTTCGAAAAATTTTGCGAGCAGTACACGGCCTCAAGTCTGCTAATACAATAGTGTCAGAATGGTCTATCATTGATTTCATAATTGTTGATTTTGACAAGTTTGGTAATCTACTAATATAATGGCGTCATAATGACGCCATTATGACTTTCCAATGGTCAACCACTGACACTCCATTGTATGAAATTATGAATTTACCAGATTACGAACTTTTAGCAAAATGACAATGCAGTGACAATGGAATCGTGTTGGAATGTAAAAAATAGCAGACTTGGGGCCCTGTTCGGAAGTCTTGGTATCCAAATCCGATGTTGAGTTTTGTCTGGGACCACAATGAGACGAGACAGAGAGAGCATGGTCTTTTGATTTAGACGGAAAAAAAAAAAGACAAATTAACTCAACATCGGACTTCGATACCATGACTTCCGAACTGGTGTACTGCTCGCAAAAATTTTCGAAATGGCGACCTTCGCAAAATCGTCATTCGAACCTACGTATCACACCCATGCCGGTGGCGTCGTTTTATGGTTGTGGCCGGTGGCCCTTGTGCGGGGTCCCTAAATGTTGACGTGACAAAAGTGCCTTATTTGTAATGGCCTGGTAGCCATAATTTATAGTTTTCTTGGTGCGTCTAGGTACCCCAAGACCCTAGCCCTGAACGCAGTACTACTTATTAGAGGAGTAGTATTTTTGAAAAGCCCACTTAATTGGATTTATAGGTTGGAAACGTTAGTTTGTTGTTTTTTTTTAGGGTTCCGTACCCAAAGGGTAAAACGGGATCCTATTACTAAGACTCCGCTGTCCGTCCGTCCGTCTGTCACCAGGCTGTATCTCATGAACCGTGATAGTTAGACAGTTGAAATTTTCACAGATGATGTATTTGTTGCCGCTATGACAACAAATACTAAAAAACAGAACTGCCTCGACGGCGATGAGGGAGGACTCCCTCAGGCGTCCAGTGCCCATCTCTCCGGGTGCATTCGTGCGACGTGTCCGGCCTCCGGCGCACTCCCACTTCAGCCTGCCTGTTTTTACTCCAACATCTGGTACTTGAGTTATAGAGTGCAGGGTGCTGTTTCTAACTCGGTCTGTCCGCTTGACGACTATTATGCTGCGCTTCATTGCCCGTTGGCAAATCTTGAGTTTGGACTTTTGTTGTTCAGTAAATGACCAATAGGTTAGAAGTAGAACGGGCAGGATGCGATGATAATTATTTATTTTTAAAGTAGACCTTATACAAAATAAATCTGCTTACGTCTCATTTCTGGGGAAATTCGTTTTCTCTATTTTCACCCAAGCAAATTTCGGTCGCCCAGGTACTACCTAAGTCTAATAAGACACAATTGATTTGGTCGCGTAAAAGTGAACACGGCCTCTTGAAATAAAATAGATAAAATTCAGCAGAGCAATTCATTTGGAGACATCGCCATATACATTCTGGTAGATAGTGACCCAAAGAGCGCTATAGTACCTCGACCACTTAAATAAAAAATAGGTAAGTATGTAAAAAATGTATAATAATAAGTAATAAAAAGAAATAAAAATGTAAAAATAATAGAAATAAACAATATCATCGTAAATGCCACAGCCTAGTGAGGGCATTCCGCACTAACCTAAGCGGATCGTCTTCAGCTGGTGGTATTAATGTCCCGGTGTTATCATTACCTTGCCCACTTATCACAGGGGCCGGCAATCCAGCACGATTGCAAATATTGTGAAGAATGCAACATGCTATCACAATCTTTCCAACCGTGTCTGGATTGTAATGCACCGTGTGAACCAACAAACACCCGAAGCAGTGGCGTAACTATACCTTTCGAGGCCCGTGGCAAATTCATCGGATTTTTACTAAATGTGTAATATTAAATTTTGGGAGTTGGGATTCTCCTCTGACCGGGGGCCCCTTCCGGCTGGGGGCCCGTGGCATTTTGCCGACTTGCCACCCTGTAGTTACGCCACTGACCCGAAGCGACCCTTCAAAAACCCGACTGCAAGCTCCACGCTATTGCGAACTGTGGCGTGGAGCTTGTTGTAGTACGCTTCAGGTGTTAGCTCTTCGGCATCTGCGACAGGTGTCATTATGAACGCACGCTGAGCGTATCCAGAATCACCTGTAATTCAGAGAATTGTGTAATTAGGCTGGCACTAAGTGGGAATTAAACAATAAGTTTTTAGTTAACCAGGCATACCAAGTACGTTCTTACATCAGACTGTCCCAATCCCCCCAAGTGCTCCATCAACTCGGAATGATGAAAAACAAAATTGTCATGAGAAGCCCCGCCATAGGAGGCATCTGTATGCAAGATATTTATATCGGCGTCTGTTACTCGTAAAAATATATTTTAAAATCTTAACATACATGCAATCTTACAACCTCTTCTTACTTCTTATCTTATAATATTAATCTTATTGTACCTAAGAGATCGATGGATATCCTGCGCGTCCAATATAACAATGCTTGCAGGGTGTTGTTGAGGCTGCTTCGTTACTGTATCGCGTCGGACATGTTTGCGCAAGCCCGCACCCACGGTGAACAGGAAATCAAGGTCCGAAGGCGAGAACACCCAATGAAACGCACAAACTGTTTCTAATAGGGTACTTTAATTCACAAGGAATCGCGCTAACAAAATAAAATCCAAGACTATATATGGTTTGCTCGGTAACGAAACCATAGCGCGATCTAATTCGATCCCAACGCCATCTAGGGAAGCGTCAGGTAAACTTTTGCACATATGAAATATTAAACATACCGCCCACCAAGGACATATTACAGAATGTCCTTCTCTTAATCTAAACCGCCCACCGTGCAACATGTCTAGTAATATGGTGTGCACAGATACAAAATTTTAATATACTAATAATAACGTGGGTGAAGGTATATAAAAGACAAAAAAAAACAATTTCGTAAATCTTACAAACTATTATGAACAATACATTCTTAAATAATACCTTACGAATACAAAATTTAAGTTGCTACAGGAAGAATAGCCAATTTGGTAACAGGTCTCTTTATCAGGGAATTTTTAGTTCTAACAGTAACGACTCGAGTGATTCCGTCGGGGCCAGGATGTTTTAACTCAATCTTCCCCAGCAACCACTTACCAGGAGGTAAATCATCCTCTTTTATCAGAACTATGCCACCTGTCGTTGGTTCTGGATTTTTGTGAGCCCACTTATGGCGTTGTAAAAATTGATTTAAATAATCTTGTGACCATCGCCGCCAATAATCTTGTAACATTCTTTGGGTAAGTTGCCACCGTCTGAGACTAGAAATGTTAGCCTTTTCGAAATTCGAATCAGGTACTAGGACTAGTGGTTCCCCCACCAGAAAATGGCCCGGAGTTAACACCGATAACTCATTTTGATCCAAACAGGAAAGCGGTCTCGAGTTGAGGCACGCCTCAATTTGTGCCAACACCGTCGTTAGTTCCTCGAACGTTAAGGTAGAGTTCCCTATAACCCTTCGGAGATGGTACTTAGTAGACTTTATTCCTGCCTCCCATAGACCCAAACGGAAATACCCCAAACGGCTCAACTGGCAACACTGCAATGTTTATTAGACTCGCGTATTTAAAATTTGTAATTTAATATAAAGTACATTCTTAATTGACTAAAAAGGCGTGGAACTCGGTGCAATAACTATAATTTACGAGTGTTATTATTGGTGGCTGTTAAAAACAAGTGTATGATAAAATAAATCAACAATAATATGTGACGTTCAAAACACTTCAGAAACAATACTACAGTGTTATAACAACAAATTATTACAACATCATCATAGTTTCTATCAATTATTGAAGATGAGTGCAGTTTTATATTAAAAATAGTGCAATAATCACAAAAGACTACAATAGTCAACAACGTTACGAGAAATATTTCAAAAGTTGACCTTTGGACTTTGTTGAATGTTCGACAACTAGCGCCAGCACGTCACCGCGCGCTGAATAGACGAACCAATATAGTACAGCTACTTGACGACAGGGAGCGCAAAACAAACGATTAGGGATACCACTTAAAAATATTTTAGTATTTGGTAGAAAATAAATAATTTTAGAACTCTTTGGAGGAAAAAAATAGTGAAGCACCAAGAACTGTCATAAATTAATAAAACAGCTGATATTTGAGATCTCATTTTGAGCATTGGAGCGTAGACTTTAAATTGGAGATTGTCACAGATGGCAGAAATAAACAATATAACGTTTAGAAGGCCGGTAGTGAGATCTAAATCCTTAGAAACAATAGACATGAGCATCTCCCTGAATTCCTCAGACTCAGAGGAATTATTAGGCAAAAGTTTGGACGTGTCAACCAACGTTCTTGCATTGTGGCGGGAGGAAAGGAATAAGGAAGTAAATATTCTTAAGTCGAACTTAGAAAGCACACAACAAGAGTTAGACAATGTTATATTAGGGAACATAGACTTGAAGTCAAAATTAGCTCAATGCTCTCAAGAAATAGAAATGTTAAAACAAATATGCAAGAGTCCCTTATCTTCACTTCGTAAAGTACAGCGCTCGACACGAAAATCCAGTCCCAGACGTCGACTAACGGATTCCTTCAAAATCACACCACAGTACCAAGATTTCACTCAATGCGCTCAGACCAGTCCTACATCTACATTTGAGTTGTCTGAGGACAAAAGTTGTCACCAAAATAATAGTCCTCCTGAAGCCGATATCATAGCTCCTGTCACTCAATGCTCACAAACCCAGGAACATCCAGTATCCACTGAAGCCATCTTGAGCAACCAGCCGAAGTCAAAACACAGACTATGTATAGTGAGCGCAAATAGAAAAAACAACATCCTGTCAATAACAGAAAACACTTTTAGCGAATACGAATATTGCCATTACATAACAACAGGCGCTACTGCAGAACTACTACTAAAAGGCATAAACACTAAAATAGCTGACTACACCATGAGGGATTATTGCGTCATACTGTTGGGTGAAGAAGATTTTATAAGGACAAATAATTACATGACCACTATCTTCAATATACGAAAAACCTTACAGAGCTTGAAGCACACGAATGTTATTGTTTGTTTCCCGACATACAAATGTAATAGTAACTTCAACTTATTTAATTGGCGTGTGGAAACCTTCATTAATCTATTGAACTTGGATGTCCTACACCATAATCATGTGTATCTATTAGACAGCAACCGAAATTTGAAGTACGATAACAGCATGTTTGATAGCCACTCGGGTAAAATAAACAACCATGGTATGCAATCAATATTTCTTGACTTATTAAATTTTATGGAACAATTACAAAATTATAATAATAACTTAGCTTCTACTAGTTTGTCGTTAAACGAGTTTTTTCTTGACAAATAAGACATCCTGTAGGCAATTGAATTGTAATAAAATTAGTGCTGATAGTCATACTAGATTAAATTGTGTAAATAATAGTAGCCTGACAGATGAACAATTAAATATCTTTCATCAAAACCTATGTGGATTGAATAATAAAATAGATGAGTTTGAGTTATACTTAGAAAGTCTACAAAATAGATTCCATTACTTATGTATTAGCGAGCATTTTCTTAATGATAATTTAATTAAATTTTTCAAAAAAAATTAATTTTTTCTAAATATGTACAGCAATATGAGACTGAAGAGGAAAGAAAGCTTAGAGAGAGTACGAGAAGAAAAGATTTTAAAACCACTTATATTCCTAAACTTAATGTAGTCGCACACGGTACCTACCACATGTCAGTGAAAATCTTCAATAAACTTCCCGTTGATATAAAATTGTCACTTTACAAAAGGGACTTCAAAAGTAAACTGAAGCGTTACCTACTGGAAGGCTGCTATTATTCTATTAATGACATTTAAATTGTAAACATACATATTATACTATAAATTTATAATGATTATTTAATTATTTCAAAATCTTTAGTTGTTCATTTACGTTGACATTTAACTGACATTTAACTGCTGTTTTTTTTTAAGTTTTTGTATTTTTTTAAGTTATTTAATCGTGTTTAAAATTCGACACAATTTAAAAATTGTTATGAATAAATGATAATGATAATGATAAATGACCGCCGAAGTTTGGAGCGTGAGGAGGAATAAAGTTCCACTTAGTACCATTATTTGCTAAGCACTCAACCAATTCGGGAATGAATTTTGATTTTTCTTCATTAAATAATTCCTGCAGCTCTCGCGCAGCACCAACAAAATTGGTGCCGTTATCACTATGTAATTCTGCACAATGTCCACGCCTCGCCACGAACCTCTTAAAAGCGGCCAAGAAACCTTTGGACGTCATATCACTAACTGCTTCGATATGAATCGCCCGCGTAGACAGACAGATGAAGAGCGCGATGTATCCCTTGTACGACCTATTACACTCTGACGTTTATCGGGCCAGCGTAATCGACGCCACTGTGCAGAAATGCTTTATTTGGTGTAACACGAGGAGATGGTAGCTGTCCCATAAGTTGGCTTCTGGCTCTATTTGTAAACCTAACGCAAGTAACGCATTTTCTAAAATAGGCCTTTACTAAAGGTTAATCCCTACAACCCAATACCGAGACCTCAAGTAAGTAATCATAGCTTGAGGCCCCCCATGCATCGTTTTTTGATGCGCCTCGCTTATGAGAAGCTTCGTGAGGAAGGAATCTTTAGGTATAAGTATTGGATGTTTGCGATCATAACTCAACTGAGACATCTCTAATCTACCTCCCACTCTAATTACTCCGTTTGAGTCTAAAAATAAGTTTAACGATTTGTACTTTCTTCCCTTTTTACCGAAAGATCCCGTCTTCTTAAGTTCTTGTATTTCTTCTTGTAACTCTTCTTCTTGACCCTTTCTAATACATACTTCCATCGCCTCCCCGAGTTCTGTCGTAGACAACTGTTTATTTCTTTCCTTGTTTGCACAATTGATTCTTAAGTGCAAGAACTTCCTACAGTAGGCTACTATTCTGATCATCCTTGAAAGCGATGAAAATCTGTCCCAAAAAGAAATATCAAGGACACCCGAATGTACTTTTACTTCCTCCAATTTAGTAATCAAGTGTTTAGGTTTTTTATATTCTATCACTGATTGCCTTAAGAACTCTGGTCCATTGAACCATATCGCAGTATTGCCGAGTTCCCCTGGAGCCACGCCACGAGAAGCACAATCCGCTGGATTTTGTTTGGATGGAACGTATGACCAATATTGTGTATCCAATGTGTTTAAGATTTCTGCTGTGCGATTGGCCACAAACGTTTTCCAACGGCTTGGATGACTATTAAGCCATGCGAGAACAACTTCGGAATCCGTCCAAGCGTGCATGTCTAATACATTTACATCCAGAGTTTTAGCAACGTCCACCATCAACTTAGCTAATAGAACGGCTCCGCATAGTTCTAACCTAGGTATTGACACCTGTTTGATGGGAGACACTTTGGTTTTCGAGGTAACTAACGCAACTTGTATGTTACCCTCTGCATCTATAACTCTGACGTATACCACTGCAGCGTAGGCCATTTTTGAGGCATCTGAAAAACCGTGTAGCTCCGTCTTTACATTGCTGGATTTAGTGTTAAGCCAACGTGGGATTTTAACATTCACCAAAGAAGATAAGTCCTTACGGTAAGTATTCCATTCTTTTAATAAACTACTGGGCACTTCTTCGTCCCAACCTACACCTGCTAACCATAGCTTTTGTATTAAAATTTTAGCTAAAATGATACTAGGAGACAACCAACCGAGTGGGTCGAAAAGCCTAGAAATATCCGATAATTTTCCTTTTACTTACAGGTTCCGTCACGAGAGGCAGTTCTACAGAGTACTGGAAAACATCAGCACGAGGATCCCAGGTAAGTCCGAGTATTTTTGTAATATTATCTATTTTTATTTTTATTTCCTCAGCCTTATCCCTTTTGCTTTCTCTTATCTTATGTAGTAATTATTCGCTGTTACTTATCCATTTTTGCAACGGGAATCCCCCTTTAGCTAGAATATTTTTTATTTCTGTATGAATTTTATATCCTTCTTCTACACTTTCTGCCCCTGTCATTAAATCATCCATATAGAAATCATTAAGAATTATTTTTGCTGCTAATGGATGATCCTTCCCTTCATCATAAGCAACCTGATGTAAAGAACGCACTGCTAGAAATGGCGCCGAAGAAGTACCAAATGTAACCGTCACTAACTCAAATTCTTCAATTTCTTTTTCAGGACTATCCCTCCAAAGAACCCTCTGAAACATTGTATCATCTCTATCGACCAAAACTTGTCTATACATTTTAATTATATCAGCACCTATACAAATTGGATGAGTTCTCCAACGCATAACCGTATGTCGTAATTCTGCTTGCAATGTCGGACCAACCATCAAGTTATCGTTTAACGATACCCCATTTATTCCCTTGCAGGAAGCGTCAAATACCACGCGCACCTTAGTTGTCTGCTTATCTTCCCGGAGTATTGCGTGATGAGGTAAGTACAACCCTTTGTTCTTTTCTTCTGGAGATACCTTTACCATATGTTTCAGTTCTATATACTCCTGCATCACCGCAGTGTAATCCGCCTGTAATTGGTGATTCTTGGAAAGTTTAAATTCTAAACTCTTTAACCTATTTTCAGATATGAACCTAGATTCACCATCCTTACAACATTGGTTACCGTCCCGGAACGGCAATCTTACAATGTAACGTCCGGTTTCGTCTCGCTTTGTGGTATTTGTAAAAATATTCTCACATTCCGCTTCCTCTTTACTAAGTATTTTTTCAGTTGCCGATGGCTCCGCTTCTAGCTCCCAGAACTTACGTAAGAAGTCATCAGCCTGAACGTTGGAATGCATGACAGTGATACAAGGATATGAATTAATGTCAGACGAATTTTCTGTACCGACAACACCTAAAAGAATCCACCCGAATTCTGTTTGTTGTGCTACGAGTGATCCACTGGTACTCTTTTTGATTCCATCTTGAATAATTTGGCTGAATATCTCAGCACCTAATAAAATGTCAATTATTATTTTACTAGGCCTGTGATAATCAGGATCAGCCAAATCGTCTTCACTCAACCTTACCCATTCTACCCTGGATGCTGTTACAACTGGGAGAAGGGATGTGATGGACTTCAAAACGTATGCATTTACTTGAACGCAGTAATCTGGATTCACTCGAGAACGTATATCAACAACTACGGAAGAATTAGACATAACTGTTTTATTACCACCTACACCTGTTACACGGTGTTTTGTTAAAGTTTTCTTTAACCCTAAATATTGAGCCATTGACTCAGTAATAAAAGATCCTTGCGATCCTTGATCTACTAATGCGCGAACCACACGATATGTTCCATCCTTTGACTTGACTTTAACTAAAGCCGTAGGTATTAAAACCGTATCCTTACAATTTCCTGTCGAAAGGCATGAAACTATTGGCTTAGTAGATCCCTCCACTTGTTCAGCGGCCTTTTGAGTTTCCTCCATTGAGGTACTATTCCCAGTAGCGGCTGACGCTACTTCCTTCTGAACACCTCCCGTGTCCTCACCAACAGACCCAGAACCACCGCTAGGGTGGAGTAAAGTATGGTGGCGTCTTTTGCATAAATGGCATTTGACGGTGTTTCTACAAAATCTGGCAGAGTGGTTACTACCCAAACAAATGAAACATAGCCCATTTTTCTGTACGAAATCACGTCGAGTATCGTTACTTTCTTTAGCAAAACCTTTACAAGCAGTTACCTTATGAGCGAGCTTACAAAAAGGGCAAGATAACTCCGCTTTTCCTTTTCCTACCACATGGAACGCTTGCGAACTCTTTTGAACATGAGGTTTACCTTCTAAATTTTCTAGACCTCGAAAGCGGCCAGTTAAAAAATCTGTAAATTGAGTAAAAGTAGGCAAGTCATCCGTTACATCTGAAGCTACTTTTAATTCCCAGGCTTTCCTGGTTTCTTTATCCAATTTGGCACTAACAATGTGTATTATTAAGATATCCCAAGAAGTAACATCTATACCTAAATTTTTTATTGAATCCAAACAATCAGATGTGGTGCTAAGTAATCTTTTTATGTCAGTGGCTGATTCTACAGTTAAACTCTTTTGATTAAACAAACGTTTTAAAATTCCATTTGACAAAAATCTTTTATTGTTGTACATTGCCTCTAGTTTTGCCCAACTAGTCGTATAATTATCCGATGTTACATTAATGTTTCTTAATAGGAGCTCTGCATCTCCGGTTAAGTACCCTTTAAGGTAATATAATTTCTGCGCATCGTCTAGAGTTTTATTATTGTGTATTAACCCTACAAATAAATCTCTAAACGTCTGCCACTCACCATAATTTCCAGAGAACACAGGTATCTTAACCTCAGGTAACTTAAAGTTCCTAAATCCTGTACTACAGCTACCTTCTAGCACTGGACTAACATTACACGGTTCACTAGACATTTTCAATTCTTTCAGCTCGCTTTTAAACTCTATATAAAACTCTTCGACCTCATCATATAATCCTGTTTTATGATAATTTGAACTCATTAGATCAGACTTTCTTACTTCACTAATTATCTTAACGTGTGTTTTATAAAATGATTGCCATTGCTGTTCTAAATTCTCAATTCTGGTCTCTATATGACTAACAGTGAAACGCTCTTTAGGACTTTTTTTGAAGTTAGATTTTAACTTGAGCATTTTAGCTTGAATATCCTCCTGAATGTCGTTAAGAGCCTCCATTTTAATTAAAAATACAAGTAGTTTTTGTCACAAATATAAAATACACAATTTTCTTGCAACTAGACACATAGAACACTATAAATAAACTTATTGTCCAGTAAACATGTTCGATAACACCATAAAAAATTCTAAGTTTCTTTGAAGCACTTCAATATTTTTCTAAGTCCCAGATAACGTTTAAAATTTTACAAGTGTTTTAAAATTGTATTTCTGAGTAAAATCGGGCATAGGTTCCCCGTCTGAACCACTTTTTGCTTAAATTAGTACAAGTCCAAACTAATATTGCCAACGGCTAAGTTAATTATCTAGTGGATTTAAGGTTCAAATTTCAATGCAGTTTCTTGAATTTTTGAAGTTAAATTCTTCTTATTAATAAGGTCGAAAATGTACTCACGATTTCTCCACTTTACACTCACTGACACTGATACTCGACGTCTCACGCCGCACTTGTGGTGCCCTCTAGTGGCCACTTCGCGAACTCCTCTGCCTGGCTCCTCCACGCAACGTCACTCCTCCGGCACCCAGCCGGATCCTCTGCTTCGATGACGTCACCGCTGACGCCTCGCTGTAGGGATGCTCTGGACAGCAATCCACTGCCCAGTACTGACGTTGCGGGGTGATAATCACCACCACCACCGATGACTACCAAAAACACCTTCAAGCCAATCCGGCTTCCGAAGGACCATGAACAGGAAATCAAGGTCCGAAGGCGAGAACACCCAATGAAACGCACAAACTGTTTCTAATAGGGTACTTTAATTCACAAGGAATCGCGCTAACAAAATAAAATCCAAGACTATAATATGGTTTGCTCGGTAACGAAACCATAGCGCGATCTAATTCGATCCCAACGCCATCTAGGGAAGCGTCAGGTAAACTTTTGCACATATGAAATATTAAACACACGGCTTCTATGCAATTGTACGCAAAAACACTGCGTCGCGTACTGAGGAGAGTGAGGGGCAGTCAAAACAGCATCCTGAAAACTGTAGCCGAGAGCCTCGGCTCTCCGATTGTGCAGCAGTTAATGCGGAGGTTGATTTTTACTAACACTAGGCAATAAGTTATTTTTTGTATGTTACTAACACTATATGGATATTGTGTGTCCGAATTAAAACTATTCTATTCTATAACCCGGTAGAATAGGTGGCTTAATCTCAGAATACCAGATTCTCAAAACACCAGATTCTCTAAATACCAGACTCTCAAAACACCAGATTCTCAGAAGTACAGTTAAATAAAAAATTGTTTCAGGGAAATAAGTATAATAGTAAAAATAAAGACGCAAAATCAAATTACAGGTGGGCAACCTGTTGACGCCTTGCATGTGTGCGTGGACTACACACACGCATACGGCACGGCGCGGGAGGCGACGACGCGCAGCGGTAGCAGAGACGCGCGCGGGGTACCTGCGCGGAGTGAGCGGCGCGCCCCACCGTTCACCGTTCAACATTCAACGTTCATCGTTCGGCTTCGAGAGTCGACGTACGACACCGTCGTTATAATGTGTCGACGATTATAGGGCTCCAATTTTGTCATTAGTAATAGTCATGGTGTTACAGTAATATAACACATGTGCATCTACCTTGGAGTTTCATTACCGAGTCCACCCCTTCGCTGCCAGCATTCCACGAGTTCTTCATTTTTGGTCCAGACGAGCCGGACTACGGGCGACGCGACGCTACAAGAACGCGAAGAAACTGCGCACGAGGCGGCCATTACGTGGACTACGCAAGCACGACACATGGAGTCATGCGAAACATCATCAATTTGGAAGGAAAATCAATGGATCACGGATGGAATAACCATGGATCGTAGTGCCAACCTTTAGTGCAAATAGAGTGCCATCCTTATTTCATTTTAAATTCCCAATGTAAATTCCCTAATAAATAACGTTGGGCTAACCCACGCTATGTCCCTTTACTCATTATTATGACGAGTGTTCTGTTCGATTCATTTCTTTAGAATTCCCATTGTCAGGCCTTTAGTATCTCGAAACGCCCCTATAAGCAAGGTTATTTATTGTGTTCATAGACTCATAATTATTTTTCGTGTTCACAGCTCGGTACTTAAATTACGAGAACGTGGTCGCTGTTGCCGTCCGCGGCTGAGCTACTTCGGCACTGCCCGCTAGCTGCGTGGCATGTTTGCGTGCCGCGGGGCTCTCGCGGGCGCGTTGCACTCGCTTGCTTGGTGTTTGTGTTTGTTTCATGCGCACCCTCGCTGCTTCCTTGCAGATAAAATTTAAGTATAACCATGCACCCTTTACGTTAAAGATTTTCGTAGCTTGTCTTAAACTTTAATTTCATTAAGTGGGTCGTTATCATGGCTAACCAATCATTAATTAAAAAACGTGGAACCTTTAAGGCTAAATTAACTCAATTTAAATCATATTTAGAAATTGTTACAAGTTGTGATACTTTAAGTACCTTACAAATTAGTGAATTAAAAATAAGGTTAACAAAAATAGAGGAGTTATATCCTGAATATGACAGTATACAAAGTGACATAGAGAATGTATCTGATATTCCAGAGGACCAGTACAAGGAACGTGAAACCTACGAGACCCAGTACTATGCTGCGATTGCTGTTGCCCAGGAGCTGTTGAGGAAGCAGGAGGCCTCTGCGGGCAATGGATCGGTTACAGGTGCTAGTTCTGTTTCTGGAAATAAAGGTGGGATAAAACTTAAACTTCCTACAATACATTTACCTACCTTTTCGGGTCAATATCACAACTGGCTTGAGTTCCATGACACATATGTCTCATTAATACATTTAAATGACACTATTCCGAGAATTAGTAAATTTCATTACTTGCAAGCTGCTTTAAAGGATAGTGCTGCTTTAATAATAAGTTCTCTTGACTTCTCCGATGACAATTATGGTGTTGCATGGCAGCTACTGTGTGACCGCTATAATAACAGACGGCTTCTAGTTTACAATCATGTTCAATCTATCATTAATATTGAACATGGAACGCAAGAATCCTTTAAAGTGCTGCGCAACATCATTGATACAGTCAATCGTAACATTAGAGCTTTGAAAACACTTAAGTTGCCCACAGATGGTTGGGATGTGCTCATTATACACATAGTTTCAAGTAAATTGGATTCAGTGACAAGTAGGGAATGGGAAACTTACCGTAATGCATTAGATGACTTAGCTACACTTGCTGATTTTACAAAGTTTCTTAAAAATCGAGCAGATTTCTTAGAAACCATTGCGGAAGTTCATAACGATGGTTTGAAAGGAAAACATAGTGGCGGTACACACAAACAAGGTGACAGTACACACAAACAAAGTGATAGTACACATAAGCAAAAGACTTTTACTATCAACTCGGAGTCTTCTAGCAATAACAGGCCGTGTACTTGTCCATTATGTAAGGGTAACCATGCCATTTATCAGTGCTCAAGTTTTAAGTTACTTTCCATTGAAGCTCGCATTCAGAGGGCAAGATCCCTTAACCTGTGCCTTAACTGCTTACGTAATGGTCATAAATCATTTAAGTGCAAGATGGGTGGCTGTAGCCACTGTCATAAACGACATAACACCATGTTGCATTTGGATGGGCCATCCAGTACACAGGAGGATACACACAATGATAGTACTGATTCTCCACCTACTTCTACACAACCTACTCCTAATACTAGTAGTGTAGTACTCTGCACAGCAATGTCAAACACACAGTTATCAACAAGCTCACAAGATAATGTGGTTCTGTCAGCCACTCATAATCCTCATTGCGTTATATTGCTGTCTACGGCTTCCATTAATGTTACTGATCACAGTGGTCACAAACATAGAGTCCGTGCGTTATTAGACAATGGTAGCACATCAAGCTTCATTACAAAGAGCTTATGTGACAAACTCAAATTACCAACTCGTTCAACCTCGACATTAGTTGAAGGGTTTAATGGTCAATCTAGTTGCATATCTAAAAGATGTGATGTCATTATATCATCACTTGTCAATTCATATTCTGAGAGTATACATTGTTTTGTGGTTCCAAACATTACTCAAGCATTACCTTGCAAACAAGTCAACCATAAAGGGCTAGATATACCCCAAAATATTACATTAGCGGATCCGTTATTCCACACACCGTCACAAGTAGATATGCTGCTTGGAGCGGACTTATTTTGGAGTGTATTGTTAAATAATAATATTTCATTAGGTAAATATAAGCCCACATTAAGTGAAACAAAGTTTGGATGGTTGATATCGGGACCCACACATTCATTACAAAATGGCATTAATACAGTCCGCTGCAATCATTTAATTACACATTATGGTGCACAAACCTGTATCCAATTAGGAACAGGAACGTGAAAGTAATTTCATACAAACTTCTACTCGTTAAAAATGATGGTTGATTCATTGTAACAATTTCATCAAAAGAATCGCCTCAGATTGGTTCATATCATTAGAACATAGATTGGTTCATATCATTAGAACATAGATTGGTTCATATCGTTAGAACATAGATTGGTTCATATCGTTAGAACATAGAGTGGTTCATATCGTTAGAACATAGATTGGTTCATATCGTTAGAACATAGATTCAAGAGTGACCCTTTATTCAAAAGGAATATTGTCGTTAGGTCACATGACTGAAAATACAACTACTCATAGATGAAAATTGCTAAGATGCATTAATTAATTTAAGTAACCATGAGTATTCAAAAGCATTAGGATTACTTTAGGGTTGTAAAGAAGATGTGTTGTTATTTTCAGCAAACATTAAGCAACATGAACACATTACGAAACGCAAAATGTTGTCTAACATGGCTCAAATATTTGATCCACTAGGATTCATTAATAACATTATAACCCTTGCATATTGCAAGCTAAAATTATTCTTTAAAAATTATGGTCATTAAAAATAACATGTGATGAAAATGTTTCAAGTGAGATTCAAGCAACTTGGTGTAATTTTAATTTTAGAGTTTTTAATTTAATTTTAATCGCAGATGCTCGCCATCTGGAATCCAGTAAGCTGCAACGCATTACAGCCTTATTGAGATTTATAAATAATTGTCGTTATTCTCAAAACAATGTAAGTAACTACTTATTTGTTTTTAACTTTACTTGAGCTTTTAATAAGTCTTTAATCACATTATGTAGAATTTCACAACGTAAGTCATTTCATCAGGAGTATAGAATATTAAAAAACAAACAACAATATTTGCCATTAAAAAATAAATTAACTAATTTGAATCCATTTTTTACATTCTGACATTCATAGCAGAGTTGGAGGTAGGCTATCTAATTCATATTATTACGTTACTTCTTTTTAAATATTTACATTACAGTACCTACTTATTTTAAATATTTACTCATGTAGGTACACAATTACTGTTGTCAAACATTCGTCATAAATTTTGGGCATTAAATGGTAGAAATCCTTCTAGAAAAACAGTACCTACATTTTTTGCTGTCGTTTTTCAGGCAGAATTACACAGCCAATAATAGGCAATCTTCCTGAGCAGCGCCTACATGCTGATTATCCATTAATAAACACAGCAGTAGATTATGCAGGACCAGTGGTGATTTTGAACCGAAAGGGTAGAGGTAATAATTTAATTAAGGCATACATTTGCATTTTTGTGTGCTTGGCTGTTAGAGCAGTACACATAGAGCTTGTGACAGATCGCAGCTCCGAAACCTTTATTTCTGCTCTAAACAGATTTATTGCCCGTAGAGGAAACCTGTCAACATCTTCTCGGACAATGGTACATGTTTCGTAGGAGCGTGTAATGAACTGGCTAGGTTTTTAAAATTAAATGCAACCTATATAAGTGCACACCCTTCTAATTTGTCAATAAACTTTAAATTCTCACCAGCCTATAGCCCACACTTTAATGGTTTAGCTGAGGGTGCCGTGAAGTCAGTCAAACATCATTTGAAACGTATTCTTGCTCTTGCAAACCTTACTTATGAGGAAATGAACACAGTACTTACCCAGATAGAGGCTATCTTGAACTCAAGGCCTCTAACTCCTTTATCTTCTGATCCTTCAGACCTAGTAGCCCTCACACCGTCACATTTCCTTCTTGGACGAACATTAACTGTTTTACCCTCTCCTCAGGCACAAGATACTACAAGGTTGAGCACTTTCTCACGATATATGAGAACTCAACAATTGAAAACCCATTTCTGGGAAGAGACCTACGGCTTGGAGAGATGGTGCTGGTCAAGGATGATCGACTGCCACCAACAGATGGCTGCTCGGGCGAATAACCAGCGTGTATCCGGGCTCCGACGATGTGACCAGGGTAGCAGACGTGAAGACTATATCGGACACTCTTCGGCGCGCTTTCAATCGACTGTGCCCGCTACCAGTTGAAGATCAGCCTGATGTGTCTGCAAGCCACAGTCCCTTGCCGAGGGGGGCAACTTGTTGACGCCTTGCATGTGTGCGTGGACTACACACACGCATACGGCACGGCGCGGGAGGCGACGACGCGCAGCGGTAGCAGAGACGCGCGCGGGGTACCTGCGCGGAGTGAGCGGCGCGCCCCACCGTTCACCGTTCAACATTCAACGTTCATCGTTCGGCTTCGAGAGTCGACGTACGACACCGTCGTTATAATGTGTCGACGATTATAGGGCTCCAATTTTGTCATTAGTAATAGTCATGGTGTTACAGTAATATAACACATGTGCATCTACTTTGGAGTTTCATTACCGAGTCCACCCCTTCGCTGCCAGCATTCCACGAGTTCTCCACAACCAATTTGATTTTGCTAATAAGTAAGTATTTATTTGCACAAAAAATAACATTAGGTATATATATAGTGAAAGACAAAGAACAAAGTAAAATAAATTCATATTAAGTACCTACAGGTACTTGTTTGCACAAAAATAACAATAAATCGTAAACAACAGAAAAAAAAATGAAATAAACTCAAATTACAGGTAGGTGGTACAGTCAGCAACAAAAGTCGATTACCTAACACTTGTGTTTTCTAAATCTTAATTATTGAGAAAAATACTTGATTAAAATCGGAGCAGATGTTAAAGAAAATTAACTCTTATCTAATAAAAGAAATGCTAAAAAGCAGGTTATCGTATCATTTTGTGTTAATTTAGATGATGTCAAAAAGTAGCAGTGTTAACCGACTTCTGTTGCTGACTGCACTTGTTTGCACAAAAAGTACTTAACAATAAATCGAGAACAACAGTGGGCTTAGTGCGAGTTTTTATACTTACTCGATCACGTTAACGTAAACGTCAGTTTGTACTGAAAATGAATAAGCGCCGCCTGGTGACTATAATGGGAAACACAATTATTCCATACGAATTGACATAAGGTAACGATAACGTAAACGCGATCGAGTAAGTATAAAAACTCGCACTAAGCCCACAGAAAGAATAAAGTAAAATAAATTCATGTTACGGGACATATTTACACAAAAAAGTAAGTTTAAAAACTAAAACCCGACTACCGAAACTCATGCTCTAAAAAGTATGAAACAAGAAAATTTATTCTCATCTGAAATTAGAAAAAGACAGACAAATGAAAAATCCGGAGTCACACGTCATGTTAAATATAAATCGAACAGATTACGTGTGACTCCGGATTTTTAATTTGTCTGTCTTTTTCTAATTTCTGATGGGAATATTTTCTTGTTTCATACTTTTTAGAGCGTGATTTTTCAGTAGTCGAGTTTTAGTTTTTAAACTTAGGTACTTTTAATTTAAATTATCTTGGGGTTACAATTTCGTTTAGGTTAGAGCCAATTTACATTTTTAAAGAAGAATAGGGGTTAAAGTATGAAATTGCCGTTTTATTGTATTAGGTATTCGAATTGACATACTTAGAACCTTCATGGTTTGAGATTTTTGAGTGAAACTTTTTCCACACGGTACCTATGAAGTTCTTCTTTTAAAAAATGTGCAACATTCGATTATCGACTTTCAGTTGTTTTTAGGGTTCCGTACCAAAATGGTAAAAAAGGAACCCTTATGGTGTGACTCAGTCTGTCTGTCACAGCTGGATATCTCAAGAACTACTAATGCTATCAACTTGAAATTTGGAACAGTTTTAGATGACTTTTACCCAACTATTCTACAAATAAGAAAGAAATAAAAATACTTATATTTTTTTGCAATAGGGACTGAAAGGGGTTCTTAAAAATTCAAAGTGGGGCTACTAGGGCATGTGGGGTATCATATGAAAGAGCGCTGTTTGCACATTTTCAAACATTTTTTTTTTTTAGGCGGCATAGTTTTCGAAATTTATGAAAAATGTAAAAAAAATACCCCCTCATCTCCGAAGTTTGCAAAGAGAAAAATCTGAAATTATTCTATGTGATAGAAGTTTATGTAAAGATTACAGAACAAAAAAAAACGATGTCTCTAAAAAGTAAACTTTTTCAGAAATCGGAACGGAACCCTCGGTGCGCGAGTCCGACTCGCTCTTGACCGGTTTTTTTTTATTCAGCTTATACAAGAAAGATGGATACTTCGAAAATTCGAGTTATTTTTGAATACGAGTTCCGACGCGGAACTAACGCGGCAGAAACAGCTCGCAATATCAATGTTGCGGTTGGAGAGGGAACTGCTAATGAACGCACCGTGCGATTTTGGTTTAAACGATTTCGTGATGGAAACTTTGATTTGAAGAACGAACCACGTGGATAACAATGAATTGAAAGCGATGGTGGAAACTCTACAGGAACTGCAATTAGAAACCATTCGTCACCCTCCGTATTCGCCAGACCTTGCTCTAACGGACTACCATTTTTTTATGTGATTCCTGACCCGACCACGACATGGAACGGAGATTTTACTATGGCACAAAATGGTAATTTTAATTGTGTTTAATTGTGCCACTTACCTATCCCAGGAATTTGTGCCTTGTACTTGTTGAGTAATAAGAGTACGATTGTGGTCGGGCTGGGGATCACGGTTCCTGACCCGACCACGCCGACAACCAGGGGGGCTAAAACGGCCACTTTGGCAGAATCATAATAGGATAATATGGCAGAATCTTATTAGGATAATATTATGAATAATATTATCCTATTATGATTCTGCCAAAGTGGCCGTTTTAGCCCCCCAGATCTAATAAAATATCAATAGTGGGAAGTTACTGATTATGCCAAAAATATATGTCAAATTGTGCCTATGGCACACGCAATTCTTTTACTATACATATCACAGAATATATCTTGATTCGGATAAAATTGAATAATCAAGAAATAAAGTGTGTCAATCACATGCTATGCAATTTTACTATGACTTTGCAAGCAATTTTGTTTTGTGAAATTATGATATATCCGCTGACTCGCGCGTCACTTAGAAAAAAGTCACTTGAACTGGTTGGGCCGATTACGTCATCGCCGCGCGGTGGGTGGTCGCCGGCCGCGTCGTAAACAATCGAGATTTATGGCTTTGTTTGTTCGAAGGGTCGGCAAGTGTTTATTATCACTGGAGAGCTGTTCTTTGCCGCTAAATACTTAACTGTACTGTATTTAAATGGAACTAGTGTAAATAAATGCATTTAAATGATAAACATAAACTTATGGAATATTATACTACGATTTCAAATAAATGGTTGTAGTTAAAAAAAACAAGCGATGACCTATATGTTTTATGGTTTAAAATGCATGGTGTGAATATTCTTAACATAAAAAAAAATACAAAACCACATTGCATAGTACAATATTTAGTATTTACAACCATACGAAGTTGGTGAGACAACATTGTTGACGCGCGCGCCGTTTGGACCCCGGACTAACTATTTTTTCCTAATTTTATCGTATACGTAGAAATTTTGAAGTATATCTTAATTTTTTTACCAATTAACACACTATTCATATAAATAATAACATTTAACTGATTAAAACAAGAATCTAATAAGATTCTTATTAGAATGAGTCATCACGCGAAACAATAACAAACCATTACCGAGACGTACCTACGGAAGTAACAATCAAAAATAAAGTACTTGGAGCACTTACCCACTTCAATCCTGCAGTAATCCTTTATGCCTATAATATTGTTAACACTCACAAACAGTTTTTTATCCGGTTTTCAAGAAGAAATCACTAAAATACAATAAAAACACTTGAATGACTCACGCACGCACGCCGCCGCACTAACGTAAACAACTGACAGTGAAAAAATATTTTTGTTAATCATAGACGATAAATGTTTTTGGGGTTGTCATATATCGAAATGTGGGGAATTTCATACCCAAATAGTCGAATAACATGCCCTGTGTGTATTCGGCTTAATACCGAAGCCACAGAGTCAAATATCCAACTTCCCGCGCAAATTTTAGCTTGGGACTCAGGTAACCCTGCACACGGTACTACGTTTTTTTGTTTGGGATAAAAAGTTCCCGTGTCCCATGTCAGCGGTTATATAAAGCACTTTATTATACTGGATGTGTTCACGACTTCGTACGCGTGTATATATATTTATAACAAAAAAAACCAGCCAAGTGTAAAATAACTCAGAAAAACGGCAGTTTCAGGATAATATACTTTTAATAATCAATTTATCAACATAAACCAAACTCAGAATAATATCAGTTTATCACAAATTCACATACAGTAAATTATAATATTTCCGATACTTTTAGCAATATTTTATACTTTCAACGACCAACGGTCAATCAGGCCGAGGTTTCACTACTAGAACTTCTCGAGACGGCGATCGGCGATCGAATGGTCGAGTCTTAGCTGACCACAGAACATATATACCCTACGTAGCTGACTGAGTCTCACTACGGTTAGTAGGAGGGGTATGGTGGAGTGTTGCTAGTTAAATGTACACAATACTACTATATTTTGTAACAGCTCGGCCATCCGTTCGCCAACGAGTGCCTTCGTCGTCTTAGTAATTTTACTACTATATTATGTACTATATAAAAGGAAATACAGTTTAACTCGAAAGTAAATACTTAACTACTTCAGTCATCTAATACATTATCTATATTTGTAGTAATCAATCAATCACGGTTTTATCTGTAGCAATACAAAACAAACAACTCTCTAATTCTCCTTTTGTTTAAATTACATCTTATGAGGCAAAGTATCAGTATCTCACAATCAAACACAATTATATAATGAATAATTTAAGTTAGTTTTAGCTACTGATTACATCACATAATATTGTTTATTGGTCTCCGTGGGCGGCACATCATTGTGCACATCATCATGTCCGCAATAAGTTACCCAAGTCAAAAATCACTAGAACCGCTTATTGCTTCTCATTGGGCGGCACATCATGTGCACGTCATGCCCACAATAAGTAGTCCCAAACATCACTTCAGGTTGTCCATTGATTTATCCTTAGGCGGTACATCATTGCACCAATCATGCCCACAATAGACAGCCTGTCAATCATGCCATGCGACACCTTGAACATGAATCATTTCCTGGTCACGGTATACGCATGGACTTTTCACTTATATAATATTTTAACTTATAGTCTAAGCATTGGTGTCGAGTGAGGAGGTTTCGACTGGGTTCTTATCATGGTCAGTAAAATCGTCATTACCACATTAGCCATTTGAACTAAGGCTATCATTGCTATCGCTTTCTGGGATGGATTTAAATGATAGGCAAGGGTTCACCTTGACTAGCAATATTAAGGACAGATTTTTCCTTATCGTTTCTTTGGGGTATATTCGCTTTCGGGCATGCATTTGCCAAATGTCCTAAAAATTTACAGTGAGTACATGTTATCGTGGGCTTATTACATTTATAACTGGGGTGGCCGGGCTGATTACAATTAAAGCAAACCATGACTGTATCCTCTGATTTGTTCGTTTTGTTAGTTCCCTTTGTATCCGCGTGAATAGTAGAACGTTTTTCTTTATCTTTACTCGACCTATCTGGCTCCCTAGGAGTTCCCGGTTTTACATTTTTAAGAAATTTCAATAACTGTTCTGGCTCTGAAAACTGCGCCGCTTGAGCCCCTAACATTATACCTCGGTCCTCAATTCCATAGACTATACAATCTACAGCATTTTTACCAGTAATATTGCAGCGATTGAGCAGGTTAATTTTGGCGTAATAGTATAATTCAGGCGATTCGCCAAAACGCAGTTTCTTATTTAGCATCTCTGTAAGTACTTCTCCATAGTTTTGACTAGACGGAAATGTCTCTATTAATTTAGCTTTCCACTCTTCCCAAGAATGCAAGAGAGTAGGCAAACTTTGATACCACGTCTTGGCGATGCCCGTGAGTTTAGGTAGAGCGTAATGTATGACCTGTTTTTCCGACCACTCGTAAATTTGTCTACATTCTTCGACTTTACAAATCCATGCATTAATAGTTTGCTCTTTGATCATTGGGTCGAATTCAGGTATAACCTGGTTTAAGGACGAAAACCTCTCACTCGAACCAAATTTTGAAGACTTCATAATATCTAAGAATGACTCAATCAATAAAGTAGTATTTTGACTACTTACATCACATCTGCTTCGTTTCGCTTCATCAGCCTCACCATCACGCTCAAACGTCCTACGCTTCGCTCTGCCACGTTTCTGATGCTGGTCACCCCGACGCTTGCTGCCAAGTCGGCCATCGCGCCGGTCTCGTGACCGGCTCGGGCTGCGACTGCGTGATTCACTCGTCCGTACGCTGCGGCGCTTCCTGCGGCGCCGGCTTCGATGCTTGCCGGGGTTCTCGTCACTGCAGTCGCTACTGTCACGTCGCTTGGAGCGCCGTTTCGAAGTAATGCTGCGCCGGTGCTTGCTCCAGTTGCGCCTACTGCATTGGTCATCAACCTCGCAGCTGCCATCCCGGCAACGCGACGGTGTTCGAAAACGCTCAGGTTCCATCGGTATACTGATGAAGACAAAAAAAAAACGCATCATTCCCTTTTAATTGGTTGATGTTGAAGACAAAGCTTAGCATTTGCGTGTGAAATTTTAAGCACTAGGAATCACTAACATTGTCAGGGAGTGCCATAATAAATGTTAACAAATTATTCTAACTCTTACATCTTTACACTACAATCACCGCTAAAATTTTAAATGTCTGTGGGCAAGTGGACGACAACAGGTAACGGACAATGAGAAAAGAAAAAAATAGAGACAGAAAATCTTATTTTCTTACCTTGTTATCGCAATCCCACTTCTGAGTTGTAAAATAACTCAGAAAAACGGCAGTTTCAGGATAATATACTTTTAATAATCAATTTATCAACATAAACCAAACTCAGAATAATATCAGTTTATCACAAATTCACATACAGTAAATTATAATATTTCCGATACTTTTAGCAATATTTTATACTTTCAACGACCAACGGTCAATCAGGCCGAGGTTTCACTACTAGAACTTCTCGAGACGGCGATCGGCGATCGAATGGTCGAGTCTTAGCTGACCACAGAACATATATACCCTACGTAGCTGACTGAGTCTCACTACGGTTAGTAGGAGGGGTATGGTGGAGTGTTGCTAGTTAAATGTACACAATACTACTATATTTTGTAACACAAGTGCGTGTCGGACCACGCACAATGAAGGGTTCCGTAGTTGAAACGAATTTATCCCAAAAACAAACTTAACACTCTTTCTTAACTTTTTTTTATGTCATAAAATTACAAGTTCAGAGTTTTCGGACTTTTTCCTTTACTTGTGCTGGGAGACCTTGCTTCTTGCCAAATTTCATGATTCTAGGTCAACGGGAAGTACCCTATAGGTTTTGATTTACTTGTGACAGTTGCGAGTATCAAAATGTGACGCAAAATGGCCGTATTTTTTATTGCACTAACTTAGAAGCTTGAGTTTTTTAGGACTTTAAGAGACCATAGACCTACGTATTTGATATTAATTTCAACTTGATACCTCTACGCGTTCCTGAGAAAAAGGGTCTTGACAGACTGACAACTTTGAAAATATTTTTTTATGTGATAGAATTATAAATTATCAATTTTCGGACTTTTTCCTTTATCTACTAGTGTTGTGAGACCTTGCTTCTTGCCAAATTTCATGATTCTAGTACAACGGGAAGTACCCTATGGGTTTTGATTTACTTGCAAGTATCAAAAAATGTCGCATAAGTGGCCGTATTTTTTTATTGCGACGACTTAGAAGTTTGATCTTTTTAGGACTCTAAGGGACCATATAGCTACGTATTTGACATTAATTTCAGCTTGATATCTTCACGCGTTCCTGAGAAAAACAGTCTTGACAGACAGACAGACGGACAAACAAGTGATCCTATAAGGGTTCCGTTTTTTCCTTTTGAGGTACGGAACCCTAAAAATTATAACCACAGAAGAATGATGATGAATATTAATGAAAATACTTAGTTTTAAACTATGTTTATACGAGTATTGAAACGAGGTTATTTTCTGCGGTCGCGAGAGAAACTGTGGCAGAGGGGAACACTATAACGTAGATGAGCAACACTTTCAGTAGGTAATAACCAGTCACTTTGCCAATTATGGTGATTAACGAAATCTAGGGAGTTATGGCTGTGCAATACCAAACCTTCGCAACGTAATTACTCATTCTAAGTCTCCATTTGATTTCCTAAGGGTGGTGATTAACAAAATTTGCAACATAAGTAGGTACTTAATCGGTTTTATGCCTTGAATTTCGTCAAATTGTGATCGTCGGCCAATTTGTCATTTATGGTGATTATCAAGTGAGTGTAGTGTAGCAGTGGTAGCCCAGTGGGAACGGCCCCGACTTACGAGTTGTAGGTCTTAGGTTCGAACCCCGACAGGTGCTTTGCTTCGTGTAAATTATTTCATCACCACTGCTCTCAAAACGGTGAAGGAAAACATCGTGAGGAGAAACCGGCATGTCCTAGAACCAAGAATTCGAAGACATGTGACATCTACTCATGATAACAAACATCTTTGACTATGGGACCAAACCTGAAATCGGGAAAAAAAATTCAGCTGCTCCCTAAATTTATGTTCGCATAACTCGTCAAATTGTAGGGAACAGCTGATTTTTTTTTCGCGATTTCAGGTTTGTAACCTCTTAAGAGGTTGTGTGTTATTTAAATTGGTACTCCTTGTATGTTCTGTTAACATAATGGGTACCTAGGTGTATTCCAACATTTTTGTAATCGTTTTAAATTGCTTTATTTCAATAAACGTTATCCATTGCCTGTAAAAATTTCAAATGATCATAAATTTTTACTTGATAAAGCAACAATGTGGATATTGAAAGACGTGAAGGTAGTGTCTACTACGAGACACTGGAGCTTGGTGCTCAATAAAACTTAGGAGTTTAGTTTAAACAGTGAATTTAATCCTAATAACTGTAGAACAGTTCGTTATATTATAATTTAGATACATTTAGGTATAAAACAAATGATTTTCTGTATAGACCTGTACGGACTGATGTCACCTTCTTGAGAATGTTTTTTTCAACTACTTTTTTAAAAAGTCAGATAGAAAACCTTCCTTGGCAGATTTATTTTTGTGCGCGGTCTACCGCCACTTATGTGCGCCTTATGGAAAAGAAGCAGCAACCCGTCACGAACACTATAAAGTCAGGCGCAAACAGGTAGCAATTAGGTAGTAATTACTCATTAAATGATAAACTTCTTCATTAGTAAACATTTATATTTTACCTTCTTGCACACATAAAAACTTGGTACAGAGCGTAGCAATATTTAACAAACTATAACTATTTAACTAGGCACTCAATAAGTATCAGTAAAGACTAGATTTCTAGACAACCTTTAGGTTTCGAGGATCCAAGAGAACTAACTTAGAAACTAGGTGACGCTCCAAACGTCACATTTTTTTACCAACATTCAGCTATGCTTTGTGGCGGTAAGTGACAAATGAGACACTTTTTAACTACCAGCTATAAATAACCAATACTTTTGGCGGTAAATGTCAAATGAGACACTTTTTAACTACTCGAAAATACAGATACAAATCATCCGAGTCAAATCACATACTTTCAACTCTAAATTCAGTATTTTAAATCAACAAAATTTATTATTATTTGGAAATCATGACACTCAAGTAAAAACAATAACACGAATTTGAATAGTTTATACAAACGGATAGTGTCAGAATGGCTGGTCAATTTGAAATGCCTTTATGTTGTTTCAAAGTTAGGTAGCAATTAATTTACTATAGGTAGTAAAAAGTAGCAAATATATAACAATTTTTGGTCACCAGCCTGACGTGATCCGATACAGACAACCAGCCATACAGATGGACACGAACTATGCCCTAATAAATGACCCTTTTGACTAAAACTACGTTGACATACATCACACTTACAAGGTTTTTCACCAGTGTGTATATGAGTGTTTTATTAAATGACTCTTCTGTCTAAAACTACATTGACATACATCACATCTATAACGTTTTTCACCAGTGTGTATACGAATATGTCTTATTAAATTACTCTTGTCACTAAAACTACGGTGACATACATCACACTTAAATGTTTTTTTACCAGTGTGTACACGAATATGTTGTGTTAAATGACTCTTCTCTCTAAAACTACGCTGACATACATCACACTTAAATGATTTTTCACCAGTGTGTATACGAATATGTCTTGTTAAATGATTCTTCTCTCTAAAACTACGTTGACATACATTACACTTATAAGGTTTTTCACCAGTGTGTATACGAATATGTCTTATTAAATCATTCTTTAATCTAAAACTGCGTATACATACATCACATCTATAAGGTTTTTCACCAGTGTGTAAACGAGTATGTTTTGTTAAATAACACTTCTCTGTAAAACTACGTTGACATACATCACACCTATATGGTTTTTCACCAGTGTGTATACGAATATGTCTTGATAAATTTCTCTTATCATTAAAACTGCGCTGACATATATCACACTTAAATGATTTTTCACCGATTTGTGTACGAGTATGTTGTGTTATTTTTTTTTCTTGACTATTTTGATCACATTTGTAAGGCTCTTTGAAATAAGTGACAGGTTTCAACGTACGTTTTTGAGTTGTTCGGTTAACTTTCGAGACTGATTTTTCTTTTTTCGATTGCTCGGCTGTTATTGCATCTTCTAGTTTTGTTCTTCGTGTGTCTAGTTTTGGTTTCTTCGCAACTGTCGCCCCTGTGATAATAAATCTGGTAAGTACAATGTTAGAAGAAGATTGAACATGCACACGAATGAAAATAATAGTGCTTTGCATGATTCACACTAGGACCGAAAAGTTCCTCCTTTTCGGTCCTAGTGTGAATCATGCAATTTAATTATATTAGAAATTGCCATTTTATTAGAATTGTTTTTATGATTTAAACGAATTTATGACATATCGTGCAGAAGGTCAATCTGAATAATATTGATATAGTACACACCTTATAATAATTATTTTAATGTTTAATATTATTAAATCGTGACATTTTTATGGAGTACTTATGGACTTTGCGTTAAATTCGTATTTTGACATTTTTTTTTTCCTTTACTTTCTTTTCTATTTTGACATTAATTGATGTATTATGTTTGTTAAGGCCCGTCCCCCGCGGGGTGCGGGGGGCCTGGCCGGTGCCCCTACTCCACGGCGCTGAAGACATATAAAGGCTCGCGCGCAGCGCGACAGCCGTCGGACCGTGTAACTGCATACCTACTAGTAATTAAATAAATACGTATATACCTATAAGAAAGTACCTATTGTAAAAGTTTATTAAACCAAGTCTTCAAGTCAAGTTTTGAGTTTAGTATTTCAGCTCCGCACACATACCTGACACCACACAAGGCCATAAGCCTAAACAATGTTCTTAATGTCAAAATTTATATTTTTTATTTTTCTCGATTTTGACATTTAATTTATTTATGTTCTTAATTATTTAACTTGATACTTAATTTAGTTGAAATTGTATGTATTGTTAGCCTAGTTATTAGGACACATTTGCACATCATATGTAATGGTAGAATGTAATTGAGCCACGATAGTCTTAAGTTCTTGATTTATACCTACATTCTAGCAGATAAATTAATTTGAATTTGAATTTAATTTAATTTGCTGGTGACTTTGAATAATACACTTAATCACCAGAGACAGTATAAAATTATAACGTCGATAAACGGTCTGCTCCAAAACTATCTGATCAAAGTTTAAACAAACCCTGTTCAAGGGAATTATTAACATACTAGCTGCGCCCCGCGGTTTCACCCACGCGGACCGGGATAAAAAGTAGCATATGTGTTAATCCAGGGTATACGATATCTACAGGGTATAAGCCATTTACATACCGAGACTCCTCCGTGCCTCGGAAAGCACGTTAAGCTGTTGGTCCCGGCTGTCATTCGTGGATCTTTGGCAGTCGTTGCGGGTCGTCAGAAGCCCGAAAGTCTGACAACCAGTCTTACCAGTTACTGGGTTGTGGAGGTCAGATAGGCAGTCACTCCATGTAAAATACTGGTATTCAGCTGCATCAGGTTAGACTGGAAGTCGACCCCAACATAGTTGGGAAAAGGCTAGGCAGATTGAAAGCTATCTACATACCAAATTTCATCCAAATTGGTCCAGCCGTTTGAGCGTGAAGAAGTAACAAACATACACACACGCACACTCACAAACTTTCGCCTTTATAATATTAGTGTGATTCCATTTACATTTAGGTTTCGAGTTTAAATATCACCACTTCCAACAATAAGTGTCTAAACACACTATGCCGAAGTTACGCGACCGAAGTTCCGCGGCTGATGTTACGTTCCGACGTGTTCGGCTGATATGACACACCATAAGTGCCGAACTTACGCGGCGGAAATTCACTTGCGGAACTTCAGTGTCTTGAACCGCCACTCCCCCCCCCCCCCCTCCCGTCCCCCGCCCCGGATCTTCTTCGGCAATCGAATCGAACTTCGATCGCGTATAATGTGTGCTCTACAGAATACGTTGCCGCCGAACTTCCGCTGAACTTACGCCCGACCGAAGTTCGGCTGTACGCTAGAACGCAACGTAATTTCGGCATAGTGTGTCGTCAGTAATTCAAATAGCATTGCAGGCGTAATCATGCCGAACTTCGGTCGCGTAACTTCGGCATAGTGTTTCGACACTAATTGTTGGAAAATGCAATTTAATAATGTTATTCAAGCAATCATTATTATTGTGTTATCAGTAATCACAATATTATAGAGGCGAAAGTTTGTGTGTGTGTATGTTTGTTACTACTTCACGCTCAAACGGCTGGACCGATTTGGATGAAATTTTGTATGTAGACAGCTTATACCCTGGATTAACACATAGGCTACTTTTTATCCCGATCTACGAGAGTAAAACCGTGGAGCGCAGCTAGTTTTACATAACTCTAGCTTTTGCCAGCGGCTTCGCCCGCGTTCATGTCGAAAAATATCCCACGGGAACGTACTACCGGGAATTCCTTCCTTATTTCTTGCATACATTATAAAGGGAACCTCTGTGCAACATTTCAGCTTTCTAGCTCCACGGTTTTGTCTGGGCGTAGATGAGTCAGTCAGTCAGGACTATAGTCAATGCTTTTAACGGCGGCTTATACGTTGAAAAACCTCTTCGATGAATTCTAAGTGCGTGTGGATTAATTTTATAAAAGTAACTTAAGATAGTTATTCAATAATAAATCAAAATTAGCTGCACTCTAAATTTATGTTCGCATAACTCGTCAAAATGTATGGAACAGCTGATTTTTTTTCGCGATTTCAGGTTTGTAACCTCTTAAGAGTTGTGCGTTATTTAAATTGGTACACCTTGTATGTTCAATTAACATAATGGGTACCTAGGTGTATTCCAAAATTTTTGTATCGTTTTAAATTGCTTTATTTCAATAACCGTTATCCATTGCCTGTAAAAATTTCAAATGATCATAAATTATTACTTGTTAAAGCAACAAAGTGGATATTGAAAGACGTGAAGGTAGTGTCTACTACGAGACACTGGAGCTTGGTGCTCAATAAAACTTAGGAGTTTAGTTTAAACAGTGAATTTAATACTGATAACTGTAGAAAACTTCATTATATTATAATTTAGATACATTTAGGTATAAAACAAATGATTTTCTGTATAGACTTGTACGGACCGATGTCACGTTCTTGCGAATGTTTTTTCAATTACTTTTTTATAAAATCAGATAGAAAACCTTCCTTGGCAGATTTATTTTTGTGGCGGTCTATGTGCGCCTTATGGAAAAGAAGCAGCAACCCGTCACGAACACTATAAAGTCAGGCGCAAACAGGTAGCAATTAGGTAGTAATTACTCATGAAATGATAAACTTCTTCATTAGTAAACATTTATATTTTACCTTCTTACTTCTTCATTAGTAAACATTTATATTTTACCTTCTTGCACACATACAAACTTGGTACATGCGTAGCAATATTTAACAAACTATAACTATTTAACTAGGCACTCAATAAGTATCAGTAAAGACTAGATTTCTGGACAACCTTTAGGTTTCGAGGATCCAAGAGAACTAACTTAGAAACTAGGTGACCCTACAAACGTCACGTTTTTTTTACCAACATTCAGCTATGCTTTTTGGCGGTAAGTGTCAAATGAGACACTTTTTAACTACCACCTAGAAATAACCAATACTTTTGGCGGTAAATGTCAAATGAGACACTTTTTAATTACTCGAAAATACAGATACAAAATCATCTGAGTCAAATCACATACTTTCAACTCTAAATTCAGTATTTTAAATCAACAAAATTTATTATTATTTGGAAATCATGACACTCAAGTAAAAACAATAACACGAATTAGAATAGTTTATACAAACGGATAGTGTCAGAATGGCTGGTCAATTTGAAATGCCTTTATGTTGTTTCAAAGTTAGGTAGCAATTAATTTACTATAGGTAGTAAAAAGTAGCAAACATGTAACAATTTTTCGTCACCAGCCCGACGTGATCCGATACAGACAACCAGCCATACAGATGGACACGAACTATGTCCTAATAAATGACCCTTTTGACTAAAACTACGTTGACATACATCACACTTACAAGGTTTTTCACCAGTGTGTATACGAGTGTTTTATTAAATGACTCTTCTGTCTAAAACTACGCTGACATACATCACACTTAAATTATTTTTTCACCAGTGTGTATACGAATATGTCTTGTTAAATGACTCTTCTGTCTAAAACTACATTGACATACATCACATCTATAAAGTTTTTCACCAGTGTGAGTACGAATATGTCTTGTTAAATTACTCTTGTCACTAAAACTACGTTGACATACATCACACTCAAATGATTTTTTACCAGTGTGTATACGAATATGTTGTGTTAAATGACTCTTTTCTCTAAAACTACGCTGACATACATCACACTTAAATGATTTTTCACCAGTGTGTATACGAATATGTCTTGTTAAATTACTCTTGTCACTAAAACTACGTTGACATACATCACACTTAAATGATTTTTACCAGTGTGTATACGAATATGTTGTGTTAAATAATTCTTTTCTCTAAAACTACGCTGACATACATCACACTTAAATGATTTTTCACCAGTGTGTATACGAATATGTCTTGTTAAATGATTCTTCTCTCTAAAACTACTTTGACATACATTACACTTATAAGGTTTTTCACCAGTGTGTATACGAATATGTCTTATTAAATCATTCTTTAAACTAAAACTGCGTATACATACATCACATCTATTAGGTTTTTCACCAGTGTGTAAACGAGTATGTTTTGTTAAATAACGCTTCTCTGTAAAACTACGTTGACATACATCACACCTATATGGTTTTTCACCAGTGTGTATACGAATATGTCTTGATAAATTTCTCTTGTCACTAAAACTACGCTGACATATATCACACTTAAATGATTTTTCACCGATTTGTGTACGAGTATGTTGTGTTATTTTTTTTTCTTGACTATTTTGATCACATTTGTAAGGCTCTTTGAAATAAGTGACAGGTTTCAACGTACGTTTTTGAGTTGTTCGGTTAACTTTCGAGACTGATTTTTCTTTTTTCGATTGCTCGGCTGTTATTGCATCTTCTAGTTTTGTTCTTCGTGTGTCTAGTTTTGGTTTCTTCGCAACTATCGCCCCTGTGATAATAAATCTGGTAAGTACAATGTTAGAAGAAGATTGAACATGCACACGAATGAAAATAATAGTGCTTTGCATGATTCACACTAGGACCGAAAAGTTCCTCCTTTTTGGTCCTAGTTTTAATCATGCAATTTAATTATATTAGAAATTGCAATTTTATTAGAAAATTGTTTTTATGATTTAAACGAATTTATGAGATATCGTGCAGAAGGTCAATCTGAATAATATTTAAGTACACACCTTATAATAATTATTTTAATGTTTAATATTATTAAATCGTGACATTTTTATGGAGTACTTGTGGACTTTGCGTTAAATTCGTATTTTGACATTTTAATTTTTTTTCCCTTTACTTTCTTTTCTATTTTGACATTAATTGATGTATTATGTTTGTAAGGTCCGTCCCCCGCGGGGTGCGGGGGGCCTGGCCGGTGCCCCTACTCCACGGCGCTGAGGATATAGAAAGGCTCGCGCGCAGCGCGACAGCCGTCGGACCGTGTAACTGCATACCTACTAGTAATTAAATAAATACGTATATACCTATAAGAAAGTACCTATTGTAAAAGTTTATTAAAACAAGTCTTCAAGTCAAGTTTTGAGTTTAGTATTTCAGCTCCGCACACATACCTGACACCACACAAGGCCATAAGCCTAAACAATGTTCTTAATGTCAAAATTTATGTTTTTTTATTTTTCTCGATTTTGACATTTAATTTATTTATGTTCTTAATTATTTAACTTGATACTTAATTTAATTGAAATTGTATGTATTGTTAGCCTAGTTATTAGGACACATTTGCACATCATATGTAATGGTAGAATGTAATTGAGCCACGATAGTCTTAAGTTCTTGATTTATTTATACCTACATTCTAGCAAATAAATTAATTTGAATTTGAATTTAATTTAATTTGCTGGTGCCTTTGAATAATACACTTAATCACCAGAGACAGTATAAAATTATAACGTCGATAAACGGTCTGTTCCAAAACTATCTGATCAAAGTTTAAACAAACCCTGTTCAAGGGAATTATTAACATACTAGCTGCGCCCCGCGGTTTCACCCGCGCGGACCGGGATAAAAAGTAGCATATGTGTTAATCCAGGGTACACGCTATCTACATACCAGGGTATAAGCTATTTACATACCGAGACTCCTCCGTGCCTCGGAAAGCACGTTAAGCTGTTGGTCCCGGCTGTCATTCGTGGATCTTTGGCAGTCGTTGCGGGTCGTCAGAAGCCCGAAAGTCTGACAACCAGTCTTTCCAGTTACTGGGTTGTGGAGGTCAGATAGGCAGTCACTCCATGTAAAATACTGGTATTCAGCTGCATCAGGTTAGACTGGAAGCCGACCACAACATAGTTGGGAAAAGGCTAGGCAGGTTGAAAGCTATCTACATACCAAATTTCATCCAAATTGGTCCAGCCGTTTGAGCGTGAAGAAGTAACAAACATACACACACGCACACTCACAAACTTTCGCCTTTATAATATTAGTGTGATTCCATTTACATTTAGGTTTCGAGTTTAAATATCACCACTTCCAACAATAAGTGTCTAAACACACTATGCCGAAGTTACGCGACCGAAGTTCCGCGGCTGATGTTACGTTCCGACGTGTTCGGCTGATATGACACACCATAAGTGCCGAACTTACGCGGCGGAAATTCACTTGCGGAACTTCAGTGTCTTGAACCGCCACTCCCCCCCCCCCCCCCCTCCCGTCCCCCGCCCCGGATCTTCTTCGGCAATCGAATCGAACTTCGATCGCGTATAATGTGTGCTCTACAGAATACGTTGCCGCCGAATTTCCGCTGAACTTACGCCCGACCGAAGTTCGGCTGTACGCTGGAACGCAACGTAATTTCGGCATAGTGTGTCGTCAGTAATTCAAATAGCATTGCAGACGTAATCATGCCGAACTTCGGTCGCGTAACTTCGGCATAGTGTGTTTCGACACTAATTGTTGGAAAATGCAATTTAATAATGTTATTCAAGCAATCATTATTATTGTGTAATCATAATCAGTAATCACAATATTATAGAGGCGAAAGTTTGTGTGTGTGTATGTTTGTTACTTCTTCACGCTTAAACGGCTGGACCGATTTGGATGAAATTTTGTATGTAGACAGCTTATACCCTGGATTAACACATAGGCTACTTTTTATCCCGATCTACGAGAGTGAAACCGCGGGGCGCAGCTAGTTTTACATAACTCTAGCTTTTGCCAGCGGCTTCGCCCGCGTTCATGTCGAAAAATATCCCACGGGAACGTACTACCGGGAATTCCTTCCTTACTCCTTGCATACATTATAAAGGGAACCTCTGTGCAACATTTCAGCTTTCTAGCTCCACGGTTTTGGCTGGGCGTAGATGAGTCAGTCAGTCAGGACTTTAGTCAATGCTTGAAACGGCCAGTAGCTTATACGTTGAAAAACCTCTTCGATGAATTCTAAGTGCGTGTGGATTAATTTTATAAAAGTAACTTAGGATAGTTATTCAATAATAAATCAAAATTATATATAAAAATACAATATTTGACCTAACATATTGATAAAAAGAATTTAAATTATATAAATCAAAAGGAAAGTTCATAGACTCTAAGCCAGTAAGAAACTCTATGAGAGAAAGCCAGATAGAAGAAAAGTAATGACAGCTTGACAACCTGACATAAGTGTCATAACAAAGAAAAATTATAGAAAACGAATTGTTTTAGACCAATTTGCAATATATGAATGTAAATCTTTACTTCTTTATAGGTTGTGTAGTGTCTGAAGTATGTAGATACTATAGTGTGCCTATAATATTTGAGGAGTTCCCTCGATTCCTCATGGATCCTATCATCAGAACTAGATTTTGATAAAAATGGAACCAATCTGGAAGTATATCCTTTCAAATAAAAAAAGAATTTTCCGAATCGGTTCATAAATGACGGAGTACTGAGGTAACAAACATACAATCGAATTGAGAACCTACTCGTTTTTTTGAAGTTGGTCAAAAAAAGAAGTGTTTAAAAAAATTTACAGAATTTTAAATAAATATTCCTATGTTTGTTCATAGGAATATTTATTTAAAATTCAGTAATTTTTTTTAAACACTTTCAGAAGAGAGAAGAAAGAAGTGTTATTTTTACTACGCCTGTGGACGTTTAGTGTCCAAACGCCCACAGGCGTAATAACAATACAACTTCTATTGTGTCTCATTCAGTGTCCTTCAACCAATTAATAATGTGCTATAGCAGAAAGTAGGTGTACTATTTATTGATCATACGTCATAGTGGACATACCTACTATACACCTGACCCTGCGAGTGATACAGACATGCTGTTGTGTGTTATTACTAAGTGGTTCGGGTTACTCACTACGTTAAGGCGTTTTTAAATGTCATGCAGATTTGCTCCCACACGCCTAATAGAGCCACAAGCGTCCCGCGTGCGTGATGGTGGTAATTATGCTTGTCTGAGCAACTGGCAGCAAGCTCGTCATGCTCCCTAGTTGTCACTGCTTGCGGTAGCGTCGAGGCACAAAAACAGCGACGGGGAAATGGCTGGTCTTAGCGTTATGCTCGAGAATGGGTGCTACTTGTGGTAACCGATCGTCTTGACTTGACGGTAAATAAGATTTATTATTGTTAACGGAATTAAGGTTATAGATTTAACTACGATGGTCCTAGTTTATTATTTGGATAGAATTCAACATTGCAAATGCACGTGGGTACCTCTTAAGCCTAAACCACTTCCTATCAGGTGAACCACTGGCCTGTTTGCTTACCTATGGATCAACTAACTAATAAGTACTTACTTTTCGTCTCCCTGGCTCTTCGTTTCTTCTTAGATACTTCTAGTTTAGTTTTCACTTCTGTTTTAAACTCGAGTAAAGGCACATCATCTTCTAAATCTGATTCGGAATGGTGAGGTATATCTAGACAGCTGTTGTCTAAATTTTCCAGTTCTAGCTCTGTAAGTAAATAAAAATAGTCAAGAGTATTTCTCGTTTATTATTAATATTTGTTTTATTTCACAATATAATGTGGTTACCAATTAATTGTTTAAACACTACACTACCAAAACTTTGAAGTAGTTCAAAACATTTTTGATCAATATAAAATAAATAGATTGCACACTGTTTTTTTTTTATTTGCGTTAACTTCCAGGGAACATTCTTCAGATTAAGTTACCTAACTCATACCATTTTTAAAATATTAAAAATCATACTTTAACCACCTATGTATGTTAAAATCTTCATAATCCCTAACCAAATATTATCTGCTTTTCATTCTTAAGTAAAGAGCTTTTAACTCTCACACATCCACTGACAAGAAGGTCAAAGATGATGAATTTGTTATATGTTACCTTTTACTTATAATTTTAATTTAATAATTCAAACAACAAAAAAGCAAAAAAGTTGTTTTTTTTTATTTTACAAATACAGATTTACAATATAGTTTCTATTATTGTACCAAGCACTATGTCGAAGTCAAAGCAAATAAAAAAAAAACATTGTGTATATCTTTAATTTATTTTAAGATTGCTAATAATATTATTTTTGTTCTTAAAAACATACCATCACTTTGATGTTCCTCCTTTGGCTCAATGATATCATCTAGTCCCTCACAAACTGCTGGTAATTCTTCTTTGATAGCAATACTTTCTGTTTGACATTCATCAACTATACTTATGTGGACTATTGGAGATATAATAAACCCACCTAAAAAGTCCAAGTAGTCTTGGTTTATTAAAGGATTGAACTGTAAAAATATATTTATAGTATTAGGAAAATATGCCAGGAATAACAGTCCTACAAGCACAAACTTTTTTCATTGTACTAACGTCACTCAAAAGATCCCCTGCAAGTGAGCACACGTAAGTAGGTTTAATGTAGCCTGGAGAGTCAGCCATGCTACCAACCTCACAGACCAATGTAGCCTGGAGATTCGGTCATGCTACCAACCTCACAGACCAATGGTATTGTTGCCATGAAATCCACACACAATAGGTATGAGCTTGAGAGAAATCACTTCCACAGTATACTAAATTAGAAATAAAAGAATACCTCACCTCATAATCCTCATTCATCATCTGAGCGAACAGGTCTTCGGCTTCCAGACATTTTGTCATTAATTGGCAGCATTGCTTTAGTTTAGTGCAGCAGAAGAAACAAGCAAGCATCGGTCTCCTGTCTTCAGTTACAAACTGCAACAAAACTTGTCTTACACTATTTTGTTTGTGTGAAGAAAATACATCCAATCTTACAATACCTAATTCAGTTGACGGTCACGGTCAGTAATGCTTTCTATACGTCTCATACAGAGATGGCATGAGCATTTATTACCACTTGCTTAAATTCAGATTTGCGACTTATATATTTATTTCAAGACCCTAAGATGATCCACTGACCAGGTTCCTTCACATGGATTATCTTTCACTGATGTCAGTGATTTGTATTATCCCCTAAGACGGCCCTGAACGGAGGCGGCTCTGAATTATTGGTAATTTAAGTCTTATTTATTAACTTACTGGAATATCAGTCAGCTTCTCATAAAGTTCCTGCATGTTCCTGTTGGCCACTACATACATTCTAACATTCTGCACCAAACATATTCTACACATTGGCAGTTTTTCCATCTTGAAACTCAAAACGTACTTATCGCTTATAGTTATTTAGTTCAACTTTACAGAATTATATTACTCAATGAAAAACAATGTGGCGTACAAATAACTGGCGTGGCTTTAAAATGGAAAGACGGCTCACGGCAGCAGTCAGAGAGACTTATTAAATTAATATCTCTCTTAATAGTCCAGGTAGTTGGTAAGATTTAGTTTAATAATCCCTTAAGTAGCACACTTTTATTTACACAACTACAAAACATGATTAAATGACAATAATTTTTAAAGCTACTTGACAGTTGACACCTGTCAGTCTTTGCTTGACAGTGACAGTTTACATTCCAATCTTCATAGCTCAAAACCATTTTTATTTTATTTAATGAACTGGTTACTAGGCTTTTAAGTAACATGATAGCTTGCAACTAAATTAATATAAGGTAGGCAATGTGAACAGTTTTTACCGTGGTCCTAAAGTAAAATACAATAGGGTATTACCAGAGGCGGATTTGCCCTAAGGCCCACAAAAAAATCAGCTGTTCAGTACATTTTGACGAATTATGCGAACATAAATGTACTGAACAGCTGATTTTTTTTTCATGATTTCAGGTTTGGTCCCATAGTTAGTTAGTTGTTCATAATGATGAGTACAATGACCCCTTAAGAGGTTTTGCGCATTTAGCATTACACGTTGTATCGTGTCCACAACAATGTATGTAATGTATGTGCGCGATATTGTTGTGCTATGAGCTATATACTAATAATATAGCGTCGTCTGAAAGCCGCTTAACTATGAGCTCTTAGAGCAGGGCAGAAGTTGAACGTTTCCAGGGAGAGTGAGAGACGGAGCTATATACGACCTATAGCACCGTCACTCTCTCTCACTGGAAGCGTTCAACTTCTGCCCTGCTATAAGAGCTCATAGTAACCCACCAGTGCGCGATAAAATCCTGCCGCGATTTTGTTACGCTCGTGTGGAAACGGGACTGATTTGATAGGTTCCATCGATGTTGCCCATAAAGTTATTGTTGTAATGTTACTATGTCTGATTATTATTCTAATTACATTCGCGGATTTTATCTTCTAAAGGTCCGCGACATCACATAGGCAGTCACTCCAGGGGCGGGGGGGTAAATACCAATAACCTAACATGCCCAAAATATTGCAGTTTCAGTGTCATCGATAATATCTATCTACAGATTGTAAAAGTGGCCCCCGTGTTCAAGTCTTGTTGCTCTGCATTCCGTGCTCTGTCTCCTTATAGAATTAACAAGCGAAGCAGATAATGTAGGGAAATTTGAAATAAACGCCGTGGTCCATTGAAAAGCAAATGCCACTATATTTTCTTAACACACACAAGTATAACACTTGTAGATAAAAATATACTGCGCGCTAACAACGGACTTCTTGACGTTCTTCTTTCTTCAAATAAATGATACTATTTTGAGCTCTTGATGCAAAAGCAGAGATACTCGGCTAGGCTGCATTGTCGTGTGGGAAGTTAGAGTGCCAGTTTCTTGATATTTCGTGTCCGGTGTCTTTGTCGCAACTGAGTACCCGTAAACGGGCGGGCGGCGCCTCGATTAAATAGAGGCGCCGCCCGCCCGTTATAAATTTTATAGACGCGTTCCGAAAGATAGCGTCTAATTTTTTGAAATGCGCGCGCATCGCAAACGACGAGCGGAGAGTGGTTGGCCTCAGCTGTCCTACCATTGGTCGAAATATATATCTCATTAGTGGCTGTTTTTAGGGTTCCGTACCAAAATGGCAAAAAGGAACCCTTATGGTGTCACTCAGTCTGTCTGTCTGTTTATAACGTTTATCTCCCCCAATAGCGTAGCTCACTTTTAATCTTCAAGTTTTAAGCATTCTCGTTAATCTTCGGGGCCATACTTTCTTTTCTGTGCGAACGAAGATTCACGACGCGCCTTAGCAGTTGGGTACCACTGCACTTCCTTATGTATATCTCAAGCTTCTGCTAAACTATACAAGGACCTTATGTGTCTGACACGGGTCAGACACATAAGGTCCTTGTATAGTTTAGCATATAGTATATAGTAGGAAAGATAGCTAATAGTTGATAATACCGATGGACAAACTTTCAAGACTGTATCTCTTCCCGTTATCAATAAACGGCATATGTTTCTATCAAAAAGACAAAATCATACCAGATAAAATAAAAACAACTATTGATTTTAAAGGGGCTCTCCTACATTTGGGGAATAAAAATTTAGCTGAACCTCTGTTTATTGATGACCCAAGTGTAGTTATATCCTCTTTAATAGAAAAAATAACTGGATCCTTGACTGATAATACACGTACTATTACAATACCAAGCAATAAACGTTTATTAAAACCCTGGGCCGGTAGTCTCGACATTATTAACGTTGCTCTAACGACAGCAATCATTCGCTAAGTTGTAATGGGGTCCCTAGACGGTCAAAATGGTTTGACAAGCATGAAAAAATCATTTACAGTTTCAAACCAGTTGCGACGAGGACCGTTTTAACGACTAGTTTTCGTTTTATAGAAAACTGTTGCGTTTCGTCGTCAAAATAATTGACTACGACCCATAACAAAAATCACGTCCACAGTCCAAAGTCCAAACGATCCGGATGTGACGATTTTTGGTAGTCTCGACACTCAAAATTAGCGATTGCCCTCTATATTTAACCGATTCTCTATGATTTTCCTAATGTGAACGACTGTAGTCAGCGACCAATTTTGAGAGCCCGCTAAGTGATTCGGTAGCGTATTGTAAACTAAGTACTTATATTTTTTTGGTTTTTATGTCAATACAAGCATAAATTATACGGAACAGGCTCGAAGATGTGTCTGTAACTCTGTACAGATTTACGTCCACATGAAGCTAAGACATGAAGTAAAGGTTCGGAATATACTCGACATACTACGTGCGAAAGCGTCGCCCATATTAATTGCATTAGAGGGAGCCAAAGACATAATAATCTCTTTGAAGGGAGCGAATCGTGCTATTTTTCGTATCTCTATAAATAACACACAAACGTAAATCATGTTTTCAACTTTATTTAAATATCCATTATGTATGACAATCATCTCCCAAGTTCACACATTCTAATAATCTAGATCTAGGCACTGTTTATACGACAGATGTTGCACCTAACCATGTATCCACATGACAAATAACAATAAGCAGTTTAATAAAGTGGGTCGAAAATCTCCAAAAACCAAAATCATGCACTTTTGCCAATGGGTATCCATGAGATAATTAATGTAAATTACACTAGTCAAGTAGAAAAAGTGAATGTCACAAAATTTTTAGGGATCTTAATTAACAGCCAGTTAATGTGGAAGTCACAGCCAGAGGACATTATTGTAAAAGTGTATGGCTTGAACCGCTATGTACTTCCTACTTAACGGTTCAAGCCATTCATAACATTTAGTGTGCTCACATCACGTAATGTTTTGTTTTACAACTTACTACCGTCAATTTAATTTGATTCCTACTTAACTTTTCATACAATTATGTATTGGGTATACTTATTTATTCTTTTATAAGCTGCATAGTTTATCAAAAAGAGTAAATCTGCCAACAATATTGGTTGCCTTAAGCGTACCATGGTTTGATACTTTACAACTTTGAAGTAGCCGCATTTGTAAAACCTATTAATGTATTAAAAATTTTCATTTTCTACCTCAAATGAACCTAGACAATGTGGTACAATATGAGATCTCAATGTCAGAAATTTTTGTGCACGGTATTCTCAAACTTCTATAATCAAGAAAAACTATTAGTTAGGTATCTGTGCCATACAGATACATAACTAATAGTTTTATATGTAATTTATAATAAAATACCTAACAATAATAAAGACTACAGCTATTGCAGGAACTTAGAAAACAGCTAACAGTTTTTATTATTCTGTACAAGATTTCATAGCCAATAAATTAACTTCATTGAAATTTAGTTTTTGTAATTTGTTTAAATGTAGGTACTAAATTTGCATTCTATATTAGCTAGAATGTACATGGATTCCTCAAAACTGATTTCAGTTTCAAATGCAAATAAATAAATCTATTATTGAGAAATAAATAACAACCACAAATCATGTTCTCAACTTATTAAATCTCCAGTATCACAATCATCTCCTAGTTTACACATTCTAGACACTTTTTAACGAGGCATGTTACATAGCTATTGAAAAATCTTTCAAATTACATTTTAAACTTTCACTACATAGTCACTTAGTTCAACGTTTTCTTCTAAGTCGTTCCTTTACTACAGGAGATAGCGACCACAAATGACGCATCTCCAAGCTGTGTGGTCTTCCGAAGTGTAGACCGCTTACTTCATGCCGGCTCCCAGTCCTCAGACAGACTAAGGATGGATAATGGATAACTTTCTGTAGAATCCCAAGTATCGCAGCTATAAGTACTATATAGTGAGAAACTATAAATGCAGTGAGGTCGCCGCTTAAGCTAGAAATGTGTTAGCCGAGTAATATAATCTGCTGACGAGTTATTTGTTATTGTCAATCAATGAAACAATAATAGGAAAATACCATTCAAAATATTAGTTTCCAAAGACAACTAATCAAACTATAGACTTCACCTTGACCACAGAGTACTTTTCGACTGACAGAATAAATAATAGTGTTGCAAGGAGGAGAAGTTGCAACTTCCATAGAAAGTTACCCCACGTTCGACAGCTGAGAAAAATATCTCAAAAACCGGCTAAGTGCGTGTCGGACCACGCACAATGAAGGGTTCCGTTGGTCGGGAACATTGTTACCCAAAAAAAAAATTTTTTTTATGTGATAAAACTACAAATGAATAATTTTCGGACTTTTGTCTTTACTTGTGCTGTGTGTGAGACCTTGCTTCTTGCCAAATTTCATAATTCTAGGTCAACGGGAAGTACCCTGTAGGTTTTGATTTATTTGCGAGTATCAAAATATGTCGTACATAGGGCCGTATTTTTTATCGCAATGACTTAGAAGCTTAATTTTTAAGAGCTGCAAGGGACTATAGACTGACGTATTTGATATTTATTTCAACATGATACCACAGTATAAAAACATACAGTAGGACGACGCCTTTGATCTCGTGGTAAATGCCGACAACGTCTAGACATTGTCGCAACAGTAAGGGTTGTCCCAAGTAAATGATATTAATTAATTACTTTTTTTATTTGAGATCAACATTATTAAGCGACATGAACTGAGTGCCTGCTTATTTCTTAAGGTTGATGCGCCAAGGTAGCCCGCGAAATTCAAAATTTCTTACGTTTTTTGCAATTTGTAGGTCAGTGTGAGCTTGTATGTTGATTAAAATATGATTCGCGGCCGTAGATAATATGGCTTTACAGAATTATAATCATTAGAAGAAGTAGGGTATTTTCATGGATGCCATTTATTATTATGGTTATGTCGTCGGCGTAGCCTACGGTGAAGTTCGGTGGTGGACATATCGTTCACCAGCCCCGCTCTGTTGCCACACGTGGTTGAGTGGCGCGTCATGGAGGGGGTGGAGACCTATTCCGATCACCGGTACATCCGGTTTGATGTCTCCGCCCATACCTCGAGCGCGCCGGTCCGATAGGCCCCGAGTGGTCCGCGGTGGGCGCTGAAGAAGCTGGACCGGGAGCTCCTCCTGGAAGCCTCGATCGTGCAGGCCTGGGTGTCACCACCGGACAGGCCTGCCGACATCAACGACGAGGCGGAGTGGTTCCGGGAGGCCATGTCCGAAGTGTGTGACGTGGCAATGCCCCGGGTTCAGCCCGGTCGCGGCTTTCGCCAGGTGTATTGGTGGTCGCCGGAGCTGACGGCTCTGCGCGAGGCGTGCGTTGCCGCGCGGCACCTGTACACCAGGCACCGCAGGCTCCGTATCCGCCCTCCGGATACGGAAGCCATTCAGGCGGAGCTGTACGAAGGGTACAGAGCGGCGAAGACCGCCCTCCGAGCGGAGATCTTGCGGTCCAGGGATCTGGGCCACGAGGAGTCGCTGGAGACTCTGAACAGAGACCCATGGGGGCGCCCCTATAAGATGGTGCGGGAGAAACTCCGCCCATGGGCGCCCCCGCTGACGCAGTCTCCGGCCCCAGCTCGTGGAGGACGTGGTGAGCGCTCTGTTCCCTTCGCGAGGGGAACATACTCCCCCGCCTATGGCTCCGCCTCATGCGGTGCCCGCTGCGGACCAGTACACCGACGACGACGATGATGCTCCGGAAGTGACCGAGGTGGAGTTGAGAGCGGCGGTACGTAGGCTCAGTGCCAAAAATACCGCCCCAGGACCCGACGGCTTACCTGGAAGAGCCTAGGTTCTGGCCTTTGGGGCTCTCGGGCCTCGACTAGGGGGGCTCCTAAGCGCATGCTTGGAGAGGGGCCAGTTCCCACTTCGCTGGAAGACGGGGAAACTGGTCCTCATTAAGAAGCCGGGGCGCCCTGCGGACTCTCCGTCCGCTTACCGACCCATCGTGCTGCTCGACGAGGTGGGCAAGCTCTTTGAAAGAGTTATTGCAGACCGCCTCGTCGGGTGGCTGGTGCAGGAGGGGCTGGATTTGGCGGAGAGCCAGTTTGGTTTCCGCAGGGGGCGCTCTACGGTGGACGCCATCATGCGCGTGCGAGCCCTCACGACGGGGGATGCAGTGGCCCGGGGTGGGGTCGTCTTGGCGGTGTCCCTAGACATCGCCAACGCCTTTAATACCCTGCCTGGAGTTGCATCAGGGAGGCATTCCGGTATCACCGGATGCCGACCTACCTCTGTCGAGTGGTCGAGGCCTATCTGACGGACAGGGCCGTCATCTACCCCGGTCATCAGGGAGAGTGGAACCGGCGAGAGATGTCGTGCGGTGTCCCACAGGGATCGGTCCTGGGGCCGCATTTGTGGGACATCGGTTACGACTGGGTGCTGCGCGCTGACCTCCCTAGCGGCGTCAGCGTGGTATGTTACGCTGATGACACGCTGGTCCTGGCGCAGGGGAGGTCGCACCAGGCGGTGGCTGACTTAGCGACACGCGGGGTTGCGATAGTCGTGGAGAGGGTCCGGCAGTTGGGACTCGAGGTGGCCCTGCACAAGTCCGAGGCCATGTGTTTTATGCACACGTGGGGTGCATTCAACACTTGAGGGGTTAATAATTACAGGTAGAATGGGCATGAATTCTAAAGCAGGGTGAAACTTATCCAACTCTCTTGATGATGTGAGGCTTATAGGCCTATTAGCCTTGTGTTGTGTATAGTCGGGTTTTCAGGTTTGGGTATAAAAAGGACTTTCACTTCACGCCATGCGAGAGGTATGTATCTGAGTGCTATGCAGGCTCGAGAGATCTCCAGCAACCATGGTGACAAATGAACCACCCCCACTGTAGTAGGGCTCGGAAGATGCCATCCAGTCCTGCGGACTTATATGGCTGGAAGGAGTCTATAGCCCACTTTATCCGGTCTTCTGTTACTATATTGTGTGCTCTAGACTAGTCTTGATTAGTTTGGGGTCCATCCTGGTTCAGCCTCCCACCTACTGTCCTCTGGGAGTTTACAATGTACGGTTTTTAACTACCTGATTGAGGCCGGACCATTGTTAAATAGCCGTCCGTGTGTAATACCTATATTTATTTTACAAAATAAATAGATTTTATATTCAGTAAGCGTTACTTTAAATAATACTTTTTATATGTTATTATTAACCTAGTATAATAACTATTATCAAACAATCACAAATGAGTTAATTCAGTGTTTAATTGCTTTTTAATCATATTGTAAAACTAAAATCAGAAGTTAGTATATTACAAGTATTCTGCCCCTGAATGATATTCACAGCAATTTTTTAATGTGCTAGCCAGTAAGGATGATCACCGGAAGTATATAATTTTTTTATACTAATTTTTAGCAATTTTTTGAGATACTTATCTTTGCAGTCGGAAGTGCAAGTGCATTGTTGCTACTTCTTCTTTCTAAATCCTTAGATATCTAACAAAAGTTATTGCTACTTATTAGTTTGAACTAGAGATGTGCTAGAAATTACTTTTCTGTTACCAAATACCTAGTAACTGCAGCTTAACAGATAACCTAGGAACTGAATTCACAGTTCCCTGTTACCATTTCACCGTTTACCATACCATGGCGTTCGTTTGTTCATCGTTAATTTATCAGTTATTTATTTTATTTTATTAATTTTAGGAAAGCTTATAGCTAATATAATTTCCATATATATAGTAAGTACAATGTGTAAAAGATGGCCAATTACAAGCTTCCACCAACGATTATAATGAGTAACATTAACAAATACGAGAAAACAGCGACGTGAGAAATAACTAAAGTCTCACGCTCAAAGAATACAGTAAAAAAAAAAACAAAAAAAATGGTTATCGAAAAAACAATTATTCAAACTTTTCCTTACTTCCTACCAGCTGAAGCCGTTTGACACTTGAAACGTCACATCCGTCAAGCCGCGGGCGGAATTCCCACTGCGCGACATATTTATTTATTTTATTTATTTATTTATTTATTTATATCCTCACTTACAACTATTTTTACAGGTATAACCCAATGCAATAGTGAAGCTAACTTAAAAACTTATTATCTAAAACTTATTACATATAATGTTATCCTTGTGAATTTACTTAGTGTACACGCAAAAACGTCTATCTCCTCTGCTACAAGGTTAAGAGTGCGAAGAGCCCGCGTCAGGGGCGCCTCATTTAACAGTAGTGCGGCCACGAGGTATAGCCAGCAGCTGAGGCCGCCGTCGACGCCACACATATCTGTCGGGCACACTCAAACACACCAACCCTAATATGTGGGCGTTATGTATCTTGCCTCTAATTACTTTAAATAAATAAGAGACAAGTGCGAACTCACGCCTAACTCTCAGCTCATTGTATCCAACCATGCCTAATATAAACAAGGTTGGATACATAAGCGGGTAAAAAGGATATACTCCATAGAGCCTCAAATATAAAAATCTAACAAATTTATTTTGTATTCGCTCCAACATGAGACTATATTTAGTCTCATGTGGGGCCCAGATGACTGCGTTGCATTCTAATTGGCTTCTCACCAAAGTGTTATATAATGCGATAACCGCCGTAATATTTGTGAAACCACGAACAGTACGCATAATACCCCAAATTTCTGTAGGCCTTTTTACAGCACTTGACTATGTGATCACGAAACGCTAGCCCCGCGTTAAGACTAACTCCTAAGTCCCTAACCTCTGTAACCCTGATCATCGGCATCCCATCAATGCTGTAATCATGCACAATAGGACTACGTGCACGCGAGAAAGTTATGGTGACACATTTTTGGGCGTTGAATTGCAGAAGGTTTTCCTTGCTCCAAGTAACTACGCTATCTATGGCCTTCTGTAAGCGTTCACAGTCCTCATCACCCCTCACTGCCATGGATAACTTTAGGTCGTCTGCAAATAATAAACAATTTGCCTCCTTAACGACTTCGGGCAAATCGTTTACCATAATTATAAATTGCAGAGGTCCGAGGTTAGTCCCCTGGCTTACCCCCGACCACGTAAAGTACGGCTCAGACTTGTGTCCCTCGTACTCTACGTATTGCTGCCTATCCCTCATGTAACTGGCAAAGAAATGAAGTAGGTGCGGAGTGAAACCAACGGCTGCTAACTTCTTGAGCAACACGTCATTATCGACCAGGTCAAATGCTTTTTTGAAATCGAAGTAAGCAGCGTCAGCCTGCCCCCCACCATCTACAATCGGCAACACATGAGCCATGTAACTCAGTAAGTTACTAGTGGTGCTCCTCATTGGTCTAAACCCGTGCTGTGCATCTGAGAGTTGCGTTCTCACCTGCATAAAAATGCTGTTATGGATAGCACACTCCAACACTTTAGCCGGTGACGACAGTACTGCAATAGGTCTGTACCCACTAACATTGTCCTTACTTGAACCTCCTTTCGGTACCGGCACGACACGAGTGGTTTTCCATCTCTCTGGAAACACGGCCGCCTTCAGACAGCTGTTGAAGATATGGAGCAACGGTACAGCCAGTACAGATCTACAGTCTCGGAGTATGTAAGGCGGAATACCATCCGGTCCCGCAGATCTCTTCGGCTTAAGTTGACCAAGCGCAGACTGCACATCCTTCAACTGCAATTTCTGCAGGTGAATACACGCCGCTCCATTCTCGCCACCCGCCCCTTCTATTGCCGCAGCAACATTCAACTCGGGCTGCCTCGCGCTATAAACCGAGTGAAAGTACTCCGCAAACTCTTTCACACACTGCTCAGCAGACAAAACCTCCCCGTTTTTTAAAATCCTTTTTGGACTTCGACTACCCCTTTTGGAATTTACGTAGTTCCAAAATGATTTTGGGTCTTTTTGCAGTTGATTTTGAACCCTGTTGCTATGTTGTTCTTCCGCTAATTTAATCAACTGTTTTACTTTAGCCCTACACAGAGCAAACGCCTCGTAATCATCCTGGCTCTTACTTGCCTTGTACCGTTTGTGGAGAATGGCCTTAAAACGTATGTTGCGAATTATTTCAGCAGTGTAAAACTCGGGATAAATATACTTCGAGCTTACCTCACTTCGCCGTTTTCTGGGAACACAGTCATCTATTGTCGCATTAATTGTTTCATAAAAATAATTTAAACTCATTTCTAAATCAAGGTCATAGATGTCAGTCCAATCTATTGCCGCTATTGATGAGTACAATGTTAAAAAATCAGCTTTATTAAAATTCCAACCGGTGGGTAAAGTACTCGACTCGTTCGCCAGTGGATCCGCAACCCGGCGCGACCGCAGCTCGACCAACACGTCAAGCGGCGGATGGTACGCATCCACAGGCACGAGAGGCATCCCCGCCACGCGCACATTCACACTCTCTCCCTTCGGAAGCGTACTTAACACTAAATCCAAACATCGATTATTACAATTAACTATCGTGTTGCACTGAGTAAATCCACAATATGATAAAAAGTATTCAAAATAATTACATACGTTTATCGAACAAGAATGCATATTGAAATCACCAATTACGACGATATCACTATATTTACTACACAGCTGTTCTATAATCCTAAACAATATCATATACTCATTCTCACAACTGTTTGGCGGAATGTAAATAACACACAATAAAAATAAAAGTCTACTTTGTAAATAAACGGTAGCACAAACCAGTTCGAACACCTTATCATCTATGTTGACGTCACTCGGGATGGACACACGCCGCAGTTCTAAACGCGGTGTGGCCACGAGACACGCGGTGTGGCCACGAGACACGCGCCGCCCTGCTTTCGCCCATCCGCGCGATCGCAGCGCAGTATTGTATAACCAGGTGGCACTATTTCTGCGTCCTGAATTGATTTGTTGCAGCCTGTTTCAGTAATGGCGAACAAACCTGCTTCTGAAGATGACACACCTGCATAGAACTCTTCCAATTTTGTACGCAAACCTCTCACATTTTGGTAGTAAATTTCAATAACTGTGCTAGTTATTTTATGGTTTTTTGGTACGAAACCACACCCATTCACAGAATCCGATTGACATAAGGTATTATAACTGCTTTCAGGTACACCAATGATAAAAGAAGCATAATCCCTTTCAGTTTTATGTCTTATTACTTCTACCGTGACTGGTACTGACGATCCACATATATTCTTCACGTATTTTTCCAATTTTTCTACCGTAGTTTCCTTACAAAGGCGCCATACATGCAAAAACTTTTTACGTTCAGTTCCCTTTATGTCTACTGCACTCGTGCTCCCACCTCTTTTTACTTCAGTGTTTGGATATCTACTTTTTTTCTTATTTACTTCTATCCAGTTTCCTTCCTTTTGAGATGCTAACTCCTCTGGTTTTGCAAGTTTTTCAAACTGATTCCTTCCATTTTCTGGTCTATTTATCTCCTTTGCGACTGCACTTTTCTCGATTTTTTCTGTGTTAGATGGTTTCGTGGCCACACACTCTTTTGTCAGAACTTCATTTCCAACTACCCGATTTTGGTTTTGTTTAGTGGCCGCGGCAAATGTTCGAGCAGGTCCTGTACTATCTTTCTTCTTTCCTACCTCCATGTCTTTTGTAATTTCGGTCTGTTCCATTGGCATTGACATTTTAAAATCGCTAACCTGTTGTTCTAGTTGTTGATTTCGCGTAAGTTGTTCATTAAGTTGTTTTTCTAATGAAACTACCCGATCAACTTTTTCTTCGAGTACTTGTACGTACGCACGCAATTCTCGTAGCTCATTTCCCGTGCAATTGCATATTTTTTGCAGGTTCTTCATTGCCTCAGTTTGTACTTCAAAGCTTAACAGTACCTCAGATCGAAACTCCTTAATAAATTCCATTAGGTTACTCTCTGTATCTGCTACCATCGGCTGTTCGGCGGTCTTCAAGCGATTGCCGCGCTTAGTATTAACATTACTGCAGCTGGTAAAGGTGTTCTTAACTCCAGATCCAGGAGTTGCGGGAGTATCTGCACTGCGAATAGGCTTCGGTTGTGAACAAACGCACTCAGGGCATACCCACTTTTCTTTATAAACATTTGTCCAAGTTTCAAATTCATCTGTACGTATTCCAATACACTTCAAATCGTATACTTTGTTGCAGTTCATTTTAGTGCACTTAATAAACAGCATGCCAGCTGTAATATCCGCACAACAACCACTACAGTTCCGCGACATTGCACTCGTAGCTAAAATAATTTTCGATAACGAACACAATACACGTCCGCCCAGTACGCGCGGAATATGTTTATAATTCTGTAAAGCCATATTAGCTACGGCCGCGAATCATATTTTAATCAACATACAAGCTCACACTGACCTACAAATTGCAAAAAACCTAAGAAATTTTGAATTTCGCGGGCTACCCTGGCGCATCAACCTTAAACAGGGTCATAAATATGTCGCGCAGCGGGAATTCCGCCCACGGCTTGACGGATGTGACGTTTCAAGTGTCAAACGGCTTCAGCTGCTAGGAAGTAAGGAAAAGTTTGAATAATTGTTTTTTCGATAACAATTTTTTTTTGTTTTTAACTTTTTTATTGTATTCTTTGAGCGTGCGACTTTAGTTATTTCTCACGTCGCTGTTGTAATTTTAGAGCCTAGGAACAAGTTACCTGTTAGCAGTATTATCCTGTTAAATCCCATCTCTATTTTGAACCATGAAAAATAGTGTTTTCAAGATAAGGTAAACATATTCACTACAATTTTCAAGAAAAGCAATTATTTTTATTAAATCTTGAGCTCCAATTTTCCCCGTTATTCAAGGAGATTTTGAAGTGGCAATAATTGTATTTGATGAAACCGAACTATTACCATTTGCCCGTCTAGAGGTGCCATTTGGACCATAGAGCATGTAAGTAGGTCCGACCGAGCGATTTCAGGATCGTTAAAATGTCGAGACTGCCGGCCCTGGATTACTAAGGGTATTCTGAGATGTATTCGGAATCGCAATGCGTTACAGAAAAAGACTCGAAATGATCCTCACAATGAAATTGCCAAAATGACATATACGCGGTATAGAAACTATTGCAATAATCTCCTAAAAAAGTTAAAAAGAAAATATAATAGGGAACAAATTACTAAAACCATCAAAAACAATAGACGACTCTGTAAAAACATAAAAAATATCACATATACTAATAAATCACGAACAGAGAACTTGGAATTGCTGTAGGTTAAAACGTCTCCCATAGAATCCGCTAACTTTATAAATAAATATTTTGCAAGTATTGGCAGAGACTTGGCCCAAAACATAACATCTGGCACTAACTTATTTAGTAAACTCCTTAATAATTCGCCGGCACAGTTGAACTCAATGGTACTTCTGGAAACTGATCAATCCGAAGTTTGTACTACGCTTATGAATCTGCGATCTGACAGCGCCCCCGGATGGGACAATATACCTACTTGCTTCCTGAAACTTGCTATAAACGAAGTTGTACCAATTATCACGCACATTGCCAATCTATGTTTCCAAAAAGGTGTTTTTCCAGCTCCATTAAAAAAATCCATTATTACACCTGTGTATAAGGGTGGTGGTAGAGACGACGTCAACAATTATCGACCTATTTATGTTATAACTGCAATTTCTAAAATTAAATAAAAATTGATAAATACTCGCGTTTTGCAGTATCTAAATAGATTTGATACTCTGTCACCTTCTCAATTTGGATTTAGGCAAAAAAAGTCAACTGAAGATGCTGTTGTAGCTAAGTTCACTAGTAATCGAACAGCTGGATATGTGGCGGCATCTACATCGCCACATATGAACTACGCATCAGAGACATGACGTCACGCAAACCTGCATCGCGCAATTAGAGTTTACCACGCGATTAGAATATATACAACGACCCGACATCAACCGTCGGGCAGTAGCCCACCAGACACGACACCCGTCTGGTCGGAGGATCCTCCCTTTTCAATGGAGGATGAGTGAACTTTACACCCTGCCTCTAAACTGGTGACCCCGAGCATGAACGTCAGCGCAGCCTTCGTGCAACTCCTTCAGCGTGACGTCATCAGCATCACTTCCTCAAGCTTTCGAGCGGCGAGTCACACAGCCAGCCAGCATCCACAGCTTCAACGGGTATCCTGACCACACGCATGCAGCGGACGCGCATTCCTGGTCATCACCTCCAGCCTCAACCTCCCAGCGCTGTACACTCCGACTCACTGGAGCATAAACGCAGCGCCACCCCGACTCACTGGGGTATCACCGCAGACAGTTCCGACTCACCGTGAACTATGCGGCACCCGGTTCCGACTCACTGGAACCACAACTGGCACTGGCAAGCATCGCAAGATACACGACTCAGACCACTATCGACCTCCGGTCTCGGGAGGGGAGTGATGTGGCGGCATCTACATCGCCACATATGAACTACGCATCAGAGACATGACGTCACGCAAACCTGCATCGCGCAATTAGAGTTTACCACGCGATTAGCATACATACAACGACCCGACATCAACCGTCGGGCAGTAGCCCACCAGACACGACACCCGTCTGGTCGGAGGATCCTCCCTTTTCAATGGAGGATGAGTGAACTTTACACCCTGTTCACCATGCCTCCAAAATGTCTCCGGAGCTACTAAATAGAATATATACTGCGCTTGCACAATCAGTTATAACATACTGCATACCCGTGGGGGGGGGAGCCACCAAAACTAAATTTCTTGAGCTAGAAAGAGCCCAGCAGTCACTTATTAAAGTTATGTATTTTAAGCCCTATAGATACTCTACCGACAATTTATATAGAACTAGTGGCTTACTAACAGTAAGGAAGTTATATTTCTTAAATGTATCCATAAACCTACACAAAAATATTCCATTTAACCCAGCGAGTCAGGAAAAAAGGAGTGACATGGTAGCTCACGCTCCAATGGTACACACGGCTTTTGCAAGACGCCAGTATGGAACTCAATCAGCCTATATTTACAATAAGATCAATGCAAAACTAGTAATCTACCGTAAAATCCTGCACGAATGCAAAAAACTTATAACAGAGTGGTTAAAGACACTAACATATGAGGAAACTGAGCACATCTTAGAGTTGGCTAAAACCATATATGAGTACTTACACACCTACCTCATCAGTTACTCACATACTTATACACACACACCTACACACACTACACAATACACCCACACAAAACACACACACCCTCACACACACACACACCCTCTCACACACACCCTCTCACATACTCCCACGCACCATGACATACACATCCACAAACAACACATACACAAAGACTTTGGGAGACACAGACACTCATTGAGCTGCTTCCTCTATTATCTTAGTCATTCGTTTTTTTTTCTTTATTTATCTATTTATTTATTTTTTAATTTAATTTGGTTTTCATTTTGTTTGTTTTTTTTTATTTTGTTTTCTTTTGTTTTCATTAGGGTTCCGTACCAAAATGGTAAAAAAGGAACCCTTATGGTGTCACTCAGTCTGTCTGTCTGTCTGTCTGTCACAGCTGGATATCTCAAGAAGTACTAATGCTATCAACTTGAAATTTAGAACAGTTTTAGATGACGTTGACCCAACTATTTTGCAAATAAGAAAGAAATTAAAATATTTATATTTTTTTTGCAACAGCCCGGCGAGCACGGCCTACTGTGACATGGCTTGAGTCACACATTTTATCATAGTTTGGGCGATAAAACTGTTTTGTCTTAAATGCTAGCACGGCGGCGTGAGATAATTTCTTGAATGTGACATAACTTCTTGACGTTTAGTTGGGACTCATTGTCTTATTTGCTAATATGGGCGCACCAATTATATCACAAATGTCACATTTTGACGGTGACTAAGAAACTTTTTATCACGTTCATTCGGAGGTGGTGATAAGATTTGAAAATTGAAAAAAATAATGTTTTCCTACTAATTACTCTGCACCAAATGGCAATAAATTATTTTCTTGCATTGTGTGGTGGTGGTTTATTTGTGCGTGATAAGGATAACCAAAAAATTGTAATAAATAAATAAATAATTTACTATTTTTTTATATTTTTAAACGTTTTTTTTTAATTTTTAAAAATACATGTTTAGACATGTAAATAATGCGCCTCAAAACAAACAAAAAAAATAAAAAAAAATAAATAATTTAAGTAAATACAGAGGTACTTAAATAATACTATTTTTTTTGTTACCTACATGTTTAGAATAATCGGTTTATGGGTTTCATAGAGGGGGGCCAAATTTTCATTATTTTTGCGATAGGACACACCGTTTTCGAGTTATAAGCAAAAGAAAAGAAAAAAAAAAGATTTTATTTGGCCGCATTCAGATAGTCTTAAACATTTTAATTTTTTCAATTTACTATGTCACGCTATGAATTTAGCAACAAGAAAGGCATGTCGCTCGTGGCTCTAGATTATGTCACATGGTTGACCCGTGCTAGCATTTAAGACAAATTCTAAGACATGACATAATTTATCATGTCATTGTCTTGTCACAAACGTTTTGGGTACGCCCGTGCTCGCCCCGCAGGGACTGAAGGGGGGTCTTAAAAAATCAAAGTGGGGCTACTAGGGCATGTGGGGTATCATATGAAAGAGCGCTGTGTGCAAATTCTCAAACATTTTTTGTTTTTTTAGGCCGCATCGTTTTCGACTTCTGATGAAAAATGTAAAAAAAAATACCTTTCCCCCCCGCCTTATCTCCGAAGTTCGCAAAGAGAAAAATCTGAAATTATTCTATGTGATAGAAGTTTATGTAAAGATTACAGGAAAAATAAAACGATGTCTCTAAATAGCACACTTTTTCAGAAATCGGAACAGAACCCTCGGTGCGCGAGTCCGACTCGCCCTTGACCAGTTTTTTGCACTATGTACAGTCTCAACATTGTTAAAAGTGAAGTACGTAATGGGAAGAAGGGAGACAGCCCCAATACAAGTATTGTTTAATTAGTTATAGGGGCTGCCTTAATTTTATTAAATTTGATGTAATAATTTGAGACACAATAAACATTTGTGGCGGCATCTACATCGCCACATGACATGACGTCACGCAAACCTGCATCGCGCAATTAGAGTTTACCACGCGATTAGCATATATACAACGTCCCGACATCAACCGTCGGGCAGTGGCCCACCAGACACAACACCCGTCTGGTCGGAGGCTCCTCCCTTTTCTATGGAGGATGAGTGAACTTTACACCCCGTTCCTCATGCCTCTAAATTGGTGACCCCGAGCATGAACGTCAGCGCAGCCTTCGTGCATCTACTTCAGCGTGACGTCATCAGCATCACTTCCTCAAGCTTTCGAGCGGCGAGTCACACAGCCAGCCAGCATCCACGGCTTCAACGGGTATCCTGACCACAGCATGCAGCGGACGCGCATTCCTGGTCATCACCCTCAGCCTCAACCTCAACCCAGCGCTGTACACTCCAACTCACTGGAGCATAACGCAGCGCCATCGCCACCCCGACTCACTGGGGAATTACCGCAGACAGTTCCGACTCACCGTGAACTATGCGGCACCCGGTTCCGACTCACTGGAACCACAACTGGCACTGGCAAGCATCGCAAGATACACGACTCAGCCCACTATCGACCTCCGGTCTCCGGAGGGGAGTGATGTGGCGGCATCTACATCGCCACATGACATGACGTCACGCAAACCTGCATCGCGCAATTAGAGTTTACCACGCGATTAGCATATATACAACGTCCCGACATCAACCGTCGGGCAGTGGCCCACCAGACACAACACCCGTCTGGTCGGAGGATCCTCCCTTTTCTATGGAGGATGAGTGAACTTTACACCCCGTTCCTCATGCCTCTAAACATTTTTTTTTTTTAATTAAAAATATTTTTCAAGCTAAATTACTCAAAAACTACTGAAGCTATTTTAATGGTCTAAACAGGTATCTCAAACTGGTCTAATGACCTAAAACAATACGATAATTTAAATATCGAAACTATAACTATTTTTCCTATATTAACCTATTATAAATCGATAAAACATATTAGCAAAAATTACACGAAATACAGTTCCAACCTCTAAAACCCAATTAAGTGGGTTTTGCAGATAAACTAGACATCTAATATTACGTCCAGGGCTAGGTCTTGATCTAGGGTACCTGGGCGCATCACAAAACTATAAAATACAGCTATATAGCCCACTCAATTGAAGTTTATAGAGGTTGTACTTACAGTTTTCCTTTGGAAATAACACACACTATTCTCAACAGGCTATAAAACACTATTAGGTATGAATTTAAGTTAAATTGAATAAAACCAAAACTATATCACTATTTGGTGACGCATCGTCGCGAACCTCCTCGCTATGCGTGCCGTGTCCAGGAGTACTGCTTTCTGAATCAAGCCCTTGACCCAGCCGCGCAATGAGAGGCTCCTGAGGTTGGTCGAGGCTCCCCACTATTAGGCCATTAACCGTAACGATTATCGGTACAATAATTGCAGAGTCCACGTCCCACATGTCGACAACCTCGTGTGCTAAGTCAAGATACTTGACTTTTTTATCTTTCTCAGCTTTCAGGATATTCTCGTCATGAGGGACAGAGCGCCGTGCATTCGTGGGATGATTGTTGATATCGCTATACCAACAATCATCCCACGAATGCACGGCGCTCTGTCAATCTATTACCACCACAATGACAGTCGTTACGGGTCGTCAGAAGCCCGAAAGTCTGACAACCAGTCTTACCAAGGGGTATCGTATTACCCAGTCACTGGGTTGTGAAGATCAGATAGGCAGTCGCTCCATGTAAAATACTGGTATTCAGCTGCATCCGGTTAGACTGGAAGCCGACCCTAACATAGTTGGGAAAAGGGTAGGCAGATTGATTGAAGTACAATCATAGACTCCGTATCAGCATTAAAAATTAAAATATTTCTTCTCTTTCTTTGTTCAATTATTTGGTATTTATTAAAATATCTACCACAATACTTATACAACTAAAGTACTAAATAAACTTTTCGGTACTAAGGTTACATTAATAAGTCACCGGTAAATGTGATTAATTTCTTACTTTTACCTCGACTTTCGGTAATTAATTATTAATAATGATAGACAATTATTAAGAGGAAATGTGTGGTGACCAGACTTATGAAAATTAGGTACATGAAGAAACTATTGCTGTCGCTCTGCGAGCGCTCCGCCCTCAAGGTCGTGCGATAAGGACAATTGCAAATCCGACTAAATAGCCTATGTAAAAAGTCACATTTCGAGGTTTGGCTCTCGCCTATTTCCTCCTCCAATATTGGACCAAAGATATTTCATAAACTGGATACTATGCCCCTATGTTTTTCTTTTTTCGTTAAAAGTTGTCAAATTTGTACACTAGGCCTCTGTTGACAGCGTTCTGAATAGGCAATGTTGAGCATTTTTTGAGGGTTCTAGTTCTTATAAAAATAATGTATCATCAAAAAGGAAAACATAGGGGCATACAAGTAGCTAATATTTATATTTCTGTGAAAAATCATTGCTTTATGGTCATTAACCAGAAATAAACAGGCGAGAGCGTTTGTATGGAGAAACGAGCACTCGCATTTCCTCTTAATAATTTTCAATTAATCACACTTACCGTAACATATCCATCTAGAATCGAAATAACGGGGTTGCGACTTGCGGGAGAGCCAATATTCTGATAAAATAATAACATCACTGTACCACAATTCTTTGTCATAGAGATAAAAGCCTAGCATTAATTACACTGCGAATGTTTTGGGTTTTTACACGCGTTAGAGGTCAACATCTTGGTATAATCATCAGGGTCACATGTTATCGCGTTTGAAAAAATAACGTTAACAAATTATATTACATAACATTTACATTATTTGAATTAACAAATGGTACGGTTTATGGTAATTGTAAAAAATGAACTAGACGGGAATAAGAAAGTGACAGAAACAATTACTTCTACATGCGAAAAAAAGAGAGCGCAACAAAATGCGCTGGAACCTGGAACTAAAATAAAAGTGACAAACCAAATAAAAATAGTTTAAAAATAAATTAAGCTATCTATCAAAAGTATTTACAGCCAGAGTTTTCAATTATCTAATGCGCACATTTTGAATGCAATTATGAAATGAAATTGATTAGAATTAGAATTACTCACAGAAAAAATGTAAAAAAGTAGAGGTCTTTTCGGAATTAAATTCTTTCGAGGAATTGCGTTTTCCTTCAGTCAGAGTATTGACCAAATAGTCAATAAACATGTCTTCAAAAATGAAATTCATACATGCTGTAATAGTGAAATAAATGGTTACGAAATCCCCCAATTTATTTGACAAAGTAGGTACAGAATTCTTAATATTATTATTTTTCCAGTAACATGGTGGGTCACACCAGAATTCTAAGGGCCGTCGCCCACGGCGACTTTTTGTAGCGATGCTGTCGCGCGTTTACGAAATGCGCGACTGCATCGCTACTAACGCGCGTTAGTCGCATTTGCAACGCGCTACGGAAGCGATGCTAACGCGCTACTAACGCGCTACAGTATCGCGACTGTATCGATGCAAAGAGGGAGGGTGGCGCTTGAGTGGAGAACCGAGCTTTCGTTGCCTACGCTTCGGCTGCTTACGTAAAAGCAGCACCAAAGACAACGTGACTAATGTTGCCTCAACGGAGTCCATCTTGCAACTGTAGCGATCGCAGGTATTTTTGTGCCGTTACTGAATCGCGTTTGCATCGCGACAGAAGCGCGTCAGTATCGCGTTTGCATCGCGACTGAATCTAGGCCCGTGGGCGAGGGCACACAGCTAGCGACCGCTTCGCGACTGTATCGATGCGGACGCGCGACAGCATTGCTACAAAAAGTCGCCGTGAGCGAGGGCCCAAAATGATAAATAAATGATAAATGATTTATTTCTGTAAGTAGGTTTGTACAAACACTTTTACACGTCAATCATATTTTTTTTTTAAACTAGATGGGGTCGACTACGTTTCCTATCTGACTACTCTGAGAAGAAACGCCGAAACAAACTCAGAGGTCACAGTCTCTTTTAAAGTCCAGACATAATCTTGGTCAGATCATGAGAAAACCATGTAGGTACATTTCTGTCTGAAATGGTCTTTTGAGGAAAGAACCACAGATAGATATACAGATAGAGATAGATAGAGTAGGTATAGGTATTAAAACTTTAAAAAACCCGTGTAAGATAAAATACTGCTCTTTGATAAACCTGACAATAACATGTTTTGATCGGGACAAACCCTCGTACAATGCGATTCAACTATGAATAGGAACGTCAATGACCTCTAACTGTCAACTGAAACTAGAAATATACGGCTTGCAAAGTTTTGTAGTGATAACCTTATCCATTTTAGTTCTGTTTTTGGAATTTGGTTTTGTTAAAATATGTCACTGACTTTGCAAATGTGTAAACGAGGTGCTCTTTTGCTAAAACTTCACAATATGGCGCAAAGTCATTCCTATTCTTAGGTGAAACGCATTGTACAATATTTCGCGTATTCTATCTATTGATCTCGGGACAACCCTGGTTCGGTTCTCACATACATTTAATTTATTTTTCTGGGGAAAATCGCTCGACCAGTTGCAAGACATTTCTCCGATGTTAATCCCTGTACCTAACAGTTACCACGGTATATAATAGATTTCTCTGAGGTTTTTACCCACGCATTTAACCTATAAATGCTGCATCGGATTTTAATTTCTATCACCATCGTTGCAATGTCTGAGCGAAACAATGTTACTCTTTTCTTATGTCTTAAGCGCCGTTTACACGGGGCAAGTTTCTGGAACGTTCAAGAGCAATAATTGCATGCCATAAAGCACGTTCAAGTTTTTTGACATTCAAGAACTGCATGAAGTGTTAACACGCGTGCGATTCCATAAAATGGCATGTACAATAATTGAATGCAAGTTTTGCCATTCAATAAAATCGCATGCGACTTACACCAGGCAATAAAATTGACAGGCGATTATTGCATGCAAGTTTTGCCTAGACATGATATTTCATTAAATTTTATTTATAGGGCAATAAAATGGCGCCGTGTAAATGGAGCTTTAAGCTTCATTTACACGGCGCAAGTTTATTGCCTGTGGCATACCATAAAATTGAAGGGCAAATATCTGGCACCGTCTAAACATCACGTACAATATTGTTGCACGATACGGGCAACTTTCAAAACTGGTATAAGCATGTACAATAAAATCGCACAGCACATACAATAATTGCGCGTACAATAAAATCGCATTCAATTCTGGCATGATCTGACATTTGTGCTGTCATTGAAATATGAGTGCGGTGAGTGAGGGTCTGCTAATCGTTGTTGCTATTTTGAGGCAAGAAATCAAATCAAGAACAACTTGTAAAATATCTTGAGAAGACGTTTAATAAAATTAAATGAAATATAATTTCTAGGCAAAACTTGCATGCAATAATCGCCTGTCAATTTTATTGCCTGGTTTAAGTCGCATGCGATTGTATTGAATGGAAAAACTTGCATTCAATTATTGTACATGCGATTTTATGGAATCGCACGCGTGTAAACACTTCATGCAATTCTTGAATGTCAAAAAACTTGAACGAGCTTTATGGCATGCAATTATTGCTCTTGAACGTTCCAGAAACTTGCACCGTGTAAACGGCGCTTAAGTATGTTCAATAATTGCGTCCTCACTCTCGTACTCGCCCATGTTGACAAGATATTTGTGATCGTCCTGTTTCTTTTTATTGCGCCTGGTTATATTTGAATCTATGCAAGCTTAGACTAGACTCAGATTGACGAAGAACAGGAGGCTGCCCACTTATCCTGATGATCCTGGTGGAGTGCGTCGTAATGACATCATTTTAATTTAAAAAGCTGTGCTGCGTTTTGTCTAGCGATTTAAAATATGTATAATTACTGTTTTAAAAAAAATCTTAAACAAAGTTAATATGTAGAAAAGTATTAGACTATAAACATGTATATTAGAGAAAATTTAAAATCAATCAATCCACTCAGCCTATCGCAGGCCACTGCTGGACATAGGCCTCTCCCAGTCTGCGCCACAACACCCTGTCCTCCGCCTTCCGCATCCAGTCCGTCCCCGCCACTTTACAAACAAAAAAAAAAAAAAATTTTAACCGACTTCAAAAAAAACTTTTTAACAACAAAAAAACCGACTTCCAAAAATCACTATAAAGTGAAAAATAACTTTGATTTCGGAAGTCGGTGTCTTTCGTTTTTATTTACTTTCTTTTTTTTTGCCACCGACTTCCGAAATCAAAGTTATTTTTCACTTTATAGTGATTTTTGGAAGTCGGTTTTTTTTTTGTTAAAAAGTTTTTATTTCTCGCTTTTTAGTGGGTCTGTTTATAATTTGTATAAGTTACAAAAATATTGCTTTTCCCGATGCTGGGACGTTAATTGTTGAGGAGTTCTGCTGCTAAGAACCAGGAGAACTCCTCAACAACCACTCACCGCACGCATTGTGTAACGAGCGGAAATTGCTTAGCAACCATATTAAAGTAATCGAATCGAAACCCGTCAAATATTTATCATTGAGTAGTTCCGGTAGCCATCTGTGGTCTTCATCATCAGTTCCACTTCACCAAGTGGTGCTTTCCGAGAGCAAATGCACGAGCTACTATAAAAAATACCCAAATCGCTATAGGTGTGCCTATAATATTTGAAGAGTTCCTTCGATTTCTCCAGGATCCCATCATCAGATCTGGATTTTGACAAAAATGGGACCATATAATTTTTCAAATCGGTTGGCAAGCGACGGAGTTATGCGCGAACAAACATAAAAAAAAAAAAAAAAAAAAAAAAAAAGACAAACATCCGAATTGAGAACCTCCTCCTTTTTTAGAAGTCGGTTAAAAAAGGAGAATTCTCTCAATTCGGTTGTATGTTTTTTTTTTTTTTGTATGTTTGTTACCTCAGTACTCCGTCATGTATGAACCAATTCGGAATTATTTTTTTTTATTTGAAAGGGTCTACTTCCAGATTGGTCCCATTTTTGTCAAAATCCAGTTCTGATGATGGGATCCATGAGGAATCGAGGGAACTCCTCAAACATTATAGGCATACATATAGCTCTTTTGGTATTTTCATCAACAAATCAAGCGTTTGCATTGAGGAAGTATCATCTGGTGAAGTGGAACTGATGAAGAAGACCACAGATGGCCACGGGAACTCCTCAACGATGATAAGTATTTCACGGGTGGCGATAAGATATCTCGATTAATTGTTAAGCGACTATGACGAAGCTTTAAATAAATGGTTCTGATGAAAATAGTACCAGTGAACCGATCTGATGAAGAAGCCGGAAGGTAGGCATCGGAACTCAGTAATAAAACAATGTATTCTAGCCGTGTTTAGGCTTATTGGAATTTTCATGAGGTGCACTCTGGCTATAAATGATTTAATGCTAACTATATGGCGCTTCAAATTGCGCTACTTGAGTTGTATGTTATGTGTGGCCTTGATTGTCAGAATGCAGATTTCGTAGCCTCGTTGTCTCCGTCAACTAAAACTACGCCTACCAAACTTCTGACACGACTTAGCGCGACGTTTACCTTTTTGCAAAGTTTTTATTTGAAATGGTATACTCCTGAGATGGTCGCATAAAAATATCTTCAAGTTCTGACGAGTTGCTTTTGAGTTATAAGATTCAATAATTTAATACCTATTTTTCCCATTTAGTCTATGTGGATGATGCTCTAATTTATTTTGCAGAGTGGTGTTCAGATTTGTGTGAGGTAGGCACCACTAAAAAATGAAAAATAAAAAACTTTTTACAAAAAAAAAACAACTGACTCCCAAAAAAACACTACAAAGTGAAAAATAACTTTAATTTCGGAAGTCGGTGGCAAAAAAAACGAAAGTAAATAAAAACCAAAGACACCGACTTCCGTAATTAAAGTTATTTTTCACTTTGTAAGTAGTGTTTTTTTGGGAGTCGGTTGTTTTTTTTTTGTAAAAAGTTTTTTAAAATTTAAAATATAAAGAACAAAAAAATTCCTGGTGGGTTACAGCGCAGTGCTACGACAAAGCGCGAAGCGCTACATAAACAATGGAAAATTACGAGCAGTAGCGAAGCGCACGGATTTCATCTGTAGACGGTGCACAGTCTTTAGACGGTCCTTTTTGTACAGTTACACTAATGAGTTCAAAGTCCTCAATTTTAAAATTTTGTTGTCCGTTTTAAAGTTTCTGTTTATATTTTAGATAGATAGATATTTTAGATAGAATACTCTTTATTATGCACACCATAAAAATTACAGATATAAATGTTGAAATTTTACATAGGGTGACACAATGGGCGGTCTTATCGCTAAAAGCGATCTTTTACAGACAACCTTTGGATGGATTATGGGGAGAAAGGAAAGAATACTGTAGGTAGTCTGTGGTGTACCATATATACATACAATTTATACATACATAAATACAGAACTATTAATTATATTTTGGAGGTGATAGAATTGCTATTTCACTATAATTTTTAACCGACTTCTGAAAAAGGAGGAGGTTATCAATTCGGATGTTTCTATATTTTTTTTTTGTCTATACAACGTGTAACGTTACATGCGCAAAACCTCTTAAGGGTTCATTGTACTCATTATTATGAACAACTTTTAGTATGGGACCAAACCTGAAATCGCGAAAAAAAGTCGGTGCCGGAAGCCGGTGGAAAAAAACTAACTTACAGATCCAAAGACACCGACTTCCAAAATTAAAGTTATTTTTCACTTTGTAGTGTTTTTTTTGGAAGCCGGTTGTTTTTTTTTTGTAAAAAAGTTTTTTTCATACATACAAGTTTATAAGAAGAAAAAACTTTTTAACAAAAAAAAAACCGACTTCCAAAAATCACTACAAAGTGAAAAATAACTTTGATTTCGGAAGTCGGTGTCTTTCGTTTTTTATTTACTTTCTTTTTTTTTCCACCGACTTCCGAAATCAAAGTTATTTTTCACTTTGTAGTGATTTTTGGAAGTCGGCTTTTTTTTTGTTAAAAAGTTTTTATTTCTCGCTTTTTAGTGGGTCTGTTTATAATCTGTATAAGTTACAATAGTCTAATGTCAATTGCTCATCACATGTTACAAAATATTGCTTTTCCCGATGCTGGGACGTTAATTGTTGAGGAGTTCTGCTGGTAAGAACCAGGAGAACTCCTCAACAACCACTCACCACACGCATTCTGTGACGAGCGGAAATTGCTTAGCAACCATATTAAAGTACCTAATCGAATCGCAACCCGTGAAATATTTATCATTGAGTAGTTCCGGTAGCCATCTGTGGTCTTCATCATCAGTTCCACTTCACCAAGTGGTGCTTTCCGAGAGCAAATGCACAAGCTACTATAAAAAATACCCAAATCGCTATAGGTGTTCCTATAATATTTGAAGAGTTCCTTCGATTTCTCCAGGATCCCATCATCAGAACTAGATTTTGACAAAAATGGGACCATTTGGGAAGTATACCCTTTCCAACAAAAAAAATATTTTTTCAAATCTGTTGGCAAGCGACGGAGTTATGCGCGAACAAACAAAAAAAAAAAAAAAAAAAAATACAAACATCCGAATTGAGAACCTCCTCCTTTTTTAGAAGTCGGTTAAAAACGGTCCGTTCTAAATTCTAATCACCTGAATGTATCTCCGAACCCAAATTGTTCTCGACTTTGACGCCTTATTAAAAAATAATGCGTTCATATCTCCTTTTTTGAACTCGTGATAAGGCTGACCCAATAGACTGATAGTGTTCGGGTATTAAATAAATATTACCACAATTTTAATTTAATTTTAGTACTTGTTCAGATCAACTTGAAATACTTACGTACGGTCTTCAAAATGAGGCCGAAACTAGTTCTTACGTTGTTGTTGATTGAATTTGTGGGGCTCTCGTGGTCTGAGTTTTTTTTTAAAAAACACTGCCCCCGCACTCATTTCAAAAATATAATTGGATTGTGTGTGCCAAAGGCTCTATTCCCGTAAGTACTATCTAATACTTAAATTCAAATTCAAATTCAAATTAATTTATTTGCTGGAATGTAGGTATAAATCAAGAACTTAAGACTATCGTGGCCCAATTACATTCTACCATTACATATGGTGTGCAAATGTGTCCTAATAACTAGGCTAACACTACATACAATTTCAATTTATATTTTATTTTTATTTTACTAATAGAATTAAAACAACAAATATAAGAACAAATACCATAAACTAATCTAAAATAAAAAAGAACCTAAAACTAAAAAACCATAGTAACTAAAATATATTATTAAAAGGAGTAATTAGTATTTCAATTAAATTAAGTAGGTATATAATTTCAATTCAATTAATTATTTTCATTGTCATTCACATTATACTATACTATTCTATGCCCAACTATATCCTACGAATGAGTATCTTTATTCATTTGTCTTTGCCTTTCGCTTCGCTGTTAGGTATATATTTTTTTAAAGTAGGTACCGTAAACAAAATCGATCTACATTAGGTCTCATTTCTGGGAAAATTCGTTTTCTCCATTTTCACCCGAGCAGAGCTCGGTTGCCCAGTTAGGTACTGTTATGTTTATAATAATTATGTTTATTAAACATACTATACATTATACAACATGTCCCGGATTTAACGTACACTAGGAAAGTAGTTTAATATAAGTAAGTACTTAGTTTTTCCTAATAGTATGTACATTATGATATAAGTGCGGTAAGTTGAAAATTACAGCTGAGGCGATATTGCTAGCCCGAGCCGTAGGCGAGGGCTACAAGAAAGCAGAGGCTGTAATTATCAAAGCGTACGTATGTCATACGACGTTTTATAACATATTTGCGAGGAAATAAATAAAACTCGGACTTTCTTAAACGAATAAATCTTTAAAAACACACTTTTTGAAAATGAATTTTTATCTTTGCTTGTTTTCCATACGATGAAATTTTGATCGATACGCTTGTAAGTATCTATCGGTCGATTCGGGCAAGAGGCTTAGAGTTGCCTTTTTCGCTGCCTCTGAGACTTCTGGCGGTGTCGAATGAATAAATTCATCATTACTTGACGACGTTTTCAAATAAAAACAATTCAGAGAAAAGAAAAAGCGCGCGGAATAATTTTTACTTGTTCACAAATCAGCGCTTTTTTTTAAGGCAAAGGCAGTATTAATTAAAGTAAATTAATATTCTTTTGTTTTTTGTACAGATAAATGGTTGCAATTTATTGTCAAAATTAATTAAATTAAAGAATTAAATGTTTAACATTTATTTCTTTAATTTTATTTTATCCCAAATTTAATGTTGACCACTTTTCTGACATAAAAACTCTTTGCTAAAATTTAAAAAAGTGCCGTTCGTTTTAGACGGAGCATCATGAATTCATGATAGACCGTACGTGTTACCTTATTAAAAAGAAATTCGTGCGTTTTACTTTACGATAGCGCACAAGTACGTAATGCCATACATTATGATATTGAAATTGTTGAAATAAGAGACCCTTTACAAGCAAATGTGTTATAAAAAAAATTGGTTGCCTGTAAAGTCGGTATACGGGCGAAAGTTTTACGTGACAACGACTTTGAGTGGTAAAATAATTTTAATGTGAATATTCATTCGTATAGTAGGAAGAAGGATGAAATATGTCTGTCTCTCTCGCTCTTAGGCGGGCTAACCATGCCCGAGTGGAAGGGACGCGTGCCTCTCACTCGCTCTCATTGTGAGCGCATAACGTGAGCGGAGCGTAACGCAGTTTCTTGAAGTGTCACCCGGCAAACCAATTTATAAGACGTTGTCACGTCAATAATTAAAACTGCCTACGTAAATTACAGTCACACTTCCGCACTTGCACAAACCAAAATGGACCGTAAATCAAGGCAATAAGACTTTTTCATGTGGAGTTTTATACAAATTCCGTTATCTATAAAGGGTGACTGGTAATTAGTGACCGATACCTAAACACATGATTGTGCTCATGATAACAAACAACTTTTACTATGGGACCGAAACTGAAATCGCGAAAAATAAATCAGCTGGCCCATACATTCATGTTCGTTTCAAAATGTAGGGAGCAGCTGATTTATTTTTTCGCGATTTCAGGTTTGGTCCCATAGTAAAAGTTGTTTGTTATCATGAGCACAATCATGTGTTTAGGTATCGGTCACTAATTACCAGTCACCCTATATATAAATAAAAAGAGAAGTCCTGAACTCCTGACTGACTGATTGACTGACTCATCAACGCCCAGCCCAAACCCTTGGACCTAGAAAGCTGAAATTTTGCACAGAAATTCCCTTTTAATGTAGACAAGGAATAAGGAAGGAATTCCCAGTAGTACGTTCCCGTGGGATATTTTCCGACATCCACGCGGGCGAAGCCGCGGGCAAAAGCTAGTTCAATATAAAATAAAGAAAAATAAACCTTAGCTGCTTGAAGCAACTTAAGAGGCCGTAGACGAAATTTTACCGATAACGCTTATTTATGTGATTTTACAGTTAAAATACTGTATTTATACAGTATATTATACAGTCATAGACCCAGTAGTGGCACAGTAGTGGAGTGTTATACAGTAGTTATTGTGCAGTATATTATTTATGTGATTTTACAGTTAAAATACTGTATTTATACAGTATATTATACAGTCATAGACACAGTAGTGGCACAGTAGTAGAGTGTTATACAGTAGTTATTGTGCAGTATATTATTTATGTGATTTTACAGTTAAAATACTGTATTTATACAGTATATTATACAGTCATAGACACAGTAGTGGCACAGTAGTAGAGTGTTATACAGTAGTTATTGTGCAGTATATTATTTATGTGATTTTACAGTTAAAATACTGTATTTATACAGTATATTATACAGTCATAGACACAGTAGTGGCACAGTAGTAGAGTGTTATACAGTAGTTATTGTGCAGTATATTATTTTCAGTGTATTTGTGTTTTTTTTTACTGTATTTTGTATGAGTGGTGCTGATGATGCATAAAATGAAATATCATTACAATTATGATCTAATGAATGAGCTACTTTTTATTTTGCGTCGAGTTTATTATGCGAGATTTTGGTTGTTTTAAAAGATTTTTAGTGCCAATTATTTTTAATTTTGTGCAGTTTTTTTTAGGATAGATTTGGAACCGAAGTTTATTTCCGTTGTTTTAATTTTATAAACTAGATTTCTAAGTACCCGAAATCAAAAGTAATTCTTGGGCCCTTTTTCTCTACAATTAGACTATTAACTTCATAAATTTTATATGAAAGTGGTAAAAAGTAATTCATGTACATGTATAGATGACTTCCACAAGAATACAAGAAATAATAAAAATAAAAAGTAGGTAGGTCCTACATCGTCGCTAATTTAACTAACTGACGTATCTGACATTTTGGAGTAAGCCGATAGCCGACCTAACTATAGTAATTTGATACATTTTCCAAGTCGAATAGATCTGTCTAATCGGCGTATCTGTACCTATGCCTTACGGTCCCCAAGATAATGCAGAAATCGAGACCGATATATCTACAATCAATCTGCCCAGCCTTTTCCCAACTATGTTGGGGTCGGCTTCCAGTCTAACCGGATGCAGCTGAATACCAGTATTTTACATGGAGCGACTGCCTGTCTGACCTCCACAACCCAGTAACTGGGTAATACGATACCCCTTGGTAAGACTGGTTGTCAGACTTTCGGGCTTCTGACGACCCGTAACGACTGTCAAAGATCCACGAATGACAGCCGGGACCAACGGCTTAACGTGCTTTCCGAGGCACGGAGGAGTCTCGGTATGTAAAGATGGTCACCCATCCACTGACCAACCCCGGCAAGCGTAGCTTAACCTCATGGATCGACCCGTGCGGCTGTTATTACTTAGCCACGAGCTCCTCTTACACTCCTCCACCGATATATCTACAGTTTACAAAAAAAAAAAAGAAAAATAGCTTGCCCTGTAAAATTTTCATCGAATCAGTTACGTCACTTAGTTAGATTAGCGACGACATCCATACTATCCATACTAATATTATAAATTCGAAAGTAACTCTGTCTATCTGTCTGTCTGTCTGTCTGTCTGTCTGTCTGTCTGTTACCTTTTCACGCCTAAACCACTGAACGGATTTCGATAAAATTTGGCAAGGCTATAGATGGTATCCTGGGGACGGACATAGGCTACTTTTTAAAAAAAAAATAATCCTACAGGGGGTGATATAGGGGATGAAAGTTTGTATGGGAAACTCAGTATTTCTTAAGTTAGGGATGTGAAAATTAAAATGTATGCTTTTGATAGGAAATAAAGAAATATGCGGTTCAGCGTTTTTGAAAAACCATCCCTTAAGGGGGTAAAATAGGGGATGATTTTAGAATTTCCAAAACTGCATGGATTTCGACAAAATTTGGCAAGGCTTTATATAGCATCCTGGGGAAGGACATAGGATACTATTTTTTTCAAAAATAATGCTACAGGGGGTGATATAGGAGATGAAAGTTTGCAAGGGAAACCCAGTATATTTCTTAAGTTAGAGATAACAAATTTATGCTATAGGTAAGAAATTAAGAAATTTTCGGGTCAGCGTTTTTTAAAAATCATCCCCTAAGTGGGTAAAATAGGGTTTGATTTTAAAATTTGGCAAGGCTATAGATAGCATCCTGGGAAAGGACATGGGCTACTTTTTGTCTTAAAACATAATGCTACAAGGGGTGATAAAAGGGATGAGAGTTTGTATGGGAAACCCAGCATTTCTTAAGTTCCCTAACTTAAGAAATGCTGGGTTGGGTTTCCTATGCCCTATGTTTTCCACATGAACGTTCCCATGGGATATTTTCCGACATCCACGCGGGCGAAGCCGCGGGCAAAAGCTAGTATCATAATAATTGAAATAATCTTTCATGTTGTGTATTAAAATTTATAGAGATACAGTATTGTAACTGTAGAATCACGTAAATCAGCGAAATCGGCAAAATTTTGTATAAGCGCTCGTGTAAATTATCATACCATGTATTTTTTATAAGCGCTCGTGTAAATTATCATACCATGTATTTTGTATAAGCGCTCGTGTAAATTATCATACCATGTATTTGGTATAAGCGCTCGTGTAAATTATCATACCATGTATTTTTTATAAGCGCTCGTGTAAATTATCATACCATGTATTTTGTATAAGCGCTCGTGTAAATTATCATACCATGTATTTTGTATAAGCGCTCGTGTAAATTATCATACCATGTATTTTGTATAAGCGCTCGTGTAAATTATCATACCATGTATTTTTTGTATTTCCAGTCCCTAACAATTTTTTTTTTAATTTTCAGCGATTATTTTGACGATTATGTTGAACAGTCAGTTGAACACAGCAACAGCATTCGGCAAGCCGACACTATAACGACGTAAGATACTTTGTTCCTTAGTGTAAGAGGAGACTTCTTATGACCAAACAGCCCACTTTGTATTGCCACATCAAGTGGTAAGATTTGATTATTTGCATACTTAGACCCGAAATTCTAATGTTAAGGAGATACAAAAATAATTATGTGTTTTTAAAATTCCTGTAATACCAAAATTTGTTTACCAATTACCAATAAAATTAGTAAACAAATTTTGGTATTACAGGAATGTGTATCGTTAAATCATTTGGATTTACCATTATTTATTTATTTATTTAAATTTATCGCACCAAGAGCGCAAAAAGGCGGACTTAATGCCTTAGGCATTCTCTACCAGTCAACCAAGGGTGGTGAAGAGATTTATGGCAGGTGCTTAATATGAGAGGAATAAATAGAAATAACACGAAAAATATATCATAATATTGTGTTATTTGACTATACTGTCTACTCCTGCAATGCTATGCGGTAATCATCCCTAAGTAGTCGATGCATCTCACCGTGAAAACTTAAATGAAGTGAGCGTGGAGTGAGCTGTCAGTGTCATTCCACCTGATGCTAGGGATGGACCAAGCACATTTTTACAGTCATAAACTCATAATCGAGATTTTAATAACATTTTTACGCTATTCTAGTGATCATTTTATATTATTTCAAAGCTAGTATTTAACACATTCACTGCACCACGCTCGGATCCGAGAAGGATGGGGCACTTCCAACGGTGCCGCGCACTCGGATCGAAATCGGCTCTGATGATTTCCATGAAAGTTGCAATAGGGAGGTTGCCGGTGATTTAAAATTAGCATAAAATATATAATTAAAATCTCGATTATGATTGTAAATGTAATTTGGTCAATCCCTAGCATCCGTGGGTTGGCAGTTTGGCACAGACAGCTCACTCCACGCAAGTTTTCACATTGAGATTTTTACAGAATCGACCAGTTGTACTAAAACCGAAACATGATTTCTTGAAATTGAACAAAATCACGACCGATTTTCTTCCTCAGCAGGCCAACTGTATCTAAAAAGTGTGTGCTACCACCATACCCTAAGCACGGTACCTATGTGGCAACCAACGCTCCGGACGCAACCCCCGGCCAGCGCGTCGAGTACACGCAATTGAAAATCACTTGTGAACAGGGATACGGAATGGTTAGTGATACCATGCCATACTGCCTGGACGGGACCTGGTATACACCCATACAAGAGTGTGTTTGTGAGTGTTTTATTTTTATTTTATCTATGTTGGACCAAAACCAGTAGATAATACGATACATTATTCATATTCATAAATAATTAGCTTTTGCCCGTGAGGAGGTCAGAAATTATCCCACGGGAACGTATTACCGGGATAAAAAGTATCCTAGTATGTGTTAACCAGGTTAAAACAAACATCTTCCCAAATGCCAAATGCTTGTGCCGTTCATGCAAATTCGTTCAGCCATTTTTGCGTGATTGAGTAACAAACATACAAACCGTCACATCACACTTCACACTAATATTATAAAGGCGAAAGTTTGTGGAGGTGTGTGTTTGTACGTTTGTTACTTCTTCACGCTCAAACGGCTGGACCGATTGAGCTTGGATGAGATATGTAGATATAGTCCAGTAAAAATAGTGTTTGAGATTGCATTAAAGACACTTTAGTAAATTGGTTTTGAAATAATAGTATAGTTATTTACGTATGCATTCGTGGCAATTTTGTGCTTATATGGTCGGAGGAACCTCAGAAATACCTAAAGTTGTGTTTTTACTGTTTAACGTTAAACAAAAAACACACTTTAGGTGAAAAGTAAGATTATCGTCTACAGCCAGCCTAAAATTATAGTACATAAGTAATCCCTCGGTTTGGGTACAAAATTCTTAACATTACGAGATTTTTTCTTTCATGGTGTGATAAATGAGACTTAAAAAATCGCACTTTCGGGGATTTTTCTGTTTATACATTCCAAACGTTAGCCTCGAACCTATGTTCAGTTTTCACCTTGGTGACTTCTCAGGAACATAGTTAAAAAGTGTTTTATCATGTTTTGTATATTGTACATAAAAGACACTTGAAATATTTTTTAGGCTGTGCATTAACATTTTCATTCTTCATATGTAAGTGTCATAATCCCCTGATTAAGTGATAAGGATTCTTCGCAAAATGCATAAAACCTAAATTACCTACACAATATAAAATGCCAACCTTGACCGAGCGCCTTGCATCCCCCGCGTCGGTGTGCGAGAGGGACGAAGTTATCGGATGTGAAAAAGATGGAGCTATTGTTTAACTGCTCAAATAATTACTGAAAATTTTCTTCTCATTACGCAATGAGATTGTTTACGATGCGCCCGGATTTTGGTACTTATTTATTATGTCTTGCGTAATATGCGGAGAGTCCTTAGATAATGATTCTGTCACCGTTGGCAGTAAAGGTTTTAAAACTCTATGTTTTAGTGAGCTTCGGAAAGACAATTTATTTCATTTCTCGGATAATGTGCCAATGATTTTACATACAAATTGCCGAAAACAGTAGTATACAAATCAAAAATGCGAAAGGTATAATACCATGCCTACTCTGCAATCTACCCACTCGCGCGACAATTGCACGAAACTGTACCGGAACGAAAAGCCAGGATTGTCCGACTACACGAAACTGACGTTGTTGTTGTTACGTCAGCAAAGAGAAAAATCTGAAATTATTCTATTGTTAGGATTTTAATAAACTCAGTACACAGTTATACCTATGGGATATAATAAATGCGCTTTACATCAGGATAAGCGCATTTTTTCTATCAACTACCGCCTTCTGGTTCGAATCATGTAAGGTAAACGCGGGTGAAGTCGACAGTGACCCAGTAGTCGTCTAATTATCTAAAAACATCAATATCTTTTTCTACTAAACACAATGATGTTAATAGTACTAGATCAGTAGTGTACGGCGCCGAAGCGTTACTACATCGTATATGTCCGCAGGCATATCCGAGTTCAGTTGTCAGCTTGACGTCAAGTGAGCAATTGCTTAGCGATAAAAATATCAAAATAGTGAAATGTGCGATTAAAATTTGTATGTCACGGTCTGAAAAGATTACTAAGGCAAGTGGTAATACATTTCACAAGTAACTTTGCTGAATTTTGTTCAGATTATCCAAAAATTTATCAAACATTGTTTTTGCCATCAGTGTTCTGATGTTGTGGACTTTTGAATTCTAAATTATTATTGTAGTCTGTTTGGATTAAACATACTGTACAGTACCCAAACACTCACTGAATGGAAAAGTACCCAAACAGTCACTGAATACAAAAGTAACACATGTCACGTGTAAGTATGTCAAAATTAATTTTGGTGGACGATATCACTACATCGTCCACCAAAATTAATTTTATTAGCAATAAATAATCTTATATGTAATGACTAATGACTATGAGTTTATATTTTTAAATGAAAAATAATAGATTGTTTATGATCACATTGTGTTATATAGTGGTGTGCTGTGCGAAAATAAACCGGTTCATTTTCAATTAAAGTAAACTAGCTGCGCCCTGCGGTTTCACCCGCGTAGACCGGGATAAAAGTAACCTATGTGTTAATCTGGGGTATAAGCTATCTACTTACCAAAATCCCAAATTGGTCCAGCCGTTTGAGCGTGAAGAAGTAACAAACATACAAACAAACAAACACACGCACTTACAAACTTTCGCCTTTATAATATTAGTGTGATGTGATTACTGTGATTAGTAATCGATTATTAAATCGAATTATTAAACTACGATCAAATAAAAGTTAGTTTATAAATCCAAGATACGTTTCAGAATTTTTAAGATTGACAAACTTATCTAACTCAGTAGTGAAACCCAGAACAGTCGTCGTAATTTCTTTTAAATGACGTACTTTTTTAGGGTTCCGTACCTCAAAAGGAAAAACGGAACCCTTATAGTATCACTTCGTTGTCCGTCTGTCTGTCTGACTGTCTGTCAAGACCTTTTTTATCAGGAACGCGTGGAGGTATCAAGTTAAAATGAGTATCAAATACGTAAGTCGTCTATGATCCTTTGGACCTCTAAAAAAATCAAGCTTCTAAGTCTACGCCGTAAAAAAATACGACCATTTATGCAACATATTTTGATACTCGCAAGTAAATCAAAACCTATAGGGTACTTACCGCTGACCTAGAATCATGAAATTTGGCAAGAAGCAAGGTCTTACAGCACAAGTAAAGGAAAAAGTCTGAAAACCGTTATTTTGTCATTTTATCGCATAAACATTTTTTTTTTTGGGATTTCTTGTTTTTCAGCTACAAATGTTAAGTTTGTTTTTGGATACATTCTTTTCAATTACGGGGACCTTCATTTTGCGTGGCCCACACGCGCTTGGCCGGTTTTTATTACTATTAAAATGGATCGAAACAGATAAACTATAGTTTTACGTAACTATTTTACGTTATTTAATTTTCATCGCAACGTATGTACATTCATCATAAACGCGTCAATAGGTGCAGTACTAGACAGAGTGATCTCTTATTTGTTTTCCAGGGTACCTACAGATCAGAAGCACATGGAAATATTCCATATTACAATCTTTCATTATAATTGATTCAATGAAAACCTTCATTAAATTCTTGGGAAATGATGTTGATCGTTGGCAACTCTGGCCGTTTTTCGGGTAACAATGTCTTGTCTCATTTCAACGTAATTAGTTTGACGGTAGAAGAAGTGAGACAAACATAGATTATTTTGACAGATTGACATATTTATGTATCCGTTTCAAAGCTACGTGTTTAAACTCGTACAAGTCGGTAAGTCGGTACGTTTTTCTGAATTATTTTGTAGGACGCTGCGCCTCTAGTATTATAATACCTCATTGACTGAACATTAAACTTGCCGATTTTATGGCAACCTATTCTTGGTAACATATTGCAACGTCTGAAATATTTTACTTGAAAAGTGTGTCCGACAAAAATTTAATTTTTTTGCAAGTTCAGCTGCTAAATGTGAAGTCGGCACGTAGTTTTGTTTTTCGATTTGTGAAACTTCAGTTGGGTCTACGCTAAGTCTGATTATTTGATGAATTAGTTAAGTTAATTTGCTAACGATAGGAGTAACTTGAAATTTGGAACACTTTAATCACAAAAGTATTTTTTTTCGAACGTGACATCTATTGGTACCTAAAAATTCCTACTTGACCCAGATCTCGTCATTTAATAGTTGCCTCTAAACCCGCCAAATTCTAGGTATTTTAGTGTTTTATGCCACAAAATGCGAATAATAACTATTATTGTGACCGCAACATAGTTGTTAACGCTTTTGTACACACAACATTAATTAAATTTTTAGAAAATTACATTTTGCAGTAGTAAACTACTTAATACATTTACGGTTTAGTTTAAGTCATAATGAATTTGCTTCCTAAGATAAATTTATAGGTAATAAAGGGTGTGCAAGTTGTTAGAATGATTAGCACCACTGGGCCAAACTGGTCCACTGGATCCGGCGGGTCCTTCACATGCCCTAATCTTTATTTTTATTTTATTTAAAAAGGTACACCAACAGCTTCTGTATACAACACATCAAATAATAGTAGCTAAAAAGTAATAGGCTTATACAGTTGCCAATAACAGGTGAACCAACATTCTCAAATACAATGATAACAGGTAAAAACGAAAAGTATAAAAATAATCTTGTTGATTCTGGAAAGAAGCCAGTTAATTCCAAAGAGAAAATTATTAAGAACATGTCATGCGTTGAGCCACATTGTTCCAGCGTATATTTTCGGCAAAACCGAAATATAGCAAATAAAATCGTTACCTATGTCGGAGGGCAACCCGGAAGGCACACAGACTGTCGCAAAAGCTTTGGCAAAAACAGAAGCGTCTGGCAAGGAAGCAAGTGAATTCTTAACACGTTTTTACGGTGACCAGGTAAAATATTATTATATTATAATAGCAGGTCACTTTACTACAAACTGTAAAATTTTCTTATTCAATTTTGAACTTAACCTTCAACAATTGCTCAGGTGCTGGTAAAACTGCAGGCATAATAGGGCTGGGCTTCAGCCCGTAATGACAGGTGCGACTGTCAACGTGCTCGCGCAATGTTAAAAGAGCGTTAAATTCTCCCGCCAAGTATTGCGAACGGGTGTTACGGAAGGCGCGTTTTGACCATGTTGGACGAATTGAGGCCAAGTTGGCATCCTTTCTGGTAGCAAGGAGTTCTGATCGCTGTCTAAATCGGTCTAGACAAATTTCTGCCATTTGCTGCCTCTTATGCTTAAGTCTGATGGAACGCTGGTTCATCCCGCGCAAGAAAGTGCAAACTTATTAGCCTTTATCTTTGCCGAAAATTCACGCCTTGATGCGGCCTCTAACATACCCCACTGTAGTTCCACAATAATAATAATAATAACCCCACCGCCGTATCTCTACGTTGACGTCGTGGTGGGGCTTGCGCGCTCCGAACTCTGGGCCTGTGCCAGTAGAGTTCACTTTGCCGACACAGGTCTAGGGTGAGGAGCCAGACCAAGAGAGATACAGAAACCCGCAGGGCAGCATGTGGCGAGCTGTTGGGCAGTAGCGACCCCACGGACCCTATCTCCCGGGAGTAGTCTTGTTCCTCATCTCTGGCTTGCCTTTATTGGCCGGCTGGAGTGAACACTGACGGGAACAGAGCTCCCACCTCATTCTTGCCTTTATTGACTGGCTTGAGTGGAGATTCGCAAGAGCAAACGTGCTCGGAAGAAGGAAGTATTCCAGTGTTTGTAGGGATCTTGACCATCTTCCGGGCTCTGGGATTATTCTGAGAACCGTGGGATACCTCTCCACTCCTCACAAGCACCTCGGGACATGTTGCCCCCTTGCCGCTACGACACTATGTGCTAGCGACCGTTTTCGGGGGCCCATTATTGAGTGTGCAAGTCACCCCCTGCCATTTTATCCGTGTATTATAAAACATTGATCCGGCAGGGGCCATAGTCAGTTCATAGCTTTAGGTAACCAGTCCACAACCACCCAAATCCATAGCCCAATATGTTTTGTATCCATGTTCTGCAATAGTCCTGCACAAACCGGGGGTTGTCCTTGGGTGCATATGCATAGTGCATACAGGGATAATCGTCGGCTGGTGCCGCCTCGTCATTTAAAATTGTCTAAGGGGCCTCTGCGAGTTGGCTTCGGCCCCTCATACGCCTTCCAAAGGTCCGGCACCCCAGGGTCCCGAGATATGTCAAAGACAAAATAATAATAATAATCATTTTATTATCAGGCAACTAGGCCCATAGATAAAATGCCGGAGATGGCAATCTGGTCAAATTCAATGCTCTGAAAACAAAGGCGTCTCTTTTCACTGCCAAAAGGAGTCAGTTTCAGTTATCTCCTACTTTCCGAGGAGCATCTGTACTAGTTACCGACCGCCTAGAGCTTTTGGGCATGGAGTTGACGTCTGATCGGCTCAACCATCGAGTCAAAAGCACAGACTTAATTCCGGACAAAAACTGATTCTGTTATTCTGATCGCACATATTTTTTTGCCAGACGTCTCTTAAAATTTTTAAGCAAAAATATGTTACAATTTAATTAATCTTGCTGTTTTTTTTATTACCTCCTGCTCTGCTACAACCTTTAGTAAATCTTAGCATTCAGTCTTCTACCTACCTTTTGTTTCTTAGACTCTTAACAAACACGTACAGTATGTTCAAGGTCTGAGAGTTCACATTAACACAAAAAATTGAACACGACTGGGTCCTTTTGACGAGTAATAGTACAAATCCTACGACTATTGGTACAAATCGCCCTTTTTTTTAACTATCTAAAGTACTAAAATTACCTATTAGTCTCTTTTTGCATGGAACATTTGTTCCATTCTGTATCTGAGAAGGACGTTGTTAGCTGCGCTACAGTTTATACTTTTGCAGCTATGATCGTTTTACTTGTGTAAAAAATATTTTGGAACAATAACACAAGAAGTACCTACTTCTTGTGTTATTGTTCCAAAATATTTTTTTTTCAATTTTGCTGATATTAATATTTTGCCTAGAAGTAGGTACACGCGGCTACACATCAAGCTATACATTTCCAGTTTACACTGACCACTCATTGTTAGGAAATCCTATACAATGCGAGATCAGCATATACTGGAAATGTATAGCTTGATCTGTAGCCGTGCGTACTATTTCATTTTAAAACACCACATCTTTGTTTACTCATGTGGTCTAATTACACGAATCCAAAATAAAATTTATGTAATAGACGCGGCCGCTTGATGCATCGCGACGCCGCCGCCGCCACCCGCCCGCCGCGCGCCGCCCGCTCGCACCCTCTCGCGAGTGTTTCATTTTCATTTAATTATTAGAAATGCTTTAGAGATATTCAGGGGATTTCTTCCAATTTGAGTAGACAAAAATTGTTGGTCGTAAGATTCATAAAAATATCCTGGGTGTCTTTAATGTACAAGGGTTAAATACAAATTTAACTTCACGAAAAAAAAAGTATAATAGTCACATTGGTGATAATTTACCTAGTTATTTGTAGTAACTATTTAAATACTTTGACAAAATTTCACTCTCTAGGTAAGTACTGTTTTGAAGTTATCATTGATTTTATATAAAATAGTCAATATGGTACTTAATATGTTGATTTTGACCGGGGATAATTATTTCCATAATTAAAACTTTTGAAAAGGAGCAGTCATGTACAAAATCACCAGTGGTCCATTTTTTGTTCCCACTTAAATTTAATGTTATTGCTATAATTGCTAATAACTCAATATATATAAAAAAAAAATCGGGGATTACTGTCAATTTATGTATTTCAGCTATTTATATATTTAATTCTGAATTATCACCCAAAGAGCATTTATTGCAATCTACTCCATACAAATCGATCTATTTTTACTGGACTAATAGGTTATACCTTGGATTAGCACATAAGCTACTTTTTATCCCAGTCTACGCACGTGAAACCGCGGGGCACAGCTAGTAAATAATAAAACACATATTTCAGGATTTTTAGTAAACCATCCCCCCACCCTTTAAATTAGGGGATGGAAGTTTCGCATATTATAAACAGTAAACCAACAAAGAAAAAAGGCAAAGATAGAGAGTGAGTGGTCTATGAAAAAAGGCACATCTGATGAGCAAATACACCCGAAAAAAGAAAGAAAAAATAAACAAAATAAAAAAATTGTGTCATCTAAATAAATAAAAAGAGAAATCCTGACTGACTGATTAACTGACTCATCAACGCCCAGCCCAAACCCTTGGACCTAGAAAGCTGAAATTTTGAACAGAGGTTCACTTTAGGTATAATGTAGACATGGAGGAATTCCCTGTAGTACGTTCCCGTGGTACATTACCCGACATCCACGCGGGCGAAGCCGCTGGCAAAAACTAGTAACTCATAATTATAAACAACTTACGAAAAGAAGTGAAATCCCACCAAAAACACTTTCATGTAAAATGTGGCCAAGACGAGACCATTGGCTCGCACTGTCGAAAAGTTATCAGATTTCACGTAGAGCCAAGCTTCTAACTCTACACGCCCTAACTCTACAAGCCCTAACTTCACAAACTTCACCTTAGTCAAAATGTGAGTGTTTAATAGTTTCTTTCTAGTCGTTAATTAAATATTCAGGTTCTTGATGATGAGGAATTTTGGAGATTTAAATAAACACACTTTGTCCTTGGTTGTTCGTCGAAGATATCTTTTTATTTTCCACAGCTAATAATCGTCATTGAAACCACAGAGTAAAAATAATACTATTGTCATAGATAAATTCAACAGTGAGACTTGGCCGTTTTGCTACAGTCACATCATAGGCGCAAGATGGAAAATGTATTCACTACCTATTCTTACTTTTCTGTTATACAATAGTTCTGGTAAGGAAACGGCCAAGGCTCATATTTTGACTATGGTATAGAGTTTGTGAAGTTAGGGCTTGTAGAGTTTGGGCGTGTAGAGTTAGAAGCTTGGCTCTACATGAGATCTGATAACTTTTTGACAGTGTGAGCCATATGGTCTCGTCTTGGCAACATTTTACATGACAATGTTTTTGGTGGGATACTTACTTACCACAATGTTCTTTTCCCCAGTATTCTGCAGGCTGGATCCTGATGTCTCCATCCACTATGACTGCTGGGTCCCCGGGACCGATTTTTACCGAGTCTGCAATCAGTACGAGCCCTCGGGGACATTCGTCCAGCCTAAATGTAACACACCTATTTACGGCTCGAGAGATCCCCTTCTGTCAATGACATGTCAAAGCGATGGAAGATGGAACCGTATTGTTAAATGCAAACCAGGTAAGACCAAAACTAATTTTTATTATGATTCTTAAATCATAATTCCACCAACACCCCTGATTGTTTGCCACTCATAGCTAACAATCAGGGAGTACATTCCGCGAGGCTTAAGATGAGCTTTGCATTTGTGTGAGTGATCACCAAAATGGTACGAAAGCCCATGTCCAAAATTTTTGTCTTATCGTTTTAAATAAGACAAAATCTTCAATTGTCTTATCATTTTACGTTTTACAACGATGCGACATGGTTTTGGGGGGAGTGATACGTGAGTTCGAATGACGCTTTTGCGAAGGTCGCCATTTCGAAAAATTTTGGTAGTAGTACGCCAGTTCGAAAACTCATTAAATCGAAAACCGCTATATCGAATGACGTTAGCGAAGGTCGCCATTTCGAAAAAAATTGCGAGCAGTACACCAGTCAGAAGTCATGATATCGAAGTCCGATGTTGATTTAACTTCACTTTTTTTTTTTTTTTTTTCCCCAAACCAAATCAAAATACCATGCTCTCTGTGTCTCGTCTCATTGGGGTCGTGAGTTCGATTCCCAGACAAATTAACTCAACATCGGACTTCGATACCATGACTTCCGAACTGGTGTACTGCTCGCAATTTTTTTCGAAATGTCATTCGATATAGCGGTTTTCGATGTAATGAGTTTTCGAACTGGCGTACCACTCGCAAAATTTTTCGAAATGGCGACATTCGCAAAAACGTCATTCGAACTCACGTATCACTCCCGGTTTTGGGTATTATGGCCTCTCGTACTAAAAGAACAAAAGCCGATTGCCAAAAAGCAGTATAAACCGGTTTTAAACCAAACAAAGAAAGCATCGCGCTCTATGCCGGTCGTCACAAATGCAAAGCTCACCTTACGCACTGACCTCTATTGTACAACTTCTACAATAGAGGTCAGTGATCTTACGCCTCGCGGACTGTACCTGATTATGTCCTCCACCTAAATTCCGACTAAGGAGGTTCTTCAGCTTTACCCATCGAACTGCCGCTTGGCGTTTGTTTGAAGAGAGGCTCTACAAGCGCAGACAGGTTACAAGGATCTTTTGGCGCCTGAAACAGAGGACAGGGGGACGCTGATGGTGAAGACCCGTAGTTAACATTTGTGAAATAGTCACGAGACCATCACTAGACCATAGCTCTCAATATTGATAGAACATAGAGAATATAACACTGAAGAAGCCTTACGAACACTTCCCCCTCTGTAAAAGTACAAGAACAATATTGTTCAATGGATTTTTTTATTTTTATTTAATAGTAGCTACCGCGTGCCCCGCCAAAAGCGACAAACTTTTTGTTAAGAATATTGCGCTTATGCCTTCTCCACTGTTATATTCTTTCAGTAAAGGATACCATCAGTCGGAGATTCAGTGGGTTCTGAAAGTAGATCTATTTTTGCAACAACGATCTGTCACTTGACACCTGGTTTCACAGTACAGTACGTTCTTTCCTCAGGTCCTTTCATAGTCATTTTCCCTCTGATTTGCATCACTGTCGAAATCACACTGATCTTTATTCTCATAACAATAAGGTTGTTGTTGGGTTGCTGCTGTCAGAGGTAAAATAACTGTAAAAGAACTACGTTGAGAGTCTTGTCTAACTTATTAGTTCTCAAAGCTAGTTGCTTCTCTTCAGAGTGTGGGCGCGTAACTCCGCCGTACGCCGAGGGCCTGATCTGGGGCGGCACAGATGCGGTTCGAGGAGAACTGCCGTGGCACGTCGCCATCTACAGGAAACCTTTCTGGAGAAGGAACCACTACCATGACTACGAGCAGATCTGCGTAGGATCACTTGTTTCTAACAAGATTGTCATTTCTGGTGAGTTGGTTAGATCTAGTAGTTGTTAAGTTATATAAATAAGGGGTCCCCTGTAAATTGTATTAAGTATAAAAAAAACCCAAATTTTCATAGTATGTACCTAATCAAATTATTTTTTTAATTGTTTTAATTTGTTTTAGTGTTTAAATTTTCTTTATTTTCTGTTTAATGTTTTAGTACGCTATTTGATAATGCCGTGCTTTCCTATAATTTAGATACATGCGAGATCTTTATGTATGACAAAGACGCTGGGTTAATGCTGTGTATGTGTTTAGTTGGTAAGCCTTTATAAATAAATAAATAAATAAATAAATAAATATGCTCCTGGTACCAGGGAGTCTACTCCCTAAGAACGAAGCCCGTAGTTTCGGCCTTCGTTACGGGCGTTTCCTACTCCGCATCACCTACGGATGGATGATGTGTTGGGGTCCCGAACGAAGTATGAATGACAACACGATTTGACAGTTGTCCCTACTCCCGATGTGTGCTTTTGCAAGGCTTTTGCCCGTCCGAAAAATTTAACTTTTACACTTGTTTTGATGGATGGTTATGTCAGACGGACGGACTGACAGACGGACGGATGAACGGACGGACTTAGGGAGTAAATCCCCAGCACCCTAATTGCGTAACACACATTTAAACCACAATCCAAAAGATTTTTGAGGAAGTTGTTAATTCATCGCTTCGTTCATAATAAATGTTTGAAAAATTCGTCTGCTCATCTATGTAAATCATAACTATTTAATATTATAAATGCAAAAGTAAGTTTGTTTGTTTGTAACCTTGTCACGCCTAATAGTCCACCTAACAAATGTGTTGTAGAGTGCGTGAGCTGGGACGTAAGCGATTTCTGCAGAAAGTTGTTCAGGGTGCTTAGGGAGTAAACATACTAAAAGTCCCCGCGTCTAGGAGGTGCGCCGGAGTGGGGGGAGGATAAAAGTTCCCACTTTTAGGATTCCCGATTAGGACCTGGATTAACAATTATATTATGCTGAAATAACGCGAACGGAGAACAGGCAATGGCTAGTGTTTGTTATAAGTCGTTTTTTCGACAATTTTCAATTTTCCGGTACCTAAAGTTCGAAAATGGGGAGGAATTCAAAAAAGTATATAAGGTAAAAGTTGTAACTTTATGAGCTTTCATTACATAGAAAATATTTTTTCTCTACGACGCACCGTTTTAAAGATATTAGCGAAAAACTCAAAAAGTGAGAATTTTTATTCCCCCCCCCCACCCCCCCCCGCCTCCGGCGCATCTCCTAGACGTGGAGACTTTTAGTGTGTTTACTCCCTAAGCACCCTGAACAACTTTCTGAATAAATCGCTTACGTCCCAGCTCACGCACTCTACACGCCCTTTTTGGTCATTTTTTGAGTGGACTAAAAAGGCTCCATCAATCTGTCATTATATTCTCTATCAGGACATGTTACACTATAGCACAGAATAAATTTATTCGCCCTGAATATCCTTTTAAAAATTATCCAAATCTGAGTTTTCAAAGTCGTCAGATTTATGATACGCCCGCAACTTCTTCATCAGATTTGACGATTTAATTAAGTCATCTATGCGTCTGGCCTCACACGATCATTATGAAAACCAAAGGCTCTGAGATCACTTTATTTTTGGTCCATTTTGGAAATCTGAAAGTGGATTCCTGACCACGGGGCGCACCGCACACGTTTTTTTTTTACATACTTACTTTTACGTCTATTTGATCTTAGCACTTCTCATTAATTCAACAAAGTATAAATAGTATCTTTGAATTTAAGTATAAAAGAAGATAATTAATTGATTCCAGCTGCCCATTGCTTCTGGAAGGACTTCGGTAAGCAACAGTCAGCCTCCAAATACGCGGTGGCAGTCGGCAAGATCTACCGCCAATGGAATGACGACAGAGATGTGGACGCGCAGAAGTCTGATGTAAGCTCCTGCTTCTCCTCTCGTTGTCCTCCTGACCATAGCATAATCAGCCAACAACTTTCCCAATGCTGGGACACAGGTCTCCTCTCTGTGGAAGAGCTGGGCCATAATCTACAACGCGGACCCAGTACGGGTTGGTAGATGTCACATTTCTTTGAATGACTAGCTAAAAAATCAAAGACATTCACCTTCCCCACATAGCCCGCAGTTACGGCCCACTCCCTCTCTCAGAGAAGAGGGCTGAGTCCCAGCAGTTACATAGAGTATCTGCTGGATTTCAAGGTCACTCTGCGCGCTATGGAGCGAGCTATGCTCGGAGTTTCATGGAAGTAAATATATAAAATCAGAAATTAAATTATTCGGAAAAGAACCGGAGTTACCAACTTACAACGCAGAGTAAGCGAACTGAAGTGGCAAATGTTGAACGTCCTCAATCTGATTACATTCTCCGCAATTCGGTGAATCAGTTTTTTTCATAAGGAATGCAAACTTCGCTGATGGATAGTGTCCACAGCGAAGTCTTAAAACTAACTTAACATAATTTCTACCAAGCTGATCGACATCGAACCAAGGCACAGGAGGAGGCTCGCCTTGTATGCTCCTATACCATATGCCTTTTTTCTGACTGATAATATCAAAGTGTTGTTCCAGGAATTATAACAAATTACTTTATATTTAAACTTGTATTCCCAATAATCAGGTAAGTAATCAATTGCTGTACCCTCTACTACTGCTAATTTAGACAATCGGTCAGTCTCCTCATTGATTGATTTTGATTTTTAAAAGTCTTTATTTACAGAAAGGTAAACACAAGTTAACAAAAAGATCTTATTCTAAATGTAAACTGACATAATCCGAGCGATGTTAAATAGGCTAAAACACCTCTTTTAACTTACAATATTATGATCGTTAGTGTAACAAATAATTTTTATAAATACATATAAGACTGTAGGTACTGTATAAAAAATAAATAAAAAAATAAATATCCTTGGACATTTCACACAACGCCATCTAGTCCCAAGCTAAGCAACCTAATGCTTGTGTTATGGTAACGAGATGGCTGATGATAAGTGATAAACTACTTATATATTTTTTTTTTTGTAAATACATACATATTATAGATAGAAAAACACCCAGACTCGGAACAAATACTTGTAGGTCGTACAAATATTTGTTCCATGCGGGAATCGAACCCGCGACATGCTGCGCAGCAGTCAATCGCTCAACCACTGCGCCAACCGTGTCGTCATATGTAGGGTAGACCCACATTTTTAAATTTATACTACCCAGGCCCCCCATTTTATAATTATTTTGAAATTATTAAAATACATTATTACTTATCTATTGTAGAATAATTGTAAACAAACAAAATAAAAGCATAGGTATATTTACGAATTTATACCTAATAATGAACATATTAGTGAGTTAGGTGACAGCAATCACGCTGGACAGGTGGTAAGTGAGCTAACGTTAATCCATCAGGAAGTGGTGATGCGGCAGTTTGTATTTGTTATAAGTCCTGGCATAAGGTAATCGGGTTAGTCTACCCTTACCAATGTGTGAGACTAGAGTATTACGGTGACGTGGATTATTAAAGAGGTAAAATTTTCGGGATACCTTCAGAACGAAATCCTTTACAGGTGGAAACTTGATATCATTATGTACTTGTGTAAGGTTTGTGTAGAGAGGTGTGTTGAATGCTATTTTAAGTGATTTGTTCTGAACGACCTGGAGTTTTTTGTAGCTAGTGTCACTAATACTACTCCAGACAGGGAATGCGTATGCCATACAAGGACGAACCAGTGTGGAATAAATGCGTAATTTGGTTTGAGGGCTCAAATTAGATTTACCATTAAGGATTGGTTTTAAGCTGTTAAGGGACTTGACTCCTTTTAAACGAAGTTCTTCCATATTTTTTAACCAGCTAACTTTATCGTCTAAAGTTGTTCCCAAATACTTAACTGATTTCTTCCACGGAACGTCATATCCTTCAATTTTAACAAAGTGGGTGGGAAGTGATCGCTTTCTTGAGAACATAATAATCTCCGTTTTAGTGGAATTAACTTTAAGCTTCCATTTAGTGAAGTAGTCTAGGAGAAGATCAAGCGAGAGTTGCAGACGTTGAATTACTAGGTCTAGATCTTCAGAAGAGTTGTATGTTGCAGTGTCATCAGCGTACACGGCGAGATGCGTTAGCCTTTGCTTCGGAATATCATTAAGATACAAAATAAAGAGGTACGGCCCTAATATTGATCCTTGTGGTACTCCGGCGGAGAGTTGTCTCTCTTTGGATGTTTGATTTCCAATAGTTACAGAAAAAGTTCGTTCACCCAAATATGACTGGAGAAACTTAACAAGGGATAAAGGGATGTGATTTTTTATTAATTTGTGGATTAAGCCTGCGTGCCAAACGGTGTCGAAAGTATATCTAATAGCACCATACCGGTGGATTTATTATAATTGAGGTTGTCAACATTGTGCTTAGTAACTCTGGCTAGCTGTTGGACTGTGGAGTGGGATTTACGGAATCCGAATTGTTCTGGGACAAGAAGATGCTCAGTAAGTTTGGAGAGGCGGCTCAAAATCAGGGACTCAAAAAGTTTAGCCAAGCTTGGGAGGAGGCTTATAGGGCGATAGCTAGAAGGAATTGTTACATCTTTGCCAGGTTTGTTAATAGCAATAACTTTAGCTAGTTTCCTCCTCATTACCACGTATTCAAATGTGAGCTGGAACCCATTGCAACTTAATTTCTATATTATTTTTAATTAATAAAATAATATTTTCAAGAGAGAGGTTGGACTCACCCCCAACCTCCAGGAGGGGGGTGGAGGGCTGGGTCTCGAGGCACATCTTATTTGGCACATTAAACACTATTTTGAATGCGTATGCAAATTTTTTCTGGTTATCAAAAATTTCATATTTTAAACCTAAAAATCCTGGGCTATTGATTGATAGGGTTATGATGAAATTCAGTACTTACAATATTATTACCCGGCTAGAACCCCCGGACATTAATGACTTACTTTAGTTTAGGTTTTTTGCATGACATATAATTTATCGAACAGGTGGTGTAAAAAATAAAAAAATTACTTCCACAGTTAAAGTCCATCGAGCTCTCGCCCTACTACCAAGGCGCCTTCACAAACCACCAACATGACATAGCGGTGCTGATCCTGGAGACACCGGTCGTGTATTACACCAACGTCAGGCCAGTGTGTTTGGACTTTGACAAAACATTTAATGATCTACAGTTAAAGGAGGGGAACTTCGGGAAGGTAAGAAATCGAATACACAACACAGAAGTGGCCCTTTTTTTGTTTTTGTTTTTGTACTCACACTATAAAGTCTTTAGGGACGACTTGTAATTGGCTTTTTGTTACTATGGTTACCTTTTTTGTTTGTTTTTATTAGCTGTAAGTCCTCCATGTTCTAAAATAAATGAATAAAGAAATAATTACACTGCAACAAGGATCTTTTAGCGTTCGATTGAGGTTGACAGGAGACCGTTTTGGTAAACATCCAAGTATAGTAATAATAAATTGTAAACATCTGTGCAATGATTGTTTATAGTGAAATGTCACTTGAAATGTATTCAAAAACAAAATGGCGTTGTTTCAGGTCGCTGGCTGGGGTTTGACAGCACAAAATGGACCAGCTTCCCCGATTCTGAAGGTGGTGGATCTACCGTTTGTGCCTATTCAGGAGTGCATACGCATCATGCCGCCAACTTTTACGTCGAGCATCACCGGTGACAAGTTATGCGCCGGTTATGATAACGGCAAGTGATGAAATTCATAATTATTTTTATAAACTCGCGAACGGCTGGCCCAATTGAATGGGACCAATTCGGCAATTTTTTTTTTTAGAATACTTGTTGAAGTCCGTGGAAGGTTCTTATGAAGAGAAAAATTGGGAAAATTGCACGGAAAAACGTAAAAACCACATTTTTCTTTTCCCCTTCCTAGCTGTCAATTCTAGGGATTGTAATCTTTACTTGAATGTACAGTAAACTCAAGCAAATAAGTAATCCCCGAGGATCATCCGTAGATTTGACACTTTCTCTTTCTACGTTATACCTACAGTTTGACATTGACAGTTTTTGGACAGAACGGCCGGTCGATTCAGTAAAAATCTCACGGTGAAAACTTAGGTGAAGTGAGTTTGTTTTTGCTAGGAATTGACACTATTGACAGCTCACTCCACGCTCACTTCACCTAAGTTTTCACGGTGAGAAGGTTACAGAATCGCACTGGTGGTCAGCTAACTATAATTTTATCGGCGAGTTTTTTCAAATATTTATAATTTCGTTACTAAAAATAAAAATTCCCTATGAAGCCAAGAAGTCACCGACTTAAGGCGAGCAGTGCTGCCAATTAGAGCCACCACTGAAAAAAAAAAATAAGTCTGGAGATTAAAGAATATTTAGAAAACGGCCGTTTTTGGCGTTAACTGCTGAGACTTCGAACCTTTAAAGAGGCTTAAGGCCTGTTTTACCACCTACGATTAAGTTCCTTACTTGGCAAATAATTTCATACAAAATCTGTTCCATTTTTGAATTTATTCGGTAAGTAGTGGCTACTCAGGCATCGTGAAATAGGCCCTTAGTGTTGATTTTTTGATACAAAAAATTCTACCTCATCTGACTAAAAATATAAGCATAGGCAATTCAAAAAAAAAAAGAATAAAAAAGAGATGTGATGAGAGAAGATGCAAAATTCATAAGGACTTACTATCAACTATCCTATTTGGTACCAAATCAATTAGATTTCAATGGGGTTGGCTCCTTAAAACTTTTGGCAGATTACGCTAGCATAGCTTTCACCTGTCACATTTGTTTACTCAATTTGTGTGTTCGGTTTTGTATTTTTTTTCATCAAAATACCAGGATGGAATACAAGATAAACATGTACTCAACATGGAGAATAAGCGAGCTAAAGGCTGAACTGAAAAAAACGAGGTGCTTCTTTACAAGGAAGAAAAGCAGACCTTATTGAAAGGTATACCTACTCTTAAAATTATACATCAAGCTATTTTATTTATGAAATAGTTTTGTTTGTAGGAAGTATACATTTTATAATACTTTTCGCCAATTATACATTACTACAAAAAGCCGAATTAGACCACTTTTTTTAATTACTTTTTTTAATCACTTTTTTTATTCTACAGCTATCGGAATATGGTGTGCACCTATTTCTTTGCAATAAGGCACTTCACATTTCTTAGGCATTTTTAAAAATCTTAAACAAACTAATACTTCATACAAATGAATATAATTTTGGTTAAAGCTATGCTAGCGCCACTTTGACAGTAGCCAACCCCATTACCAAATGTTAGAAGTAGCGAATGTGTAATTATATTGAATGGGGAAAAACTGGAATTTACTAATCAAACTGTTTTCCTAGGATCACGCGAGTCGAGACATTACAATGGGGTCTTCATATAACGTCTCTTGCGGGGTGGCTTAGCTCGGCCGCTTTTATGCTGTTAGAAAGATAAGACATATCGATGCTGGAAAGCGATGTTGTCGTATCTCGAAAAATGGCAATTTTTTTTTTGCATCGTTGACATCAGAAAAAATACTGCGTCGGATGGTCTGAGCAACGTTTTCCTACGATGTTTTTTTACATATATACGACCATAACGACTTTTTCTAAACATTTTTTAGCAAAACATACTTCAATATTCTGTAAATTTATAGGTGTAGGTACCATAAAATCAACTATTTTTAAATGTTAAAACGGTATCTATACTATGTACCGCAAAATCTACGACTACACAAAAACAACGACCATAACTGTTGTAACTTTGAATTTTAAAGCTATTTTGTTGTGCCATAATTATATGTTACAACTACCAAGATGCAGCAATATTGCTGCTTAAAATTGAAATATCAATTGCTGTAACTCCTATAAAACGCATTTTAGACTAACTATGGCTATTATAAGTGGCATCTGATAAATTTCATTATTTTCGTGTTCCAAAAATGACCTCTCTGATTCAGCTAGTTTACGAGTTATGAATTTATTTTTGAAATAGTTTTTTTGGCTCTGGTAAGTATAAAGTTCAACTTTTCGAGATATCTAATATATGATTGCTTTCTTGCGTCGTTAGATATTCCACTGGATCGATTATGAAAGATCCATGTCATTAGATGGGTCCACACCGGACGATACAAAGGATCGGCGTTCCACGATCCACGATCATGGAGCCCTGATCGTGGATCGGAGATTCTTTCGCACGATCCGTTTAAAAAAGTCGAAATCCGGTCACGCGCTCCAGTGCCGATCCACGTTTTAGCTAGATTGGGTTTAGTTGTTCGCTCCGTGGAGCGGCCGGTCCAAGTGCTGTCGGTTTTTAGACAAATCCTCAAAAGTGCCTCAGTCGTTTGGCGCGCTCGGTGTGAATGGTTGTTTGTGAATCGGGTGATCGAGCTGTTTAGCGTGTTAAGGTTCAGTTTTGGTTGGCACTGTTTCTGCAGTAATTAAGACGTGTGGTTTGGTCTATGCTTATTTTCAACTAACACATGCTTGACTTTTAACGATACACAATCATAACATAGATATAGGTACAATCTTTCCCAACATACCGGCCACCAAAAGATCTTAAGGTTCTTTTAAACAATTAAGAATGTTGCAAACTCCTTGGTTTCCTTAGCAAACTTTTTAGAAGTTTTTTATATTTTTGATACGAATGTTATTATTTTCTTTTCCTTCTGCTCATGTCTGTCAAAGGTTTACGTTTTCAATATTTTTTCATATTTTTTCATCTATCCACTAAAATCCTTATAACATACTCAAGCTTTAGTTTTATTTCACTTCACCAACCATAAATACATACAGTCTATCCCATCGCCTTCATTTTAGTCCTTCGAGCCGGATCTGAACCAGCGACCTATGAATAAAAAATTGGTTGTTAAGGAAACTTTAACTTCCTTCTTAATTTGTTAAATTAATTTACACATAGCACAAACAATTGAAAACTAGATACAAAATTGTAGATGGTCATTACTATTACAAACTGTAAACTAATGAAATTACATGCTCAGTACTGAAGTAGGATTACTTCAGTACAAACAACAATTTAAATTAATACACGGTACCTATATAACTATAAAGTTTAAACCTTGGTGTCTACTGGTAAAAGACATAATTTACCAATTGATCGCTTAACTATATGGTTACCGGTTTTCACACTATACACTCTGTAACTACATCTTGGCCAGGGTGTTTATCTACGATGCGTCCAAGTGGCCATTTTCCTGGAACCACATTGTCCGTCTCTACGAGCACTAACTGACCAATTTCTAAGTCTGGTACTGACTTTAACGACTTCGGGCGTTGCTGTAGTCTTGCTAAATACTCATGCTGCCATCGCTGCCAAAAGTCGTTCGATAGCTTTTGAGTATGCTGCCATCGAGATAGCTTGCTAGCAGGAACGTCATTCAAGCTTGGTGAAGGTACGGTGCTTGGTGCTTCCCCGATCAGGAAGTGTCCTGGAGTGAGTACCTACATATCGTCCTTGTCTGAGTCATCGATAGGGCATAACGGTCGAGAGTTAAGACAGGCCTCGATCTGACATAAAAGTGTAGTGAACTCTTTAAACGTCAGGTGACTGTTCAAGACTCGTTTGAGGTGATATTTAGTGGATTTTATGCCGGCTTCCCATAGACCACCGAAGTTCGGACTGTATCCCGGAATAAAATGCCACTGAGTCCCATCCTTGGCCAAAGTATCTACTATATCACATATTCATATTCATATTCATATTCATATTCTTTATTGTGGATCATAGGTAAGTACACAATACATACAATGTTCTTATAGTAAAATAGGATCAGCTATGTCCCGCCGCTTAGGCATACAATAACAAACATAATAATAATTGAGATTAATGAATTTAAATAAGTCAAGATTACACAAATTCGAATAAATGTCACAAAAATAAATGTCAAACTATAGCTATTATACATTGAAATATTATTATTATCCACAGATGTTGATTAATTGAATGTCAAAAGAAAAAAAAAGATACAGTAGATAAATATTCAATTGTTGTATCTTGCGACAGTTACCGTACGCATCATGTTTGAGGAGAACTATAATGTGCAAGTGATTTGTCGGTTAGGAAATCATTTACAGAATAGTAACATTTATCCACTAACATGTCATGCAGCTTCCTTTTAAACATTTTTATTTCTTGAATATTTCTTATAATACCCGGGATTTTATTAAATATACGTGGAGCTGCACAAAATATACTTTCGTAGAAGAAATGTGTCTTGCTAGCAACTGTGTTTAACTTATCGCGATGTCGCATTCGGGTACAAAATTCAAACAGATTAATATTTAATTTTACAAATACTGCGCTTTCAAATATATATAGGCTCGGTAATGTCAATATTTCCATGCACTTAAAAAATGGTTTACAGGAGTCAGTTTGTTGCAGGTTACACATAGACCTGACACAGCGTTTTTGAGCAATAAATGCACGTTGTTTGTCAACACTATTGCCCCAAAATATTACACCGTATCTTAGAGTTGAACTAACATAGGCGTGATACGCCGTTAAGAGGGCTGAGGTATTCGCAACTTTTCTCAATCTGTAGAGTGCATATGAGAACCTGCCCAGCGTCTTACATAAATGGTCAATATGTGATTTCCACTTAAGGTTGCTGTCAATATGCAACCCTAGGAATTTGGTTACTGCAGTTTCTTCTATATTACTGTCTAAATAGCGAATAGTCATAGGAGCAATACGATTAGTTCTTATTTTAAAATTCATAATTTTAGTCTTGTCAATATTTATCATTAGATTATTTTTAATTAGCCAGTCTATAATTAATACTAAAGTTTGATTAATGTCAGCTTCAAAATTAATGTTATTATTATTTCTAAATAAAATCGTACTGACATCCGCAAATAATGTCATGTCATTATTCGTAACCAAAGGCATGTCATTTACATAAATAAGGAAAAACAAGCCGCCTACAATACTCCCTTGTGGAACACCAAACATAACAGTTCCAGTTTCCGATGTGTACACTTCTTCTATTTTATTTATAGGGTTTACCATTTTGACCTCAGTATACTGTTTTCTGTTGGATAGATATGATTTTATTAGATTGTACACATTACCTCTCACACCGTAAGCATACAACTTGTCTAAAAGAATACTGTGATCAACACGGTCAAAAGCCTTTGACATATATGGATATGTCAAAGGCTTTTGACAAAGGACAACCAGCTGTAGCGTTATATATGGATATAACGCTACAGCTGGTTGTCCTTTGTCCAAGTTGATCATTACTTTATTCAGAAAGTTGTATATCGCTACATTTATTGTTTTGTTTTGTCTAAAGCCATATTGGCTAGGCGTTAATATATCATGACTCTCAAAAAATGTGTATAAGCATTTAAATATTATCTTTTCAAATATTTTAGCAAAAATAGTTATCAATGCAATAGGTCTATAATTATTCATATTTGATTTGTCACCTTTTTTAAATACTGGTTTTATTACTGATATTTTTAGTTTGTCAGGAAAGATACCCTCTTCAATACATAAATTAACAACATAGGTTATTGGCGGAGAGATAATTCTAGCTACATCTTTAATTATACTTGTTACTATTCCATCATAGCCCGAACTGTTCGTATTTTTTAAAGTTTTTACAATGTTACCTATGTCATCAGGAACTACCGGTTTCATAAAAATTGAGTTTGAGTTATATGTCACTTTGTTTGGAAGTAGATGTGCATTCATGTTTAGTGGTTTATTATTAATATTGATATTGAGGAAAAAGTCGTTAAGGGATTGTGCGATATCTTTAGGATTATTAATTAATACATCATTGTTGATTAATTGATTTATACTTTGTATAGGGTACTTACATTTCATATCATTTATTACTTTCCATGTCGCTTTACATTTATTTGCAGCAGTCTTAATGTAGTAGTCATTTTGTGACTTTTTAGTTAGCCCGATTATGGTTTTGTACCTCTTTGCGTATGATTTAAACGTGGTTTTGCTTATTTGGGTCGGTTTCCTTCTATATTGCCACAAAAGTTCACGCTTACGTTTACTACATAACTTTATCCCTCGCGAAATCCATTTTGGCCTTGGCTTGTTGTGTATTTTAATTTTTACTACAGGAAAGCAGAGATCATAGAGCAAAACAAAATTGTCATGGAATATGCTAAAGGCTCTATTTGGATCTGTACATTCATATACATCACTATTGGTTAATTGTTTTAAATATTTTACAAATACTGCCCTATTTTCTTTAGAATAGTCACGTTTTAGTATGTACCAATATTTTATAGTGCATGTTTTCTTAACCGGAATTTTAATCATTTGGGCACTATGATCTGATATTGCTAATTCTTTGATTATTCCCTTACACCCTTTTATATTATGAGCTATATTGTCTATGCAAGTTTTACTAGCAAATCTTGTTATTTGATCGAATTGTAGTGTCATATTGTAACCATATAAAAGTTCTTTGAATTCTCTTGAGAGTCGAGTTTGTTTTAAGGTATCTATGTTAAAATCTCCACATACCACGATTTTCTTTCCATTTGCGCATATAATTGATAGTATTTTATTTAACGTACTGAAACATCTGCTAACCGCTACTGCAGATTGGTTTGGTGGTCTGTAAATACATACTATAGTTATTTGATGTTCCAGTAGTTCAATCGCTGAGCATTCTATGATATTAGGAATTGAGAGTTTTGTGATATCATGGAGGGGCCTGAATTTCAATGTGTGTTTAATCAAGATACAAGAACCACCATGTCTGTTATCTCGCATAAAATAAGACGCTAGTGTATAATTTGGAATATTCAGATACCCTTCGTCACCATCAGCCATGTTATGTTCAGTAACACACAGTATGTCTACAAAACCATGCTGAGGCGCTAGCTCCTCTAGGCAAACACATATCAAATCAGATTTATTTAGTAGTCCATTGACATTTTGATGGAGAATAGTAATGTAGTTATACACGAAATAAATTATTTGATTTTGCCTCAGTTAGACAAGGCTCTTCAGAAACGCTATTTAATTCAACAATAACATTACCATCACCATTAGCTACTACATTTTGATCGATATCCATACTAACTTGTATACATTTGTCTTTACAGGATTTTTTATTTTTAAATTTTGATATTTTTTCATATTGTAATACTTTAAAATGGTAATTTAAACACAATATTTCCTTTAATAATGATCTTGCTAGATTTAGTACATATTTTTCCTTGCATGGTAAATATCTAGAATAGTTCATGTCCATATACAATACATTGCTATATTTATTACAAATAAACCTTAACAAATAATTTATTTTTGATTCCTTAAGGTACCTATTCTTCGGAACTTCACTTATAATCACATTCGTGTTAGCGGTCAATGCGAACCAACGATGTAGATTTACATCAATGTTATTTGGATTTTTTTCCGAGCACCCTCCCAATACAATCACATAGTCACTCTTAGTAAGGGTACTGATCACCTTGGAGGCCCCGACAAAGTTTCGGCCCTGGTAACTCCACATGTGATTCATCTTCCTCTACGTGACACAAAACTTCTGAACGCTCCGACGAATGCTTCAGTTAGGTTGTCAACAAGTTCTAAATGCCTTGCCTTAGTTGCCATACAACACAATGAAATATAGCCTTTGTTTGTTTTAGAGCCTCCCATAGACATTAGGATTTGGTCCGGGTCACCAAAGTCGACACCACAGAGCAAGAATGCTCGGGCAGGTGTCACTCGTTCCTTGGGTAAGTCTCCCATTAACCTGTTTTCTAATTTCAGCCCGCTCTTTCGCACATATTAAACATTTGTGTACTTCAGTCTTTACTAAATTTTGGTTCAGAATCCAGTATTTCGATCGAAGTAATTATACATTACTGTACACCTCCATGCAAAGTTGCCTTATGTGCATCGGCCACAATAAGTCTGGTCAAACGTGATTTATTATCTAAGATGATGGGGTGTTTTCTATCCTTGTCTATATTGGCGTGTCGAATTCTACAGCCCACCCTGAGGATAATATATCATTTCGATCCAAATACGGATTGAGTGACTTCAATACACTTATGTTCTTAACTTAACTTTTGTCTTTCAGGTCTTTAATTTCTTCTTCAAAACATTCTCTTTGTGTTATTTGAATACATTTGTGTAACGATCTTTCTAATTCTTCTGTGTTTATACTAATCTGTATTTTTTTTCGTTTTTCAAGTTCAAGAATTGTCTGCAGTGCGTCACTGTTTGCAACAACTCCACCAGTGTATCAGAAACCTCGAAGTGGGTTGCCCAATTTTTCTCTTCGACGGATGGTTCCGTTACTACGTTTACATTTATACCTTTTCTCGTTTCTAGATCAGTCGAAGTGTTTATGCTTGTATATGGTATTTCCTTTTATTTCAGCCATTCAGGTCCTTCCCACCATAATCTACAATTATTCAAATCTGACAGCAGCACTTGCTTACTTGCTTGCTTGTTTTTATTTGCTTGCTTGCTGCTCAGCTTTAAATTGTTCTAGGAATTTGCCACTGTTAGATGCCCACTTATGCAGCTTGAAACCTTGTAGGATATGATCAATATCTTTAGCTACTTCTGTAGCTTGTTCTACTTGTTGCTGCTTGTTGTTGTTATATTCTTGGATATGACGTATGCCTTCAGAGAAATCTTGAAATCATCTTCACACCGCGGTAGAAGATCAAATTCTACGATGTGATTTATGTGTGTCTGTTTACCTCCAACCGTTGTGATTGTTCCTTTAGTTGCTTTGCGTTTTATCTGTAATGTTTGATCTGCTCCTTCACTGATAAAACTTTCATGTGACCCTTGATCAATTAAGGCGCGCAATACTGCAGTTAGTCCATTGTCACACATTACATACACTAGTGCTGTCACCAGCAAAGCTGTGGACTTCTTCGTGATGAAGTGTGACACTATTGTGACGTCTTCTTTTGTATCTTCATCATTTGTTTTCTTTCCTTCGATATGTACGTGTGGAGTTTGTGTATTGTCCGACTGCTTATTGTTACTTTTCTGCTGGTGCAACAGTGAGTGATGCCGGCGGTTGCATCGACGGCAGAATACAGGTACACGACAATTCCAGGCTGAATGCCCTGGTGCCAGACAATTGTAGCAAAGGTCCTTACAAACTCGTTTCTCTCCATAGGTTGAAGCTTTATAAAATCCGTACAATGGCATTGGGCGTGGTCTTCCTTGCACATTATACACGTCTTCGTTCGCCGGTGTGGTTGCAGAAACATGGCATGACTTATCCTTGATAGTTTTCTCCCTTGAGAAAGCTGAAGAACTACCAGGTGTCACCAACTCCATTGTACGGAACTTAGACTCCAAAAATATATAAAATTCTTTCAAGGTAGGTAATTTGTTAAACTCCTGATGCTCTTCCCAATCCTTATCCTCAGGGTCTAATTTGTGAACCTAAAAATATAATTAGGTGGTCCCAGTTATCAATAGTGAAATCCTGATTTTGTAGACTATTCATACATTCAGATGTCAGGACTCAGGACTCAGGATTCAGGACTTTATCTAATTTGTAGTTAGTGTCTTGATCGCCTTTTTTCCAGTAAGTCTTTTGAACAACGTATTTACTATAACTCGTTTATTCCCGAAGAGAATTTTTCCATATATTCCATGCTAGTAGTTATTTTCCGTAAACTTTATATGTTTCAGCAAGGCTTCAGCTTCACCGGTGATACTTGATTTCAGGTATTGCAACTTCTGTACCAACCTTAGCGACTTATTGTCATGGACTAGTGATATAAACATATCATGATAAAAGCCAATCATCGTAATTACCATTAAACTCCAGCTGGATAGTCGGTAATTTAAGTTGAGTTTGGTTAATTGTAGGCATGTTACAATATACTTCTTCTATTATTGACAATGCAGAAATCATGTCCTTTAAGTCTCCTTGTAAACACAAAAACTAGTCTTCAACAACGTAATAGTCTTCGTTAGCAAAGTACTGAATGTTCGCACGATTTCTTTCGGTGTACAAGTTCTTCATGTGTTATTTTAAAGGACTGCCCATATTCTTCTATACATTGTAATCTTGCTTGGATGTAACCCTTTGTTAATCGTACCTTAAGACATTTCTTCATATTAACTTGGGTTTTCTGCAATTTACCAGCTGTCTTATTTTCGTAATAAGGTACTTTTAATCGGTTAATATTAAGCAAATTCGCGTAAATACTTGTTAGAACGCGATGTTATAACTCGTAATTCTAAGAAGTCTTCACCAATGAGATGAGCTTGTTATTCACTGTTATCGCTGAGGAATGTGCGAGCCGTATTCGATCGGCCGGACAGTTTTTATAAACTTTTAAAAACACCTAATGAATCCGGGACCCTTAGTTCTGTTTTGATTGGCACTGTTTCTGCAGTAATCAAGACGTGTGGTTTGGTCTATTAATGCTTTATTTTCAACTAACACATGCTTGACTTTTAACGATACACAATCATAACCTAGCTATAGGTACAATCGTTCCCAACACGACCAATCGCAAGGTTATAAAGAACATAAAGTATTACCGAGCAGAATATCTTAGGTTACAGCTGTTACTGCAGTCTGACGACGATGCCGTACGTGCGGCTCCATATTGGTCGTGTGTTCAACTGAACTTAAACCCCTCACGTGTCTGAGTTTGGGCTATTTTTAGACCGAAAACGCCAGCGGTGGGGCGGGGTTGGGGGTTAGTTGTGAACCCTATTGGTTCACAGTAGTTGTGAACCTATAGGGTTCGCAACTAACCCCCCAACCAAAAAACATCATCCGATGGAAAACATATCCTCACCAGTAGTGATGAGGATATGTTTTCCATCGGATGATGTTTTTTTACGTTTATATACCTACAACGTGTAACGTTGATGACAAAACTGAAATCGCGAAAAAAAAACAGCTGTTCAGTACATTTTGACGAATTATGCGAACAGCTGATTTTTATTCGCGATTTCGCGGTTTGTTCCCATAGTAAAAGTTGTTCATAATGATGAGTACAATGACCCCTTAAGAGGTTTTGCACATTTAACGTTACACGTTGTATATGTGATATAAGCTTATATACCTACTATGTGAAGTTTTGTCCTTATGCACACATGGAGTGCATTTGACACGCGGGGGGGGGGAGGGGGGTTAGTTGCGAAATTCATAGGTGCACAACTACTGAGGATGATTGGTTTTCCATCGGATGATGTTTTTTTACGTTTATATGCGATACAAGCTTATATACCACCATTTAAAGGTTTTTCCTTATGCACACATGGGGTGCATTCGACACTTGAGGGGTTAATATAACTAAAACGTGAATCGGCGCACTGGAGCCTGCGGCAGGATCGTGGGTGTCCTACAATGGATCGTGCGAAAGAATTCTCAATTACATGGGTCGTCCTTCCAGACACAGGACCCAGCCAATGAACTGAAAATAATTTTACGGCTGACCAAAGGTCAAAAGATTGACAAATTAATTATATGCAATAGAAATAACAAATAAATTAAAAGAAAAAACATTTTTTTTAAAAAGCTTTTATTTAAATGCTATAAAAAGAAGAAATTAAATTTTCTTTTAAAATTTAACTATCAACTTATAACCTCATTATACACAATTTATATGATCATAAAAGCTTGTCGCGCGATTTACTTGTGTAAATAAACTAGTACTTAGTTAATTGAGTAACTTAATCTGCCAAGTTAATTGTTTTTACATTTCAGTTTAATTAAATACTTATAGATACTTACGCAAACCTCGCGACAAGCTTTTATGATCATATAAATTGTGTATAATGAGGTTATAAGTTGATAGTTAAAATTTTAAAAGAAATTTTTATTTTCTTCTTTTTATAGCATTTAAATAAAAGCTTTTTTTAAAAAAGGTTTTTTCTTTTAATTTATTTTTTACTTTTTAGTTATCGCTGGCTAGGTTTTCGAATCTGTTCATCTCATTTTTATTCTCAGCGAACCCTTTCATTTGCTTCTTTGCCACTAGTTCCATTATTTGTTCCATGATGGAACTAGTGATATTTTTTTTATTTCCACTAGTTCCATTTTGAATGAATCTGAAATTACCTAATGGAAGTAATGGTGAGTTTTTTATCACTAGTTCCATCATGGAACTTGTGAATTTGTTTAAGGGTGTAAAACATGGAAACGACATCAATGACGAAAAATTAAGACATTTTCGCAGCCGCCATCTTGGATTTTCATTTTGACATCAGTATCGTTTTCAGCACCCTCTAAAACCATGGAAACGACACCGATGACGAAAAATTAGGAAATGTTAGCAGCCGCTATCTTGGATTTTCATTTTGACATCAGTATCGTTTTCAGCACCCTCTAAAACCATGGAAACGACACCCATGATAAATAAATAGGAAATTTTCACACCCGCCATCTTGGATTTTCATTTTGACATCAGTATCGTTTTCAGCACCTTCTAAAACCATGGAAACGACACCCATGACGAAAAACTAGGAAATTTTAGCAGCCGCCAGCCATCTTGGATTTTCATTATGACATCGGTATCGTTTTCAGCACCCTCTAAAACCATGGAAACGACGCCCATGACGAAAAATTAGGAAATTTTAGCAGCCGCCATCTTGGATTTTCATTTTGACCTCATTATCGTTTTAAGTGTTTCTTTTTTTACCTCTAGTGTTTTACACCCTTAAAATTTCACAAGTTCCAGGATGGAACTAGTGATAAAAATTCACTATTAGTTCCATTATTTTCAGATTCATTCAAAATGGAACTAGTGGCAACGAAGCGTTACCCATACTATCGGAAAGCATTAAAAACTTCAAAAGTCCACCATATTGGATTAAGAGTGATGTCAGAATATTTTTCTACTTACCTATTCTCGGCAAGCCCTTTCATTTGATACCCATATTGCAGAAGTGCATAAAAAATAACTATTCCGCCATCTTGGATGTTCCGCCATATTGGATTTAGAATGACGTCACATTATTTTTCGAGTTACTCTCAACAAGCCCTTTCATTTGATACCCATGTTGTAGAAGTGCATTAAAAATAACTATTATGCCATCTTGGATGGTCCGCCATATTGGATTTAGAATGACGTCACATTATTTTTCGAGTTACTCTCAACAAGCCCTTTCATTTGATACCCATATTGTAGAAATGCATTAAATATTAACTATTCCGCCATCTTGGATGGTTCGCCATATTGCATTTAGAATGACGTCACATAGCTTATCGTGTATTGTCATCCAAACTAAACGTGTATACAAAATTTCAGCTCAATCGGTTGAAGATATCTGCTTCAAAATTGAGTAGCAAGATTCCACGCGAACATACACACATTGCAAGTTAGATAAAAGCTTTTAAAAACACATTTTTTGAGATTTGTTGAAATTCCACTATTTGTACTTTTCATTCTTTTCGGCAATTCGTTCACTACTTTAACACTATTAGTTTTAGTATGGTAACCATAGATTTATAAAAAAAGGAGAACTCCGCGCCACGCATATCGAAAGTGAAGCACAGTAAACAAGTATGTGTATAAACACGCCTCACGCACACATTTACATAGTATGCCGACCGGCCGCCATTACGTGACATGAGCGACGGCGTCTTTGCAGGTACTCAAATCACGCACACATAGATCGGTACGGTGGTACTTTCGATATGCGTGGCGCGGAGCCCTCCTTTTTTATACGTGTATAACGTGTATGATGGTAAAATTAATAACCTTTAAACTGTCAAGTTACTGATATAGTAACTTGACTTTTAATCGTTTAAGATTAAAAGTTCAAAGTCCAACCTTTAGCCTTTGTACCTACGGGCGATTATTTATCGTGCTCTGGTTTTTCAACGCACTTCTGAGCACCGAGAGTTGAAAATCCCACAATGCATTTTTTACGCTCTGGGATGCACTCTTTTGACTTCTCAATGCTCTGCTCAACACCGAGAGTTGAATACAGTGCATGATAAACAATCGTCGCGTTGAATAGTGTGATCCTGGGCTTACACCAGTTTAAGCAATACCGTTCTTTCCTTTCCCAGGTACGGCGGCAGTCTGCAAAGGTGACAGTGGGGGTGGACTGTCCTTCCCAGAGACTGAACGCGGCATAACTCGCTACTACCTCAGAGGCGTCGTGTCGACAGCACCGAGGCCGACGGGAATACAAGAATGCAACCTTTTCACAGTCACTACCTTCACAGAAATATATCAACATAAAGATTTTATAAATCAGAATATGTAACTAAAGTTAATTTTATTTTAATTTTTAAATTCTGTAAACTTAGTTGAAATAAATACATTTAATTATTATTTCCTATATTTCATAAATATATATTCATTAAATTTACATTTAAATTACATTTTTAAATAGGTATAAGAATATAAAAAATAAAAAATAGTAACTGGTATGCAAGCACAGGCTCCGAGCTACCGGCGGTCAGGGCTCCAGAGAGAGGAACCTCCTAACAATGCGCGCCGTGTCCAGGAGTACCACTTTCTAAATTAGGCCCTTAATCCAGCTGCCCAACGAGAGCCTCCTTAGGTGTTGGTCGAGGCTCTTGGCAATTAAGCCATTGGCTGATACAACTATCGGCACAATGATCGCTGAGTCCACATCCCACATGTCGACAACCTCGCGATCCAAGTCAAGATACTTGATTTGTTTATGTTTCTCGGCTTTCACGAGGTTTCCGTCATGCGGGACCGTTATGTCAATAATCATTGCGCGCGTCCTGTCAGTGGTGATGGATCGGTCCTAGTACAATGTGCAACTAAAGAAAAACAAAATTTTTATTCAATCGTTTTTTATGGCACTTATTGCCATAAAAAACTTTTTTACAAAAAACAAAACCGACTTCCAAAAAAACACTACAAAGTGAAAAATAACTTTAATTTCGGAAGTCGGGGGCAAAAACCTAAAATACAGATCCAATGACACCGACTTCCGAAATTAAAGTTATTTTTCACTTTGTAGTGTTTTTTTTGGGAGTCGGTTTTGTTTTTTGTAAAAAAGTTTTTATTTTTCACTTTTTAGTGTGTCAGTTTGTAATTTATCTAAGTTACAATAACCCATTGTCAACTGCTCATCACGTTTTACAAAATATTGCTTTTCCCGATGCAGGGACGTTAATTGTTGAGGAGTTCTCCTAGTAAGAACCAGGAAAACTGGAGCTCATGGTGAAGTCACCATCACCATTATGCATTTTGACGAGCATAAACCATATTAAAGTAATTGAATCGCAACCTGTGATATACTTAGATATAATTGAGTATTTCCGATGGCCATCTGTGGTCTTCATCATCAGTTCCAGTTCACCAAAAGGTACTTTCCGAGAGCAAATGCACGAGTTACTATAAAAAATACCGAAATCGATATAAGTGTGCCCATAAAATTTGAGGGTTTCCCTCGATTTCCATGGGATCCCATCATCAGATCCTGACTTGATGATCATGGGACCACTTGGGAAGTATACCCTTTCGAACAAAAAAAGAAAAATCCAAATCGGTCCAGCCATTTTCGAGTAATCGGGGAACATACATAAAAAAAAGGTTCCGACGAATTGAGAACCTCCTCCTTTTGGAAGTCGGTTAAAAATATAACTAAGTTTAGGTGTGTAATCGGCTTTTAAAAACTTAAATTTTTCCATTTTATTACATAGGCCCAAGATTAACGAAAAGAAAAACCATCAAAATCCGCTAAGAAATGCCGGAGATACTCTATAATACGTCATTGGGAGATACAGCATAACTTATATTCTTCTGTACGTGTGTTTCTCACCTAACTCTTAAACGGCTGGACAGGTTTACATGAAATTTTGTGTGTATATTACAATGGGTTCCTGGATGGTTTGAAAACACAATTGGACCCGGTAGGTGGCGCTGCAGTCGGGTTTATATAAAATCGACTAGTTATATAAATTATAATTTATACCTATAACTAGGCGACCCGACAGACGTTGTCCTGTCTGAATGATCCTAGTTGTTCAGACAAGACAACGTCTGTCGGGTCGCCTAGTTATATAAATTATAATTTATACCTATAACTAGGCGACCCGACAGACGTTGTCCTGTCTGAATGATCCTAGTTGTTCAGACAAGACAACGTCTGTCGGGTCGCCTAGTTATATAAATTATAATTTATACCTATAACTAGGCGACCCGACAGACGTTGTCCTGTCTGAATGATCCTAGTTGTTCAGACAAGACAACGTCTGTCGGGTCGCCTAGTTATATAAATTATAATTTATACCTATAACTAGGCGACCCGACAGACGTTGTCCTGTCTGAATGATCCTAGTTGTTCAGACAAGACAACGTCTGTCGGGTCGCCTAGTTATATAAATTATAATTTATACCTATAACTAGGCGACCCGACAGACGTTGTCCTGTCTGAATGATCCTAGTTGTTCAGACAAGACAACGTCTGTCGGGTCGCCTAGTTATATAAATTATAATTTATACCTATAACTAGGCGACCCGACAGACGTTGTCCTGTCTGAATGATCCTAGTTGTTCAGACAAGACAACGTCTGTCGGGTCGCCTAGTTATATAAATTATAATTTATACCTATAACTAGGCGACCCGACAGACGTTGTCCTGTCTGAATGATCCTAGTTGTTCAGACAAGACAACGTCTGTCGGGTCGCCTAGTTATATAAATTATAATTTATACCTATAACTAGGCGACCCGACAGACGTTGTCCTGTCTGAATGATCCTAGTTGTTCAGACAAGACAACGTCTGTCGGGTCGCCTAGTTATATAAATTATAATTTATACCTATAACTAGGCGACCCGACAGACGTTGTCCTGTCTGAATGATCCTAGTTGTTCAGACAAGACAACGTCTGTCGGGTCGCCTAGTTATATAAATTATAATTTATACCTATAACTAGGCGACCCGACAGACGTTGTCCTGTCTGAATGATCCTAGTTGTTCAGACAAGACAACGTCTGTCGGGTCGCCTAGTTATATAAATTATAATTTATACCTATAACTAGGCGACCCGACAGACGTTGTCCTGTCTGAATGATCCTAGTTGTTCAGACAAGACAACGTCTGTCGGGTCGCCTAGTTATATAAATTATAATTTATACCTATAACTAGGCGACCCGACAGACGTTGTCCTGTCTGAATGATCCTAGTTGTTCAGACAAGACAACGTCTGTCGGGTCGCCTAGTTATATAAATTATAATTTATACCTATAACTAGGCGACCCGACAGACGTTGTCCTGTCTGAATGATCCTAGTTGTTCAGACAAGACAACGTCTGTCGGGTCGCCTAGTTATATAAATTATAATTTATACCTATAACTAGGCGACCCGACAGACGTTGTCCTGTCTGAATGATCCTAGTTGTTCAGACAAGACAACGTCTGTCGGGTCGCCTAGTTATATAAATTATAATTTATACCTATAACTAGGCGACCCGACAGACGTTGTCCTGTCTGAATGATCCTAGTTGTTCAGACAAGACAACGTCTGTCGGGTCGCCTAGTTATATAAATTATAATTTATACCTATAACTAGGCGACCCGACAGACGTTGTCCTGTCTGAATGATCCTAGTTGTTCAGACAAGACAACGTCTGTCGGGTCGCCTAGTTATATAAATTATAATTTATACCTATAACTAGGCGACCCGACAGACGTTGTCCTGTCTGAATGATCCTAGTTGTTCAGACAAGACAACGTCTGTCGGGTCGCCTAGTTATATAAATTATAATTTATACCTATAACTAGGCGACCCGACAGACGTTGTCCTGTCTGAATGATCCTAGTTGTTCAGACAAGACAACGTCTGTCGGGTCGCCTAGTTAAATTTATACCTATAACTAGGCGACCCGACAGACGTTGTCCTGTCTGAATGATCCTAGTTGTTCAGACAAGACAACGTCTGTCGGGTCGCCTAGTTAAATTTATACCTATAACTAGGCGACCCGACAGACGTTGTCCTGTCTGAATGATCCTAGTTGTTCAGACAAGACAACGTCTGTCGGGTCGCCTAGTTAAATTTATACCTATAACTAGGCGACCCGACAGACGTTGTCCTGTCTGAATGATCCTAGTTGTTCAGACAAGACAACGTCTGTCGGGTCGCCTAGTTAAATTTATACCTATAACTAGGCGACCCGACAGACGTTGTCCTGTCTGAATGATCCTAGTTGTTCAGACAAGACAACGTCTGTCGGGTCGCCTAGTTAAATTTATACCTATAACTAGGCGACCCGACAGACGTTGTCCTGTCTGAATGATCCTAGTTGTTCAGACAAGACAACGTCTGTCGGGTCGCCTAGTTAAATTTATACCTATAACTAGGCGACCCGACAGACGTTGTCCTGTCTGAATGATCCTAGTTGTTCAGACAAGACAACGTCTGTCGGGTCGCCTAGTTAAATTTATACCTATAACTAGGCGACCCGACAGACGTTGTCCTGTCTGAATGATCCTAGTTGTTCAGACAAGACAACGTCTGTCGGGTCGCCTAGTTATATAAATTATAATTTATACCTATAACTAGGCGACCCGACAGACGTTGTCCTGTCTGAATGATCCTAGTTGTTCAGACAAGACAACGTCTGTCGGGTCGCCTAGTTATATAAATTATAATTTATACCTATAACTAGGCGACCCGACAGACGTTGTCCTGTCTGAATGATCCTAGTTGTTCAGACAAGACAACGTCTGTCGGGTCGCCTAGTTATATAAATTATAATTTATACCTATAACTAGGCGACCCGACAGACGTTGTCCTGTCTGAATGATCCTAGTTGTTCAGACAAGACAACGTCTGTCGGGTCGCCTAGTTAAATTTATACCTATAACTAGGCGACCCGACAGACGTTGTCCTGTCTGAATGATCCTAGTTGTTCAGACAAGACAACGTCTGTCGGGTCGCCTAGTTATATAAATTATAATTTCGTAGGTACTTAAGAATAATGACCGAATCTATCTATTTATCTATATCTATTAATAAAAAGAGAAGTCCTGACTGACAGATTGACTGACTCATCAAGCCCAGTCCAAACCTTTGGACCTAGAAAGCTGAAATTTTGCACAGAGGATCCCTTTATAATGTAGACAAGGAAAAATAAAGGATTTCCTGGTAGTACGTTCCCATGGGATATATTTCGACATGTACGCAAGCGGAGCCGCTGGCAAAAGCTAGTGTATTATATACTAAAACCTTCCTGAAAGTATGTACTTATATCACATTAGTGAAAGAATTATTGGTTCATTCGTTTTTGAGAAAATAGCGGACATACAAACACACATACATAAATACGGGTCGAATACAGGACCTCCTTTTTTGAAGTCGGTTAGAAATAAAGTCATGTTTGCAAAAAAAGGGATAATTTAATGAGTATGGCAAGTATTTACTTACTGTCACCTGATTTTTGACAGATAAGATTATTGATTGACAGAAACGCGTGACTTGAGTGTTGTCCTAGAACTTACTAAACCACATGACAGACTTAGTGATTTTTTACAACAAATTACTTTTAGGACTACATAGCATAGCCCACTTTGAAAGTCAAATGACTTTACGCTCCCCGTTACAATGCATTAAGTACTATTATTAGTTATGCTACAGCACTGAAGAGTCTTCTAAGCATCGTGCACAGTAGCATTAACCCCTCAAGTGTCTGAGTTTGGCTGATTTTAGACCCAAAACCCCCGCGATTGGGGAGGGTTGGGGGTTAGTTGCGAACCCCATAGGTTCACAACTACTGATAATGATGTGTTTTCCATCGGATGATGTTTTTTTACGTTTATATATACGTGATCTAAGCTTATATACCTATTATGTAAAGTTTTGTCCTTTTGCACACTTGGGATGCATTTGACACGCGGGGGGGGGAGGGGAGGTTAGCTGCGAACTCCATAAGTTCACAACTAATGATTTGATTGGTTTTCCATCGGATGATGTTTTTTACATTTATATATATGTGATATAAGCTTATGTATCGAACAAAAAAAGGGTTTTTCTTATGCACACATGGGGTGCATTCGACACTTGAGGGGTTAACTAAATAGCAGAACGGGCGGAACTAAGCGAGTCGTCATTCTCTTGCCTTTATCCGCCACACAGTAAATCTTAATATTATTATGTACTGACGCCAGCAGGTCAAGCGACCCGAAACTGTAAAATTTTCCCAATCAACCTTGAACCTAATGCTTTAGCGATAAAGATGAAAATCTATCAAAGAAAGACAGATTATAGTAGCTTGATGTGCTGGCGTCTGTATACACAGCAGCTGCTCAAGTTACCACAAAGTCAAATCTCATTTGATTTTGAACTTAACCATCAACATTTTAAGGTTTCAAATCATTTCATTCATCATATTTTTATAGTTTCAATTTATAATTGTTATAATATTCCAATTTAACCATTGATTTGATATAAAAAGTAAAGATACGGTCGTCCGTACATTTGCCTGACGCGTTCGCCACACAGAAACACTAACGCCATCTATTAGAACTACTCTTAACTACGATGTCGATCGGCGCAGGCTGCTCGTAGACGTAACCTTGTAAGAGCGGCGTGGTATTTTTCGAGATATAAAGAAATTATGAAAACTTTTATTTTTCAAAAATTATATTTATTGCAGTTTGTTTGTATAAATAATAAAATTTTCATTGGCCTTTTTGTTATTCTTGACATATTTTCCATTTTGGATTCGTAGTGTTTTCTGACATTGTATATCTTTCAATTAATGACCTTTATTAAATGTAATTTATGATTAACTAGCTGTGCCCGCGACTTCGTTCACGTGCATGTCGGAAACAATAATGTATCGCTAAGATAAGGTGTAGGTAACCTATTATAACCCCTCCAATGAAAATGATGAATCTTCCGATGTTGCCTGGTGGGACGCAGTGCTTCCCATCAGGCAAGATCGGAAGATTCTTCATTCCTGGGGTTCTCTACCACAGCCCTTTCGAATGCTGTCACTGCGGTTTATAATGACAAAGCGACGAAGTGTCACTTTGATTTTTGAAAATAAATAAATATTAAGGAACTTGCGCATTAATCAAGAGTTGAAAATACAACAATGTTTTTTCGACGCGCTAGGATTCACCCTGTTGTTATTAGGTTGGATTCTCGAAGCTCGGCTCAACACCGAGAGTTGAAAATCCAATGCGCGATAAAATCCCGCCGCGATATTTTTACGTCCGTGCGAATTATGGTACAATACGTGCCACTAAGAGACTTGACACACCACCTGGTTTGACTTGCGCAGTAGACGACTTATAGGTCTCTTTAGCGGTATGAGGTAGAGACGGGAAGGTATCGGGCGTCGTCGCCTCATCGCGCAGCGCGGGAGGCGCGGTACGCCGCCACCGTTCGTCAAGTCTCATCTTTCGTGGCGCGTATTACACCTAGGTACCTACCTCACACTAATTCGCGTAAGTACCTACTTCTCTAAATTGATACTCAGCAACTTTTTTTCACATCCCGCGCGATAACCCATGTCACAATATGTAGGTAGGTATAGATACTGCTCGTCATTGAGGAGTTCCGTGACAGTAGGGTTTCTTAGCAGTCCATGATCAGTTGACCACTGCTAGGTACTTAACTACCGAACCAATAATTTTCTTTGATTTTGTACAATAACTAAATCACAGTAGGTACGTTTACCTACTGTACATTATTGATGAGTTCAAGTGTCAAATCTTCACCATAGTAAAGGTGTGACAGACGGATAGGACGAAATGATAAGAGTTCCCTTCCTATGTGCCGTTTATGTACCAAAAACAGACGAGTCGAAAACTTCTTCCTTTTTGAAGTCGGTTTGCTTCAAACAATCTCGTCTCGACCTGTAAAGAGAAATTCAGAACCAAATATTCCTAGACCCCTGAGACTTATTTTTTGTGGATGGGAAATCATCAAATGACTTCTCCCGCTCTGGGTGGAGCGGAAGGGCGTGTCAGACTTTTACTGACTAAAACCCACCCCCGTGTTCCTTCAGTTGCCTGTGCCAGGGCCACGGTATCTCCTGTGGTATCTCTTTCGAACAACCCGCGACCCTGGCGGCGCTCGCGACCCGTGGGCCCGGACCTGTCCAGAGACCAGAATAGCAATGCATGATCTACCCGAAACCGAAACTATTTTCAATTTTCACTAAGATTATTGTAAAATATTTTATTTAATTCTAAGACCGAAAGAGTGTCACTCTTCTGCGAAAAACCATTCAGAAAAAGACGACATTTGCTGAACGCCATCTATCGGATACAGTGGTTAAACTCAAAGCTCGCTCTGCGTACAATAAATACAAAGTAAAACCCAGATTGATTTAAAAGTTGTTATGATTAGGTACTCGCATTATACTATATTACAAAAACTAAAAAAAAAAGAATTTTACGATTTTTTAAAACAATATTATGGGATTTGAACTCGCACCATGTAGTGCGGTAAACGGTCGCCTGATCTTACAGCTGAATTCTCCGTTGACATATTGTTGATCCCTTGCAATTTATAATATTACTGCCCCACTCCTTTATAAAAATAGCGTGATTATTATGTTCCCAGAGTTAAATTTTGATTAACTAAATAACATATCATTTTCTGCATTCAATTACGAACAAAAACCTTTTAAAATCAATATTGCTTACCTCCCATAACATACGGCGTGATATTATGTAGCCTAAAGCCTTCCTTGGTTTACAAAGAACATTTTTGCTGAATTTCAATTCAATCTATCCAGTAGTTTTGGCGTGAAGCCGTACCATACACACAGACAAACAGACAAACCGACAAAAATTCTAAAAAGTCACTTTTTGTCATCTGTTACGTTTTTCTAACAAAAGCCACTTATTTTTTCTCGAAAATTCTCAATGTACAGTTTTTCTTTCGTTACTGTTTTATTATACTTATGTATAGATAACACAGGTTGTTCCATTGAGTGAGAGTTTGTATAAAATTAAATCGTATTGTAATATAATGAAATCTTTATTTCGTCGCTTACAACTAGGGTTGCCAACCGTACTCTAAAATAGAGTATTGTACTCTTTTTCCTGTAGGTGTACTCTAGAATCTATAACACTAATAGAGTACGCTAAAATACTCTTTTAACATAAATTGACCTTTTTGGCATAATCTTCACTGATGCCAGCCATGAAACTGAAGTGGCAAGAAGAGCTGAACAAGGGCTTCATTAAAATTGATTAAAAATGAGCTCCTGATCCTATATTAACTTAGAATTGGGATGTTTGAGTCATAAAATTCTTTTAAAACCCAGTAGTAAAAAATTGATATTTTTTACTACTGGTTTTTATATTAAGTATATTGATTAAATGTTTTACTTACTTAAGTACTTAAATTTTTAATTACAAGCTTACATGTTCTACTTACAGGCATTAGAGGAAGTAATGGCATTTACACATGAAACAAAATATCGAAATAAAAAATAATCCAAAGAAACTGCAACTTCTAGTCGGCCAGTTTTAGTGTTCAAAACAAGACCTGGAAACTTTGTTTGCATATGAAAGGTGGTGCCATCCCGCTAAAACCACATTTCATTTTAAGTCCAATCCGTCCAATTCTTGCCAAAAAAATACTGATAGTCAAAGAAGAAACTGCACGCCAATTTCATGAAATCCAGCAGCCCTGCCTGACTGCAAAATGTACTGTAAAATTTCGTCAATAGAGCGCATTCCTGCCAACACAGCAACATTTAACCAAAATTCTGTTTCCTATGTAAATGTCATTAGTATGTAACACGGCTACACATCAAGCTAAAAGCTATACATTTCCAGTTCACACTGACCTCTCATTGTGGAAGGAAATCCTATACAATGCGAGAACAGCTTATACTGGAAATGTATAGCTTGATCTGTAGCCGTGCGTACATCTTATACATTATGAAAAAAAATTAAATAAAACATTAATTAAATATAAATTGTAGTTTATTTTCAAAATAACTTTATTCTTTATGTTGTACATAATATATATACTAACACAGATTAAAATAATAATATGTACATTGTATAAAAAAAGGAGGGGAAAGGATCATAGGGCATCAAAAAATTCGTCCGCATCGCTGTCAATAGGAAAAGTGCCCAAAAGGCTGGCAGCATTGCCACGTTGTATGGCAATGCTGATTCTTTGGCCAAAAAATAGGCCAGCCCTCTGGTCACGTGAAGAGTCGACCAATCGCTTAGCGATGTCTTGGAAAACTAAGTGGGCACTCGGACCCCATGGCCCTAGTGTTTCAACCCCGAAACGGCTCGAAAATATAACTCCCAAAAATATTTGAATATTTTCGCCGTTTGAGGTTTTCCGCACCTGCAGCAGCCGCATTAATTAAATTACATAATCTATATTTTTACGTTTTTAAAAATTCGAGTTCTTACTGAGAGACCCTTCTTTATTGATAACAAATAAAGAAGGAGGAGTAAACAAAATAGGAAAATTCATTAAAAACGTACTAAATTTTAAGTTTAGTATTAATGAAATTAGTAACAATCAATCACTATTGATAATTTCGTGCTGTCAAAAATATGTCAATGTCAATCAGTGTCCGATAGTGTCAACAACGGACTGTAAGTTGTGAAATTCCATTTGAAAAATATTGTTTTGGAATAGAAATATGAAAATTATAAAAGAGAAATGGAGGAAAATAAAGTAGAAACAAACGTTGTGAGTGAACGCAAGTTTCCTACGAGAAAAATCGCTAGATTCTGTCTAATCGCTGTAATCGGTAAGTTTTAAACTTTTTCTTGTTTTTACTATGGTTTATGCTAAACAAATAGGATATCATTATGATATGGACTCTTCAGATCCGTTGACGGTGCAAATTCGATCATTGATATTTAAAAAAACATTGCAGTAAGCATTTAATAAAAGTATTTTGTAAAAATTTCAAATCATGTATTTTTTTTTTCTTGATTGGTTTTAAAAATCACTACATATTATAAAACAAGTCACCCGCCTCGTCTCTCTGTATGTTTGCGATGAACTCAAAAACTACTGAACGGATTTTCACATGGTTTTCATCAATGAACGGAGTGAGTCATGAGGAAAGTTTAATTCATTATGGTTTTTTGTCCAATTTACAAATGGCTTAAATAAGACGTAACATTTACACATATCAGTATGGCTCAACTGCTTTCGTGAGATAAAACAACTATACAATAGTATGTTTCCGTGGTATTATTTCCGACCATGCGGACGAAGCCGCGGACAAAAGCTAGTTAATTATAAAGTCAGTAAATAGATAGGCTTTGCATATTCACTTTCTATGGAATCAAATAAATTTCATTACAGGCATCTTAATTAAACTCCATTGTTTCATTGGCTAAGTAATATCAGCCGCACGGATCGATCAATCAGGTTACACAACACTTGTTGCGGTCGGTCCGTCGACAGGTGACCATCTTTACATACCAAGACCCCCCTCTGTACCTCGGAAAGCACGTTAAGCCGTTGGTCCGGCTGTCATTCATAGATCTTTGACAGTTGTTACTGGTCCGAAAGTCTGACACCAAGGGGTATTGTATTACCCAGTAACTGGGTTGTCGATGTCAAATAGGCAGTCACTCTATGTAAAATATCTGTATTGAGCTGCATCCGGTGAGACTGGAAGCCGACCCAACATAGTTGAGAAAAGACTAAGCAGATGACGTTTCATTATGTTACGGGTAATGTTAATAACTGACTTATTATTAATTATTAATTCATTTAATTCAGATAATTACAATCCATATACTTACATTAACTTAAATTAAATTAAAATCCAATTACAAATTAATATCATTACATTAAATAAAATAATATACAATAAAATCAAAATCAAAATTGTGTTAGTAAAAAAAAAAAAAAATGTTTTAGGGAATGCCCAATCCAATGCGCATCCATTTATTTTGGATAGGGCAATCGGCACGAGATACAATCATCTGCAGGATGCCGTTGCTACTGCCTTGCACATGCTGGGACAAGGAAGGACTTATGACTACCTTGTTGGTCTGGTAGTAGCCTACTGCTGAGCATGAGGTCCTGGGTTTGATTTCCAGGTCGGGCAAAGTGTTATTGGGTTTTCCATCTGGAATTTCTCAGTAGCAGCCCGGAGTCTGGATTAGTGCCCGGTTTATGGCAATAGGCTCGCCCCCCCTTACATGGGACTAAAACATAACTGGCGGAATGTGGGTGTGGTAATAGGGTTGCCAACTCTACTATATAATATACTATCCTCCTGCTATATTAGAGGCCTAAATACTCTAAAGAAAGCGAAACTACTATATTTTTACCCGACTATGGCAAAGCCAAAAGGAAGTGTTATGATTTTAGCAGTCTATGTATGTATGTATGTAAGTATGTGTATATAAGTATGTATTTTTACCCAACTACGGCAAAACCAAAAGGAAGGGTTATGATTTTAGCAGTCTACTTGTGTATGTATGTATATGTATAAGTATGTATTTACGTGTGTTCCACCGTAGCGCCAAAATTACTGAACCGATTTTGATGAATGACGTATCGATTGATTCGTAATAATGGTCCGGGTGACATAGGCTACATAAATTCTTCCTAAATTTAATATGGTGGACTTTACACGTAAATTTCTGACCTCAAAAAAAATTAAATTGAGATAATCATGACATGTTTGGTATCAAAAGAAAGGTCTTCACGAGCACATTACAAATATGTATATACCTATGTCATTATTGTTTAAGTAAATAAATATTTTTAACTTTTTACAATCAATTTTATTTTCCCGTAGTCGGGTTACAGTTTTTTAAACTTTATTAATCAATACAAAATCAGGAGATTATTGCAATAGGGCCAGTATTAATCTCATAAAAGCTGAATTAATGGTATTTTGTAACCTTGATTTCAAGTGTAAAAATAGTTACCTAAGACTGTTAAGAGACTATTTAAAAAAAAAAACCTGTTAATAAAGGTTCATAGTAGCAAAAAATATGCATTTAAAGAATAAAAATGTTTTTGAAACATACCTACTATGTATTTTTAATTTTTTCGCCATGCTATATTTTTACAGGCAATGGCTCCGAAAATACTATATATTTGATATAAAAAAAAGTGGGCAACTCTAGTGCATAGACTTATAAAAAAAGGTGGACTCCGCGCCACGCAAATCGAAAGTGAAGCACAGTAAGTATGCCGGACCGTTTGTACAAACACGCCTCGTGCACACATTTACATCATAGTATGCCGACCGGCCGCCATTACGTGACACGAGCGACGCCGTCTTTGCAGGTACTCAAATCATGCACACATAGATCGGTACGGTGCTTCACTTTCGATATTCGTGGCGCGGAGTCCATCTTTTTTTATAAGTCTATGCTCTAGTGTAGTTTAGGTATGTATGTCTGCCCAATCCTTAAAAAAAACCTTTTTATTCTCCAGCAATCATTATATCAATCCGCGCATCAATCCCGGTATAAAAGGCATTGTTTACCTGGATTAACACTTAAGGTACTTTTAATCCCGGAAGTACGTTCCCGTGGGATATTTTCCGACATCTACGCAGGCGAAGCCGCATGCAATGGCCCTGCTGTGCCTACTACGCAGCTGTACATCTCGCGTCTGTTTCACTCCACAAGGGTTGAGGAAGTCGTGCAGTATTTGAAGGTGAAGACCGACTGGACTCTGAGGGTCGAAAGGTTGGAGTCGCGCCACAACATCAACTTTACGTCGTTCGTGGTACGAGTTCCAACCCAACATCTACAGACCTTCTTAAAGGAGGACTTTTGGCCGAAAGGTGTCATATTTCGACGTTTCCGAGGACGGTTACGCGACACCACGCAGCGGAACACGACGCCGACGTTACGTGTATAGTTATAGTTTTAATTAGATTTATTGTGTATTAGTTTAATAATGTTTAATATAATTTTATGTATTTTATCTATGGGCCTAGTTGCCTGATAATAAAATGATTTGTTTTTGATTTGAATAGCTATTAATAAATAAAACTGTTTTTATTTTTTCCAGCGCTAACTCTCGGTTACAGCCATTACCGCTACGTCTCCACCCTCTTTGAGAATGACCGCAACTTCTCCTACCTCTCCGAGTTAGAGAGAGAGATGTCTCTACGTACAGAGATGGGATTCTACTATTCCTACTTCAAGACTGTGGTGGAAGAGAGGCCGTTTGTAGCCGGGATCTCTAAGTTGATGTACGATAAGCTGGTGGAGTATCCAAAGGACGTGAACGCGTTTAATCGGTTTAATATTCATCCGGAGGTGAGTTTTGAGTTTTCTTAAGAGGCTACCGAGCGCGCAGTGTCGTCCTCATCGTTTGGTTGGTTATTTCTTTTATTTTAGAATGAAAATGCAGAAAATAAGCCGGAATAGTTGTGCCCCACAAGACTATACGTTATTATTATTACAAATAGTAGCTTTATATTGTTAAGTTTTATTATAAGTAATCGTTAAAACGGAAAAGTGGCCACTACTTATTTTCCGTTTTAGTAAAAGTTGTTCATAATGATGAGTACAATAACCCCTTAAAAAAGTGGCAATTTTTAGGGTTCCGTACCAAAATGGTAAAAAAGGAACCCTTATGGTGTGACTCAGTCTGTCTGTCTGTCTGCCTGTCACAGCTGGATATCTCAAGAACTACTAATGCTATCAACTTGAAATTTGGAACAGTTTTAGATAATATTTACCCAACTATTTTGCAAATAAGAAAAAAATAAATATATATGTATTTTTTTTGCAACAGGGACTGAAAGGGGGTCTTAAAAATTCAAAGTGGGGCTACTAAGGCATGTGGGGTATCATATGAAAGAGCGCTGTTTGCACATTTTCAAACATTTTTTATTTATTTTTTAGGCCGCACAGTGTTCGACTTTTGATGAAAAATGTAAAAAAAAAATACCGTCCCCCCCCCCCCCCCTTATTTCCGAAGTTTGCAAAGAGAAAAATCTGAAATTATTCTATGTGATAGAAGTTTATGTAAAGATTACAGGAAAAATAAAACGATGTCTCTAAATAGCACACTTTTTCAGAAATCGGAACGGAACCCTCGGTGCGCGAGTCTGACTCGCTCTTGACCGGTTTTTTTTAATAAGTAAAGGCGATTTGTGAGTGTTTGTGTTTGTATGTTTGTTACTTCTTCACACTCAAACGGCTGGACCAATTTTGATAAAATTTGGTATGGAGGTAGCTGACACCCTGGATTAACATATAGGCTACTTTTATTCCCGGTCTATGCGGGTGAAACCGCGGGGCGCAGCTAGTTGTTTTATAAAACTGAAGTTTAAAAAAAATCACATTTTCATCATCCCATCTAAAACCTGTTTCAGGTGATGATCGGAGCGGTATACCGATACTTCGAGCCCTATTTAAACACAACAACTCACCGTAAATGCCACATGGTGGACAGGGGCGAAGGCCTAGCCCCTGTGGAAAGCTGCGTAGGGCTCGGACAGCCTATATTCTTCTATTTGGAGGCCGTGTGGTGGCTAGCGGGCTTGACTGTGGCGGCCCTGTTCCTACATGCTGCTGCGTTAAGGTAAATTATAGATTATCTTAATCATTAGAATCATCAATACAACTCCATAAGTTAGAATTGATCTCAAATCTTCATAAGGTTTGAGGTGAATTCTAACTTATGGAGTTGGCGACATCGTAGAGATTCTTTACGGTGCAAACCTTTGTGCTTTGAAAAAGAAGGATGGTGGCATCAGGCCTATAGCCGTTGGGACCACGTACCGCCTTCTTGCAGCTAAAACTTGCTGCAAAAACGCGGGCCTCACGTTGGCTTCAATTTTTCAGCCAGTGCAGCTAGGTTTTGGCTCCCGAGGTGGCTGCGAAGCAGCCGTCCATTCCGTGAGGACATTTTTGTATCAAAATTGTGGAGATGTGCTGCTGAAGGTGGATGTTAAGAACGCATTTAATTCTGTAGATAGAGGAGCCCTTTTAACACAAGTTAAGGACAAAATTCCAAATTTATACAGATTTCTTTGGCAATGTTATGGTTCTCCCACAAAATTAACTTATCACGGCAATGAAATTTTATCAGCGACTGGTTGTCAACAAGGCGATCCTCTCGGCCCAGCAATATTTAGTCTCGCCATTCATCCCATCATCCAACGTCTACACTCCAAGCTTAACGTTTGGTATTTGGATGACGGGACTTTGGGTGGCGATGCTAATACCGTATATGATGATCTTCGTAATTTGATAGACGAGTTTCATTCCATCGGCCTCGATCTAAATTTTTCCAAGTGTGAACTATATGTTTCAGACACATATGCCGCAAAAGATTTGGTTATTCAAAATTTTAACAATTTGGCCCCCAATATCACAGTCATTAATAAGTGTTCCCTTCGTTTACTGGGCTCTCCTATTCTTGATGAATCGTTCCCCCTCTTTTTTGAAGAAAAAATTCAAAATTTTTTACAATATTCGGACCGTTTATTTAAAATTAATACTCACATGGCTTTTACTATAGTTCGGTTTTGTCTCTTTGTTCCAAAATTTACATATATCATACGTTGTTGTCAACTTTGGAAACACATAGAGATTCTTCAAAATTTAGACAACATCATAAAAACTGCTTTGGCATCTATTTTGAATATAAATTTAGAAGAGCGGGCGTGGTTACAGGCTTCACTCCCTGTGGGATTGGGGGGTCTAGGCGTCCGGTCCATTTCTGGTGTAGCCCTCCCTGCATTCCTGTCCTCCATACATAGCACTCAAAATTTATCAAAAAAAGTTCTTGCGGCATCTTTGGACAGTTTTGAAATTAGTTATTTTAACGAGGCCAGGAATGCATGGTTGTTAGCCTGCCCAAACACCGAGTTCCCAAAAACGCTTACATCACAGAGGCTACGGGACGGGCCGCTCTGCGAACAAGTACGGAAGCAACTCCTACACACGTGCTTGAACTCCGCAGATCGTGCCCGCCTCTTAGCCGTTGCCCAATGGGAATCGGGTTTGTGGCTCCAGGCTCTTCCGTCACCGAATACTGGCACCTTAATGGACACGTCGACTTTCCGTCTCGCAGCGTCGCTTCGCTTGGGAGCATCGTGTTGTGCTCCACACCGCTGCCAGTGTGGCACTGCTGTCGACCGCCTCGGTCACCACGGCTTGTCTTGTACAAGCAGTGCTGGACGAATTCCCCGCCATGCTAGCCTTAATGATATCATCCGTCGGGCTTTTACCACCGCGAACTGTGCGGCTATTTTAGAACCTCGTGGTCTCTCACGTGACGACGGTAAAAGACCCGACGGAATGACCCTTATTCCGTGGAAGATGGGGCGGCCTTTAGTGTGGGACGCTACTTGTGTAGACACTCTTGCGCCGTCACATCTTCCTGGAACACAAAATAGGACTGGTGCGGCGGCGGAATCAGCGGAGAACCTCAAAAGGCGCAAATATAGTTCCCTTGATAGTGGATACATGTTTGAGCCTTTTGGGGTAGAGACGCTGGGTCCGTGGGGACCGGGAGCACATAAAATTTTCAAAGATCTTTCGGCACGTTTGGTCGAAGCTACACGTGACCAGAATGCTGGCCTGTATTTTGCACAAAGATTAAGCTTTGCCATCCAGCGTGGCAATGCTGCCAGCATTTTGGGTACGTTGTAATTTATAAGTTTAGTTTTAGTTTTTTGTATATTCTGTAAAGTTTTGTTAGATCTAACTTTTATGTTATTAAACAAATTTAGCCATTTAAAAAGTATTTGATGTAAGAATGTTTTCTGGTGTGCGATTAATTATTTCCCATTTTAAAACAATTTTTTACCTTTTTTTTAATTTTTGTTTTCTTTTTTTTTCAGCCAAAGCATATTAGGCGGTTTACTAGCAGTGGCCCAATATTTTGCGAACCATTGTGAATGTACTCGAGTACAGTGGGCCCCCAACGAACGCGAGAACTTCGCGGCCCCACTCCTTTTGCTCCAGACTTGGCTCGTTTCTATGCAGTTGCGGGATAAGACACGGAGGACTACTTTTCAATTGCAGGTAGGCCTTTTTTTCTGTGGGTGGGAAATCATCAAATGACTTCTCCCGCTCTGGGTGGAGCGGAAGGGCGTGTCAGACTTTTACTGACTAATAGGTAATACGGGCTGATATCCGCAACTCCACGTCAATGCGCTATTTTGCGTCTGGCAATATGGCTGATATATGACTAAAACCCACCCGCGTTCCTTCAGTTGCCTATGCCAGGGCCACGGTATCTCTTTCGAACAACCCGCGACCCCGGCGGCAATTGCAGGTCAATCAATCTGCCTAGCCTTTTCCCAACTACGTTGGGGTCGGCTTCCAGTCTAACCGGATGCAGCTGAATACCAATATTTTATATGGAGCTACTGCCTATCTGACTTCCACAACCCAGTAACTGGGCAATACGATACCCCTTGGTAAGACTGGTTGTCAGACTTTCGGGCTTCTGACGACACGTAACGACTGTCAAAGATCCACAAATGACAGCCGGGACCAACGGCTTAACGTGCTTTCCGAGGCACGGAGGAGTCTCGGTATGTAAAGATGGTCACCCATCCACTGACCAACCGCAAGCGTAGCTTAACCTGATGGATGGTTCCGTGCGGCTGTTATAACTTAGCCACGAGCTCCTCCCAGCGAGGTAGGGCTGGCAATACAATCCTAACTAATGTTATAAATGCTAAAGTGAGTTTGTTTGTTACGCTTTTACGTTTAAACGGCTGAACGGATTTGGATGAAATTTAGCATACGGGTAGACCATGACCTAGATTAGGATATACTTAGGATACTTTTTATCCCGGTAGTACGTAGGTACCCGTGGGATAATTTAATTAATAATATGATAATTTAATTTCCGACATGCACGCGGGTGAAGCCGCTGGCAAGAGCTACCTAGTATTTTTGTAAAATTTCTATTTAGAGTAAATTTTTCAACCGTGATATAAGTGTAGTGGTTTGAGATTAGAAAATAGCCAAAAAAAAATAATTACTCAGATGGGTAATTTTAAGAATTTTTCCACCTCGCTGTCTTTGAAGGCCGATTTTAAACAAAGTAGCCCTATTAAGTACTTCATTTTTTTTATGATTATGAAAGCTGAGAGTCTGGCGCATTCTTGAAGCCTACTTAAGAATTATGAAGTCACCTGTTAAGATTTTTAATTTAAAGTTGAAAATTTGAGTCATAATTTACCTGTTAGCGACGCGCTCATACTTTTACATTCTTAGTTAAGTAGTAGTAGTTAATAACATGTACTTACTTTATAATATGTACCTATATCTAGTGTAGATGTATGGGTCGCTGGACCCCCACCAACACGCCGGCAGTTGAGTCCGTGCGAGCAATGCAGGCGGGTGCGCTTGTGCTTGTACCTACCTGTTACCTAGTTTGTCATTTTATTTCCGTGTCTTTTCCGAAATATAAGTTGTCTGAGCTACCTTCTCGTTTCTCTTCGCCGGTTACCACCTACTACAATCTACATTACCGAACGTAAATTTTTCACTTTAGATCAACATTTTCATAACTTTCATCACAGTTACGAAGCTGATTATTTTATGCATAAAAGTACTACTTATGAAAATTCAGTTGCAAAAAAAGAAACTCGATAAAACCCTCTACTTTTTTTTTTAGAATTTTTTTAGGTTGGTCAGGTCGAAAATTTTCAAACATTCAGAAAAAAATTCATAACTCGAAAACTATGAAAAGTCGCGGAACATACATGGGGGTGATTTGAATACCCCACGATACGAGGGACCGAAATTTTATTTTTGGACGTCAATGTTCCGGCCACCCTGTATATAAATAAAAAACCGGTCAAGAGCGAGTCGGACTCGCGCACCGAGGGTTCCGTTCCGATTTCTGAAAAAGTGTGCTACTTAGAGATATCGTATTATTTTTCCTGTAATCTTTACATGAACTTCTATCACACAGAATAATTTCAGATTTTTCTCTTTGCAAACTTCGGAGATGGGGGGGGGGGGGGGTGAACGGTTTTTTTTTTACATTTTTCATCAAAAGTCGAAAACTATGCGGCCTAAAAAAAATAAAAAATAGTTTGAGAATGTACAAACAGCGCTCTTTCATATGATACCCCACATGCCCTAGTAGCCCTACTTTAATTTTTTAAGACCCCCTTTCAGTCCCCGTTGCAATAAAAATATAAATATTTTTATTTATTTCTTATTTGCAAAATAGTCGGGTAAACGTCATCTAAAACTATTCAATATTTCAAGTTGATAGCATCAGTAGTTCTTGAGATATCCAGCTGTGACAGACAGACAGACTGAGTCACACCATAAGGATTCCTTTTTTACCATTTTGGTACGGAACCCTAAAAACCTAACTTTAACATAACTTTTTATGTAAGGGAAGAGCGGAGCCTTCTACTACAACTCCTCGACATACAAAAATCATTAATACAACTCTAATTTCATATGGATAGTATGAACTTAGACTTGCATTGAATGACTATTTCATACGGGTAGTATGAACTTAGACTTGCATTGAATGACTATTTCATACGGGTAGTATGAACTTAGACTTGCATTGAATGACTATTTCATACGGGTAGTATGAACTTAGACTTGCATTGAATGACTATTTCATACGGGTAGTATGAACTTAGACTTGCATTGAATGACTATTTCATACGGGTAGTATGAACTTAGACTTGCATTGAATGACTATTTCATACGGGTAGTATGGACTTAGACTTGCATTGAATGACTATTTCATATGGGTAGTATGAACTTAGACTTGCATTGAATGACTATTTCATACCGGTAGTATGAACTTAGACTTGCATTGAATGACTATTTCATACGGGTAGTATGAACTTAGACTTGCATTGAATGACTATTTCATATGGGTAGTATGAACTTAGACTTGCATTGAATGACTATTTCATATGGGTAGTATGAACTTAGACTTGCATTGAATGACTATTTCATACGGGTAGTATGAACTTAGACTTGCATTGAATGACTATTTCATACGGGTAGTATGAACTTAGACTTGCATTGAATGACTATTTCATGAAATCATGAGATTGAGGTCAATTCTAACTGATGGAGTTGTATTGCTGATTCTAATTATTATAATTCTGTAAAGCCATGTTACTTACGGCCGCGAATCATATTTTAATCAACATACAACCTGACACGGACCTGTTTATTGCAAAAAACGTAAGAAAATTCGAATTTCGCTACCTTAGCGCATCCCCCATAACATTACAATGGTCAATTTTAAACCATAAACAAATTATTTATAACTTTAAAATGATTACTCATATTTGTAAAATTGTCTATTATGTTGTATTCTCTTGTTTCAGGTATCGATATTCATACTGAATTGCCTTTGCCTCCTATTCTGGCAATTCAGTCAATTCATATTCCTTACACAAACGGCAATTTTCTTTGTAATGGAACAATTTAGAATTATCGACATTAAAGCTCTCTGCATTTTTCTACATTCGCATTTCTGCGGACTCCATATGGCAGTATTATTATTACAAGGGAATGACATGCTAAAATCGTCCTTATACGCGTCTTTCTTCGTCATAGTCTCAGCGTACTGTTTGTTCTTCAGTTCTTTACGCGTTAAGGTTCATAATCGCGTAGATTTGTTCGTGGAGGTGTGGTTAATTTTCTTAAGGATAGCAATAGTTATTTTAGCAGCGTTTTATTTAAAAAAGTTAATTAGTAATTTTTTGGAGGTTGAAGAGGATAGTCATGTTTGGGATATTTTGTATTCTAAATTCTCGAATTTTAAAACTTTTCATACTTTAATTTATACTTGTGCTGTAGTCTTCGACTTTCTGCCTTGGAGTTCAGTAAAGAAACTATTCAAATCATTTCTAATACCATTTGCTATTCTAAGCATACTAAATGTATGCAACCGCTGGACGACCGACGCGGTAAATGACTGTATAAAAGAGATAGAGGACCGAACGCGAACGATAGAAAAAGACGGCAATATTTCCGACGAGTCCGACTCTGGCGTGGAAAATTCTGACAGCAAACTTCGTCAACTGAAGCCTGTTACCGATTTGGACGTTATCGACAAGGAAATAAAGTCTAAATTTGAATCCAGGGATAATGAAGATGGGGATGCAGTTTTGATGTTTTTACGTAGTTTAAAAGCGGAACCTGCAATATTTTATAATATATCTCAAATGGCTGTTTTTGGTGTAATGGCGATATTGATAATGAGACTAAAGTTTTTATTTACGACACAACTGTGTGTTGTTTCGTCGCTGATGATGAATACTAGTCATTACGCGTGAGTATTTTATATTTTCCAATTATTTTTAGACATAAGTAATCAGAAGCCAAAATGTTGATGTTCATTTATTTATTTTATTTATTTATTTGAACTTTTCGTACTAAAAAATGTACATTAGCGGACTTAAGAGGCCGTACACGAAAATTTGCCGATTTCGCTGATTTACGTGATTTTACAGACGAGATTTTACAGTTATAATAAAGTATTTGTATAAGTTTTAATGCACAACATGAAAGATCATTTCAATTATGATCTAATGTATGAGCTACTTTTTTATTTTTATTGTTTAATTTTGATTAATCGACCTAAACCGGCGACAGTTTTGTGAATTTTTGCTGTAAGAGGTTTAGAATATCACATATTTACGAATTGTTTTGACTTCCAATGGGTATGGAAAAATTACAATGTATTCTTGTGAAAGTTGTATATACAATGTATGAATCACTTTTTATGACTTTCATATCAAATTTTTGAGTAAAAAAATATTCAACTTAGTCAAATTTTTAAGAAAATTGGCAAAGAATTGCTTTTAATTTCGGCTACTTAGAACTCTCGTTCATAAAATAAAAACAACGGAAATAAACTTCAATTCAAACTCAATCCATTTCCTGAAAAAATAATGCAAAAAATTAAAAACATTTGGCCATAAAATTTAAAAAAAAAATTAAAATTAAAAAAATAATAATATTATTAAATTTAAAATCTTTCAAAACAACCTAATTCTCGCATAATAAACTCGACGCAAAATAAAAACGTAGCTCATTCATTAGATTAAGGCGAAAGCGCCAGGGTAGCCCGCGAAATTCAAAATTTCTTACGTTTTTTGCAATTTGTAGGTCAATGTGAGCTTGTATGTTGAATAAAATATGATTCGCGGCCGTAGCTAATATGGCTTTACAGAATTATAATCATTAGAATCAGCAATACAACTCCATAAGTTAGCATTTATCTCAAACCTCATGATTTCATGAAAGCGCTAGATTTGAGGTAAATGCTAACTTAGGGAGTTGTATTGCTGATTCTAATGATTATAATTCTGTAAAGCCATATTAGCTACGGCCGCGAATCATATTTTATTCAACATACAAGCTCACACTGACCTACAAATTGCAAAAAACGTAAGAAATTTTGAATTTCGCGGGCTACCCTGGCGCATCAACCTTAACATCGAAATGATCTTTTAAAACTTAATGAAATACAGTATTTTGATTGTAAAATTACGTCTTTAAAATCACGCAAATTAGCGAAATCGCCGAAATTTCGTATACGGCCCCTTAACGCCTTAGGCATTCTCTACCAGTCAACCAAGGGTGGTGAAGAGATTGATGGCAGGTGCTCAGTATGAGAGGAATAATTATAAAAATTGTTCATTGATTTGTAGCCATAGCAATGCATGTCAAGGTCGATTTAGACCCAACAGCGAATGCACATTCTATCCCCACTCTACCAAATTCTTTTTGTGTAAACAGGGACAGAACATTCCTTCGTTGGTCTCTCTCTACTAAAATGTCAAGAATATCGACAAAAGAATGCTCTAGTTCTTGTTCTGGTTCCGTATTCGTTTAGTCTAAATCCGCCTTAAGAGGAAATGTGGGTGCTCTTTTCTCCATACAAAAAGATACAAACGCTCTCGCCTGTTTTCTTTCTGGTTAATGACCATAAAGCAATGATTTTTTACAGAAATATAAATATCAGTTACTTGTATGCCCCTATGTTTTCCTTTTTGATGATATATTATTTTTATAAGAACTAGAACCCTCCAAAAATGCTCAAAATTGCCTATTTAGACCGCTGTCAACAGACGCCTAGTGTACCAATTTGACAACTATTAACGAAAAAAGAAAAACATAGGGGCATAGTATATATCCTTCTTATTCAGTTTATGAAATATGTTTTAAATTGGTCCAATATTGGAGGAGGAAATAGGCGAGAGCCAAACCTCAAAATGTGACTTTTTACATAGGCTATTTAGTCGGATCTGTAGTTGTCCTTATCGCACGAATTCGAGGGCGCAGTGCTCGCAGAACGACAGCAATATCTTCTTAAAATACCTAATTTTCAATAGTCTGGCCCCCGCCTTTCCTCTTAAGGGTAGCCCGCTCGCTGCTCGCCGGGTCGCTGTGGTAGCCCGCGAAATTCTTTTTTTTTTTTGGGATTTTTGCATTTTGCAGGTCCGTGTCGGGTTGTATCTTGATCAAAATATGATACGCGAAGATAAAACATTTGTATTTACATAATTTTAACCATAAAAATCATCAACACATGTCTCTAAGTTCGATTTCGTGCAGATTCTTCGAACGAACGAAATCTAACGAATCTGCACGAAATCTAACTTGGAGAGATGTATTGATGATTTTTATGGTTAAAATTGTATAAATACATACTTATGTTTTATTTCCGCGTATCATATTTTGATCAAGATACAACCTGACACGGACCTGCAAATTGCATAAAACGCAAGAAAATTTGAATTTCGCGGGCTACCCAGCGCATCCTCCTTAAGATTTGTTCATAAAACATTCGAGTAGAAAGAAGCCAAAAAAAAACTTTTTATTAATTTTATCCAATTTTAATTCACTTCAAAAACTATCTTACATACAATATTTCTTTCTAACGATATACGTTCTATATTATATTATACGTTCGCACGGACGTAAAAATATTACGGCGGGATTTTATCGCGCACTGGATTTTCAACTCTCGGTGTTGAGCCGAGCATTGAGAATCCAACTAACAACAACAGAGTGCATTCTAGCGTGTCGAAAAAACACACTGTTTTATTTTCAACTCTCGGCGCTAAGCAGAGCGTTAAAAATCTAGTGCGCGAAAAAAAATCGCCGCGATATTTTTACGAGAGAAATCCGCTCGAAAGCTTTCGTACTCATTTGTGTTGAAAGATCTTTTGATTTCGAATGGAATGGACTTCTCGCCTTAGTAAATTGCATTTCTGAATGACAGAATGAGATAGAGATACAGTAATTATGTGTTTCCTAGGAAAGCGGCCGTAATGGCCATCATGAGTTTCTGTAATTTTCCCCAGTATTTGACATTAATTCAAACCCTGCCCCCAAAGATTTAAATCGCTAGATTTTCCCTCACCGTACTTAGTCACAAGAAAAAGTGTCCATGAAGAGTGAGCTCACTCATTATTATACAGCGTTTCCACGTCAATGAAGTGAAGTCACTGCGTCATTGCGTGTCAGAGATGGCAACACGAAACAGAAATGCGACTATCTTTTGACGCGGTAGGGCGAATCTAACGATTTAAATCTTTGCCGCTGTCATCAATTTCATGACAGCCGTCAGAGCGGTCACCGCTTTTCTAGGAAACCGTACCTTCAGTGATCCCTGTTCAAAACCTCACCCCGTGTGTTTCCAGATTGCCTCAGTCTTATAAAAGATTTCTACCAGTCTTCTGGATCGTGTGTATGTGTCCGTTGGTTCACGACTTGTTCCAGAGCATATCTAATGAAATGTCGCATATGGGTGAGTATTTAGCATTGTAGAATACCCCGCAACCACAGAATATACATATAAAAAATACATAAAAATAAATGTACAAGTACAGAAGATTAACTCCGCAAAATCATTTAAATAAATAGCGACTCTTGCTACGACACAATCAAGTGCAATTCAGTTCGCACAGCGTTAATTACCTTCAGATATATTCACCTAGAAGTTGCCTCCCTTTCTATCGCGTAACTCTTATACCTTAGTAAGTCGCTCTTTTTAACCGAAGTTTTTCAAAAACATGATGTACCCACCAAATTCTCAGTGAACAAACTTTTACAGGCGAGTTCAGTGACGTCAACCAGGAACAGTTATTAGAATGGATTCGAACCGACACACCCGTGGGTGCAGCATTCGCCGGCTCCATGCCGGTCCTAGCCACTATCATGCTAGTCACACGGCGCCCTATAGTGTCACACCCACATTACGAACACTTGGAGGCACGGTATGTACCTTATCACTTACTAGCGAATGGATTCTAACCGACACACCCGTGGGGTCACTCGCTGGCTCCATGCCGGTCCTAGCCACTATCATGCTAGTCACACGGCGCCCTATAGTGTCACACCCACATTACGAACACTTGGAGGCACGGTATGTACCTTATCACTTACTAGCGAATGGATTCTAACCGACACACCCGTGGGGTCACTCGCTGGCTCCATGCCGGTCCTAGCCACTATCATGCTAGTCACACGGCGCCCTATAGTGTCACACCCACATTACGAACACTTGGAGGCACGGTATGTACCTTATCACTTACTAGCGAATGGATTCTAACCGACACACCCGTGGGGTCACTCGCTGGCTCCATGCCGGTCCTAGCCACTATCATGCTAGTCACACGGCGCCCTATAGTGTCACACCCACATTACGAACACTTGGAGGCACGGTATGTACAGACAGCAACAGAGATAAGTAACCAGTGTTGTAGTGTGCGTGACACTACAAAACTGTATTGCTACTGTTAAAACGATTCATTACGTACAGCACACAATGCCCTCACGCACACATCGCGTTCATGTGCGAGTGAGTGCGCTAATGTCTTCTCAATTATAGTATAACATAATTTCGCGTTGAAAACTTAAGCGTTCGTAGCCCAACGAATAAGGCATTATACTTCTGAGTACTACGGTGTGAGTTCAAATCTCTGAAGTGATGATTCTTTTTGCGATTTATTATTTTAAGCTAAAGCAATTAGAACAATTTTTGTTAAGAAAATGTTTTATTTATTTAAAATTGCTTAAATAAATAAAACAATTTTTAATAAATATCTTTATTTAAAAAAAAGAACATCAAAAGTGAACATGTTTTATTATAAATACAACAATATGTTTAGAACATGCTATTACATCTTTTTATACCATTATATAATATGTATACAACAATGGGCGGAGTGAATAAACATGTCACATAGATAACAATGCATTGCTAGGTGGCGCTGTATGTGTTAACTAGCTTTATCTTAACTTGCTTGTTATTTAATTTTCTAAAAAACTTAAATGTACTCAAAATTCAGTGTATTGTGTGTTAGTAGTGAGAACAAGATATAATAATTGCTGACAATTGGAGTCACTACGATCTAATACCTAAAATCAGTGTTATTTAAGGAACAAAATATCTTGTGTTTACATTTGGTTGCAAACATTATACTAGTGATAAAGTGTCAAAATCGCTGGATGAGGACTGTGCTAACACGATTTGCAATACAAACCTCGAACATTGGGACGTTTTTTCGAATGCAGTGACTGTATTATTGCGATTTTTGTGCCAAACGGTTCACTTTCAAATTCTACCCTGTCATTCTCTAAGCTGTGAAGTGAAGTTTGAATCAGCGCCATCTATTCAACCTACCGTGTGGCGGCATAGGACTCGGTTACCTAGCAACATCTGTGTAACTCGCACTCATGACTGACTGAGTGATCGATTGATCGTCATCGAACTTTATCGTCCTAAGATAGGTGGCGCTACGTGTATCTTGTTGCATGGACTGGCTGGATAAAGTATCACTGCCTTGGATCGAGTGAGCGATCGATCAACAAGTTTTTGGTTCCTCGCGTCAGGTGGCGCCACTTGTACCCTCCTTGCATAATAACATATTTCTCAACTATTCCAATATTCAAGATGGATTACTGTAATGGATGCAACAATGTACTGGCTTCTGATGCTGGTTACCTGATGTGTAAATTGTGCAAGGGTCGTTATCATCATGAGTGCATAAACATTTCTCTGCAACAATTTAGGGCTCTAACGCTTGAGTTCAAGACCGGCTGGAAATGTCCCCCGTGCTGTAACATTACCCGTCGCACCCGTCCTAACTTGGATACACCTGTACGTTCCAACACGCAGGTTCCAGCAAATGTAGACAATAGCATGAATATGTCGTGCGATAACATGGAACAACGACCACCGTCGCCTCGCACTCCGCCATGTGTGTACACGTCACTTTCTACAAGAGTTGACAATAACTCCACATCGGTGCTTGTAGACAACCAAATCCAGTCTTTTACCCTAGAATTGAACAAAACATTACAAGGATGGAGATCTGACATCGATCATACTATGACATTGTTTAAGGAAGGTATTAAAAACACTTTGAAGGATTGGCGAGATGAGATGGAGGCTAGCATGCTCAGTTATCACGAAAGTGTTAAAAACAGTTTGGCCGAGATGAAGCAGGAGCTGGGCTCTGTTTGCGCTGCCCAAGCTGAACTCAAAAAAGATGTGAAGGAAATGAACGATGACATGTCTAGTCTCAAACATTCGCTCCAGTTCCACACAAGCGAACAGTTTGACCTCAAGAAAAGAGTTGAAGACATTGCACGTCTGCAGGCTGAACAGTCAGCCACTTCCACAACCTATTTGGAAGCCAAAATTGAAGCGCTTGAACAGCAAGCGAGGCAATGCAACCTGGAAATCTGCAATGTTCCAGACAAGCGTGGTGAAAACCTTTTACAGATTTTGGGGGCGATTGGAGATGCCATTGGCTTTCCTATACCTCAAAAGGACATTATATCCGTCCACAGAGTACCACATGCCCACCAACAAACAAACAGGCCAAAGAACATAATTGTCAAATTCTCCACGCGCATATTGCGCGATAATGTTCATAGCGCATTCCGACTGGCTAAGTCATTGAAAACGGATCAAATAGGTATAACTGGGTCTTCAACAAATATTTATATTAACGAACATTTAACTTTAAAAAATAAAATATTATTTCGTAAGTGTAAGGAAGCGGCAAAACTTCACCAGTTTAATTACGTCTGGATTAAAAATTGCACTATTCTTGTACGTAAGAAAGATGGCGAAGCTGCTTTTGCCATCAGATCTGAATCAGATATCGCTAAAATCAAGAGTTATGGTAAAGGTGACTGTAATAATAGTAATAATATTGTTAATGAGACCAATACTCATTGATCGTTTCACTTGTTTTTGTCCACTTGATAATTGTAATCATTACTGGATTGTGTTGCCTGTCCTTATTCTGCTGTTTAAATCATTATCTGTATTGTGCATTTTTTATTGTGTTTCTAAATTTTTTATCGTTTTTTACCTTGTTATAGTTTATATATCATCCCTGATCTCATACCTAATAAATTTAACCTATTTGTTTATAACATTCAAAATTATGCGTACTACTGCTAATAAATTTGGTGCAGTCGTTATTGTAAAGTGTTGTGATCTATACTGCCTCTTGCTTCAATCATTTCCATTTCCCATTACGTTAATTTATATTATTTTGTTCATAAGATCTTATACAAACTTGCTGCTTGAACACGCTCTTATCATTAATACGTATTTATATTTTAACATTATCAATGTCAAATAAAAATATCACCATTTACTATCAAAATTGCAGGGGTATTCGCACAAAGTTACATCAATTACTCACGAATATTCTTATTAATACATACGATATCATTATCTTAACTGAAACCTGGCTAACACCTGAAATTTATGACAGTGAGTTCATAGACCAGCGTTATAGTGTATACCGTTGTGATCGTGATCGCAGTGCTACCAATAAACAAGACGGTGGAGGTGTACTGATTGCAGTTTTACGAACTTTAATACCTTCTGAATTAGATCTCTCATTAACACAGAACAGTGATCTCTCACACACGCACATTGAACACATTATGGTTGAGTTGCCGAGCACTGTCAAAAATAAAAGACACATTATTAGTGCTGCCTACATACCACCTAAGACTTCTGCTTTAGTGTATGATAAGCACTTTGAATTGCTACAAGAAGTGTTAGGCCATCCTAGTGTTGACAGTTTCTTTGTGCTAGGAGACTATAATCTGCCTGAGGCTTATTGGCTAGTATCCTCTGCAACAGACATCTCGAACATTGCTACATCATGTTATTCTGGAGGACCTTCGGCCTGCGCAAATTTGAATATCTTGATTTCAGTACTGGGTGCTTCTCAATTTAACAGTGTAGTAAATGTCAATGGTAAAATTCTTGACCTAGTCATTTCCAATAACCCCTGTGATGTTTCTCATGTCTCAACTACACTGCTTCCGGTTGACACTTACCATCCTGTCCTGACGTGTGAGACCAGCCTAAACGTCAAAATCACCCCCATGACTAAAACTCCTCTTCACAAATATTGCTTTCATAAGGCAAACTTTGACAATATTAATCGCAACATACAGCAAATGAACTGGTCTGAACTGCTATGCCCCATGAAATCAGAGGAGGCTCTGGCTAATTTCTACACTGAAATAGATAATATTATTAAACAAGACACTCCGCTGGCCCGACCTAAATCAACTAACTATCCCATATGGTTCTCTCGTACTCTCATAAATATTTCTAAAAAGAAACAGAAGGCATGGATTAAGTGGAAGAAATATAATAACATTTCTGACTATGAATCATTTTCAAACTATAGAAAACAGTTTAAGGATACATGTCTTGGGTGTTTCAGTTCGTACATCAGTTCTGTAGAGGACAATATAAGTAAAAACATAAAACACTTCTGGACCTATGTTTCTAATCGAAAAGATAAACCTGGAATCCCATCTAAGCTTCAATACAAAAATGCTGAAACAACTGATCCAGGCATGGTCTGTAATATGTTTTCCGACTTTTTTTACTCGGTATATGAACCGACATCTCCTTCTTTGTCACAATGGAAGCCTCCGCAGGATAACAACCCATTACATGATGTCTCTATTTGCGATCTTTATTTTAGTGAGGAGAACATATTGAAGGAGCTTAAGTCCCTAGATCCAGCGAAAGGCCCTGGACCTGATGGACTTTCACCTTACTTCCTTAGGAACACTGCTACTTCCATCTGCAAGCCTCTATTTATTATTTATAATAAATGTATATCTGAGGGAGTTGTACCTAAACTGTGGAAGCATGCGTATGTTGTGCCCGTTCACAAAACTGGATCTAAACGCAGCGTAGAACACTATCGTCCTATTTCCATCCTGTCTGCCTTGTCGAAACTCTTTGAAAGGTTAGTCCATAACGAAATTTATCCTGTACTCCACAACATTATAATTCAACAACAACACGGTTTCGTAAAACGGCGGTCGACAAATACTAACTTATTATTATTTTCTAGCTTTTTGTTTGATTGTGTTGATAATCGTGTACAAGTGGATGCAGTGTATACGGACTTTTGTAAGGCTTTCGACAAGGTAGACCATGAAATACTACTAAATAAGATAGCGTTCAACGGAATCCGTGGTAATCTTCTGAGGTGGTTTACCTCTTATATAACCAATCGCAGTCAGAGGGTTGTAATTAATGGTCACCAATCTAACATCGCACAAGTGACCTCTGGTGTGCCTCAAGGCTCTATACTTGGTCCTCTTTTGTTTATTTTATATATAAATGACATCAGCCAATGTTTTCGCAATACCAAGTTTTTACTATATGCCGACGACCTCAAGGTATATAGAGCCATACGACAAACAAATGATTGCCTTCTGCTGCAGCAAGATTTGGACCGACTATCCTGTTATTGCCAGAAAAATAAGTTACAACTAAGCTTACCCAAATGTAACTTCTTAAATTTTACAAAAAATAAAACTAAAATAAACTATACATACACGTTGTGCAATGCCCCTCTACTTAAAGTGGACTTTATTCGTGATCTCGGTGTTATCATTGACTCTAAGCTCTGTTTGGATCTACATATAGGAAAGATTGTTAATAAAGCGTATCAACTTTATGGATTTGTATTACGATCAACAGTTGATTTTAAAAAGCCTTCTTCCTATATTTACTTGTATAAGTCTCTTGTACGTTCTCAACTGGAGTATGCCGTGTCCGTTTGGAGTCCATATTACAAAAAGTACGTTGAAATGATTGAGCGTGTTCAACACAAATTCCTACGTACCATGCATTACAGATGCTATGGATATTATTTGCCTTATAAAGACTTGCTTGCAAAGTATAAGCTCGCAACACTTGAAAATAGACGTAAATATTTAGAAGCCATGAATTTATATAATATTGTTACAAACAAATTTGATTGCATTGAACTGTCCAACATGTTGTGTTATGCGGTTCCTAGGACAGTCCATAGGCGAAAGGTGTGCGCTGGTAGATTATTTTCAGTGGGCACCTGCAAGTCCAACTCTGGTTTGCGTTCGCCTGTTCGCAGAATGGTTGATTCCTACAATAGGACTTTTGAACATATAGACATTTTTGCATGTGCTCCCTATAGGTTCAAAAGTCTTATACATAAGGAGCTTTCTTGAATTTTTAATTTTATATTTTTCTTTTTGTGCCATTTTTTTGAGTATCATGTATGTACCTACATTATTTTTACACACAATATACACTCACACAAACAAACACACAGACACACACACCCTCACACACACACACAACCCTACACATACATTACACATTATTATTTTAAACACAATACATAAAGTAGTTTAGTTAAAAAAAAAATAAAAAAAAAAAAAAAAAAAAAATGTATTTGTAACCCTAGCGATGATTATTATTTTCACTGTTTGTATTCCTGTAGTTAATCTGTGAACAGCGTTGTGGGCTGCAATATTGTCTATATGTTTTGTGTATTTCCTTTTCTATGTTTTATATTGTAGCTGTTAGTTGTTCCTTATAAATAAAATAAAATAAAAATAAAAAATAAAATAACAAATATAATCTGATCCAGTAACAATAACATCACTCACACACTCCTACCTACACAGTACCGCCGACTTAATTTATTATGGCTAAATATGCTGTGAAAGTATTAAGTATTTCGTTTAGGTATCTATTATAAAATAAAGTCGCTTTTCATGTCTGTCTGTGTAGCCGCGTTGTTCTTCTAACGCCACAGATTTTGATGCGGTTTTCACTATCATGATAAATATTTAACTTATATATTATAGAAACCTTCATGTTTTAACAAGTCGTAAAAACCGTGCGAATCAGGGCCGGGTCGCTAGTTCAGTTATATACAGATATGAATTACCTACATTTTTGAAAATTAAAATTAAAATAAAAACATTTACCACCTGTATCGGGAACAGTAGGTATTATAATTATTACCAACCATTATTAATTATTTCTAGGAAAATAATAGATTTAAAAACGTTAAAATGTCTGAAATTTAAAGGTAGTATATAATATGTATGTTACGATAAGTCGGTGGTGATTTTCGACGAAGACATTTTTCATCAGTAATTATGACGACATTGTTTTGTCAATCGAAGTGCCGATATTCCGCAATTTTGACGGTGCACGGTATATAACAAAATTTTACGCGTCGGTTTGCAACATGTCAAACCGTCTGCTTGCAGGTGGTTCCGTACAGTTTGCATAATGACGTTGTGTGCTGCTGCTGTTATGCTGGTCTAAGCGAATGGATCTGATGTATGGGTGGCAACAATTTCACGCACGATGCCGAGGCGAAACATTTGTGTAAGCCAATGGTGTCGGTCCAGGCAGGCGACGGTTTATTTCGCTTGTCTCAGTGACAATGCACCCACAGTCAAACGGTTTTTCTCTACAAAAAAAAAAGTGAAAATATTAGGTCTAAACATACACCTCCCAAATTATAAATTAAGAAATAAAAGTTACACAATATAAATACAATGCAGAGAATATATATTTATATACTTAAATACAATTGATATATAAGGCTAGTGGTCAGTAATAATAAAAATTATAATACGATAAAATGGAAATAAAAAGGCAGGGCGAGTGACCTAGGAAATACATAATATCATACTTATAAAAAATAAAAAATAATATAATATAATAATGACACAAATAAAAAAAACAAACAACAAATAATATAATATAATGATGATTTTTTATTTTTTCTAAAAAGTATTAAACAATATTATTATACTTTATTTAGAATAGAAATCCTTTGTTTAATTACCATACATGCAATTTACATTTTTAAATATTTTAGATAAAAAATGAAATCTTTTAAAATTGTATTTTATTATTATTATCTAATCATTTACAAACATATTCATTATTTTTGAATATTTTATTACAAAACACAGATAAAAAACTATTACTATAATACTGTGTAAACCAATAATGGAAATGATTAAATAATTATCGATATAATGAGTGGCTATGCAGTTAACAAAAATTGTATTTATTTGTTAACTGCATAGCCACTCATTATACTAAATTCAACTATTCCGGTGTCATTTCCTATTAGATTCAACTATTCATATCCACAATTCGTTAAATGAGATACAACAGACAATCATAATAAAATTACTGGGTGGGATCACGGTGACATAATAAATTAATACATTCTAATAATAATTTCACTCACCGATAGCATTGGGCGCCTTGCGATTTCACTAATAGAAATATTTTTTTTCTCATGCAAAACAATAATCTGAGCTTTTTGAAATCTTGTTAAATGATGCATGGTCTAAATTAATCAATATATCACAATCACAAACTTCAAGTGCAAAAGAAAGAGTATAATGTGTAGTTGCTAATGCAGACTGACTACATAAGTTCACAATTAAAGGCAGGAATATATTTTTAAAGCGGGTAGTTAGCTTCTAAACTGGGAAATAATTTTAAGTAGGCGAGAAACTTGTGGTAGATTCTCAAACTGGTCAGAATATCGCTTTATTCAGTTACTATATTCATTTTAAATTACAAAATCTCAAAAATAATATTTTAGTAAACTCGAGGCTCGAACTCAGATCATTCTGTCACTGTAGGTTGAATGCTTACCTGTTGCGCCACGAGAGCAACTATCCTACATTGCGAAATTATGTTACACTATCATTTAAAAGACGTCAGCGCACTCACTCTATGAATGGGATGTGTGCGAGGCTGTCATTGTGAGCAGTACGTACAGTAGGATATAGTTTTGTAGTGTGCGTGTCTGGTTACTTAATTCCTTTGGCCTTATCACTTACTAGCGAATGGATTCTAACCGACACACCCGTGGGGTCACTCGCTGGCTCCATGCCGGTCCTAGCCACTATCATGCTAGTCACACGGCGCCCTATAGTGTCACACCCACATTACGAACACTTGGAGGCACGGTATGTACCTTATCACTTACTAGCGAATGGATTCTAACCGACACACCCGTGGGGTCACTCGCTGGCTCCATGCCGGTCCTAGCCACTATCATGCTAGTCACACGGCGCCCTATAGTGTCACACCCACATTACGAACACTTGGAGGCACGGTATGTACCTTATCACTTACTAGCGAATGGATTCTAACCGACACACCCGTGGGGTCACTCGCTGGCTCCATGCCGGTCCTAGCCACTATCATGCTAGTCACACGGCGTCCTATAGTGTCACACCCACATTACGAACACTTGGAGGCACGGTATGTACCTTATCACTTACTAGCGAATGGATTCTAACCGACACACCCGTGGGGTCACTCGCTGGCTCCATGCCGGTCCTAGCCACTATCATGCTAGTCACACGGCGCCCTATAGTGTCACACCCACATTACGAACACTTGGAGGCACGGTATGTACCTTATCACTTACTAGCGAATGAATTCTAACCGACACACCCGTGGGGTCACTCGCTGGCTCCATGCCGGTCCTAGGCACTATCATGCTAGTCACACGGCGCCCTATAGTGTCACACCCACATTACGAACACTTGGAGGCACGGTATGTACCTTATCACTTACTAGCGAATGGATTCTAACCGACACACCCGTGGGGTCACTCGCCGGCTCCATGCCGGTCCTAGCCACTATCATGCTAGTCACACGACGCCCTATAGTGTCACACACTCATTACGAACACTTGGAGGCACGGTATGTACCTTATCACTTACTAGCGAATGGATTCTAACCGACACACCCGTGGGGTCACTCGCTGGCTCCATGCCGGTCCTAGCCACTATCATGCTAGTCACACGGCGCCCTATAGTGTCACACCCACATTACGAACACTTGGAGGCACGGTATGTACCTTATCACTTACTAGCGAATGGATTCTAACCGACACACCCGTGGGGTCACTCGCTGGCTCCATGCCGGTCCTAGCCACTATCATGCTAGTCACACGGCGCCCTATAGTGTCACACCCACATTACGAACACTTGGAGGCACGGTATTTACCTTATCACTTACTAGCGAATGGATTCTAACCGACACACCCGTGGGGTCACTCGCTGGCTCCATGCCGGTCCTAGCCACTATCATGCTAGTCACACGGCGCCCTATAGTGTCACACCCACATTACGAACACTTGGAGGCACGGTATGTACCTTATCACTTACTAGCGAATGGATTCTAACCGACACACCCGTGGGGTCACTCGCCGGCTCCATGCCGGTCCTAGCCACTATCATGCTAGTCACACGACGCCCTATAGTGTCACACACTCATTACGAACACTTGGAGGCACGGTATGTACCTTATCACTTACTAGCGAATGGATTCTAACCGACACACCCGTGGGGTCACTCGCTGGCTCCATGCCGGTCCTAGCCACTATCATGCTAGTCACACGGCGCCCTATAGTGTCACACCCACATTACGAACACTTGGAGGCACGGTATGTACCTTATCACTTACTAGCGAATGGATTCTAACCGACACACCCGTGGGGTCACTCGCTGGCTCCATGCCGGTCCTAGCCACTATCATGCTAGTCACACGGCGCCCTATAGTGTCACACCCACATTACGAACACTTGGAGGCACGGTATGTACCTTATCACTTACTAGCGAATGGATTCTAACCGACACACCCGTGGGGTCACTCGCTGGCTCCATGCCGGTCCTAGCCACTATCATGCTAGTCACACGGCGCCCTATAGTGTCACACCCACATTACGAACACTTGGAGGCACGGTATGTACCTTATCACTTACTAATGAATGGATTCTAACCGACACACTTGTGGGAGCAGCATTCGTCACACGGCGCCCTATAGTGTGACGACCTCATTACGAACACGATGCACAAGGCTGTATACAATATTTAAATCTGTATATAATATTTGTTCTTACAGAGAGCGAGCATACGCCGTCCATAAGATGTACGGAAGATTCCCTCCGCACGAGTTATACCAAGAGTTGACCAAACTGAAGGCGACCTACCTCGTGGTAGAGACAATGTACTGCTATGGAAGGAGTAGGTAAGTTAAACATGACTCACGACGTTGCAAGTCATCGTGGAGGTGCTCGTGGCTAAGTACTAGCCACATGGATCGATCGAAAAAGCTGCGCTGGCCGAGGTCGATCGAGGATGGGTTACCGTGGATGATGTCGGCAACATAACGTTAAAATGTTAAACTGACAGTCCCAACTGTTATTCGTAGATCTGACAGTCGTTACGGGTAGTCAGAAGTCCGAAAGTCTGACAACAAGTCTTACCAACTGGTATCGTATTACCCAGTAACTGGGTTGTGGAGGTCAGAGTCGCTCAAACTCAAAAAAAAAACATTTATTTCAAATAAACCAATTACAGGCACTTTTGAATTGTCAAAGGGTCGGTCTTGGGTCGGTCAGTCAGAAAAATGAAGCTAGATTGCCCATTCCAAAGCGTAGATCCTGGAGAAGAACGGGCAAGAAACTCCACGGACACTCTTTTAAATCAAATATTTTACATAATATTGGTTACATCGTTCATATTGAAAATATAGATGTGAGGACAATGTAGAAAGACGTGCACGTTAAAAGCGTCCGTAATGAAAAAGATAAAAACTAAAAACAACTAAATTAAAAATAAGCCGTGGCAGCTAAGAGACGACCAGTCCCAACTGACGGCGCCCGTTCACGAACATGACGCATGGATCAGCACCAATTAGCTCAACCATTTTGAAGGGAACTTAATGATCCAACACACACGCCACCACCAGCGAGACATTTGAGTGAGCATGACATACTCTCAACCGCCAGGGCACATTCAAGTCAGTGAAAGACGAACCCAGTAAAAGGTAGCTTTATATTAGCTACATAGTGCTCACACATGTGCTATGCAATTATACAATATTAAGAGATTGAATTTACACAATGCAAAGAAAATTTTCTCTTTTCTTGATCTTCAGCAGCTCCAACAATATTTCCGAATGCTAATCAATTAGTTTAAGCGTCCTTGTGGAGCAGGACCAGCATTTAGCCAAGCATTTTTGTCAGCAATGTAATCTCCCAACTTATAATATGCCTGGCTGCATAGTGTGCGTTTTATACATGATTTAAATTTCGTTTCATTTAACTGGAGTATGTGCGGAGGTATTTTATTATAACATTTTAAACAGTACCCCATGAAGGATGTGTCTACTTTAGCTAGTCTGAAACCTGGTTGAACTAAATGGTCCCTATTTCTAGTCCTATAATTGTGTCTTTCACCTCTTTTACCGAAAAGATTTAGATTTTTCCTTACGTACATGATGTTTTCATAGATATATTGACAAGGTACCGTCATGATATTAATATCTTTAAACAGTTCCCTTAGAGAATCGCGCCTGCGGAGGCCATATATATATATCGCTCCATGTAAAATACAGGTTTTCAGCTGCATCCAGTTAGACTGGAAGCTGACCCCAAGATAGTTGGGAAAAGGCTAGGCAGATGATGATGTTGATGAGTGTCGCCCTCACTTCTTTGTCCGTCTGTCTGTCAGTCTGTCCCCTTTTCTCAGGAACGCGTGGAGGTATCAAGTTGAAATTAATATCAAATACCGCCCCCCTATCCCCCCCCCTATCTGTGTATGGTCCCTTGGAGTCCTAAAACAATCAAGCTTCTATGTCAACGCAATAAAAATATACGTCCATTTATGCGACATATTTTGATACTCGCAAGTAAATCAAAACCTACAGAAAATTTCCCGTTGACCCAGAATCATGAAATTTGGCAAGAATCAAGGTCTCACAGCACAAGTATAGAAAAAAGCCGGAAAATTGTTTGTAATTTTATCACATAAAAACATTTTTTTGTGATTACAATATTAAGTTTGTTTTTGGGATAAATTCTTTTCAACTACGGAACCCTTCATTGTGCGTGGTCCGACACGCACTTGGCAGGTTTTTAAAAGTAATGTTTAATTTATCATTTGCAGCACCGGATGTTCATTCAAAGACATCTGGGACGTCGAGGCCCCGTGGCTCAGCAATCGGCCTACAATGTGCCATACTCTACTGACCCAATCGGTAGAACATTTCTACCCAGTGTTCAGAAACGACCACTACGCCGTGTTCAATGTTCACGACTACAGCGTGAGGTGAGTCTGTAGTTATGTAGTTGTAGAATATGTCACACTACAAACAGTAGAACATTCCGACTTAGTGTTCAGAAACGACCACTTGTTCAATGTTCGCAACTACAACGTCAGGTGAGTCTGTAGAGCTATGTAGTTGTAGAATATGTCACACTACAAATAGGAGAACATTCTAACTCAGTGTTCAGAAACGACCACTATGCTGTGTTCAATGTTCACGACTACAGCGTGAGGTGAGTATGTAGAGCTATGTAGTTGTAGAATATGTCACACTACAAATAGGAGAACATTCTGACTCAGTGTTCAGAAACGACCACTACGCTGTGTTCAATGTTCACGACTACAGCGTGAGGTGAGTATGTAGAGCTATGTAGTTGTAGAATATGTCACACTACAAATAGGAGAACATTCTGACTCAGTGTTCAGAAACGACCACTACGCTGTGTTCAATGTTCACGACTACAGCGTGAGGTGAGTCTGTAGTTATGTAGTTGTAGAATACTTCACACTACAAATAGGAGAACATTCTGACTCAGTGTTCAGAAACGACCACTACGCCGTGTTCAATGTTCACGACTTCAGCGTCAGGTGAGTCTGTAGTTGTAGAATACGTCACACTACAAATAGGAGAACATTCTGACTCAGTGTTCAGAAACGACCACTACGCCGTGTTCAATGTTCACGACTTCAGCGTCAGGTGAGTCTGTAGTTGTAGAATACGTCACACTACAAAGAACACTTCACCTAAGTTATCACGGTGAGATGTTTACAGAATAGCACTACTGTACTATACTGATCTTCTCTATTTCATCTTTCAGATACATGCCGCGTAGCTTCGACACTTGACATCAACTTGTAACGCACACAGATACAAATGAGTCTGACAAGTTAAGCATATGAAGTTGGTTATCCACTCTGTTCGTGCATTTACTTTGTTCGTGGTCATGGTGGCCGTTTTTAGACAAAGTATATGCACCGTGCATTAACAATGCACGAACATAGTGGATAGCCAGATTTAGCTGTAAGGTGAATACACCGGTTGTCGACCGACTAAGTAATTGATATCTAATATATTGGAGGTTCACTGCCAGGCCACAGAGTTTATGCCAATATTTTTATACCCGGTGTAAAAAGACACTTTCCGAAGCCGAAAGCCACATATTGTAGAGATAAACTACGATAACATGGCGCGCCCCTCCAAAATTCAAAACGTTTGAAAGTATTCGTGAAAGTATTTACAATGCACCACCAAGATTCACAACGCATGTGTGCGTAATGAGACGGCCGTCAAACAAAAACAAATCCACGGATTTGTTGCTCGACTAGTCACGTCACTACACACATTGAAACAGTAATTTGGAGGGGCGCGCCATGTTATCGTGGTTTATCTCTACCCATTATTTGTATCGTTTTTTTTTTCCACTAGACCATAGATAGATAGATACCATACAAATTACAGATATTATAAATTATAGACCTGACCATACCTGGGACTCCACTGGTTCTGGAGATATTGAAGGTCAAAGTCGCATTTTTTTACTGAAACGTATTCCAAGTGTTATTAGTAAACTTTTTCCGACAAGTGCCTGCGCGTACCGTAGAGTGAAGGGGCGGGGTTTAACTCCGTTTGCCTGGGTTCGCGTTACATTGCGCGTAATAAAAAATGCTTTTTTTATACCTAAAAAAAAGTCGTTTCCTAGCAATAATTTTTGCGCCAAACTTCTTAGTTAGATGTACAGTATGCATAGTTGACGGCTTTGTGATGTGTCTTTTTACACCCTGTATGTTGAGGGATATGCCTATTAATGTGGAAATAATATTATTGATACCTGGTTTCTGATTGGTTGATCAGTGTTAAGTTGACTGTCACCCTTATGTCAAATGATTTGATTGTCTGTTGTTATTTTACTTGGGATAAGTAACCCTAGCAGCAAGCAATAAGTAACCTTATTGCAACCAGAATAAATATCACTTTGATTTTAACAAGACTTAACATTGACTGATTCGTTGGTGTACTGATTCCAAGACCCTTCACAATAATTTCAGACACGAAATTCAAATTTTCTTACGTTTTTTGCAATTTGCAAGTCAGTATTAGGTTTGTGGCGGCATCTACATCGCCAGATACGAACTACGCAACACAATGACATGATGTCACGCAATCCTGCATCGCGCAATCAGAGTTTACCGCGCGACTAGCATATATACAACGTCCCGACATCAACCGTCGGGCAGTTGCCCACCAGACACGACACCCGTCTGGTCGGAGGATCCTCCCTTTTCAATAGAGGATATGAGTGAACTTTACACCCTGTTCCTCATGCCTCTAACGGTTGTATGTTGATCAAAATATGATTCGCGGCCATATCAAATATTTATTTATAGAATTATAATCATAAAAATCATCAATACAACACTCCAAGGGCCCTCGCCCACGGCGACTTTTTGTAGCGATGCTGTCGCGCGTTTCGTAAACATCGCTACTCGAATCGAATCGTGGTGTAGGCGAGGGCAAACAGATAGCACCGCATCGCGACTGTATCGATGCAAACGCGCGACAGCGTCGCTACTGCATCGCTACAAAAAGTCGCCGTGAGCGAGGGCCCTTAAGTTCATATTACCCTATTGAATGACTATTTCATGAAATCATAAAATTCTAAAGCTATATTAGTTACGGCCGCGAAACATATTTTAATCAACATACAACCTGACACTGACCTGCAAATTGCAAAAAAAAAGTAAGAAAATTTGAATTTGAAATGGGGGTGTGTACTATATGTATGTAATGTGGGTGTATAATATGGGATACACTTCTACCTAACCCTTCGGGGAAGCGTGGTGTTATGTAAACTATTATTTTTTAAACAATTTTGTAACGTGAGTGTGCCGAATAGTCCATACTTTTATAGAATACCATAAGTTTAAACATTTATTACGCACACGAAAAAGAAATGAATTTGGCAGTGTAAGGGCGAGACACATACTGTATCTTGTATGGTCAGCAACAGAAGTCGCTTATAACACTGCTAATTTTTGACATCGTCTAACTAAATTAACACAAAATAATTCGATAAACTGCTTTTAAGAATGCTGTCACAAGTGAGTAGTCAAATAAATACTTTTTGACACAAAAGTATGTTTATTAAATAAAATGCTTTGCTTTCTTATAATGTTTTTTGGCCGAATTGTTAATAAATGTGCAAGGTACGATTAATATAATTTTAGATAGGTACATTTTCTCAATAAATGTACCGAAGTAAAAATTTTCATTTCGGTACCGTTATTGAGAAACTACCTATCTAAAATTATATTTACTGTTCAGAATCGTACCATGCACATTTATCAACAATTCGGGCAAATCGGCGTGCGACGGGTTAATAAACATAATTTTGTGTAAAAAAAAATAATGATTTGACACATTTGTGACAGGCAGCGTCCTTAATGTTCTTAAAACTGTAAGTACTTCTGTTCCGATTTGAATTAAATATTTCGCTTAAGGCGAAAGCGCCGGGGTAGCCCGCGAAATTCAAAATTTCTTACGTTTTTTGCAATTTGTAGGTCAGTGTGAGCTTGTATGTTGATTAAAATATGATTCGCGGCCGTAGTTAATATGGCTTTATAGAATTATAATCATTAGAATCAGCAATACAACTCCATAAGTTAGCATTTACCTCAAACCTCATAATTTCATGAAATCGCTCGATTTGAGGTAAATGCTAACTTATGGAGTTGTATTGCTGATTCTAAGTATTATAATTCTGTAAAGCCACATTAGCTACGGCCGCGAATCATATTTTAATCAACATACAAGCTCACACTGACCTACAAATTGCAAAAAACGTAAGAAATTTTGAATTTCGCGGGCTACCCTGGTTCATCATCCTTAATAATTAAGATTAAAAAACTGCAAGTGATAATCGACTTTTGTTGCTGACTGTTCAAAACTAAGCATGCCATTGTGACATTCACCAATCAAAAGTTGATACGGCACACACCATACAAGCTACTTGCCTACTTTTGTACAAGTGTGTGTATGTTTAAATAAATAAATAAGTTACAGGCATATGTGTTCTCACCTTATTGGAAAGATGAATATTTTTGTCTGTATACCAAATAGTTACTCTCTACTACTCCAGGCACAGAATAATACAGATGGGACACTCCGCAGTTTAGGTATGAAGCTACAAGTACGCGGCGGGGCCCGTCCACGGGGCTAATTCAGTAGAAATGCCGCGCGCCGAAGGTGTAGTTGAATATAACTGTAGGTAATTAGCGTTCTGCGAACTGAATTGCACTTTATTGTGTTGTAGCAAGAGTCGCTTTTTGTTTAAATGATTTTGCGGAGTGTCCCATCTATACTAATCTGTGCTCTAGGATCTTTTAGTTTCTGACATGACGTTCACTAGGCTACTGCTCCTGTTAAAAGTGTCAAACCGCCTACTTATATTTTCTTTAGTCGTGACTGAATGATGAACGTCATCATAATGTTATTTGTTTTGTGAAATTTATTGAAAAATGAAGAAGTTAGTTCTGATTTTAACCACGCGTCAAAAACACATCAAGCTATACATTTCCAGTATAAGCTGACCTCTCATTGTACGGAAATCCAAGACAATGCGAGATCAGCTTATACTGGATATGTTAGCTTGATTATGTAGCCAACTGCATTTTTTTGTTGGTTACCCCTTTGCCAACATATTTTGTTTCGTGGGGTTATCCAATTAATAAAATAATCCGTGTTATACTCGAATATCCATTTATGTAAATATTTTAAATTATAACATGTATATTATACAGGATAACCTTGAAATAGCCTAGAAAGACCATAAGGCCGTTCTTTTTTTCCTTATTTTACATTCTTCTTCACCACGACCACAAATGGATTAATTCCAACGGATATTTTTTTATTGTACGTTGACTATACCGACATAGAGGCAGTAAATATAGTGTGACTAGAAATTGTCCAGTATTTTTTTCCAAAAATATCGTATCTTAGGTACGGTCAGCAACATAAGTCGAATAACTCTTTAAACGTCGATTGACACCCAGGTGTGCAGATAACAATAAAAAATCTATTGTCTGCTTATTGGCGTGCGACGGGTTAACAATATTACTTTTACACATCATGTACTTAAATTAATACAAAACGATTTGATTATCTCCTTTTTTCCTAAAATACTTAAGAGTCTAGTAGATCTTGAAATTATTTTACTTCTGTTCCGATTTTAATTAAATATCTTGTCCAATAATTAAGATTTATAAAACTGAAGTGTTAATCGACTTTTGTTGCTGACTGTACTACTTGGGATATATTATTTTTTTAGAACGGCCTTAAGGTCTGTTATGTGCTATAACTCACCTCTCTATTCTCTTGCTCTTATTTTTACCATGTGTACAAACACGCTGTCAGTGTGTACGCGCCCGCGGTACCGTCCGAGACAATGGCGAAGTCGGTCAGTGTGTGTGTTATGTGCTGACGCTACTCGTTTGCACGCACACATTCACAGCGTGTTCTGTGTTAGAGGGTTTGGTTTATTTATTTATTTATAACTAGCGACCCGGCCATGCTTTGCGCGGTTTTTACGACTTGACAAAACGTGAAGGTTTCTATATTATATATAAGTTAAATATTAATGTAATAAACATATAAAACTTCCAGAATAAATTCTCTAAATGATAGTGAAAACCGCATCAAAACCTGTTGCGTAGTTTAGAACACTTAGTCCTTCAGGTGGACAATGTAATGTGCCAAGGGCCATGGCGGCCGTCGGTGGTTATTCCAACCAGCCCACCTCCCTCCAGAAGTTGATCACGTCTCCTGCATACCTATTCACAACGTTACGATTCGATACCGTATCGAAATTGACACATGTACGATAACCTGATTTCTGAACCGTAGGACTGTCAACAGATACGTGCGGATGGGTCATTTTTTGAACCGATTGTAGGTGTGTTTAAGGGGAACGCTACGAAATGGTAGTAAATAGATAATTGTGGTAGAAAATGTAAAGTGGTACATAGACGTTATTTATTGGGTATTTCATTAAGTGCAACTATAAAATTACATCAAGTGACTATTAACAAAAAAATAAAATAAACAGTAAACAATGATTTTATTCATTAATCAAATGTACCAGTTTTCTATTAAACTTGCTTTGTAAACTTCAACTTTCTGTACCAAACCGGGAAAATAGTTTGTTCTCTATATCAAGTTAGTTCTCTATTTCATGCTACATGAATGTAAGCTCATTATAACTTAAACGTATCCACATTTTTAGACGATATTAGTGTTGCTGCTATTGTTAATAATTATTATTGAAGGTTAACGTAGTAGGTACCAAAGGGTGCGCAAAACTACACCTCGCTCTGTGCATACACGCACACATTTACACCAAACTACAATTAAACTACACCTCATTACGTGCACACATGTTTTCGAAACCCGAAACGTGCGGCTTCACGTTACTGTTGACAGCGCTATGTCTTGTTTTTTTATTTAGTCTGATCCTAAAATTATATAAATATACCTACTTGGATCTAAGCAGCGGTCAAAACAATAATAAAACTTTTCTTGCCTACATTATGTAAGTACTTAAATACTTCATAAAATGCTTAAATAACTATGTTTATAAACAATATTTATTATTCGATATCACTTCCGACAGCAAATACCTGTCGGAAGAATTGATGTCTTCATACCGTATACGGACTGTCAAAATTGTACGGTTACGGATTTGTGAATAGCGTTTAGCGGACTTCGTCGATATCAATGGCGTTCGATACGGTACGAAACTGTATCGTGTCGTTGTGAATAGGTATGCTGGTCTGTTATGAACATCTCTGAAAAATCCATATAAAACTATTGATATTCAGTTGCATATTGTTAGACTGGACGCTGACCCAAACCACAGATTAATACAGATGGGACACTCCGCAGTTTAGGTATGAAGCTACAAGTACACGGCGGGGCCCGTCCACGGGGCTAATTCAGTAGAAATGCCGCGCGCCGAAGGTATAAGAGTTACGCGATAGAAAGAGAGGCAATGTGTAGGTGAATATAACTGTAGGTAATTAGCGTTCTGCGAACTGAATTGCATTTACAAGAGTCGCTTTTTATTTAAATGATTTTGCGGAGTGTCCCATCTGTATTAATCTGTGCCCAAACTTAGTATAAAAAACATAACAGTCGCGTTAAAAACTAGAAATGTTGACTTTAGTGACGTGACATAACTTACCTATGAAAAATGGTTGTGCAAGAAACGTAATGTACTTTTTATATTTATTAATTTTTTTAAATGGATTTTATTAAAGTACTTATTTTAAAGTTTTAAATTAATACAGCTAATAGCTGAAGTTGTGTGCAATAATGTTTTTCTTTTTGGGATCCTAATTCCTTTTTTGTTCCCTATTTTTTTCTGCGTGGGATCCTAATTTACAGTTTGGGAGCCTTGGACAATAAACTAGGTAGTCCCTAAACTATGTAGGTACGACAGCGGTTCCATTGTTTATTTTCGGAATAATCGAAATTTAGCGAATAAAACGTGTTTGTCGACCAATACAAATATATTTATATTCCCATCTAAATTATTATAGATTAACGCACTAATTCCATCACACCCTTATTGGACCACTCAAATAAAGACATGGCAGTACCAAAGTAAAAGCGCGCAAGTGCTAGTCACCGCCTCAGGTATGTGAGCGTTGAGACCGGGGAGGGCGCGATTGACCAGACGCACATGAGGTATTTGTCTACCTCCCCCGTCTTACCGCTCACATGCCTCAAGCGGCGACTATCACTTGCGCGCAAACTATAATAAAAAAGACACACGCTACGTTTTATGGAAACTGTTTTAACTGTTGACAATGTCGCCGTTAGCAAATACTCTAACGAACGACGCGTGAAATCAGTTCCTCGAACTCACCGCATACCTATTACTTACCCCTCCCAATAGTAACAGACGCTCCGATTTGTGCACAAAAACACAAACCAGAAAACCGTTCCTGAAATAATTTCATGTTCCGGTCATCTTAGTATGATATACTGAATTCACCCCATCACTCTGCGGAAGGCTGGCCCTTACTCCCTGGAGATGTCATTTTTCCCACTGTACCAATTTTATCCAAAGCATGTTTTGTTCTTTTTCCGCAAATTACCCATATTTGTTGCGCATAGGACTTTTAAAATTATTTAATAACTAAATAGGTACCTATTAACTTGGTCGGACTATAATAGACTTCAGGAGCATTACATATAATCATGTTCGGCTTTGCCAGATCACAGTCGGGCAGCAAAATCGAATATATTACATAGATGTTCGGGAAAAAGCCGCTCGGCTTAGCTCCAATTGTATCGAGCCGACCCGAACATGACTAAGCGAAGATAGTTTCCGATCGGCGCAAGCCGAGTATGTAGTAATTGCTTCGAGTCGGCATTTAATGTTCAACAAATACTGCCGAATGGACTGTGTCGACCCGAACATGTGTTTACAGTCCGGCCGTTGAAAGAATGCGTTCTTGACACGTCCTGTCAGTTTATAGGTACTAACATATGTGTTTTACGAATTTGATCCTTATTACTACTAGAAATTGTCCAACTGACAGGTGTCAACGCATTCTTTTGACGTGTCGACGGCTGAACTAGTACCCCTAACTTTTTTAATTGAAGTTATAAAATCGTTTTTTTTTTTTGTGTAGGTCGCTAGCTAAAGTATTATTATTGAGTAATGTGATTACTGTAAATATCTAGAAAAAGTGTAAAGTTTATTTTGAATAATAAATTTATTCTGTTATATATTTGTTTGTTTTATTTTCCACACTATCGCTCCAATATAAAGTTTACTATTTTTATGTAGGTATGGCTTAACAAGTCGCCGTGTGTACAGACAACACCACATCAGGTTATACTTATACCAAACTGTCAAATTTCTCCAAATGATTGAATTTAAACCTTAAAATGTTGAAGGTTACGTTCAAAATCGAATGAGAAAATTTTACAAGTTTGTAGTAACTTGACCTGCTGCTCTGAGTACGCACGGCTAACAGGTAAAGTTATACATTTCCAGTATAAGCTGATCTCGCATTGTATAGGATTTCCTTACAATGAGAGGTCAGTGTAAACTGGAAATGTCTATCTTGATGTGTAGCCGTGTGTACAAGATAGAAAAAGAAATGATTAAGTAATACTTTGTGGGTGGGGGGTGGCTAAAACGGCCACATTAAGCAATTCCTCTAAAAGTGATTCATTTCCTGAATTCCCAGCAATTTATTATGATTGTGATATTTGCCATTAAACTTCAAAGAAACAATTCATAATTTGTGGACCATTTTACGAATCTCCATACAAAACTGTCAAACAGATGAATTGCGTTTTAAGAATTGTACGCAGATAAATTATGAATTGTCAGTTTGTGACCGTTACGATTTCAAATATGATTCATAAACACCTATTATCTTAATATGATTCTGCCAAAGTGGCCGTTTTAGCCCCCCTGATGTGTCAAACTCCCCCGTAACTATGGTCGGACTTTTAATTAGCTGCAGTAAAATAACACTTCTAATGTAATTTTTACTGTAATTTCGCTATCAAATGGGAACATTTTTTATCGAAATGACAGATAAGAAGTGTCATTTTACTGCAACTAATTAAAAGTCCGACCTTAAGGGCGAGCGCGCACTGCGGTGCGTTTTTCTAACATAATCTGTGAAGTATGGAATGTCTTTGAAGTGCGCGCACTGCGGTCATGCGTTTTGTTACTGTAAGCCCCGCCCAGTGCGGCAGAACTAACGGAACGCACCGCAGTGTGCGCTCGCCCTTAAGCGCAGACCACAGAGTACTTTGAATCAGACCACACTTTTAACGCAGCTAACGGCCGCGTCTCACGTCAGCGATCTAGACGCCAATGCGAAGCGGTGCGGCGGCGCCACAATATAAATATGAACAGTATGGAAACTATGCCTATTTGTTAAAATAATTTATACCTATTTTAAATTGACGATTTTTTTGAGTTCCATAACTAGGAAGGTAAATTTTATGAATAGACAGGAATATGTGAGAATTACAGATAGGTAGGTACTTACTTACCTAAAATGAAAAAAATACGTTTGACAAAATAACTTTTTAATCTCATCTCTCTTTCTTTTTATTTTTTTATCTCATTATATGTAAAATTACAAACATAATTGGAACATTCAGTTCATTATAATAATGTATAGTACAAATACAAATTACAAAGACAGAGAAGTCTGACAACCAGTCTCACCAAGGTGTACCTATTGTATTACCCAGTAACTGGGTTGCAGAGGTCAGATCGTCGCTAATCTAAGTGACGTAACTGATTCGAAACACATTTTACAGGGCAAGCTATTTTTCTTTTTGTAAACTGTAGATACTTCGGTCTCGATTTTTGCATTATCATGGGGACCGTAACGCATATGTACAGTAGATCGATTCGACTTGGAAAATGTATCAAATTAGTAGCTATAGTTAGGTCGGCTATCGCCTTAGTCCAAATGTCAGATAAGTTAGGTACTTATCTGACATTTGGACTAAGTCAGTTATTAAATTGGCGACGAGATAGGCAGTCGCTCAATGTAAAATACTGGTGTTCAGCTGCATCCAGTTAGGACTGGTGTTGGGGTCGGCTCCCAGTAGTTGGAAAAGGATAGGCAGATGCATAAAGAGTCTATGGGCAGATGTTGACAAATTAATTCAGATCAAACATGAAATTGAAGACTTTTTTTGAGCTCCATACCTAGGTATTTTAAACCTACTAATTACTTTTTTTTTAATATCACGAAATTTAAAGAAATATCACTAACTAAACTTTAGGTAGGTACTCTGGTTTTAAATTTTGATAAATGAGGGCTGCATTCAAAACCTTTGTTATTTTGACATTACTAGCAAATTGAAAATCAGAGTATAATTCATTTAAACTTTTTAAACTTTCGCGATTTGTACACATTATAAAATATTATCGAGTAGGTACGGGTCTTATCGCGATATTCCTTTTTACGAGGTAAACAGGTACCTACTTGTTGTTGTTCTTGTACCAAGTAGGTACCTGTTTACCTCGTAAAAATTAATACATAACGCGATAAGACCCGTTCTCGATAATATTTTATAATTCATTTATTTTTAATATATTTAATTTAATACTAACTAAAATAATGGCTTTTGTTTGATAAATGTGACAACTTCACAATCATCCTATAATGTCACATAACATGATGTTATCCTACATTTTTATCATCCTATCCACATATTACCCTACATTTTCTGTACTGTATCATAAAAACCCGTTTTGTAAATTCATAAAAGTATTATAACTATAATTATTAAATGCAGGAAAAGATACATAACTGCTTCAGAATAGCAGCTAGCAATAATACATTTAGAGCAAACATTTTAAAATAAAATCTTCCATGATACTCTTACTGCAAAGAGATTTATGATACCTACTCTATAGAGGCTCAAGCGAATTGTCAAATACTGAGGCATACTCCGTAGTATGCCTCAGTTGACCAGTTTTGAAATGAAAGCAAAATTACGATTACGGTTCACACAATTCGTACTTTTCAAGGCATTCAATCAACCAACCAATGGGCAACGCTTTTAAATGCTGCATGTTATACATTGGCTCGTACATATCCTTAAAAATAATATAATGTGAACAATTCATCAACTTTCCATCCTTCTTCGCATGGTATGGTACCAATTTCTCACTCTCTGGAATCAGTTCAGGATTCGGAACCCTCCTCAAAACAATACCACCGGCATCAGTGATTAATTTAGTTAAAATTGCTTTTGTTAAAACAAGAGATTTCGAAATCTCATATTTAGTAGTGAAATTGTGCAAGTAGAAGTGACAGCCATTAAAAATGCCTGGTAATTGTTTATATTTGTTGTAGTGTGAATTTCTAGGGCCTTGGTAGGATGTACTTCCTACGCCTTTTACTTCGTGGGTTTCAAAAGACTCTAATTTGGCTTCAGTTGATTTTGTAACCCATTCGGACGATATGACCCAGACATTAGAGACAATTCCTTGAAGCACATCCAAACTAGATGAACAAATTCCATCTTCGGTATCTACTATCAAATGCGTGACCTTTTTCGTGAATTTCGCTTCTATAGAAATATTACTGTGATGTTTTGCTAAAGCTTTCAGCTTATTATGTAAAGTGCGGTACTGAGAAGTGCAATAAACACGGATATCATCAAATTCTATCTCCGCATACAACGCAGCTATGTGGGAGATATTAACACTCTGTGTATGTAAAATCTTGTCAGCGGCAACTCTTAACCTATTCTTCACATCTACTGAAGCAAGTTGATACGGAGTCTCCCCTTTGCAATTTCTTGCATTCATATCTGCTCCATGCTTTATCAATTCCTCAGCAATGTCTATGTGGTTGTATCTTACAGCCTCGTGTAACGGTGTCTCGTTACCTTGTCCAGGCACATCAATTAATGTATTGTACTGTAAAAGTAATTTTACAAGGTCTAAGCGTCCGTTTTGCACCACTTCGTGCAATGGTGTCCAGCCGGCATTATCTTTAGTATTAGTGTTAGCACCGCGACTGAGCAGTTCTTTTACACTATCAATTTTACCGAGACGACAGCAGATATGAAGCGCCGTTTCGCCTTTATTGTTACGTTTCTCATCGTTTTTGTTGAATTTTGAACTCAAATTCGATTGGATAGTCTCGCTCAACTCTTGGACGGAGTTTGTCCTGTCAGTTAGCGGCTTCTTGAAGTTAGATTCAGCCGTGACACTCTTACTTGAAGAAGGGACTGCGTCATTCTTCTTAGTTTTCTTACTCGTTGTCACACTGGGTTCCTTTGGTCGAAATGTCTCGAATATCTTGTCTAATTCCGTAGCGGAATCGATACAAACTTGTAATCTTTCGTCGACGTACGTAGAGCAATCATCTAATGGTGTTTTACAGGTCGGGCAGTTCTTCAATCCGGTGTGAACAGCACATAGCATGTGGAAACATTTCTTCAGTACTACGGGATCTTTACACATTTCACCGCACACGCCACATATGTAATCGTTTTTCACTGCTTCCAGAGCTTTTATAAAGTTGTTTATGTCAGCGGAAGTCATATTTTCAGGGAATAGTTTATTTTGTTTTGCGACAGAAGTTAAAGTTTTGATTTTTGATGTTGGTCGCGGGAAACGCCGCCGTCTCGCCTTGTTTGTTTGACAATGACAATGACAATGACAAATTGGTAACGTTATCGTTGTTGACATTTCATTTTTCCATTTACTGACTGACAGAACAAATGACTGCGTTCATGAAATCTTTGAAATAGGAATTGATTTTGTTTATTCTCGACTAGCCATGGAAGTACTATTTTAAACTTTTTTTTTCTTTTATACCACCCCAGTATAGAGGAGAATAAGGCCTGATTTTGCAATAGTCAGATAACTTTTATCTGAAGAATAAAGACAGTTTGACGCTCAGCTAAAAGCTATCAAACCGCTATATTATTCCTTAAATAAAAACTGACGATTGAAGAATTAGCCCTAAAACAAAATAAAAATATTCAAATCGGTCAAGCTGTTCTCAAGTTATGGCGCCGTGAGTCCGTGACCAAGGGAAATAGGGACTTATTTATTTAAAGGTATAGTTAATTTAGTCTAACTTATCTGAGTTCCACAGCATTCGTCACTGCGCCCGACGCCGCCGCCGGCTTTTTACTAAAAGTACTTATATAACAGTCTTTTCAATCCAGGCTTTTATTACTTACACTTACCTACATTATATAATTTGGAGTGATCTTATTACACAATGGAAAACAACATATAAGACAACATCATCATTTTAATTAAAAACGAAGAAAATTCTCCTCTTTCATAAACTCTGAAATACTATAATATATGTTCCTTCAATTAATAAAGTCCTTAATTGTCATTTAAGAGCAGTTATACACAATGGTTATACAGCCGCATAGTTTTCGACTTTTGATGAAAAATAAAAAAATACCGGTCACAAGTCCCAACCCAACTTATAGATCTCCGAAGTTTGCATAGAGAAAAATCTAAAATTATTCTATGAGACTTGAACTTCATATTATAGGAAAATAAAACGATATATCACTTTTTCAGAAATCGGATCTGGGTGCGCGAGTCCTACTCGCTCTTGACCGGTTTATTATTATTGGTTTTTTTTTTTTTTTTGCAATAATTGTAATTTTCGAGTAGAGAAGAGTCTGTTTAGGAAGAGTATTGTTGGGTAGTTCTTCAGATACAAAATTTTCGATTTCTATGGGTATATTTCTATAACCAACTAACAAAACGGCATGTAATTTTCTTTTGAACAGTTTAGCGATACCCCTAACTGCACTGACCTCTATTGTACAACTTGTACAATCTTAGAGCATTTAACCTATGGAGATGGCAAGCAGCGAATCACCGAACAACATTTTCTGCCACTTTATGCGGGGGGCGAGGAAAACACATACAGCACACTACGAAAATTTGACAACCACACACAGATACATGCTTCGTGTTGCTACGAACGCACACGAAAGAATAATAGCCACACAATAAAAAAACACATACACATTGACAAATTTGTGCGTATCTACGCAACTGTCCTATGACAACAAACACAAAGTGCTAGTGATGGGACACAAACAATCAGTGGTATTTCATTACATGAATCAAAAATCAATCTGCCTAGCCTTTTCCCAACTGTGTTGGGGTCGGCTTCCAGTCTAACCGGATGCAGCTGAATACCAGTATTTTACATAGAGCGACTGCCTATCTGACCTCCACAACCCAGTTACTTGGTAATACGATACCCCTTGGTAAGACTGGTTGTCAGACTTTCGGGCTTCTGATGACCCGTAACGACTGTCAAAGAACCACGAATGACAGCCGGGACCAACGGCTTAACGTGCTTTCCGAGGCACGGAGGAGTCTCGGTATGTAAAGATGGTCACTCATTCACTGACCAACCCCGGCAAGCGTAGCTTAACCTGCTATTTCATTACATGAATGAATGAATAAATAAAATGTAAATTGGTTTTATTTTCTTGTGTGTACAGGTCAAGCCACCCGAAACTGTCAAATTTTCCCAATCAACCTTGAACCTAATACTTTAGATTTATAAAGATTGTAGTAGCTTGACGTGCTGGCGTCTGTACACAAAAATACGCAATATGATTAATGCCTGCGAAACTACGTAGGTAGCCAGTAATGACAAAACAATTAATAGTGCTTTAGAAAAAGAACGATTGTATTTATTTTTATAGTCAAATATTTTTTTCAAATAATATTATTGATATTGCTGGACCTTCCCTATCATTCTGCATTTAGAAATTCGGGAACCACTGTACAAACACAACCGGCGATTTTATATACTAGCTACGCGTTAAAGGTCTAACCTAACCCAACCTAACCAAAATTATTCTCAAGCAATAGACGTAATGGTCACTAACCCAAGTGATTCACCAATGTGTAGTTTCGGACGCGCGTGTGTGATATCATAGTACAGTGGAGCCACAATTCGGGATAGGTACATACTTGAGCCCCGTTTTATAATGCGGGCTTAACGTAGGTACACGTGTCAAAAAGTGGGAAGGGTAGAATATAAATAATAAAATAACACAGCCAATTTTATTATTTTGTTAAAAATAACACTTTTACTCGTCCATTTTTTGTTTTTTTAAACTATTTGAGTTCGGTGTTTCATAACTAACTAATTAAAGAAACTAAATGATGTGTTTGATATTTTAGTAGGAAAACATGCGGGTGCAGGCTTTGGCTATGAAGCCACACCCGCATGTTTAGTTCATATTCATATGTCTGAATAATGACGACTACAGTCTGATTTTTAATTCGACGGAATTCTGACATTTCAGAAGTGTGAAAGAGGGTATCGTAACCTCAATTAGTTTCCTTCTATTATTTGCAAGTTGTTTAAAATTACACGACATAAAATGTTCCGAACAGATTGCACTAGTACGCGTGGGTCCCCAAGTTTCTGTATTACCGCAAAATATCCTCCAATTTTGTCATAGTACGGGATCTTTTGGAAATCTGTTGAAGAAAAATATAGAATAGAAGTAATCAGTTTAAATAAGTGCCAACAGAATCAAAGGAAAATCATGTCTATTAATTTGATTGTGTACGCACGCACGGCTACAGATCAAGCTATACATATCCAGTATAAGGTGATCTCGCACTTCATAGGATTTCCTTACAATGAGAGATTAGTGTAAACTGGAAATGTATAGCTTGATGTGTAGCCGTGTGTAACTACTACGTTTTCATAACAGCCTTGAAAAAACCTACTAGTAAGTACCTACTACCTACGGTCCGCGATGGAATAGTTATTAAATTATTCCACTGCGGATTATTTTTTTTCAAATTGAGCTGCAAAAACTCACATTCGAAACGAACAAACTGTTATTTTTTATTAGCCTAAAACTACAAAAGAAAAGAATCACCAAGAACTGAAATTAATATTATGTAATATATATATTTTTTATTTCAACCTGACTTAACCAGATACATTACAAAAAACAACTGGTTACTGAACTTAATGACTGAAAAAATCATTTATTTTATCAATCATTGATTCACGTTGTCCCTGCACTATGCAAATTCTTACCTGTACTACGTTTGCGCTACCAACGTACCACTGTATTTTTCTATCGTAATGTCAACAACGATTATTTCGACATTATACTTAAATAAAACTGTTTCAATGTATAATTTATACTTGCATGTGGTAAGAAACACCATGGTTTCGCAAATTTGAAGTGGCAGATCGCTTTTTGCACGAGGAAACTGCACAATTAACCATTTTTTGGGAGCACTTTCTTGCGACACAATACGATACACAATGACAGCAGTCGGCGAATGAAATAGTTTTATATAACGTGCATGGCCATATGGCCAATTGACTTTGGCAGAGGGGTTCGCTCAGCTATGCCATCTCCATAGGTTAAATGCTCTAAGTGTACAATAGAGGTCAGTGCCTAACTGGGACAAATGATATTTTTTAAATAATTACTGTCTAGGTACAAAATAAAAACATTTGAAGTTTGTTCTTCTGATTCGTATAACGCGTCCGTTTGCCATTTTCCGGGACAAAATGGTCGATGTCGTATTTTCCCTTTGATACATCAATATAAATAATAATTATATCGATAGGAAAAGAATTGTCCCCTTACAAAAAAACGTGTATTAGTTATAACTACGTTAGTGTGTTTATAAATAAGTAAATAAGAAGTGGCCGGCGTATAATACTGACTTATGTGGCATGAGCTGCGCTTGACCGTACTTGGTCGGGTAATAGTAATGAGAGTCTGGATTCCCGCGCGGGGAGAAGCCAGTCGTGCAACGAACGAGCGAGAAGGTGGATGTGCGGCTGGTTGGCTTAGATCCCGGTGTTACGAAGGTAAATATCTGATTCATCTGTGCTTGGTTAAAGTGGCATTCTGATTACAATGCCTACTTTATAAAACTATAACAAATTCTGATTCATCTGGGCACAAAATATTTGAACGTCGATATCTTGAAAATCACTTTATAAAAACGAAACGTATATGTTATTTGGTATACCTATTTTCATATGAACATGTGTTACAGAGCTGAAAGTGAAATTAAATTTTGACCATATGAATCAGTCGAAGAATCAAATTTCGAAGAACTACCCTGTTACATAAACGGCGCGTTGCAGTGCGGCCCGCCATAATGTGCGCGAGCCTTTAGTTACAATATTTAGGTACCTACCTACTTTCGTTATTTCTTCTAATCATCAGTTTTTGTCAGATTGGCCGCCCCTAATATCTGGCCGCCATAGGCCCGGGCCTACTGTGCCTTAGGGCAAATCCTTTATAACGTTGCGCGTTGTTCCGGCAGAGAATCTATTGGAATCTATGTAGTTATGTGGATGGCTGGCTGATCCCAGTAAGCACTGCAGAAACTAGGTACTTATGCAACACACAGTGAACTTAATAAAACCACAAAGAAAAATATAAAAACTGTTCATTTATTTATCACAAAGCGCTTAGCTAACTTAAAAAAACATTAACTATTAACTAAAAATACGACTAGAGTTACCAGCAACATGATCAAAGATGGCGTCGTTTTGGCGCCAAAATCACAAGTGAAATCTGTCATATTTGAAACAGAAAGTTCGAGATTATACGGAATTTTATCGTAAGGGTGAGTCTTTAAAACAGCACTTGTGGCTAAACTTTTAGTATTACTATGAAAAATAACTTCCATTTCATGATTAAAAGATCCATACATTGAAAACATAGCATTGTGGAAAGGCGGATGTTTGCCAAACAGTTGGTCCAACTTGGTGAAGACGTTTACAATCTCGTGTTTTCGAGTGGTTGTGAGATTGTTGGCTGCAAATATGTGGCCTAAGTTGGACCAACTAACAAAGCAGTATTTCTTGTTTCCTTCCGGACAAAGAGGGGCGATTTTCTTGATGTCTTCTGATGACGGTTCTTTGCTATCTGAAAAGATAATAAAAATAAATTAATGATTATTTTATGTGATCGATACAATACGCTCTGCTCTCTATAATTAGACCGCAGAGCGTATTGTACCTATTTTACAAGAGGACTGGAGCATGGCTGTACGGTACGATCAAATGGGGTCCATCAGGCTTACTATGAGCTCTTATAGCAGGGCAGAAGTTGAACGTTTCCAGTGAGAGAGAGCGACGGTGCTATAGGTTGTAAGTAGTTCCGTCACCCTCTCTCACTGGAAACGTTCAACGCCCTGCTATAAGAGCTCATAATAAGCCCCCCGGATTTGATTCCCAGGTTATGGCAATAGGTTTGTCCACTATTTCAATGGGACTTATGTTATAAGGGAAAACAAAAACCGTACATTGTAGATATATTATTATATCTATGCTTGGACTTTTAATTTTAGCTGCAGTAAAATTACACTTCCTAACCGTCATTTCGTTAAAAAATGTTCCTATTTGATAGCCAAATGACATTAGAAGTGTCATTTTACTGGCCAAAAGAGAAAAAAAAAGTCCGACCATAGATACGCAATATGGTTTATAATAAATGTACAATCCACTACATTTTCACTGTACTACAACCACAGTATACCTCTGCCTAACCCTTGTGATTACAGGCGTGAATGTGTGATGTTATGTATACCTATGTGTTTTAAATTATGTGCAAAAATCTCACCTTGAAAAGCTTTATAAGTAGTCATACTAATGAACGCGACATCACTTTTTCCTTCTACAAGAGACTTCAACGCCTCTGTTTCGCCTTCTTCGTAACATTTCTTCCCATCCAAGCCAGGCGCGCATATTTCTTTAAAATAACTTTCCATAAACTCCTTACAGGATATATTTTCATGTGCTGTAATATAGTTTTTGACAGAATGCCACGCCGCGCCATCGTAGCGCGGGAAAGCAGCGCGCTTGCCGCGTAAATCCGCCATCTTGGTTATTTGGGCGTCAGTGTTGACGTAAGCAACAATTGTATTCGTTTTTTCTACGATGGGAGTTATTTCGTGGAGGAGTGGTGTTATGGAGTAATCTCTGGAACAACACAAAAAAGGGGGATTATTATTTATGGGATATGTCAGCCACACTTTCCTCTACTAGAATATATAACCTACAGTCAGTGACAACCAATCAAAAAAGGAACCTAGATGAAGCTCGATGAGTCCCCCACGGAAACAACGATTTAACTGCCTTGCAATCCGAAATGATAAAGTTGGATGGTTCTATTAACATTATGATATGATCTGAATGGAACCCTGAGATCGCAGAGGTGAAAGGCATAATTATAATACTAGAAATAAGGACCTATTAGCTCAACCAGGTTTCAGGCTGGCTAAAGTAGACTCATCGTTCATGGGGTACTGTTTAAAATGTTACAATAAAATACCTCCACACATACTTCAACTAAATGAGACGTTTAAAACTTGTATAAAACGCACACTATGCAGGCAGGCATATTATAAGTTGGGGGATTACATAAATGATAAAAATGCTTGGCTCCATGCTGGTCCTGCTCCACAACCTCAACTAATTAATTAACATTTGAAGATACTGTTGGAACTGCTAAAGATTGTAAGAATAGCTTTGCATTGTGTAGACTCAATCACCTTTGTATTGTATAATTGCTTAGCACATGTGTGAGTACTATGTACCTACTCTAAAGCTACCATTTACTGGGTACGTCTTTATTTGACTTGGATGTGCCCTGGCGGTTGAGAGTGTGTCATGCTCACTCTAATGCCTCGCTGATGGTGGCGCGTGTGTCGAATCCATACGTCAGGTTCGTGAACGGGCGCTGTTGGTGGAGGCTGGCCATACATTAGCTGCCACGGCTTATTTTAATTTTAATTTTGAATTGTTTTTTTTATTTTTTTATTACGGACGCTTTTAACGTTCATCGTTCTCACATGTATAATTTCAACATGAATGATGTAACCAATATTTTGTAACCATATTTTGATTTAAAAGAGTGTCCGTGGAGTTTCTTGCCCGTCCTTCTCCATAGATCTACGTTTTGGAATGGGCAACTAGCTTCAACTTTCTGACTTACCTACTGACCGACTCTTTGACAATTCAAAAGTGCCTGTAATTGGTTTAATTGAAATAAATGCTTTGAGTTTGAGTTTGAGTTTGAGCAGCTCAAAGCAAATGTTCAAAAAGTATGTTGTCCTCAACATCACGTCGAAATTGGAAAGATTTACCTAACTGTATTGGGATCGGCTTCCAGTCTAACCGGATTCAGCTGAATACCAGTATTTTACATGGAGTGACTGACCTCCATAAGTCACTTACTGGGTGGGTAACACGATACCCCTTGGTAAGGCTGGTTATCAGACTTTCGGGCTTCTGACGTATAAAGATTGTCAACTGATTCAAGAATGACAGCCAGGACTAACGGCTTAACGTGCTTTCCGCGGAGGGGTCTCGGTATACAAAGATAGTCACCCATTCATAGACCGACCGCGGAAAGCGTAGTTGAACCTGATCAACCGACCCGTGCGGCTATTAATATTACTTAGCCACGAGCTCCTTCGAAAGAAATTCGAAAGATGAAACTGTAATTCAAATCATCAAGTTCTTTATAACATTAATTACATATTCTCCTCTTGGGCTTCGCCGCAGTCGAGTAAAAACAACTCGTACTTGAGTGAGATTCGAAATGACCCTAAAGCCATACAATGTAGGTACTCTGTGGCTACGGTTTCCTAGGAAAGCAGCCGAATTTTCACCAGTATTTGACATTAAGTCAAACCCCGCCCCGCACCCCCAAGATTTAAATCGCCAGATTTGTCCTCACCTCAAGAAAACCTGTCCATACTGAGAAAAGTGAGGTCTCTCATTATTAAACAGCGTTTCTATGAAAATCAAGTGAAGTCACTGCGTCAGTGCGTATCAGAGATGTCGAAACGAAAGAGAAATGCGACTATATTTTGACGCGGTAGGGCGAATGTAACGATTTAAATCTTTGCCGCTGTCATCATTTTCATGACAGCCGTTACACACACATGGTCACTTTTCTAGGAAACCGTAGCTATATTGGACTACGGAAAAATAAAAGCTTGTGTTTAAACGCCTACCAGAAAAGTACCTACTTTATTTTACTACCAAAAAATTCGAAATACCTGCCAGAATGTATAAATGCTCATCAAAATGAATCACCAACATTAAAACCATTTTATTGTGAAATTATAACTTTAGAAAACTGACAGCAGGTCGACGGTGCCCCGCTTCACGGGGCTCCTATTTCTGTCTGCAGGGTTTAAAGGAACCTAACCAACCAAACCTCGGGGTGCCCCTGGGCCGGTAGTCTCGACATTGTTAACGTTGCCCTAACGATCGTTACGTTGCTCTGTGGTCTGATAAATTTAAAGGAACGGGCTCGAAGATGTGTCTGTGTCATCTGTGTGTCTTTAATAAAATCGAACTATTACCATTTGCCCGTCTCGAGGGTCGAGGGGAGCCCATTAGGACCACAGAGCATGTAATTAGTTAACGAATGTCGTAACGAAAATCGTTAACAATGTCGAGACTACCGGCCCTGACATCGACCGACGAAAACCCTAACCCTAGAGGTTAGGGTTTTCGTCAGCAGGTCGACGCAGATTTGGTGAGCATTAAATTTTTTTGGTAGTCATTATATTTAATCCCAAAAATAAATAGGAATAAAATAACTAACCTGATCCCAGCAACCAGCCAGTCGCTACCAGCGGCAGTAGCGTCACACTCTCCTACTTCCACTGCTTTCAGACACTCCTCGACGCTGTTCCTCATCACACATTGTAGAGGAGGTGCGACGCCGTATACTGCGCCTGCCTCGCTCAGCCATTCACATTTGTTCTTAGCTAGGAGAGATGTTGTGCAGAAGTTGATGTGTCTGGAAATAATAAAGAAAATCTTAAAATCATACGACACGGTTGGCGCAGTCAGTGGTTCAACGATTGATTGCTGCGCAGCATGTCGCGGGTTCGATTCCCGCACGGAACAAATATTTGTACGACCTACAAGTATTTGTTCCGAGTCTGGGTGTTTTTCTATCTATAATATGTATGCATTTACAAAAAAAAATGTATATAAGTAGTTTATCAGCCATCTCGTTGCCATAACACAAGCATTAGGTTGCTTAGCTTGGGACTAGATGGCGTTGTGTGAAATGTCCAAGGATATTTATTTATTTATTTATTATACACGTAAGTATAAAAAAAGGAGGACTCCGCGCCACCCATATCGAAAGTGCCCGTTGCCCACCAGACGCAACACCCGTCTGGTCGGAGGATCCTCCCTTTTCAATAGAGGATGAGTGAACTTTACACCCTGTTCCTCATACCTCAAAAAGGTCACAAAAAAAAAATCCAGAAATAATAATCGAGGACACTTACCTGGGTGGATCACAACCAGCTTGATTATACGCCTCCCTAAACCCTTCAGCCATCGCTAAGTAATCCATAGGAGCTCGTGGCGGATGCAGAGGTTCCGGCAATGCCTGGTGGCTCTCCAGTAATGCTGTGAGGGACCCTTGCCAGTGCTGGTCTACCGTTACTGAGCTGTTTGTTAAGGATTGGGCCAGTTTGCTCACTGCTTCTGAGGCTTTTCTGAAAGAAGATGAAAAACATGAAGAAGATGATCATGGTAAGTATTAGGGCCGATTCCTTTATCTTACTGATCGAATTTTTTTTTTGACCAACAATATACAGGGTGCCCGACTGCCCGGTTATTAATGGATAACCTTCAAATAGCATAAATAGAACAATAAACTGTAAGTACGTTATTTGAAATAAGAAGCCAAATCAACTATCGTCTGATTCCTATAATTTGCATTAAGAAGGAGGAAAACCCGTCGTATAGTAAACAAAATACCTAAACGTAAAATAGTCATAATTATACCTCTTAGCCACAATGACATTCCAAGGTCTTCTTAGCCAGATGCAGGGCTCCTGCGTCAGATCGCGCCATGTTCCATCGCGACAGAGGTACGCAAAGTTGTCAGATCCGGTCAGAAATTCACTTTCCTGAATCTGGAAGAGAATCAGCTATTGTCATCATACATTCCGGAATTGGAGAAGGTTCGATAGAGATGTTCAAAGATAGAGGACGGCGTATCGTATGTCCGCTGATGATAATATGAGTTGCAGTTTCACATATTCAAAGGCGGATATGTAGTCTTGGCCGCCTTAGGCCACGTAGTAAATACCAGCCGCCTCCTTTGCAGCACCCATCATTAGAGACTACATAATGAATTTACTTTATTTCCAGCTTTTATCGAAATCGATTCAGAAAAGTTAACTTTAATATCTGCTACTTAGTTACTGATTTCTTTTTCGTGATTTCAGGTTTGGTCCAATAGTAAAAGTTGTTCATAATGATGAGTACAGTGACCCCTAAACCCCTTAGGAGGATATTGGTCATTTTATTTGTTTATTTATTTATTTATTCCTTTATCTCAGGCAGCTGTGGCCCATTCAAAATGCAATTAGTACACAAATACAAAAAAATACTACATAAAAAAAAAATACAATACATATAAAAACCCAATAATGTTTTCCCAAATGTAATAAATAAAACAAAACATAACTTATAAACTAAGACACACGAAGTGTCAATAACCAGTAACCCTGTTTATTTAGATGTATGAAAGTAGGCTTACCAGATAAAAAAAATGAAATTCCGGAGTAAATTCCGGACATTTCAAGAAAATTCCTGACTTTTTTGTAAATAAGTACTTAGGGAGTTGTTTCATGCTTGTTTCCGTTATATTTATGTCAGAGTGCACGAAGCAATTCGCGTTCTCGCGAATATTCTCGACTAGGGGCGAGCGGGGGGAGGTAAGTGCATCTTTCTCCGCCCACGCTCGCTCACACCTAATATTGAATGAATATAAATTTTAAATTTTATTTTTACACAAATAAAATTACCTATAGAAAAATTCCGGACGGCTTAAAATTCCCCCCACATGCCGGACATAGACTTATATTACCGGACATGTCCGGAAAATTCCGGACGTATGGCAACCCTATATGAAAGTGATTCAGGAAGATTATTGCTATACGATGCGGCGCAGTGCGGCCCGCCACAATGTGCGCGAGCCTTTAGAATATTTAGGTACTTTCAGTTATTTGTTGTTTTCATCAGTGAATTTTTTGTCAGATTGGCCGCCTCTAATTCTGGCCGCCCTAGGCCCGGGCCTACTAGGCCTTAGGGTAAATCCGCCTCTGCACATATTACTAGTTAAGAGTTTGGCCAGCGAGTCGTGGGCTCGTGGCACAAGAAAATGGAGGCAAAAAATCTTCAGCTGCCAGCATGAAAAAATATTGACAGAAATTTTATCATTCCTACTCATAATTAACATAAAATTAGATTTGACAAAGACTCAAATCGTTTTTTTTTCAGACTATCGGTAATATTTTTTTTTCATGTTGGCGCCATTTCCTTGTGCCAATCACTGGCCAAACTCAAAACAAACAACAAACAAACTCGTAGATTTCTGTAAAATAAGTACCTAACTGCCAACTAACTACTTATATCATGTTTAAAGTGGCTTAGGAAAAGAACATTTGGAAGAACTTGGGGTAAGCCTTTGTCCAGCAGGGGGGCAGTGTCTGCTGTTGCCGGGTTTCCAAACGGTATAGAAAGTTGATAGCTGCCTGATGTTTTACTACTCGTATTTACGTCGTAGACAAACTGCTGAGACCTGTGGGAAAAACAGCAACCGCCACCTCTTCTTTCTTCTGACTTCGGTCAGCCTCAGGAGCATCTGCCCCCGGATGAGACCTGCACTGGCCTATAAGGAAAGCAATCAATCGACTGCGGACCTCTGCAAGCATAATCTAGCAAAACGGGAGCATCAGTGAGGCAGGTTATGTTATGCTACCTTGAAGTAAGAAGCGACGTCATCGGCCTCTCCCCACGTGACGTCTCCCTGGCCGTCAGTGAGGCAGGTTATGTTATGCTACCTTGAAGTAAGAAGCGACGTCATCGGCCTCTCCCCACGTGACGTCTCCCTGGCCGTCAGTGAGGCAGGTTATGTTATGCTACCTTGAAGTAAGAAGCGACGTCATCGGCCTCTCCCCACGTGACGTCTCCCTGGCCGTCAGTGAGGCAGGTTATGTTATGCTACCTTGAAGTAAGAAGCGACGTCATCGGCCTCTCCCCACGTGACGTCTCCCTGGCCGTCAGTGAGGCAGGTTATGTTATGCTACCTTGAAGTAAGAAGCGACGTCATTGGCCTCTCCCCACGTGACGTCTCCCTGGCCGTCAGTGAGGCAGGTTATGTTATGCTACCTTGAAGTAAGAAGCGACGTCATCGGCCTCTCCCCACGTGACGTCTCCCTGGCCGTCAGTGAGGCAGGTTATGTTATGCTACCTTGAAGTAAGAAGCGACGTCATCGGCCTCTCCCCACGTGACGTCTCCCTGGCCGTCAGTGAGGCAGGTTATGTCATGCTACCTTGAAGTAAGAAGCGACGTCATCGGCCTCTCCCCACGTGACGTCTCCCTGGCCGTCAGTGAGGCAGGTTATGTCATGCTACCTTGAAGTAAGAAGCGACGTCATCGGCCTCTCCCCACGTGACGTCTCCCTGGCCGTCAGTGAGGCAGGTGAGGGAGCCCGCGTTACCCCAGTAGCGGTCACCAGCTGTGCAGGACCGAGCGCAGGCGGCGCAGAGGGACGGGTAGAGGCGTTCTGATAAAGAAAGGTTTTAAAATGAAAGATGTATTTTTTGTACTACCAACTGTTTTTTTTTTTGTAACCTAGACAAGGATAGGATCAATCACAATGTCGTGAGATTTAAATCTATATATATAGGTACATATAAAAGGCAAAAGTACTGATGTATCAACGCACAGCCCAAACCGCTTGGTCGAGATTCCAAATTTGGCACGTACCTTATGAGGTCTAGGAGTGTAGGTACTAAGAAAGGATTTTTTAAAATTCACCCCCTAAAGGTGTGAAACGGGGGTCCAAAGTTTGTAAGAAAAATCTTATTCCTTGATTTAATAGACTTGAAACTTCCACGCGGGCGAAGCCGCGGGAAAAAAGTACCCGTCACGAGAAGCTATAAATTATGTAAACAAGTGTTCAGAATTTCACAACATTTGGACCAACAAAAAAAATGAATTTGTTTAAGATTTAATAAATTATTAAGTAACAAATATTAATTAACATATATTATTTAAGAATAATTATTCGTCAGATTTAGATGTTTCCATTTCTGTGTCAGAATCAGTGACATGTATCACGAAGCATTCGAAACTCGAATGACGCGTTTATTTCAAAATGGCGTCCCGATTGTTTACAATCCCTGCGACGGACGCGTTCCGGTACCAAGAAACACAAACGATAGCGCTTTGCGTCGTTAAAATATGATCCGACTAAATTAAATAGGTTGTTACTTTCATATAACCCGTCTATATTTCATGTCGATTGAATATGGTCAATTTATTATTATCTCGCAGTATAAAATGTTTACTTAGTAAAAGATGTTTGTTTACATAATTTATAGCTTCTCGTGACGGGTACTTTAGTCTACAATATAGATGTCCAGAAAGTGCCATTTCGCTAGGCGAAGAAATTCGCATCTTACATGCGATGCGACGGTGCTTGATAACCGCATGTGAAATTCCGTCATGTTTTCTGATCCATTTGTCCTGACTATCGACGAAAAGCCATTACAAACGCAGGGGTCACATGATTTTGACCCCATGCATTTGTAGATACTGGCAATGTCTCAAATTCTACCTTTAACTTTATTCAGATGAACGTAAACTGACTTTGGAACCGAGTCTGCTGTGTTGTATTAAGAACTTTACATTCGTTTGAATAAATTTCAAAATAGAATAACGGGCTGGAACAGTTTAGAACTCATTTTGAATTTGTTTAGTCCTGAGATACTTTGCTTTAGCTTCCGCAGTCGCATGATGTTGTCATCCTGTCAGAATACTACAAAAATATAAAATCCTACTCACTTAATTCAGCGTCTCTAAACTTGTCGGGCACCCAGGGTCCTGCTTTGCACGCCTTCCCGTAAAAGTCGGCCAGCGCCTTCAGTTTGTTCTCGGTGTTAGACAGGGTTGGATCACAGGACCGCTCCAGGACCAGGGATTCTAGATACTGGAAAGGTAACTTGTGGTTTAGTGTCGAGTATTGACAAGAATTTGTTGAAGAACAATTTTCCAGTTCAGTTAATTAAAAAATTAGCTTTGGACGTGGTTAAAGAGTTAGCTTTGGAACCTGTGCGTGCAGAAACACAAGAGTAAAGTAATGCCTGAAACTTTGTTTGTGATGTCGGGGTCACACCTTCAGGATATGCCGTTGATTATCGCGACGATGGACGTAGGCCGTAGGTGTAGCCACAACTTATCGCGATAATTTGACAACGGCATTCACATTGCTGATTGACGTGGCCATAACTCGTGTGGCGGCGTACAAGTGTAGCCACTCAATTTAACTCGATAATTATCGGAATAATTACCGTTTTATACAGGGTGCAATCTTTTAAGGGGTTATTCTATTCATCATTATGGACAACTTTTACTATGGAACCAAATCTGAAATAGCGAAAGTTCAGTACATTAACGTTCGCATAATTCGCCAAAAAGTAGGGAACAGCTGATTTTTTTTACTGTGCTTCACTTTCGATGTGCGTGGCGCGGAGTCCTCCTTTTTTATAAGTTCATGGTAATCTGTATGCAATTAGCAGAGAAGGAATGCCTAAGTCTTTAGAGGCATGAGGAACAGGGTGTAAAGTTCACTCATCCTCTATTGAAAAGGGAGGATCCTCCGACCAGACGGGTGTTGTGTCTGGTGGGCTACTGCCCGACGGTTGATATCGGGACGTTGTATATATGCTAATCGCGTGGTAAACTGTAATTGCGCGATGCAGGTTTGCGTGACGTCATGTCATTGATGCGTAGTTCTTATGTGGCGATGTAGATGCCGCCACAAGTCTACATCCAAAGTCTTGACTGATATTGAATGAAACCTAGATAAAAAGAAATGTTGCATATTGCATACCCCAGATAGTGTTTCACTGAGTGGCCTCAAATCATCCATGGTCTCCCCTGGGTGGCAGAGAGTACTGTTCCTGAGTACAGCATGCAGGGTGGAGGAATGTTCTGGGAGGATTCGCCTGTTCACTACCGCTACGATGTTGCGGGCAAATGGTCCTGAAAAACATTATTTACATAGTTAGAGTAGTTTTTACATGGTTATTAGGAAATATTGTTATTATAGTATTGAAGCTCTGGTACTTGTACAATAATTACAAATACCTACATTTACTAATTTGCATGCCCTAAACAGGCAAAACTGTACATAAATCGCCAATTTTTTACAGCTGTTAAAACCTGTTAGTACCTATTTTCTGCAAACAAATTATTCTTATTCTTATTCTTAATTACAATTCGTTGCTGGGACCTTACTATGACGTGAATAAAGATCCCAGATCCATTATGGTTCCAGTGTGTGAGAGAGACGGAGCTATATACAACATATAGCACTATCCATTTTTCTCAACGGACTCATAATGGATCCATGATCTTTTTTCACGTATGGCCCCAGGGCCGGCAGTCTCGACATTGTTAACGATTTTCGTTACGACATTCGTTAACTAATTCCATGCTCTGTGGTCCTAATGGGCTCCCCTCGACCCTCGAGACGGGCAAATGGTAATAGTTCGATTTTATTAAAGACACACAGATGACACAGACACATCTTCGAGCCCGTTCCTTAAAATTTATCAGACCACAGAGCAACGTAACGATCGTTAGGGCAACGTTAATAATGTCGAGACTACCGGCCCAGGGCCGGCAGTCTCGACATTCTTTACGATTTTCGTTACGACATTCGTTAACTAATTACATGCTCTGTGGTCCTAATGGGCTCCCCTCGACCCTCGAGACGGGCAAATGGTAATAGTTCGATTTTATTAAAGACACACAGATGACACAGACACATCTTCGAGCCCGTTCCTTAAAATTTATCAGACCACAGAGCAACGTAACGATCGTTAGGGCAACGTTAATAATGTCGAGACTACCGGCCCAGGGCCGGCAGTCTCGACATTCTTTACGATTTTCGTTACGACATTCGTTAACTAATTACATGCTCTGTGGTCCTAATGGGCTCCCCTCGACCATCGAGACGGGCAAATGGTAATAGTTCGATTTTATTAAAGACACACAGATGACACAGACACATCTTCGAGCCCGTTCCTTAAAATTTATCAGACCACAGAGCAACGTAACGATCGTTAGGGCAACGTTAATAATGTCGAGACTACCGGCCCAGGGCCGGCAGTCTCGACATTCTTTACGATTTTCGTTACGACATTCGTTAACTAATTACATGCTCTGTGGTCCTAATGGGCTCCCCTCGACCCTCGAGACGGGCAAATGGTAATAGTTCGATTTTATTAAAGACACACAGATGACACAGACACATCTTCGAGCCCGTTCCTTAAAATTTATCAGACCACAGAGCAACGTAACGATCGTTAGGGCAACGTTAATAATGTCGAGACTACCGGCCCAGCTGGTCGATTCTGTAAAAATCTCACCGTGAAAACTTGCGTGGAGTGAGCTGTCAGAGTCATCCCACGGATGCTAGGGATTGACCAAATTACATTTACAATCATAATCGAGATTTTATTTATTTTTTTATGCTAATTTTAAAACATAATCATTTTATATTATTTGTAAGCTAGAAGGGTGTCTAAACATTACTATTTAGGGGGTTTTAAAATAAAATAGTCAAATAGAAATTCAGACAAAACTCAATTTCTGTTTTGCAATTTTATTTAAAAACCCCCTAAATAGTAATGTTTAGACACTTAAATACTAGCTTTGAAATAATAAAAAATATCACTAGAATAGCGTAAAAAATATTTTTAAAATCTCGATTATGACTGCAAAAATGTGCTTGGTCCATCCCTAGCATCAGGTGGAATGACACTGAGAGCTCACTCCACGCTCACTTCACTTAAGTTTTCACGGTGAGATGATTACAGAATAGCATTGCTGTTCTGTAAAGTGTGTAAACTTGGAACTTCACTCAAGTGACCGCAAACAATGAGGGTTTTCTGAAATGACGTTCACTAGGTGGCATGACTGAGACGTCAGGTCCGCGCACCTGTCAAAAGTGCCAAACCGCCTTTATTTTAGTTGTGACTGAATGAAATGACGAACGTCATCCTAAATTTTATAATCATTGTTGAAATGGAAGACCTTTTGTCAAAGTGGCGCCAACTGGTGGCGGGAATTTTCCCTCATTCGAAATTCGAAATTCGAAAACCCTCATTCGATTCGATAGAACTCATTTGTTTTTAAAGTAATATCATCCCAGTTACACAACGAGACACCGGCGCGGCGGCACCGTGCCGAAGTGGTGTTTATAGAATAATAATTAACTCTTAATAATTGGTAGTATCTACATGATTCTGTTTCACCAAGCCGAAGAGGGGACGTCTTTGGCTTGGTAAGCACAAGTTTTGCTGTGTACCTACAAATTGTAACGTAAATAACGCACAAGCTCTTGAGGGGTCATTGTACACGTAATATTATGAACAACTTGCGATTGCGAGCGACCAAACCTGAAATCGCGAAAAAAAATCAGCTGTTCCCTACATTTTGACGAGCTATTCAATTCAATTCAATTTCTTTATTTTAGACTAATGTGTCCATGTAGTGTTATTAATTTATTATTCGTAGGTATATACATAAAAAAAAACTTAAGAATTATGTTAGTACTGGCACAGATAATTTAATACCTACTACGCGGTAGGTACTGGAATATATGAGGAACTATTTAACATGGATGGTGTATCCACTGCCTCCATAGAGGACTTTCTATTTTCTCAGCAATGACCCTCAGGTAGCTGTTGGAACTGTCCCTCACCCTACGCATGAGCGATGCCGCTCGCTTCCAGATTAATGGCATGGAAGCCATCCACTTGTGCGTCAGCAAACATCACTGATGCGCTGCAATATCTAGGCAGTTCCATCAGCAACCCGAAAGCATTGTCGTATTGGACCCGCAGAGCGTTATGCGAACATGCACACACATGAACATGAACATGCGTTATGCGCACAGATAACGCATTCTGCGGCGTGGGAGTCGGTGCTGTCGCGGAACGGAATGCGGGAATATTGTAATTTTCTGTACATTTTATCTATACCTTTAGAATTAACTTTATATTTTTATTTATTTTTTAATTGCATATTATTTGTTACATGCTGCACCGGTCGACGTCATCGCGTCAACGCCGGCTATCGCTGAAAACCAGCGCTGGGGCTCCGTTTCGCATGGGGTCGCGGCATTATGCTGAGCGGTAACCGTTTTGCGTAGATGTGACGCATATTTTCCCCAAAACTTGTTTTATAAATTGTTATTTTATTTTGTTGTTCTTTGCGTCATGTTTACCGCAAATAAACGTATTTTCTTTCTTTCTTTCTTTTTTCTTTCAACATACGGTACCTAAATGTAGGGAACATCTGTTTTTAAAAATTGTTCATAATTATGAGTACAATGACCCCTTAAGAGGTTGTGGTTACACCTCGTAAAGCCTTGATTCCGGCGTTCTTCAGGAGGTCGTCGATCCGTCTTGACAGGTATCATAAAGTTTCGTACCTTGCAATTACAATCAATGACAGAAATAGTATGCAAGTATGAAGTACTTACTTTTCCTAAACCTAAGCTCATTGGTGACCAGCACATCGATGCTGGCCCACTGCGCAGCCACCAGGTCCTCGGGGCTGAACACTCCGAAGTCGACCGTGCCCTTGCTGATGCGGCGGAGACAGTCTAGCCTGAATTTATAATAATTATAAGAAGTGCGTTTTACTAAGTCAACCAGTCTTACCAAGTCTTACCAAGTATTACCCAGTAACTGGGTTGTGGAGGTCAGATGGTAGTCACTCCATGTAAAATACTGGTATTCAGCTGCATCCGATTAGACTGGAAGCCGACCTCAACATAGTTGGGTTTTTTTTTTTTTTTTTTTGGAATGGCATTCTCGCAGTGTGACCACTTGGGGTCGAGACTGCTTAACCCGGACTATCCTGTGGGTGCCTTAAGCGAACTCAAAGCCTCCAGCCAGGGGCAAGTTTTACTTATAAACTAAGCGACTGCGCACTAAGGGCACCCCCTGTGGGGTACGGACCTCGGCTTAGGGCGTCGCTGACTAAGAGAGGACAGCAAGGTACAATTGGCTGGCTCAAATCGGGGTTATTATTATTGACAGGGGAGTTTAAAGCTACAGGCTCAGCTACGCCACCAGCTGGCTCGTTATTACCGATCAAGGGAGATGAATTTACATTTACAGGGAAAGTTCGTCTACGCGGAGGACCTCGGCGGCGAGGTCGGAATGATGATTTTTGTGATCTGTGTTTGCGTACTAGAGTACTAGTAGCACTACTACTTTCCTGGAGGAGGGTAATAGGGTCATCAGGTTCAGAGAGTGCAAGTCGCGGACGGCGGACTTTACTGATTCGAGAGGGGACATAATTAGCGGACGCGACAACCAGAGGGTTGCGGTGCTTCGCGGCAGAGTCAAAGAAACGCTTGGAAAGGCGTTTCAAGAATTGACGGATGGTCGGGATTCTAAGGTCTAAATGGAGGTTTTCGTTCCGAACGAACCAAGGGGCTCCCGTTACCTTTCGGAGGCAACGGTTTTGAAGGGTCTGCATCCTATGGATGTGGTGGGACTTTGCGTGAGCAAAGACTGGGCCCGCAAAGGTCATGATGGGGCGAATGCACGCTGTATAGATACGCAACTTGCACTTAAGGGACAACTTGCTGCGTGCATTCATAACCGAATGGAGTCTACCAAGAGCAAAGTAGGCCCGCGAACGAGCCTTCTTTATGTGCTCTGAAAACGTAAGGTGCTCATCGAGCGTCACACCTAGATATTTGGCTCGCTTCTCCCAAGGGATCGGCTTGCCAAACATGGTGATCGGGCGGGGGGGTTTACATTTTTTGCTTCGCTGTCTCGTAAAGAGAACAGCTTGGCTCTTATCGGGATTGACTTCGATTCTCCACTTCCGAAACCACTTGGCGAGTGCATCGACAGCGGTTTGGAGAGTGCGAGAGATCGAGTCGCGAACCATGCCCTTGTAGTAGATGGCCGTATCGTCTGCGAACAGAGCCAACTGTGCCCTCTCGCTACGCGGGATGTCGCTAGTAAAAAGTGTGAAAATTAAGGGAGAAAGCACAGAGCCCTGAGGGACCCCTGCGCGAATAGGGTGGGGAGAGGAAAGCGCTCCTTCGATACGATAGCGAAAGGTGCGGTTTGACAAAAAGTCTCGTAAGACGAGCACGAGACGATCTGGCACACCAAGTTTGTAAAGCTTATATAATAAGCCGTTGTGCCAGACTTTGTCAAACGCTTTCGCTATATCGAAGAAAACAGCACCAGTCATCGCACCGCGCTGGAAACCAGCGCTGACATGCTCGACTATACGGTGGACCTGTTGTACGCAAGAGTGTTGGGTTCGAAAACCAAACTGCTCGTTAGGAATAAGGCCCTTTGTCTCAGCATAATCCCTGAGTCGCTTATAAATAAGTCTCTCATAGATTTTGCCGAGGACATTGAGCAGACTAATGGGGCGGTAACTGGAGGGCTCGCGCTTAGGCTTGCCGGGCTTAGGAATACCGATAACGGTGGCCTGTTTCCAGGCTTGAGGAAAGATATTATTACTCATGGCACCATTGAAGATGATGGTCAAGAGCATAATCAAACGGGCAGGGAAGAGTTGGAAGACCCTATTGGTCATTCCATCTGAACCAGGGGCTTTACGGGGTTTCAGAGCCTTGATTATCTCGTGCACCTCGTCTGGAGTGACGGGGGGCAGGGGACAATCAGGGTCTTCGACCGGAGGAAGGGAGGCTCTACGTTCGACTTCAGCGTCCACCTCAGAGAGGTGAGCTTGGTCTACTGGTTGAGAGCTGGGAGAGCATTGGGCCTCAAGACTATCGGCAAGGCATTCAGCCTTGTCGATATCATCGAAAGCGATGGTATTGTCTGGGCGGACTAGAGGGGGCATGGAGGTAAACTCCCGGGACCTGAGCTTCCTCTGAAGCTGCCAGAAGGCAAGATGGGTAGGCTCAAGCTCGCTCAGCATCTTATCCCAACCGGCGGAACGCAATTCCTCCATGCGTGTCTTTACAGATTTCTGTAAATAGCGCATGTGGACTTTGTTCAAGCGGCAGGGAAAGCTGCTGTAGGCACGGACAGCCGCGTTCTTCTCATTCAACAGAGCACGCACATCGTCAGGCAACTTCCAGCGGTGGTCATCCACCGCAGGAACTTCCCTTGAACAATCGTTCATGACTGATTGTACGTATTCCGTGAATGAGTCGATCGCAGCTGTCGTGTCAGCGATAGAGTCAAAGTGGTCAGGTATGGAATCTAAGAGTGGGGAAGTGGAGGATTTCAGACATTCGCTTACTTTCCTCCAGTCCGTCACTATTCGGGAGGGAGGGGGTTGAGAGGGGTCGGGGCGACCGATGCGGGGGACCAGATTTAGAATAACGGGACGGTGATCAGACGATAGTTCATGTATCGCCTCTATAGAGTCCAACCGAAGGTTGATATTCTTTAGGAGCGCTACATCAAGTACGTCCGGGGTATAACTAGAGTCATAGGGAAAATGAGTGGGAGTCATGGGAGCAACAACATCGAAATGTAATCGCGGACAGAGGTTGAGCAGGTGTCTACCTCTGGTATTGGTGATGGAGCTATTCCAGGCGGAATTTTTAGCGTTGAGGTCCCCCGCTATGATAACGGAGTCGCTCAAGCTAAGAAGGGCAGAGAGGTCGGCAGACAGAGATTGGAAATTCTCTGTGACACCGGTATAGGGAGGAAGATAAGCCGATACAAGAGTGATCGGCTGGTGACCTGTCATACCTAAGCGGCAGACGGACACTTCTAATCGCGATAGGGGGGGAGCATCCATAGGAATACAGTATAGGGAGGATTTATAATAAATAAGGGTTCCGCCCTTATGACAACGTTCCCTGTCATTGCGAACTATGCGATAGTTGGCAATTGACGGGTTACGATATCTGGGCTTCAAAAAGGTTTCCTGTATGAGGAGGATATCAATTTGGTGATCGCGGAGGAAAGAGGCGATCTCATCACGTTGGCCTGTGAGGCCGTCGGCGTTGAAAAAGCCTAAATTAAGGGACCTGGGTTTGAAACGCTCTTTAATTCCTCTATCCATTATTGAGTTAATTGTTGGAGTAGGAATTCAGGGCGCGCGTGATCTCGGGATACGCTTGATAGATCTTAAGGATCTGAGGAAGATCGCGGGCACGTTGCGCGACTTGCAACTCCCTGGCCATTTGCCATGCTCGCGGGGTGTTAAAGGTCAGGAAGGTGGAGGCGATGATGCTGAAAGGATCAACAACATCGTCGCCGCTAGCCACTGGGGTGGGTGCGGGAGGGTTAGCTAAAGCGGCAGGGGCAGCTTTAGGAGCTGGTGGAGGAGGCACGGGGGCCTGAGAAGGAGCGGGAAGAAGTCCGCTGACTCTGGGGTCCCTGGTGGCTGGAGTGAGAGTGGGAGTGGGAGTGGGCTGTGAGCTCACCAAGGCAGGGAACGCCTGCTGTTGGGGAGCTGGAAACCACGCATTAGGCCGCTGAGGGCTTAATCGCGTGTTCAACGGGATGTTGAAGTTATAATGAGGCTGAGGAGGAGGATATTCTCGCTGCTGGCGAGCGTTTGCACGCTTGGCCAGCTTAGAGGAATGGGATTTAGGGGCTTTAGGACAGCCACGGTAATTGGCTGGATGCCCTGATTCGCCACAGAGCACACAGCTCGGCAAATCAGTGCAGAGAGCACGATCTTTTGGGCGGGTACAATCAGAAGTACCATGATCACCCAGGCACTTGACGCACCTGGGTTTAGCATGGCAATTCCGTTGGGAATGGCCATATAATTGGCAACGGTGGCATTGACCGATGATGCCGCTTTTATGGGGCTTTTCAATCTCAATGCCCGAGAGATTGCAGATCGAACGGACCTGGAAGATGGGGTGATACCCATCGACGTGGGAACAGATGACGAGCACCATGTCATACGCGTCTCCGGTACGGGAGCGGTACATGCGGTGTACCTCGTCTACGGGGATATTTTGCGACTGAAGGTCGGCTTTGATCTCCTCAGCGGGGATTTCACGAGGGATCCTACGGATCACCACTCGTGTCTGACGCTCCTCTGGGAGGGTGTATGTATGGAAAGACACATTCCTTTCCCTGAGGAGTTTAGAGAGAGCCCGAAAGTCATTAGACGTCGGGACCGTCACCTTAATACCCGTTTGGGTGGAACGAGCGCTGGTGAAGTTGATCCTAAGATCAACGCACCAGCGCGAGACATCCGTCCACTTCGCTTTATCCTGAATATATAGCGGAGGCGGAGAATTCTTCTTCTGTGAAGCAGAAGAAGAAGAAGTATCGGTCAGGCCGGAAGGTACCCCAGAGGTTGGGACGGAAGGAGGGACTGCGGCAGAGGAAGCCACAATCGGAGTAGGCGCTACGGTAGCGGGAACGGGGGCGGGAGCTGAAGGCGGAGGGGAGGGGATAACCCTTAAGGCCTCTTTCTTTGCAGCCGGGGCATGAGAGCTGGCTTTCAGCTTCTTCTTCCTCTTCCCTCCTTGGACGGTGGTGAAACCATCGTCCTCGGTAGAAGAGGAGGAAGAAGAGGCCGAAGCGGAAGCGGACTCCTCAGCCTCCGAGGAGACGGAGGAGCCGCTTGAGTAAGGCGAGGTGGGACGAGCCGAAGACACCGACGCTGGAGCGTCGGTGTCCATCGCGACGGTCGCGGAGGGAGTAAGCTCTAATGCATCGCTGAACTCAGCGATGCTAGAGGAAGAGGGGACGGGGGGGGACGCTGCCTGCTGATAGGCAGTGGCTATGCGCGCCTTAACTTCGGGGACTCCAAGGAGGAGCCCAAGGAAAAATTCGGGGTCCTTGAATAGGTACCCTTTCGCGAACTCGAGAAAGTCTGCGGAGTTAGACATGACTCAAAAGAAAAAAAGAAATCGCGATCGCGGAAGGCAATGGAACCTGATGGCCCTAACTAACTCCCCGAGTGGGAAGGCCCGGGGATGTGTGTCACTCCCTGCCGGGTGTAGGCAGGGAGGTGTGTACCTATGGTGTAACCTATAAGTGTGTCGTCCGTTGCCAATCTTAATGTGCAACGGGGCCCTGGCTAGCGACTAGCGCGAAGGGTGTAGACACACCCTAAAGACACTAGCTCCTACGCTGTTGAGGGAAAACTGTCATCCAGTGCCGACTAGGAGACCCCCCAAGGCCGGTTATCACTGGGACCCGTCCAACTGACTGCCTCGCCCTGAAGGGGTTCGGCGGGTGTGTTGGGTCAACACCCCACTCGGCTTCGTTGGCACCGTAAGGTATCCACCGAGGACCACGAAACTGTGGATTTGCCCGGAAGGGGCTTAATGCAGGGACTCGCGGTATGACGAAACCAGTTATAGAAATATTCTGCCTTGAAAAAGGCACTTTTTTTGACCATGGACCGACCAGCTAATTAAATAAATAATCAACTGATCGATGATCGGAGTAGCCGAGAGAGGCTACGAGATCGTTACGAGAGCGCAACGAAAGCTAACAAGACTCAGGACAACGGGTCATGAACGGCGGAGCAATGAACCCACGACCGTCCACAACGAGTGCCAAGCGTCAAGTGGCATAGTTGGTTGGGAAAAGTAGGCCGATTTTTATAAGAAGTGCGGATGTGTACACACGGCTACACGCTATACATTTCCAGTTTACACTGACCTCTCATTGTAAGGAAATCCTATACAATGCGAGATCAGCTTATACTGGAAATGTATAGCTTGATCTGTAGCCGTGCGTACATACAGGGTGTAAAAAGACATCACAAAGCCGTCAACTATGCATACTGTACCTACATCTAACTAAGTAGCTTTGCTCAAAAATTATTGCTGGGAAACGACTTTTATTTTTAGTTATAAAAAAAGCTATTTATTACGCGCAATATAACGCGAACCCAGGCAAACGGTCTACGCACCTTCGCTCTACGGTACGCGTAGGTACTTGTCGGAAAAAGTTTAGTAATAACACTTGAAATACGTTTTAGTAAAAAAAGTTGCGACTTTGACTTTCAATATCTCCAGAACAAGTGGATTCCCAGGTATGGTCTAATGGAAAAAAACGATCCAAATAATGGGTACAATATGTAGCTTTCGGCTACACCCACATTTCATTGTAATAGGGGGCGAGCCTATTGCCATCAACTGGGCAAGAATCCAGACTCCGGGCTGCTATTGCTACGACCCTTTTGCCCCGTTCATACGTCTGGTCATTCACGCACACCGGTTGCGAGTACTACGCACCTGACTTTTCTGAAGAACATCACCAATAAGGTTACTATTGTCCCCTTCCGGCGGTTCCACTCACATCTGCCTTGTAAATACCTTTATCTACACCCATGCTATAAAACCTCTTTAAAAGTTTCTGAAACAGTTAGCTTATTGCCAACATTAAAACAGCCAGTGTCATAGTAACCATGGTAACCATAATAGCATCCAAACGGGTGTTTTAATGTTGTACTGAATTTCATAATGCAACTCGTTTTCAAAAAAAGAACATTGTAATGCACGCGCGTTTCACTACAACAGCGCAGTAATTTAAAAAAAGAACTTATTCGAATTCACGTCGCATACTATGACGCCGGCCGCCATGTTCGATACGAGTATTAGTATTGCAAACAATATTGCAAAAAACTGTTTCAGAACCTTTTATAGAGGATTGATAACATGGATGTAGATAAAGTCTTGTATGCAACTGTATATAATTAGGTATTAAAACACTCATGTGATCAACCCACATTCGTGTTTTAATACCCCTTATTATACGTCAGTTGCATAAATAACTATTAGTCGCTTTTGATTCATCCTCTGAACATGACCAAACCATCTAAACATACTCTTTTCAATATTTGTCACTACATCTTCTTATAAACCGCACCGTTGCCTTATCACATCATTCCTCAGCCTATCATTCACAGTCACACCACACATGCTTCGCAAGGAACACATTTCCACAGCATTTATTCTAATTTCATGCTTCTTTTGCCACACCCAACATTCACTTCCATATATAAGCGTAGGCTACACATTAAGCTATACATTTCCAGTATAAGCTGATCTCGCATTGTAAGTATAGGATTTCCGTACAATGAGAGGTCAGCTTGTACTGGAAATGTATAGCTTGATACCTACAAACAATTTACACAATTTGTTACAAAAAAATAATAAAACTACACACGTGTAATAACGTGCCAGTGTAATTGACAAATCGATTTAATTCAATTTATTATCGATTTAGATTATTTTTCAATTTTGATTTTAGGTTAATCTAGGCTCAATGCGTTAAGTGCAACAAAGCAGCTGTCAAATTTTCTCATTCGATTTTGAACTTAACCATCAACATTTTATGGTTTAAAATCATTTGGAGAAATTTGACAGTTTGGATGATGTGCTGTTTAGACACAGCTACATATCAAGCTATACATTTCCAGTGCAGGTCTGCACCCTAATGAGGGCTTTCTGAAATGACGTTCACTAGGTGGCAGCTCTGAGCCGTCAGGTCCGGGCACTTGTCAAAAGTGTCAAAGCACCTATATTCGTTTTCTGTAGTCAAGATTGAATGATGAACGAATTAATGAAACGAATGATGAACCTCATCAATTAGTTTATATTCATTTTCGAAATGGAAGACCTCTTGTCAAAGTGATGCCAACTGTGGCGTGAATTTTCATGAAACCTTATTGCGGAACACATATAGTGCCTATTTCACGATATCCGAATAGCCACTACCTACTTACCGAATAAATTCAAAAATGGAACAGAATTTGTATGAAATTATCTGTCAAGTGGGTCAATAGGAACTTAAACGTAGGTGGTGAAACATGCCCTTACAGTAGGAATCGGTTTCATTTTGACAGTTTGTTACGAACTCCTTGGTTTCCTCAAACTTTTTAGAAGTTTTTTTTATATTTTTGATACGAATGTTGTTCTTTCTTTTTCCTTCTGCTCATGCCTGTCAAAGGTTTGCGTTTCCAATATTTTGTAATATTTTTTCATTTATCCACTAAAATCCTTTTATCACACTAAGCTTTAGTTTTATTTCATTCCACCAACCATTAAGGCCCAGGAGGCCAATTCCGGCGGCATGGAAATTATCTCCATGGTCGAAATAACAGTCGAGAAACTGCTTATCTCCGTCGAAAACGAAAAAATGCTATTCTAACGATCTCCATTCATAAATTTTTCGATCGCAAACCAGCGAGATATCACGGCTGGTCCTAAGGTATGGAGATATGAAATCTCCGTTTGAACATCTGTCAAAATTTACATTCGTAGGTTTATATTAGTATTTTTTTTTTTGGTACCTACATGTAGAGGCTTAGGGGTTTATGGGTTTCATAAAGGGGGGCCAAATTTTCATTATTTTTGCGATAGGACACACCGTTTTCGAGAAAGCAAAATAAAAAAAAATACAGTACTGTTTTTGCACTTGAAGTCAAGGTGTTATGTTGGTGTGAATTTTAGTTCATGACAACTAATTTTATTCCACACCGTATTCGCGATTAAAAATAGTTTTATTTAGTTTGAAAATTAAAACCTACCTACGTCAGAAAAAGGACACAAATCACAGAGCACTATATAATACTACACAAATCATGCGAAATGCGTTTCGGATCACGCTACTTTGCAATTACTATTTTCAGTATCTAAGTAGGTAATTATAAAAAAAAACACAGTTATAGGAACACAATATACTAAAATTATCTTTTATAATGCGTTTGCTTGGATTTAATGAATTAAACATACGTTATTAATACTAAAAAAAGAAAAACGTAGCATAATCGATTATAATCAAAGTGAATCGATAAAAATGGAACGTCTTTTAGACGAGATTATTTTCTCCGTTGTAAATCTTTCTCCATGGTCTACCAGAATACGGTTTTTTGATAGTATCGAGATTTGAACCGGACATTGATGCGGAGATTTGAAACAGAGATTTATCTCCATGGTCGTGATATCTAGCTCGAGCCCGGAATTGGGTCCCTGGAGGCCAATTCCGGTGGCATGGAAATTATCTTCATGGTCGAAATATCAGTCGAGAAACTGCTTATCTCCGTCGAAAACGAAAAAATGCTATTCTAACGATCTCCATTCATAAATTTTTCGATCGCAAACCAGCGAGATATCACGGCTGGTCCTAAGGTATGGAGATATGAAATCTCCGTTGGAACATCTGTCAAAATTTACATTCGTAGGTTTATATTTGTTTTTTTTTTGGTACCTACATGTAGAGGCTTCGGGGTTCATGGGTTATATAAAGAGGGGCCAAATTTTCATAATTTTTGCGATAGGACACACCGTTTTCGAGATATAAGCAAAAGGAAAAAAAAATACAGTAGGTACTGTTTTTGCACTTGAAGTCAAGGTGTTATGTTGGTGTCAATTTTAGTTCATGACAACTAATTTTATTCCACACCTTTATCGCGATTAAAAATAGTTTTATTTAGTTTGAAAATTAAAACCTACCTAATACGTCAGAAAAAGGACACAAATCACAGAGCACTATATAATACAACACAAATCATGCGAAATGCGTTTCGGATCACGCTACTTTGCAATTACTATTTTCAGTACCTAAGTGGGTAATAAAGTGGGTATAAAAAAAACAGTTATAGAAACACAATATACTAAAATTATCTTTTATAATGTGTTTGCTTGGATTTAATGAATTAAACATACGTTATTAATACTAAAAAAAGAAAAACGTAGCATAATCGATTATAATAAAAGTGAATCGATAAAAATGGAACGTCTTTTAGACGAGATTATTTTCTCCGTTGTAAATCTTTCTCCATGGTCTACCAGAATACGTTTTTTTGATAGTATCGAGATTTGAACCGGACATTGATGCGGAGATTTGAAACAGAGATTGATCTCCATGGTCGTGATATCTAGCTCGAGCCCGGAATTGGGTACCTGGTTCCGAGCTTGGTTTAGCTCGGTGTGTAAGTGAAATGGCGTTATGGCTGTCTAGTTTGACGCACGAGACAGAAGATTCTCACGCGCACCGGAATTATGTCGTAAAAGTGCAAATAAAATCGTATAAAATTAGAAATTAACTATTTAATAAAAAGTAATCCATCACTGGATGCAGTTTGGAATTTGACATTTCATGGTATATTTTTAATTATAATTGCTAATGAAGGCATAAACAGCTTTTAAAGATTATTAGGAGGTATGTTTAAAGATTTTTTTGGTGCACTAAAGTACCTATGTTTAATTATGTTTTGGCTTCCATCACTGTATGCGAAAAGGACTTGAACATATCATATTTTTTTTACATGTCAAAATTATTTACGGTTTATGAGACACACAGCTTTAAAAAACCACCTTTTTGATCGTTTTCAGGAAATCTGCGCCTTAAATATATACAGTCCATCCCATCGTCTTCACAGTTCAACAACATTTATTGCGATAATTACTCTGTTGAGCGGACAAATTCAAACTTAATATGTATTATATGAATCAGAGTGGATTAGCAATAGAAAGCTTCAAAATATTCCGATTCTGATTGATAGAGTATGTCACACAATTAGGGTGCTGATCTCGCATTGTATAGGATTTCCGTACAATGAAAGGTCAGTTTGTACTGGAAATGTATAGCTTGAAATGTAGCCCTATATACATTCAGGAAAATTAATTAGTCCGGTCAAAATAGACATTTCAATTAACAAAAACCATTAACCACTACTTTTATGTCTATTTTGACCGGACTATAATGGTTTACCAGAGATTTACTCAATGTCAAATTGTAGTGTAGCTATTTCATAAATCTTTCAAAGGTTGACAGCTGTTGTATACAGCAGACAATTTAAAGTAGGTACAGTAGTACCCAAGTAATAAGGCGCGTCGTGAATCTTCGTTCGCACAGAAAAGAAAGTATGGCCCCGAAGATTAACGAGAATACTTAAAACTTACAATCAACCTTAGATCACTACTTTAAGGTTCATAATACACTGCAGCTGTTAGTTCCGTCTCACTCGCAAGTATGGCGGCTGTCAAGTGGTGCGCGCTAACATGGCGGCAGCTACCGACCAATAGCGGTACAGGAAAAAGCGTGGAGCGTGCCGATTGGTCAATAGCATTTCCCGCGCTTTGAAAATTCATCTTCTGCGCAGGTACATCGATAAGCCATATTAGTTGAGTAATACTGTACCACCTAGTAAACCACATGAATGTCCGCTGTCAGAAAGTTTTTATTTTTCGTTAATTAATTAATTACTTATTTTGTTTTATAAAGTTTGCGAGGCTACTAACAGTAGTCGGACACGCAAGCGGGTTAAAAATTATTTTCCATTAGGTACTGGATGATATTACCTGTCAGTCCCTAACACACATTCGACGCCAGCTTTCTCTTTGTCCAGCACTGGGCAATGCGTGGGCGCACGCTTGTAGAGACCACGACCTTCCACGATGCAGAGGCGTACTGTGGAAGAAAGAAATTATAATTGTTACATAACAGATTTTACATAATCTATACATACTATACATATTATACTACTTAATAAGGTTGACTAAAAATTTTTGACTAGAAATTTTTTGATTGTAGAAATAGAATCGCTCCGAAGTAAATGCCATTTGTCTAGGCCCTCTGGGTATCTATTCATACACAAAATCTCTTAAGGGGTCATCATGAACAGTGGCGTAACTATACCGTTCGAGGCCCGTGGCAAATTCATCGGATTTTTACTATATAAATGTGTATTATTAAATGTTGGGAGTTGGGATTCTCCTCTGACCGGGGGCCCCTTCCGGCTGGGGGCCCGTGGCATTTTGCCGACTTGCCACCCTGTAGTTACGCCACTGATCATGAACAACTTTTACTATGAGACCAAACCTGAAATCGCGAAAAAAAATCAACTGCTGCCTATATTTTGACGAATTATGCGAACATAAATTAAATGTACTGAACAGCAGATTTTTTTTTCGCGTCTTCAGGTTTGGTCCCATAGTAAAAGTTGTTCATAATGATGAGTACAATGATCCCTTAAAATACACTGTCACTGTTTACACTTACACCCTCTATAGATATACTGAAATTTCGAAGCGCGTCGTTTCAGCCGTATTCTAAGAAGACATACGCACGGCTACAGATCAAGCAACTGGATGACTTCACATAATTTAGAAATTAATCATGCTAAAACTAAACTAATGGTTTTCCACCCTTATCAAAAAGCTCCTCTACACTTAAATTTCACCTTTAACGGCTCAAAATTGGAAACTGTTGATGACTTTACACTACTTGGACTTACAATAGATAAGCATATCAACTGGAAAACACAAATACAAAAAACCCGTTCAAAAATCTCAAAATTCTCATACGCTCTTCGAGAAATTAAAAAGACCACCGATCTACAAACCGCCCTCACCACGTATTATGCGTATGCCAATGCATGGCTTAGCTACGGTGTAACCCTCTGGGGAAATAGTACAGATGCACTGACACTCTTTACCCTACAAAAGAAACTAGTTAGAATCATGGTAAATATTGATCAAACTAACAGCTGCAAACCCTATTTTCTAAAACATAATATTCTAACCCTCCCCAGTATTTATATCCTAGAAATATGTAAATTTGTCCGTAAGCATCAAGAGTTCTACACAAAACGCGAAGACATCCAATCACAGTACACACTTAGGCACCGATCGAGGCTAAACATACCAACATCCAGGCTAAAAATGCATTCCACAAGTCCCTACGTAATGTCTATAAAGATATACAATAAATTACCAGACATAATAAAGAAAGAAGAAAAGTTCAATATATTTGTAACAAAACTTAAAAACTTATTAATAAAAAAATGCTATTATTCCTTAGATGAATATTTAAATGATAAACATAAATAATAAGAGAAATGTTTAAAGTATATGTTAGGGAAATTACTAATATAATAAAAAATGACATAAGAATAATAATAATTGATAACAAAAATTAGTGATAGTCACGCAATTTATAGATATGTTTAAAATAAAAATGGTATGATATGGTAATTATTAATATAACAATAAATGATAGTAATAAATAATCTAATATAATAATAAAATAATATAACAAAAATAATAATGCAATTAAAATACTTAGAAATACGAGTACTTAATAATAAATTAAATTGAATAATATAGCAATAATAGTTATTCATGATCTCCTAAAACACGGCTTCCTCTCTCCTACCCTTTTGCTGTGCCCTACAGGGTCCATAATGATCTAAATTATATATTATACCACCTAAGTACACATTATGGTAAAGCATTAAAGATATTGAGTATTGAGTATTGAGTATTGAGTAAGCTATACAATTCCAGTATAAGCTGATCTCGCATTGTATAGGATTTCCTTACAATGAGAGATCAGTGTAAACTGGAAATGTATAGCTTGATGTGTAGCCGTGTGTACTATACTACTGCAAGATTATTATTCTGTGTTATTGCAGTGTCCTTAACCTAAATATAAATAAATAAGTAGCTATCAACATTATTATTATGTGCACCTTATTTGCAATATTAATTAGCGTATTTACAGTTATATTTATAGTCATACAGGTCATCATTATTTAGGTATGCACCTCGGTAAAATCCTTGAACGGTTTTGTGGAATTACTGTGGTAGGCAGGTAAGTACCTATTTTCCTTGTAAAATAATAATAAGCATCAAGTTATTGGTATTATGAATGTTATTTATTTATAATGTGCAGCGCAGACGACACACTTTTTGTGCGATCTAGTCTGTGGCGCACAAAATGTCTGCATGCATGGCACACAAAAAGTCCGTCGGGGGGATTGTAATGTACGCAGATACAACACACACGACGCACATCTTTGATCATTCTGTCGGCCGTAGGTTCTATTTTCACACATTAAAAAACCGGTCAAGAGCGAGTCGGACTCGCGCACCGAGGGTTCCGTTCCGATTTCTGAAAAAGTGTGCTATTTAGAGACATCGTTTTATTTTTCCTGTAATCTTTACATAAACTTCTACCACATAGAATAATTTCAGATTTTTCTCTTCGCAAACTTCGGAGATATGGGGGGGAACGGTATTTTTTTTTACATTTTCCATCAAAAGTCGAACACTGTGCGGCCTAAAAAAAAATAAAAATATGTTTGAGAATGTGCAAACAGCGCTCTTTCATATGATACCCCAGATGACCTAGTAGCTCCACTTTGAATTTTTAAGACCCCCTTTCACCCCATGTTGCAAAAAAAATACATATATTTTTATTTCTTTCTTATTTGCAAAATAGTTGGGTAAACGTCATCTAAAACTGTTCCAAATTTCAAGTTGATAGCACTAGTAGTTCTTGAGATATCCAGCTGTGACAGACAGACAGACAGACAGACAGACAGACAGACAGACTGAGTCACACCATAAGGGTTTCTTTTTTACCATTTTGGTACGGAACCCTAAAAAGTGCGTCACGGATAGTCTGTCGTCTGCGCTGCCCCTAAGAAACAAACCATGTGCCCGATCGCGATGGGATTCCCTCTCGGCACTTCTCAGGGGCCTCAGGGGACGAGTTTCCAAAAAGACGATGATAACAAGTTAGTTACAACCATAGAAATATTTAAAAAAATTATGTTTACAACTAATAAGATTTTAAACTAAAGATCACGTATAAACGAAACTTTGATTCCCAATGAACGCTTTTGGGAGATGAAATTTCAAAAATCTTTCCATGTGCTTAGTTTCTGTATATACCTGTATATACCTAGGTACTCATGGAACTTGTGTGATCATGCTTCTAGCTAGACCCAGCGGGAAGGAACAAGGCGTTAAGTTATATTATAGGTATCATAGTATTTTTATTACATAATCTTAAGGCGCGGTATTAGCTCAATATTCACAAAAATTGGTTTCTCAATTCTCAATTCTCAATTCTTTATTGCGTTCCATAATGTTATAATAACAGTTGGTAAGCTTAAAAATAATGTCACAATTATGGACCCTGTCGGGCACAGCATAGTAGGAGAGAGGAGGAAGAGCGCTTATTTTGGTCGCTTATTATTTATTTACTTATAAATGTATTTTGATTTAATGAAATACTATTTTTCCTTTTATTATTTAATTTATTTAAGCAGTTAATTCACGAAATATATATAATATTATTTCCTTAATTACTAAATATATTTGGTTACTGCAGGTACTCATTGCATGATTATTTATTTGTTAAATGACTAGAATTTATTATTATATTTGGTTACTGTAGGTCTCAGTCTATTGCACGATTATTATTGTAAATGACTAGAAATTATTATTAATTATATTTAGGTGATTAAGTATTTATATTAAATGTAATATTTGTATAATTAAATAGGTATTTATTATGGACTATTATTTAGATATTGAAGTATTTATAATAATTGTTTTATTTGTTTAATAATGAATGTATTATAAAAATATAGTATTAAATGTAAATTTTCTATTGTAAATTATAATTTATCATCTAAATATTCTTATAAACTATAATAGCTTTTGTCCAATAAAAATAGTTTCAACTCATTAATAAAACTGTTATCTTTATTTATATTTTTTAGGGGTTCTGGTAACTTATTATATATTTTTATAGACATGACAAAGGCACTGGAGGAGTGCATTTTTAGTTTGTTGTGGTTTCTTGGATTGTCGAGTATGACGTAACACAATGAAACTATCCGACGCAAAAAATACAGTGGACAGAGAAGCGTTTAACGAAATTTTAACCGAATAGAATAGTAAAAAATAGTTTGATATTCCCAATAAAAAATTTGGAAATTGCTCCACAAAAATAAACTTCAGCGTCGAACATCTTTGTATTTTCAGCGATAACGACATTCTTTTTTTTATGAATTAAATATTTACCTACCATTTTTTTTAATCTTTAACGGACAATTATTTAATTTATTGTGTATATTCTGAATAATCTAAAGAAAACACGAAAAATAAATGCACATATTAGTTAGCTTAGTCACATCTCCGCAACACAAATATTATTTTTAATTTTCAACCTTATTTCAAGACAGCTAATGGTGACAATAGATTACGCGGTTGTGTGCTGTTTAAAATCGTAGTCAGTCCGCGCCTTAAGGCAAAGCCTTAGGGCAAAGCTTTTGTTCATACAAAAACCGAACGAACCTATATCATTCAAAAATTACTCACGGTTAAAAGATTTAAGTTTTAATTGACATGCTCTTGACCCAAAAGCAAACAATACAATGCAAAACAGATGAATTAATAACCTCCTCCACTTTTGAAGTCGGTAAACAAAGGAAGATTAATTACGAGGTAGGTACAGTCGGTTACAACGCCCATTTCAGAGCTTTGTGATTGTATATGACGCACAATTCTATAGAATGTACAAGGTGGGCCAAAAGAAATCACCCTATTGCTCTATGCTCTTATTTTTGCAAATGGCGGCCAATGTCAAATATGTTTTGACATTTGTGGACTAGACAGATGTAGAATACAAGTGAACAAGCCATGGAGCGATACACTAACCAAGAACGCGGAATAATCGTGTCTATTGAAGAAATATTAAGAAATGAAGTGTAGTGATTTGCACTGACGTGTGCCCGATTTAACCGTTCCAAACTTTTTTGTAGGGTTTTTTGAAGCCTTGTGTTTACGTGAACAAGCCTGAGACCCTGGAAGCCCTCAAGGACAACATTCGACACGAGTGCGAGAATCTGTCGCCCGAAGATGTCGCCGAAGTGATGAAAAATGCCATAAAACGAGCCCGTATGGCAATCAATTGTGATGGCGCCTATTTGGCCGATATCATCTTCTCGACTTGAACAATAAAATTCTAAAGGTTCAAATAAACATAATCAAAAAACAGAATCGAAGTTTTTCATTTAGAAAAAAAATAAGAGCCAAACAACATCGGATGACTTCTTTTGGCCCACCTGTTATCTGAGAAAAGGTGTCCGAAAATTAAGGGTGTGTGCATGAACGAATTAACCACTGGACTACTGGACCACTGGACTGGACTAAAATACAAATGTATGAAAACTCGTTCAACCAGATTACATTTGATTAAATTTTGTGATAAATAACAATAAATGTAATAAAATAATGCACTTACAAGTGAAAAGAAGTAAATGCTGCTTCCGCCGCTATAGTTTTTACACCATTTAACTGAACATTTAGTCATTTTTGGGAGATGTTTTGTTGACAATAGTAAGTGTTTGAGACTGTCGCAAAAACAAGCGACCAAGGCTAGAATTTCCTGGTTACTGGTTGAACGAGTTTCCATACATTTGTATTTTATGTCGGGTCCAGTGGTAAATTCGTTCATGGGTGTGTGGTACGGACCAGCAAAATGAACAACTTTCTCCCGGGGACCAACAACGTACCTAATCGTAAAAACAAAATCAGTCGTCCCATACAAAACTTCAAAATTTGCAATATTTTGATTCTGACTGTACTCTACACTATTTGTATCTGTCACATTATTAAATCTTTTAAAACTTAATGCCAAGGCTTAACTACTACTTTACTTAGTGTTTATTATTTGTATCCTTTATTTCATTAAATATATGTAGGATTGGCCCAAACACCAGAAGTAGAAGTCAGGCATGGCAAGGGGTTACCGCGGCCTTGGCATAGGCAACTGAAGGAACACGGGTGGGTTTTAGTCAGTAAAAGTCTGACACGCCCTCCCGCTCCACCCAGAGCGGGAGAAGTTATTTGATGATTTCCCACCCTCAAAAAAAAAAAAAAAAAAAGGCATGGCAATACACAAATTAATTCAATCGAACAATAAGTTATCAATTTAGAAAATGTAGAAATATAGAAATGATATAAAATTAATTAAATAACTAATAATGATAGTGAAGGCGGTCACATAGGGCAGTACTGACTGTCAGAGACAGTGGTCCACGCACCCACCGCAATAAGGACAGTACTAACTGTCAGAGACAGTGTTCCACATCCAATAACCTGGCAGCACTGGCTGTCGATGGACAGTGGTCCGTGCTCCAAGACGCATCCGTACGAAATGCCCCCAACATTGTGGATATCGCTACGCCCCGCAAGGGGCGTGGCGTGCGGCTCCAGGGCTAAGCCCCCCTACCGCGGAAGCTTTACGGTGGTCCGTAACTACGGACCCCTCATTTTGGTCGCCACTGGCGATGGCTGGTTGGACGTGCTGCATTAACACGCCCATGGAGATGGTGTCTGTCTTTGTGTCCGTGAGCTCGCTACGGCATATGCATACTACCGCTTTCTTCACCGTGTTTCGGCGGTCAACTACTACCGGGTGGAGCCCGCATCTACATGCGTGAAGCCCAGCAGATAGCGACCAGCGACAGAAACACGGACTCTGCGTTCCCACGGATGGGGTGAGTGGCCCCCGTCCGACCCATTTTCAGAGCTAGCCGAGCCTGGGCCGGGGGAGGGGGACCGTGTCGTGGGTGTGAGGGTGGCGTTGTACTGTGTGTCGCCACCCGGTGTCTATGCAAATACGCGCACGCCCGCGCTGCGTATTCGCGTGTGTGCTTTGTGCCTGTATAGAGGTGCATGTCTGGGGTTTGCCACGTGATACGCCTAAATTATCCTAGCACGCACCACGTGACAGCGTATGTATTTGTGGTGAAAGTGTTGCTGTCACAAGTGAGCCGCGTGTAGCCGGGAGCGGCTCACTCGGAAGGTCAGTCCGGTACGGTGATGGGGTCATCGTCCGCAAGCAGGTCGCGGGGCAGGGGCCTAGCGTCCGGGGGGCGCGTATGCCAGGGCGCGATCTGCTTGACATGTGGCCAGGCAGACGCGTCGGCACGCGCGAACATCCCCTTCGCCAGGCGGCCCACAAACTTGTCCAGGCTCTCAATCCCGAGGTCGCGGTGGAGCACGTCGTTCCTCACGAAGCGGGGTGCGCCGACTATTGTCCGCAGCGCAAGGTTCTGCTGCGCGCGGAGCAGCTTTCGGCTAGGCTCGCTCGTGAGGGCGAACCATGATGGGGCGGCATAGGTCAAGATTGGGCGCACGTACAACTTGTACACGCCCAACTTGACACGATGCGGGAGGCGGGACGAGAGCACAGGTCTGAGTAGGTTGCGGGCGACCCTACCCTGTGCGGCGACATTGCGGACGTGTGGCCCCATGGTGAGCCGACGATCGATGGTGACACCCAAGTATTTGACCCGGGGCGACCAATCGATGTCGACTCCTTGCAGCCTGAGGGGTGGTGGTAGACGCGCAGCCCCTGTAAATATCGCCTGCGTCTTACCCACGTTCACCGACAGCCGCCACTTGGCCAGCCAGTCGGGAAGGAGGTCGAGGGCGCGCTGCATTTTGACCGCCGCGTAGTTCGCATTCAGCGAAGTGGTGATGTACGCGGCGTCGTCAGCATACAGCGCGAGCGTCGCTTCTGCTGTAGTGGGGATGTCGTCCGTGTATCGTGAGTAACACGCCGGCGACACGCAGCTACCCTGGGGTACGCCCGCCAACACCGGGCGGGCGCTAGAAAGCGCGCCGTCGACCACCACCCTGAAAGTCCTGTTCGAGAGAAAGTCAGAAACCACCCTAACGACGCGACGGGGCGCGTCGGAGGTGGCCAGCTTGTAGACAAGGCCGTCATGCCATACGCGGTCGAAGGCCTTCTCCATGTCGAGGAGTACTGCGACCGAGTATTCTTTCTTGTTTCTAGCGGCCGCGAGTAGGTGCAGTACCCTCGACAGCTGGAGCGTCGTGCTATGTTCCGCCCGATGCCCCCAACTCCACAGCGCAGCTCCTTATAAAGGCGATCGCTAGTGGTGGGGAAACGTCACAATATTTTACGGACTGACTTCAAGTCCTTTAAGCCAAATGCGTCTGGTGCAAGTTCCACTAGCGCCATCTAGACGCCGTCTCTCGTAGCTGCTAAACAATATGGCTGCCGTCATATACAAAATAAATTACATTTTTAAATATTAGAATATAAAAACATTCAAATATATAAAAAACTAGCTTCTGCCCGCGACTTCGTCCGCGTGAAATTTCTTGTCCCCCCCACCCACCAACCCCGACGCATCGCATCGCAACGCCTGCCCGCGCTATTACTTCGTTTACGCTTAATAGCACCCTTTATGACATTTTTTTCTTTTTGCTCGGCTCTTAAGGTCCCTAGCGTGATGTTAAATAGCCTATATTTTTCCGCATCGCCTGCCCGCGCTATTACTTCGCGCTCGGCTCCTAAGGGCCCTAGCGTGATGTTAAATAGACTATATCCTTCCGCATCGCCTGCCGGCGCTATTACTTTGCGCTCGGCTCCTAAGGGCCCTACCGTGATCATAAATAGCCTATATCCTTCCGTATCGCCTGCCCGCGCTATAACTTCGCGTTCGGCTCCTAAGGGCCCCAGCGTGATGTTAAATAGCCTATATCCTTCGCATTCGGCTCCTAAGGGCCCTACCGTGATGATAAATAGCCTATATCCTTCCGCATCGCCTGCCCGCGCTATTACTTCGCGTTCGGCTCCTAAGGGCCCTACCGTGATGATAAATACCTAGCCTATATCCTTCCGCATCGCCTGCCCGCGCTATTACTTCGCGTTCGGCTCCTAAGGGCCCTACCGTGATGATAAATAGCCTATATCCTTCCGCATCGCCTGCCCGCGCTATTACTTCGCGTTCGGCTCCTAAGGGCCCTACCGTGATGATAAATAGCCTATATCCTTCCGCATCGCCTGCAAGCGCTATTACTTCGCGCTCGGCTCCTAAAGGCCCTAGCAAAGCAAGATGTTAAATAGCCTATATCCTTCCGCATCGCCGGCCCGCGCTATTACTCCGCGTTCGGCTCCTAAGGGCCCTAGCGTGATGTTAAGTAGCCTATATCCTTTCGCATCGCCTGCCCGCGCTATTACTTCGCGCTCGGCTCCTAAGGGCCCTAGCGTGATCAAGAAGTAGGTTATAAAATGCAAAATGATTTTTTCAAATCCAACTGGGGTAGGTCCAGAGATAGCGCATTCAAACAAACTAACAAAAAAAAAACTCTTCCGAGAAAAAATACTTATTTGCACAACGTACTCTAGGGGTAAATTGATCCGCACTAAACATGTTTGCTCAAGAGCGACCGGTGTGAATTAAAGTTATTTTGCGATTTAGTAATTTTATATTATCTCCGAAACTGTATGACCAATTGACATACTGTAAAGGCCAAATCTTATCTCCATGATGTCCTTGTGATTATAAAATAACTTATTTTGATAAGGATTAATGTTTTGTTGTTTAAATAATCATCCAAACTTAAGTATGTCTAAAAAATACTTTTTTAAAGCAATAAAAGATGTATAAAAGATAAAATATAAAAGATAGAAATATGGTGTCGCGGACTTTTTTGTAGAATTATTTAAGACGGACCAGACTGCTGTACATTGTTTTCAATTTTAAGCAACCGTTTAGGCAGCGCATGCAAAAAAGTCTGTTTAAAGAGGTATTTCTTTCCGACTTGTTAGACAAAAATTGTGATAGCTCGGCTAATATGCATGATATAGATATAAGTTATAGCCTATAGCACTCAGGAATAATGTAGCTTTCAACCAGTGAAAAAATTTTTAGAATTGGATCATTGGTTCCGGAGATTACCCCCTACATACAAACTTACAAACTTACAAACTTACAAACTTACAAACTTACATACAAATTTTACCTCTTTATAATATTAGTATAGATAGTAGCCCACCGGTATGGGGAACACCACCACTGTATGCGAAAAGGACTAGAAAATATCATATTTTTTTTTACATGGCAAAATTATTTACGGTTTATGAGATACACAGCAAAAAAAACCACCTTTTTGATCGTTTTCAAGAAATCTGCGCCTTAAGTCATTGGTCCCGGCTGTCATTCGTGGATGTTTGATAATCAGCCGTCCCATACATTAGCGTCTAGTTAGGTATTGAAGTTTTATATGGGACAGTAGAATATTTTTACGTGATTACGATGTTGGTCCCATAGAGAAAGTTGTTCGGTTTGATGTTTTGTATCAAACCCCGAAATTTGACGAGAATGCAAAACGTCCTTCGATCAATAATATTTAGTCTGAGCCCGGTAACAATGACTGTCAAAGATCTACGAATAGAGAATACAATCCCGAGCATGTTTTTGGATCCCGGGATTACGGGATGCTTATTATATAATTATGTATATTAGACTATGTAATTTCTAATTGGTCTCTAATGTAAAAAAAACGAGTAATTTCTTGAAATATATTTTTTATTTTATTGCACAAAACAAATCACAATAAAGTAAGAAAAGAAAAAAGACAAAACAAAGATAGGTATTATACTTTGTAAGCAATAAAAATACAAAAAAAACTTAGAATTTTGAAAATACAATCGTAGAAATAATAATAATGCATCGAAGGTTTGACTTCCAAGCCTGCTTCGTAGTTTATTGCCAACATTAAGCATGCAGCAGCTGAAAACGCTCATTCATACGTTCTACACTGGTTGGAGGAATAGACAATAGATACTACCTATATATCAAAGGCTTGTTTTTTTGGCGATATATAGATATTTTTTGGTAATAAATACTTCTATTAGTATAGTCTAGGCAAGGTCATTGTCAAGGCGCAGCGGACTACGGAGTGCAAACTAGACCTGTTTGTGGCAATCCCGAAAATTCCGAAATTAACCAAGTACAGTACAGGGATTTTCGGGGTCAGAAAATGGCCGGGATTCCGGATTGTATTCTCTATCTACGAAAAAGAAGACATTCAAAACTTACAATTTTCAATGTTATTGTCATTATCAATGCAAAGCGGATCTTCCAAGTTAAGAAAGTCACATCTTCAATCAATAAGATGTAAACAAATTAATCAAACATACCATCTGGGAAACGCCCTTGATTCGGCGCGGGCGCAGATTACGTCAATTTTATCACAACCTTTACGTGCACGTAACCGGTTGTTTTATTATTGCATCATTGAAACACATCTTCATTTAAACTGTAGGTTCACAAAGTGTGAGTTTTATCGAGCTGTTATTGCAACGAAAATAATAATTTCCTTGAATAGGGATGCTGACTAAATTATTTTTTTTGTCCGTCATGCGAAAGCGCCAGGGTAGCCCGCGAAATTCAAGTTTTTTGCAATTTACAGGTCAGTGTCAGGTTGTATGTTAATTAAAATATGATTCGCGGCCGTAGCTAATATGGCTTTACAGAATTATAATCATTAGAATCAACTAATATAAGTTAGAATTGACCTCAAATCTAGCGATTTCATGAAATCATGAAAATGAGTTGAAAATCCAGTGCGCGATAAAATCCCGCCGCGATTTTATTACGCGCGTGGAAACGCCGCCTACGTCGGCTTCTTTCATTCGACCATTGCACATTGAGCCCCCATGATAGAAAAAACCGGTCAAGAGCGAGTCGGACTCGCGCACCGAGGGATCCGTTCCGATTTCTGAAAAAGTGTGCTATTTAGAGACATCGTTTTATTTTTCCTGTAATATTTACATAAACTTCTATCACATAGAATAATTTCAGATTTTTCTCTTTGCAAACTTCGGAGATAAGGGGGGGGGAACGGTATTTTTTTTTACATTTTTCATCAAAAGTCGAACACTGTGCGGCCTAAAAAAAAATAAAAATATGTTTGAGAATGGGCAAACAGCGCTCTTTCATATGATACCCCACATAACCTAGTAGCTCCACTTTGAATTTTTAAGACCCCCTTTCACTCCATGTTGCAAAAAAAATACATATATTTTTATTCCTTTCTTATTTGCAAAATAGTTGGGTAAACGTCATCTAAAACTGTTCCAAATTTCAAGTTGATAGCACTAGTAGTTCTTGAGATATCCAGCTGTAACAGACAGACAGACAGACTGAGTCACACCATAAGGGTTCCTTTTTTACCATTTTGGTACGGAACCCTAAGAAACTCTGCGTTTGCATTCTTGGCTGTAACAGCAAATAGATATTGACACATTATCTTTGGTATTCTTGAAACACCGATGGTCTTGAAAATGTTTGCCCAAAATTTATGGAGTAATAACATCAACAAATTACGTTTGCGAGAGAATTCACAAAACTCGAAAAAATCACAGGATTTTTCAATGGAAAACAAGCATTTTCTCGGGATTTTAACATTTTCTTTCTGGTAACCCTACACGCGCACCGAAATTATGACGTAAAAGTGCAAATAAAATCGTATAAAATTAGAAATTAACTGTTAAAATATCATTTTTTTATATGTTATGGTATGGTACTCTGCTATCAGCTCGCACTGACTTGACATCTTACAAGAAACAAAAACAAATACATTATTTAAGCATTATAAAACCTGTTTTTAGGGTTCCGTACCTCAAAAGGAAAAAACGGAACCCTTATAGGATCACTCGTGTGTCTGTCTGTCTGTCTGTCTGTCCGTCTGTCCGTCTGTCACAGCCAATTTGCTCCGAATCTAATGGACTGATTAAGTTGAAATTTGGTATACATATGGATTTCTGTGACCCAAACATGTACGGCTAAAGTAAATATTCATAATTCATTAATTATGAATATGGCCCCATATTCATAATTAATGAATTATGAATATTTACTTTTAGGAGGCAAATAAGAAAATTTAAAAAAAGTTTTGCAAACTGTACCGTGTGACATATCAAATGAAAGGACTTACTATGAGGGTTTCAAATATATTTTTTTTATAATTTTAATATAAATAGTTATAAAGTTATATAAATAGTTATAAACTACTGAGCCTAAATTTTTTTTAAAAAATACAGAATATAGTTCTATACCTTTAGATTACAGGAAAACCTATAAGAAGTTTGTGGTCTTAAAATAACATACTTGTCAATAGTGTGAGTACAAACTTACATTTACTGTTGGAATGTATGGGAGAACATGTTTTTCAACTATAATGTTATGTTTGTTCTTGGGATAATTAATTTAATCACAACTACGGAACCCTTCATTGTGCGTAGTCCGACACGCACTTGTCCGGTTTTTTAGGTCCTTGCGACTGTCGGATGTTTTGGTCAATCATCGCGTTTACGAAGTGATGTTCAGAGGTAATTTCTAATAATGATCATACCTTGACATGATACCTACCAGGAAAAACAATATTTGCACAACGAACAGTGTCATTATTAGTACTTATTACATTCTACAAATTGAATAATATGCCAATTAATCATCTCATAGCATCCGCTACTGTATTATTAGTTTATTTGTTAAACAGGTAAAAAAACCGGTCAAGAGCGAGTCCGTTCAGATTTCTGAAAAAGTGTGCTATTTAGAGACATCGTTTTATTTTTCCTGTAATCTTTACATAAACTTCTATCACATAGAATAATTTCAGATTTTTCGCTTTGCAAACTTCGGAGATAAGGGGGGAACGGTATTTTTTTTTACATTTTTCATCAAAACTCGAAAACTATGGGGCCTAAAAAAAAGAAAAAACATGTTTGAGAATGTGCAAACAGCTCTCTTTCATATGATACCCCACATGACCTAGTAGCCCCACTTTGAATTTTTAATATTTTTATTTTTATTTCATTCTTATTTGCAAAATAGTTGGGTAAAAGTCATCTAAAACTGTTCCAAATTTCAAGTTAATAGCATTAGTAGTTCTCGAGATATCCAGCTGTGACAGACACACAGACAGATAGACAGACAGACTGAGTCACACCATAAGGGTTCCTTTTTTCCCATTTTGGTACGGAACCCTAAAAAGAACCTAAAATAGATATGGAAATATACCTAAACTAGTATACTTCTATAAACTAAATTATAAAGAGGTAAGTACCTATTTGTTTATATGCATGTAGGCGGATTACCGCCTACTTCGGGATTAATGTCCCGATTCCAAAAATTATTTCAATTGATGGTAACAGGATAATTACATAAGGAAAATTACAGCTTCTGACGTCTTAAGGACGCGTAATTATAAGCCTGTTTTACGCGTATCGCACTAAGTATGGGCCTTATTGTTAGCTTAGAAGCAAGTGAAAGGACAAATCTATTATATTATTATAACTATTAGCTGTTTCCCGCGGCTTAGCCCGCGTGGATGTCAATACTTCCCTATTTGAATTGGATTTTGTTCACAATTTCATGGGTACCTACTTAATTATTTTTCTAAAATAAAAGTAGCCTAAGTTACTCCTTATAACATTAGCTAACAGTGAAAACCCTGTCAAAATCGGCCTAGCCGTAGAAAAGTAGTTTTTTTTTGTTGTAAGTACCGTACCTACTAACGTAGCAGTACCGTATATACTTTCTTATACAGCATTTAGTAAAAAGCTGTTATTTTGACATTACAAACAGACACTTCAATTTTATTTATTACGTAAGTAATGTTTAGTTTAACAGACAACCGACTATATTCCCAGGGATAGGTAGAGTGGAGGCTAAGTAATAACAGCCGCACGGGTCGATCCATCAGGTTAAGCTACGCTTACCGTAGTTGGTCCGTGGATGGGTGACCATCTTTACATACCGAGACTCCTCCGTGCCTCGGAAAGCACGTTAAGCCGTTGGTCCCGGCTGTCATTAGTAGATCTTTGACAGTCGTTACAGGTCGTCAGAAGCCCGAAAGTCTGACAACCAGTATTACCAAGTTACTGGGTTGTGGAGGTCAGATAGGCAGTCGCTCCATGTAAAATACTGGTATTCAGCTGCATCCGGTTAGACTGGAAGCCGACCCCAACATAGTTGGGAAAAGGCTAGGCAGATTGATTTTAGGCAGAGTGGAGGATACGAGAAATGAATTTGTGGAATGGACATCGAACGAACGTCCCTTCGTTCGCCAAACCCACTGAACTATCATCACTTTTACATCATAATATGTGTCAAGCATACAATTAAGCTATTACTGAAGTAGGAAATAAATAAATAAATCACTCAAGATGCCACAAATACAATGGAATGATGACATCAGGTGCAAAGTTACCTTGACACGAGGACACGCCTCAAAACCGCGTCAGAACTGGTTCAGCCGTTTTTGAGAAATAACGTGACAGATGCGCATAAATTATAATGAATAGATTCATTAATAATGCTAATAGCTGAGCAGTGGTGGCCCAGTGGAAACGGCGGTGATTTGTAGATTGTAGGTTCGAACCCAGACGGGCGCTTTACTTTTTGTAAATTATTTCATCACCACTGCTCTCAAAACGGTGAAGGAAAACATCGTGAGGAAACCGGCATGTCCTAGAACCAAAAATTCGAAGACATGTGACATCCACCAACCCACACTGGGCCCGCGTGGTGGATTACAGCCCACACCCTGTCACAGAGAGGCGGCCTGTGTCCCAGCAGTGGGAACGTTATAGGCTGATTAGTGATTACGCTAATAGCCGTTTCGTGTTATTTCAGCACTCAGTCTTACCAAGGGATACCGTGTTACCTAGTAACTGGGTTGTGGAAGTCAGATAGTCAGTCGCTTAACGTATAAGATTGGTATTCGTGGCTGTCATTCCTGGATCTTTGACAGTCGTTACGGGTCGTCATGCAGAAGCCCGAAAATCTGACAACCAGTCTTACCAAGGGGTATTGTATTACCCAGTTACTGGTCTGTGGAGGTCAGATATGCAGTCGCTCCTTGTAAAAAACTGGTATTCAGCTGCATCCGGCTAGACTGGAAGCCGACCCCAACATAGATGGGAAAAGGCTAGGCAGATTGATTAATTTTCTTCCTTATTTGCTTACATTTTTAAATATTTCTTTAAAAAAAACGTGTAAGTGAGTAAAAAAAAAACATTTAAAAATATAAAAAATAGAGATCTGCCGGCGTCGGGAGCAAGCTACCGGTGGATAGGGCTGCAGAGCTTCTCACAATACGAGCCGTATCAAGGAGCCTTCTGAATTAGGCCCTTGATCCAACCGCCTAACGAGAGCCTCGAGAGATGTTGATCGAGGCTATCGGCCATCGCACAAGTTCCCATGATCCCCGGTCCGGGTGTGGGAAGGGAACACCGGGATGGTTTTTAGTCAGTAAGAGTCTGACAGGCCCCTCCGCTCTCACCCCAGGGCGGGGGACATCCATGAGCATTTTCCACCCCGGAACAAAAAAAAAACCGGTCAAGAGCGAGTCGGACTCGCGCACCGAGGGTTCCGTTCCGATTTCTGAAAAAGTGTGCTATTTAGAGACATCGTTTTATTTTTCCTGTAATCTTTACATAAACATCTATCACATAGAATAATTTTAGATTTTTCTCTTTACAAACTTCGGAGATAAGGGGGTGCGAACGGTATTTTTTTACATTTTTCATCAAAACTCGAAAACTATGCGGCCAAAAAAAAAGAAAAAAATGTTTGAGAATGTGCAAACAGCGTTCTTTCATATGATACCCCACATGCCCTAGTAGCCCCACTTTGATTTTTTAAGACCCCCTTTCAGACCCTGTTGCAAAAAAAATATAAATATTTTTATTACTTTCTTATTTCCAAAATAGTTGGGTAAACGTCATCTAAAACTGTTCCAAATTTCAAATTGATAGCGTTAGTAGTTCTTGAGATATCCAGCTGTGACAGACACACAGACAGACTGAGTCACACCATAAGGGTTCCTTTTTTACCATTTTGATACGGAACCCTAAAAAAGGCTATCAGACATGATTAAATGTGTATTATTATCTATAATGTATATACTCGTATTATTACTATTAGTACCTATTGCTAGGTTCGATTCTCTGGTTGGGCAGTGTTATTAGTTTTTTCCAGTAGGAGGAATTTTTCAATAGCAACCCGGATTCAGGATTTGAACCTGGTTAATGACTATTGTCTCGCCGCTTATTATTAGATACATGGTACTTACTTACTGTAAGAGAAACATGACTGACACGACACACTCTGCCAACCCCTTTCAGGTAAAAAGCGTGTTAGGATACTTTAACATGATGTCACCACAACCATAGATACCTAGTTTTACTGACCACAACTCACAAGGCTACATACTTTGACCAATAGTCGACCATTTTCATAAATCCATATTATAAGTACATATTCTATTCTTGGTAAGTACATAAGTAATCATATTTATTTTTAGTCATTCTACAAACAGAAAAATAGAATATGTAAATAATGCATGTAATGTAGGCACCTGTCCCACACTCCCACCGTGCCGACGAGTAAACCGACGTTCGCGTGGACGTAAAAATATCGCGGCGATTTTTTTTCGCGCATTGGGTTTTCAACACTCTGCTTAGCGCAGAGAGTTGAACATCCAACAGTGTGTTTTTCGACACGCTGGGATGTACTTACTCTTTTGTTGTTACTGTTAGGTTGGAGTCTCAATGCTATACGAGCAATGAGAAATGCGCAGGATTTTCAACTCTCGTTGTTGAGAGTTGAAAATCCTGTGCGCGATAAAATCCCGCCGCGATATTTTTACGTCCGTGCGAAGGTCGGATAAGCGGATAGCTATCAACGATTTTCTCGCTCAAGCAACGTATAGCTTGTACTGTCTGAAGTGATGCGCCCCACCCCCACTACCGCATATTACGTACAAACCGTGGCGCCGTGTGTGTAAAATGCGGTAGTGAGGCGCGGCACTTCAGAGTGGACATGGTATAGAAAAGATTGTAGGTCCCGTGTAAGTAAAATAATTACTTATACAGAATGTTGACTATTCACACCGCCCGCCGGCGAGTATTCGTTTTTCGATGCTATAGAAGAGCTAACGACGAGAGTACTCGCTCTCTGACGCTCGCTTGGAGGGCAGAACACTCGTTCAGAGACTCACGCTTGTTAAGTAGGTACTATCGAGGAATCTGAATCTGACCAATTCGAAAACAAAATCCCGTGACACGATTACCACATTTGTTAGCGGCCGAGCGCTACAAGCAAGAATAGTCCTTACGGTGTATAGATAAAATAAATGAAAATAAATAAATAAATCATTATAAAATATTATCGAGAACGGGTCTTATCGCGATATTCCTTTTTACGATGTAAACAGGTACCTACTTGTTTCCCGACGTTTCAACCGCCTTGCAGCGATCGTGGTCATGGGAGGACTGATGACAGCTCAGTCAGATTTTATAATGTGTACAAATCAAGTTTAAAAAGTTTAAATAAATCTTTTAAGTATTTGGACCAAACACTTTACAAATTTTTCAAACCTGCCAAACTGCAAGACAGTTTGTCAGCAGATATAAGTTTCCTCTATAGTACACACGCTTACGAGCGAAAAATCGCTCGTTGCTTTCGCGCACTCGCTCCGCACCAACTCGTATTGAGTTGCTAGCTCTGCTGGCGGTGGCGCGTCGGTCGGACAGGTGCCTAACCGTGGTTTTCTTATTATTTATGACGTAAGCGAAATTCCCCGTTACGAAATGTCAGTTGCATCCATGAATTCAAAATGGCGGACGATATTGACTTTTCCCTTATAAGATTTGGCAATAAACAATGATGTTTACCTTCGACAGCCTTCGACATTGGCAATAACTGGTTGAAATGAAAGCGAGGGTGAATCATTGTGCGTCAAGATGCATCTGGTTTAACCTTTAATGGTGGATTATGAGGGAAAGTTAATTGACAATGCCAGCATACTTTTAAATTTCGTGTCAAATAAATATTGTTCTAATGGACCCACTTCGTAACCAAGAATTTGTGAATGCAAAACTGCTTTCTTTTGATAGCATTTTTGTATACTTTCTTATGAGGTATTCTAAAAAAGCCCTTACCAATGATATTACACTCGAAGTATATAAGTAAAAAGACGTTGATAGAGGTTACCTACCCAACATTCGATGTTCAAAAACGGCACAATTGTCGAACTATTGGATGACATAAATATGGAAGTAGGATGTCGTAGGTCCGAAACCGGGGTGGTCCGTCCGCGGCTTAGGTCTGAGGCTGTGGATATACATATTCATCACGCCGACAAATTGGATTGGAAGGAAATCCTATACAATGCAAGATCAGCTTATACTGGATCAGTAGCTTGATCTGCAGCCGTAGGCAGCCGTGCGTACAATCTAAATTTAAAGAGTTAATTAAAATACTGATATTTTATTACCACAGATTAAAAATAAAATAAACTAACATAGACAATCACATAAAAAGATACATTTCCAGTAAAGCTGATCTCGCATTGTATAGGATTTCCTTACAAATGAGAGGTCAGTGTAAACCGGAAATGTATAGCTTGATGTGTAGCCGTGTGTACTAACAAAAAAAAAAAGACGACCAAGTCCGGTCCGCGACCTTGCAGCGCAGAGATTTATTTGTAAGTGTTATTATACTAGTGTTTCAAGAATTGTTTTTTTCCAAAAAAAAACCCAACTACCTATAATATGTCATTTTCCTTATGTTGCACTCGGTTAAAAACTATAAACCGCTAAGGGAGGGATCAGTTAAGGCCCTGCCGGTCGATTCTGTAAAAATCTCACCGTGAAAACTTAGGTGAAGTGAGTTTGTTTTTGCTAGGAATTGACACTATTGACAGCTCACTCCACGCTCACTTCACCTAAGTGTTCACAGTGAGATGGTTACAGAATCGCACGGCTGGTTCCAAGCTTGGTTTAGCTCGGTGTGTAAGTGAAATGGCGTTATGGCTGTCTAGTTTGACGCACGAGATAGAAGATTCTCACGCGCACCGGAATTATGTCGTAAAAGTGCAAATAAAATCGTATAAAATTAGAAATTAACTATTTAATAAAAAGTAATCCATCACTGGATGCAGTTTGGAATTTGACATTTCATGGTAGGTATATTTTTAATTATAATTATAATTGCTAATGACGGGATAAACAGCTTTTGAAGATTATTAGGAGGTACTTATGTTTAAAGATTTTTTTTGGTGTATGTTTAATTATATTTTGGCTTCCATCACTGTATGCGAAAAGGACTTGAAAATATCATATTTTTTTTACATGTCAAAATTATTTACCTACGGTTTATGAGATACACAGCTTTAAAAAAACACCTTTTTGATCGTTTTCAGGGAATCGAACTTGCGTAAGAGGTGGTAAGAGTGACTATCGACTTTTTGCGCAAGAAGCACAGGACCGGTCGATGTGGCGAGGCTTCCCCGGCTTATGACCAGCAATGGGCGAATTTTAGTTGAAACTAGCTTTTGCCCGCGGCTTCGCCCGCGTGGAAGTCGCAAAATATCCCACGGGAACGTGCTAAGTACCTGGAAATGCTTCCTTATTCCTTGTCTACATTATAAAGGATACCTCTGTGCAAAATTTCAGCTTTTTATGTTCAAGGTTTTGGGCTGGGCGTTGATGAGTCAGTCAATCAGTCAGTCAGTCAGGACTTCTCTTTTTATTTATATAGATAGATAGATGATGATGACCTTTCGGTGACCCTAATTTAGACTCAGCTGAAGGCCCACAAAGCGCTTTTTTTATCGCTGAAAAAGCTACAAATTCTTTGTTACTTCTTATCTTCTTCCAAGGTTCGATCCCATTGCAGAGCCGGAAAAGTATCTAGGTTTTGCATTTTGATAAAATTCAAACACAGCCTGATTTCTGCGCAGTGCAGGTCCAGTGGTAACGGCCCCAACTTATGAGTTCTTGGTCGTGGGTTCGAAGCCAGGCTTGCGCTTTACTTTGTGTATATTTTCATCACCACTGCTCTCAAAACGGTGATGGAAAACATGTTCTAGAACCAAAAATTCGAAGACATGTGACATTCACCAATCCACACTGGTCCCGCTTGGTGGATTACAGCCCACTCCCTCTCATAGAGAGGAGGCCTGTGTCCCAGCAGTGGGAACGTTATAGACTGATTATGCTGGTTTCTGGATTTTAAGGCCCAGGTTCCAAGCTTGGTTTAGCTCGGTGTGTACCTAAGTCAAATGGCGTTATGGCTGTCTAGTTTGACGCGACGCGCGATATAGAAGATTCTCACGCGCACCGGAATTATGTCGTAAAAGTGCAAATAAAATCGTATAAAATTAGAAATTAACTATTTAATAAAAAGTAATCCATCACTGGATGCAGTTTGGAATTTGACATTTCATGGTATATTTTTAATTATAATTATAATTGCTAATGAAGGGATAAACAGCTTTTAAAGATTATTAGGAGGTATGTTTAAAGATTTTTTTGGTGCATTAAAGTATGTTTAATTATGTTTTGGCTTCCATCACCGTATGCGAAAAGGACTTGAAAATATCATATTTTTTTTACATGTCAAAATTATTTACGGTTTATGAGATACAAAGCTTTAAAAAACCACCTTTTTGATCGTTTTCAGGAAATCTGCGCCTTGACCTGATAATAGCAATTGGCGTCGAAAAATCTACATCGCTGTCGACTGGTAATGTGTACCCAAGAGACTGGCGGCATTGCCACGTTGTATGGCAACGCTTAGCCTCTGGTCAAGGTAAAAGTTTGTTTTTGGGATAAATTATTTTCAACTATGGAACCCTTCATTGTGCGTGGTCCGACACGCACTTGACCGGTTTTTTATTTTTATTTATTAACATCTTTATTATTTTAGTTTTTTCTTTGTGTTCTTCACGAGTCAGTGCGTATATTAAATACAAGTTTTATTTGTCTACAGCCTTTTAAACGTTTAAGGATAAATTATACGAATATCTTTGGGATTTCCCGACGCCTTTCATAAGATTTTTATCTGACAGGAAACTCGATGAGGTCAGACGATGAGTTTAATTAGTTCTTTGTAAGTATTATAATTTATTAACGTGTTTGACGGTTTGACCATCCAAATTGCCTAATATGGATAATGATGATTATATTTTTTTTCTGTCCGTCACATGTAGATTATTAAAAAATATTAAACAAGAATAAAGTTTAAAAAACTGTAACCCGACTACGGAAAAATAAAATTGATCTAAAAAGTTCAAAATATTTATTTACTTAAACAATAATGACATAGGTATATACATATTTGTAATGTGCTCGTCAAGACCTTTCTTTTAATACCAAACATGTCATGATTATCTCATTTTTTTTTTTTCGAAGTCAGAAATTTGAGGTATTCCTCGTAGCGCTCCCGTTTTGAAACGCTCCCATCTAAGCGCTCCCGTTTTGTTCCTCCAAGCGCTCCCAAAAAGAGCGCTTCGAGGAACGATTAAAAATATTAAAATTTATTTCCTCGAAGCGCTCCCATGATTAACTTTCGGATAGAGATGGGACTATACTAACTGAAATTATCGATAATAAGTAGAACACATTGTTATAATATAGGTACAACTAGCGGCCCGTCCCGGCTTCGCACGGGTTTGGTAATTATTTTTTTTTTTGTTTTATTGTAAATCCTTTAGTCCACCAAATAGATGAATATAATCTACCGACATATGTACCTATTCATATTTTTTTATTGTTTAGAAAGCTTATGATTTCTCTCCATTATGTTTCCCATTACTACCCCCTTCCCCGCACACCTCCATGTTTTTTTTCGGAAGTTTTTCGTAGAAATAAGGCAATGAGGTGTCTATCGTTTACGTCAATGGTAGAAATGACTTTCCTTGTCCTAGGCGGGGCGAGAGAATGTCAGACTCTTACTGACTAAAACCACCTACTGACTAAAATCACCTGCTCTGAGCCGGGATCCAGTAACGTATTGCGCTCAACGGTGATGCTACCTACGCGATTGATAAAATGGTTAAAACAATTTTATAATTAATTTTTGCCAAAAATAGCGATACTAACTTCTTAACTAAGAGTTAAAGATGCGGCGCGCGCGGCGTGTGAGTCCTGCACACACACATACAAACCGTAACCCCGCCTCCCCATTGTATCCTAGAGAGTCGCGTTTAACGAATTCACACCACAGAGTACATTATACTATACTGAAATAGAGACCAATCTTGTTCCGTGGAACGGGTCTTTTGGGTTCGTGAAGAAACTAGCGCCATCTGATATATAGAGTGGGACCTACACCTTTGTTATGGATGGTACCGGTATACCTATAGCTATGTATAAGTATACTCATATAGGTAGGTTGTATTCTGTAGTAATGTAGTGTTCATCTCCATTTATTATTATTATGTAGGTCTACTGCAATGTGATTATTATACGTATACAGGGTGTAAGGGACAGCCCTCCGCAAACTGATGGGGTGAATTCAGTATGTCATACTAAGATGACCGGCACATGAAATTTTTTCAGGAACATTATAGGAATCCAATAAACCTGATTTGTTTGTGTTTTTGTGCACAAATCGGAGCGTCTATTACTGGTTGGGAGTGGTAGGTAATAGGTATGCGGTGAGTTCGATGAACTCTGTAGCTAGACAGAAAGTGAACTGAGCTGATTTCAGGCGTCGTTGGTTAGAGTATTTCAACATCCATTGCTGGTTTTATTTTTGCTGTTTTTTTTTTGCAGTTTTTTTTAATATAAATGGAGTGCTGCGAACACACAATGCAATTTTACATTGAAATAATGAAAATGTAACTGAAAAAAAAATGAAAAAATGAAAATTTTCCTGAGAAAATTTCCGGTGGAATATGATTCAAAATGAGGAGCTGAATGCACCCTGTTAGTTTGCAGAGGGCTGTCCCTTACACCCTGTATAATTTATATTAAGTATATCTATGCGTTTTATTTATAACATCCTCTTTGAATACCTACACAATAACATTGGTCCTTGTATACACATAAGAGTGCCGAAAGCAAAAAGATATTATTCTCTCAATTTCGTAATTTGGTTAAGCAACTTCGATGTCGATGATGCACACATGAGTTTTTAAAAATTATCGATATAATTCATTACTTCATGCTTTTCCCTATTTTTAAACGTGGGAGCGCTTTGAGGAAATAAATTTTAATATTTTTAATCGTTCCTCGAAGCGCTCCTTTTGGGAGCGCTTGGAGGAACAAAACGGGAGCGCTTAGATGGGAGCGTTTCAAAACGGGAGCGCTACGAGGAATACCTCAGAAATTTACGTGTTAAGTCCACCATATTAAATTTAGGTAGAATTTATATAGCCTATGTCACCCGGACCATTATTTCAAATCTACTGATACCTCATTCATCAAAATCAGTTCAGTAATTTAGGCGCTACGGTGGAACACACGTAAATACATACTTATACAGGGTGTAAGGGACAGTCCTCCGCAAACTGGTGGGGTGAATTCAGTATGTCATACTAAGATGACCGGTACATGAATTTTTTTCAGGAACATTAAGGGAATCCAATAAACCTGATTTGTTTGTGTTTTTGTGCACAAATCGGAGCGTCTATTACTGGTTGGGAGGGGTAGGTAATAGGTATGCGGTGAGTTCGATGAACTCTGTAGCTAGACAGAAAGGGAACAACTGATTTCACGCGTCGTTGGTTAGAGTATTTCAACATCCATTGCTGGTTTTTTTTTTTGCTGTTTTTTTTTCGCAGTTTTTTTTACATAAATGGAGTGCTGCGAACACACAATGCAATTTTACATTGAAATAATGAAAATGTAACTGAAAAGAAATTTGAAAAAATGAAAATTTTCCTGAGAAAATTTCCGGTGGAATATGATTCAAAATGAGGAGCTGAATGCATCCTGTTAGTTTGCGGAGGGCTGTCCCTTACACCCTGTATACATACATACACAAGTAGACTACTAAAATCATAACCCTTCCTTTTGGATTTTCCGTAGTCGGGTAAAAAATAAATAAATTCTTTGTTTCATCAAAAGCCCATAACAATATACTTATAACCAACACTATTGGACACGCCATTTTTCTTTTTGTACGTAATCAAAAGATTACGGCAATACAATTGAGTTTAAATATGGCATGACGTCACGCATAGCACACATATTTTATACATTTGATAAAGTTGTCACTTGTGACGTAGCGACCCCCCACTCCCCAACTTTAATGCGTTTTATCTAAGTAATTAATATTATCTGACCGACGGACTAAATAAATTTCTTTTTTTTTTTACCCAGGCATCTCCCTATTGGTCAATCTGCCTAGCCTTTTCCCAACTATGTTGGGGTCGGCTTCCAGTCTAACCGGATGCAGCTGAGTACCAGTATTTTACATGGAGCGACTGCCTGTCTGACCTCCACAACCCAGTAACTGGGTTATACGATACCCCTTGGTAAGACTGGTTGTCAGACTTTCGGGCTTCTGACGACCTGTAACGACTGTCAAAGATCCACGAATGACAGCCGGGACCAACGGCTTAACGTGCTTTCCGAGGCACGGAGGAGTCTCGGTAAAGGATGGTCACCCATCCACTGACCAACCCCGGCAAGCGTAACTTAACCTGATGGATCGACTCGTGCGGCTGTAATTACTTAGCCACGAGCTCCTCCACACGAGCATCTCCCTATTCGTCGCAACATGATTTCTAAGCGTGTGATAAAAGGTCCCATTAAAATAGATGGACAACTTTTCACAGGGATTACTCATTACCCATGAATACGAACAACTTTCACTATGGGACTAATTCTAAAATCGCGAAAAAAAAATCAGCTGTTCACTACATTTATCTAAATGTATGGAGCAGCTAATTTTTTTTCGCGATTTCTGGCTTCGTCCCACAGTAAAAGTTGTTCATAATCATGGGTAGAAAACCCTGTAAAAAGTTGTCCATCTATTTTAATGGGACATTATTAAAAGAGGAGCGGCATAAGATTTGAGGGCGCAGCTGTGCTTGATATATACAGGGTGACCTGAAATTAGTGGCGGACCCGTTAAGGGGTGATAGTAGGGATCAATTCCAGTCGATATCACTCTTAGACCTACTGTCCTAAAGTTAACCCATTTCAGGATACTTAAAGAATTTTACAAAAAATACCCTACTTTAAAACTTAAAATAGCTGTAAATCCTAAAAATTGGTCTTTCTGGTACTATTTTTTTTGTTTAAAAAAAAAAAATGGTCCAAAAAGACCAATTTTTACGATTTAGAGCTATTTGAAGATTTAAAGTAGGATTTTTGTAATAGGAATATCTTGAAATGTGTTAACTTTAGGACAGTAGGTCTAAGAGTGATATCGACTGGAATTGATGCCTACTATCACCCCTTAACGGGTCCGCCACTAATTTCAGGTAACCCTGTATATTTGTGATGTTTTCAACACTGTTACGACATTATAGTGCGACTGTAACATCTTGATATTTTGAGGCTGTGTCAGAAAATTATAATGTTTTCAGGTGGTGAAGATTTCATAAAAAGATAATTGACAGTTTTTGCGTGATTCTCAGTTTTTAGGGTTCCGTACCAAAATGGTAAAAAAGGAACCCTTATGGTGTCACTCAGTCTGTCTGTCTGTCTGTCTGTCTGTCACAGCTGGATATCTCAAGAACTACTAATGCTATCAACTTGAAATTTAGAATAGTTTTAGATGACGTTTACACAACTATTTTGCAAATAAGAAAGAAATTAAAATATATTTTTTTTTTTTTGCAACAGGGACTGAAAGGGAAGACCCTTCAAATCACCCATCCAAACCCCATCAAAGTGGGGCTCATTGGTGGGGCTACTAGGGCATGTGGGGTATTACCTATATGAAAGAGCGCTGTTTGCACATTCTCAAACTTTTTTTTCTTTTTTTTAGGCCGCATAGTTTTCGACTTCTGATGGAAAATGTAAAAAAAATAACCCCCCCCCCCCCCCCCCTTATCTCCGAATTTTGCAAAGAGAAAAATCTGAAATTATTCTATGTGATAGAAGTTTATGTAAAGATTACAGGAAAAATAAAACGATGTCTCTAAATAGCACACTTTTTCAGAAATCGGAACGGAACCCTCGGTGCGCGAGTCCGACTCGCTCTTGACCGGTTTTTTTAACCGCGTTAACGTAACTTTACAAATTAATTACACCATGTACTTACCTAATATGTATAGACAAACTAAAATATTCACATATTAAGTTAAGTATTAAAAAAATGTTCTAATTTAATTATACATGGTGTAAAAAGACACATCACAAAGCCGTCAACTACGCATACTGTACATCTAACTAAGTAGCTTGGCGCGAAAATTATTGCTGGGAAACGACTTTTTTTTTAGGTATAAAAAATAGCAATTTTTTATTACGCGCAATGTAACGCGAACCTAGGCAAACGGAGTAACACTTAAGAGGAAACGTGGGTGCTCTTTTCTCCATACAAAAAGATACTTGACAAACGCTCTCGCCTGTTTTCTTTCTGGTTAATGACCATAAAGCAATGATTTTTTTATAGAAATATAAATAACAGCTACTTGTATGCCCCTATGTTTTCCTTTTTGATGATATATTATTTTTATAAGAACTAGAGCCCTCAAAAAATGCTCAAAATTGCCTATTCAGACCGCTGTCAACCGACGCCTAGTGTACCAATTTGACAACTATTAACGAAAAAAGAAAAACATAGGGGCATAGTATATATCCTTCTTATTCAGTTTATGAAATATCTTTTAAATTGGTCCAATATTGGAGGAGGAAATAGGCGAGAGCCAGACCTCGAAATGTGACATTTTACATAGGCTATTTAGTCGGATCTACAGTTGTCCTTATCGCACGAATTCGAGGGCGAAGCGCTCGCAGAGCGACAGCAATACCTTCTGTAATGAAAAACCTTTTCATTGGTATATTTATATTTTATCTTCTTGCACACATACAAACTTGGTACAGGGTAACAATATTGAACAAACTATTTAACTAGGCAGTCAATAAGTATCAGTATAGACTAGATTTCTAGACAACCTTTAGGTTTCGAAGATCCAAGAGAATTAACTTAGAAACTAGGTGACGCTCCAAACATCACGTTTTTTTACCAACTTTCAGCTTTCAGCCATACTTTTTGGCGGTAAATGTCAAATGAGATACTTTTTAACTACTCGAAAACACAGATACAAAATCATCTGAGTCAAATCACATACTTTCAACTCTAAATTCAGTATTTTAAATCAACAAAATTTATTATTATTTGGAAATCATGACACTTCTTAAAATACCTAATTTTCAAAAGTCTGGCCACCCGCCTTTCCTCTTAACGCTCTACGGTACGAGTAGGCATTAACACAACTCGTTTAGACGTGATCTTCAGTTTAAAATTATTAAAAGTCGGTTATCTTCGCCTTAAGTAGAAGATTGTAATCGTACAACGTAGCTATACGTTTCCAGTATAAACTGATCTCGCATTGTATAGGATTTCCTTACAATGAAAGGTCAGTGTAAACTGGAAATGTATAGCTTGATCTGTAGCCGTGCGTACATCAATACACAATATTATCTAAAATTCGCAGACGTACAAAAACTGGTAAACACTAAACTCAAGTCCTAGAGCTGTTTTATGAATATTTTGACATTATAACGAGTTTTGAAGGTCTTGCCAACTGTAGGTATGGACTGCGGCTGCCATTGAGTTATATAACTAGAGAAGCAAACCTCATTAAAATGTGTAAAAAAAGTCTAGCCACTATTTCAACGCGACGACGTAGCTTTGAAACCACTAAACATTTAAAAGTAAACATATATCTTTCTCACTTACACAAGTCGCAAGAACAATACTGTCGCTTAGATTAGACAAAGATCGCAATATAAACATGCAATGGCGGTGAATGGCGGGGTGGGGTTGCCTACCCATGCGAAATTTTACCCAAGTTTTTAAACGTTGAAAAAAAAACGTAACGTTTAAACGTTAAACGTTAAGTTATTTTTTAAATATGTGAATTATGTATTTCTTATTAGATGTGTAATAAAAGTTTATAACTAATGAAAATAATCAAGACATTTTCATTTTGAACATTTTTTATTTCCTTTAGTACATTTCCATACATATAATTTACATTTATAAATATTAGAATATAAAAACATTTAAGAATATAAAAAATAGTAGCCCACCGGCATCGGGAACAGGGTCCAGGGTACCGGTGGTCAGGGCTGCTGAGAGAGGAACCTCCTAACGATACGCGCCGTGTCCAGAAGTAACGCTTTCTGGAGCAATCTTCCTTAATCCAGCTGCCTAACGAGAGCCTCTTCAGGTGTTGATCGAGGCTCTTGGCTATTATGGCATTGGCCGTCACGACTATCGGCACAACGATTGCTGTATCGACATCCCACATGTCGACAACCTCGCGAGCCAGGTCAAGATACTTAATCTGCTTATCTTTTTCAGCTTTCACGAGGTTCTCGTCATGCGGGACCGCTATTTCAATAATCATTGGGCGACGCTCTAATCGATCTATCACCACTATGTTTGTCTTATTGGCAACAATAGTCCTGTCAGTGATGATAGATCGATACCAATACAACGTGATATTGCCATTTTCGAGAACTGGGTCGGGCATATACCTATAGTACGGTACTTCCAATTCCACAAGACTGTATTTCAGAGTAAGTTGCTGGTGGATAATCCTGGCTACAAGGTTGTGCCTCTGCAAGTAGTCTCCGTTAGCCAGACGAGAACAGCCAGAAATAATTGACGGACTGATTCCCTCGGACGGTGGAATGCCCGACAGATGTCAACCGTGCCGTCCTTCACAATATATTTCCAGTAGTTGTTCGTCATCATAACTTCGTCCATAATCGCAAAGACAAAACCTTCGGTTTCCCCAAAGAGTCAGTTTTCTATAAGTCCTTTTCTTTTTGAAGGTTTTTTAATTATTCCATGAATTGCACTGTTTTATCATTTACATTTAGCTGCATTTCGTCTTCTTCGCTCAACTCAGTTCCTCTAATAACATCGTTTATTTTTTTTATTTCTAGTCTTTTATTTTTTTGTGATATTTTTTTTTTGTTAGTCTTTTAGCCGATACATTTTTCAACCGGTGAATTATTTTCCTCATTTTGTGCTTTCGGGGCGTTTCAGTTAATTCGTCTATCTCTTCGTCGGTTTCCACAGCATCCACATCCATATTTTCTTCTTCTGAAAGCTCCACCTGCTATTAGAATAACGGTTGTCCTGAAAAATATACAATTTACTGTAGGCAAAACAACTCTTTATAACCTAAAAACTAAGTTGAAAAAAACATTCAACAATGTAGTTTGAGTCGATATAAACTAATTTGTTGCTGTGGGAGTTTAATGAGAAGGCATTTTTTGTTGACATTACCTATAATTTGATAATATTAATTGCCGCAAAAAATCATTACTTTTACAATAAGCATTAGAATTCCTTGATTGCACAAATAAACACGGCCACATTCGCTTTTTGGTCCTATTTTATCTTGATCACGGAAGTGCTTCGAACAAATGACAGTAGATTTAGTAGGTAGCCAGTCAGTATCTTTTCTCAGCAATCGGATTATTGATTGAGAAGCATCTTTAGGTAGTCTGGAACATTGTTAATCATTATTAAAAAATATTTAAAATCGCTTATTCCATAAATTAAAAACTCCCACAAATGTGGGAAACTAAAACATAGTTTTTAGTTGTAACACTGATCATAATTAAAAAAAAATCTACATTTTATTTATTTTCCTGCGTTTTTACGATGATATAAACACAGAAACAATAAACTTACGTGTGGAAAGTAATTCCGGTAGTTTTTGTGATCTAGAATCGCATTCTTTCATTACGCATTTACCCATTTTGGCGATATTTTTTGTCGCGTGTCACTCGGTTCACTTCGGCTGCCGTCGTAAAGAGCACTGAACTGACGTTAGTTACGCATACGGCCGTGGCCGTATGTTCAGTGGCAACGCCTTGGCGCGGCAATTGCTAATCTAGTGTAACATATATATCAATGGCGGCTGCGGTCACTCTACCTCGCTTAAAAGGACTTGAATTAAGAGATGCATGCAATTTGCAAATACATGGGATGTTATTTTATTGATGTTGACTTTTGTATTAACAATGTATTAGATTATGGAATTAGTAATTTATTGTGTTATAGTTATTTATGCAACTGACGTATAATAAGGGGTATTAAAACACGAATGTAGTATCACATGAGTGTTTTAATACCTAATTATGTACAGTTGCATACAAGACTTTATCTACATCCCTGGTATGAATCCTCTAAAAAAGGTTCTGAAACAGTTTTTTGCAATACTAATACTCGTATCGAACATGGCGGCCGGCGCGGCGGCGTCATAGTATACAACGTGAATTCGAATAAGTTCTTTTTCGCTGTTGTAGTGAAACGCGCGTGCATTACAATGTTCTTTTTTTGAAAACGAGTTGCATTATGAAATTCAGTACAACATTAAAGCACCCGTTTGGATGCTATTATGGTTACCATGGTTACTATGACACTGGCTGTTTTAATGTTGGCAGTAAGCTAACTGTTTCAGGAACTTTTATAAAGGATTTATAGCATGGGTGTAGATAAACTGATTTATGAACGGAAAATGGGAAACAATTTCAACCAGCCACACTCCGCCGCCAAAATAAGGTACGTCAATTAGTCAAACTATTGAACCAATGTTCAGTAGTTTTGACCACAACACGGAGAGACGTTTTGCCGTGTTTTTTGATTGTTTTCTTTTTGCTTACTGACCTTTTGCAGATGACCTCGGAAATCCTTGTTTGCTTAACCGGGCACTGGCGGTCCAGAAGAGCCTCTCGCCGTGTTAAAAAAGTCTAAGTAGCACAGCTAAGGGCTTCCGTCCTATAGTGGACTCGAACCTAGGCTTAGAGCGCTAATGAATACTGAGCAAGTGGGGATAGCTTGTAGCATCGGATTGTTATTATTATTAGGGACGGTGTTTCCATATACTTGCTCCGCGCGTGCGGGCGGTGTCAGGGGTTGGGGGGTTGTTTAGGCACAGCTGTAGATTGGCAGAAAACATAGCTATTCTATTTCAATCTATAATGTGACGGAGAGTGCTCGTGTATACAGGGTGTAAGGGACAGCCCTCCGCAAACTAACAGGGTGCATTCAGCTGTTCATTTTGAATCATATACCACCGGAAATTTTCTCAGGAAAATTTTCATTTTTAAATTTTTTTTTTCAGTTACAGTTTCATTATTTCAATGTAAAATTGCATTGTGTGTTCGCAGCACTCCATTTATGTAAAAAAAACAGCAAAAAAAAACCAGCAATGGATGTTGAAATACTCTAACCAACGACGCGTGAAATCAGCTGTTCACTTTCTGTCTAGCTACAGAGTTCATCGAACTCACCGCATACCTATAACCTTCCCCTCCCAACCAGTAATAGACGATCCAATTTGTGCACAAAAACACAAACAAATCAGGTTTATTGGATTCCCTTATTGGTCATCTTAGTATGACATACTGAATTCACCCTATCAGTTTGCGGAGGGCTGTCCCTTACACCGTGTATACAGACTCTGTACGATACATTCTCATTTAAATTGTAGATTTTACATCCTACGTATTAGGTATTTGCTTAGATTGTAAACTCTGCCTTGCAATCAGCCTAACCTTTGCCAAACCACTTTGGGCTCTACTTCTAGTCTAACCAGTTGCCTCTCAAATCAATATCTCATGATAATTATTTAACAAAGTTCAAACCAATTAATAAAAATTATTAATAATAATAATAACAACAAACAATAATAATAAATAATAATATTTATTACCTATATCTGTAATTTTTATGGTGTGCATAATAAAGAGTATTGTATAAAAAAAAAAAATTAAAAAAAAGTTGTATTGGATTGTGAATTCAAAAATACCCTTTAGGACTCCCTCTTCATAGGTGTAATGACGATCTTTGCCGGGTGTCATCATCTGCCTGCCTTTTCCAACTTGGGGTCGGCTTCCAGTCTAACCGGATGCAGCTGAATACCAGTATTTTACATGGAGCAACTGCCTATCTGACTCTACAACACATTTACTGGGTAATACGATACCCCATGGTAAGACTGGTTGACAGACTTTCGGCCTTCTGACGGCCCGTAACGACTGTCAAAGATCCACGAATGACAGCGGCGACCAACATCGTAATCGCGAAAAAATAATCAGCATTTGGGTCCAGTAGAACTTTGTACACTGCGTTTCAAATAAGAATAGGATCGACTCAGCGCCATGTTGTGACGTCATAGCTGTCAAATCGACTGAATTGGGTAGGGTGAGCAAAACAAGATATTTTTAGTTAACATTTATTTACGAATCACGAATGAAGAATTTGAAAAAAATTAAAAAAATTGTTACCAACAAAGAAGATATGAAAGAAAGAAGCATAATTTATAAAAAACTAATTATGAATAATTTTTTGATGTCTGTTTTCACTTTGATTTAGCTAAGACAAAACAAAACGTTATTGATACGCAAATAAGTTTTCTTTGCAAACCGTACTTTTCAATCAACATTTGACAGATAGAGGTCATTGACGTTCCTATTCTTATTTGAAACGCATTGTAAGTATGGGACGACGATTATTTTTTCGCGATTACGATGTTGCTCCCATGGAGAAAGTTGGTCAGTTTGATGGTCTGTACTAAACCTTTATGATACACCCTGTATACATGGGTTGAATGGCGCAGCCAATGTTTATTTTATCAATTAAATACTTTTTTTTTTATTCTTTATTTATTTAGAGAGGGTTTTAATCTAGACAGATTATGGCCACCCTTATCGTTACAAGTCGACTTTTTACATAACTACTCAACAAAAAAAAAATTTGAAAAATTATCTGATACTGCCTCTGCGACTAATGCCAATGTTTAAGAGCCTGTACAGCATCCTGGGCCCCAAGTCTGCTATTTTTTACATTCCAACACGATCACATTGTCACTGCATTGTCATTTTGCTAAAAGTTCGTAATCTGCTAAATTCATAATTTCATACAATGGAGTGTAGTGGTTGACCATTGGAAAGTCATAATGACGCCATTATATTAGTAGATTACCAAACTTGTCAAAATCAACAATTATGAAATCAATGATAGACCATTCTGACACTATTGTAATAGCAGACTTGAGGCCCTGGTTGCTTCCGAAGCAGGAACAGCAAGGACGCTGTTACATACCCCAGTCTCGCACATATTATTAAATACTATTAATAAGTCTCGTCTTATTAATACTTAAAATAAATAAATAATTTTAAGAAAAGCTCTACCAGTTATGTACACTCGGCAAATTATTGCACCAATGATGTTCGGGTTTTTGGAACGACCTATTATAAGAAACTGGTTTTATACGAACAATGCTTACGTCATAGATGGGGGATTTCATTTTTTTTTTATCGTCTTGTCTATAAACATTAAAGTTTGCGTGTTAAAAAATGTTGAAGAGTTGAAGTTTTTCTGGTTATTCTAAGAATAGAACTAGTTATATGCAATGAAGTTACAGAATACTGAATGGAGATAAGAAGGGGTTATAGCAAATTGTATTTTATGGATAAAATAAATCGTTAAGCATCGGTTTTTTTCTTTTTCATTTGTCTGTGGTCAGTAGTTGCTTTAGTTAAGAGCTTAGATAATATACATCTAGATCGAGCCACCGCGTGGCCGGTCATGCATGAGACAGCAATATTAACACTGAATGTACTTTGTTTGGCAACATTTTTAAATTTTGCCATGCAAATTACTTTGTTTGGCAACATTTTTAAAGCAAAAATACACGGCACGCCGTAAGGGACGGAAGATACGATGCTTTGTCTCAATTTTCCTAATTATTTCGTACTAGCTTCTGCCCGCGACTTCGTCCGCGTAAAATTTCTTGTCCCCCACACCCACTAACCCCCACGCATCGCATCGCAACGACTGCCCGTGCTATTACTTCGTTTGCGCTTAGCATCCTTTCGGACATTTTTTATTTTTGTCCGACTCCTGAGGGCCCTAGCGTGATGTTAAATAGCCTATATCCTTCCGCATCGCCTGCCCGCGGTATTACTTCGCGCTCGGCTTCTAGGGGCCCTAGCGTGATGTTAAATAGCCTATATCCTTCCGCATCGCCTGCCCGCGCTATTACTTCGCGCTCGGCTTCTAAGGGCCCTAGCGTGATGTTAAATAGCCTATAGCCCTCCTCAAGAACTGCAAAAAGATTTTTTTCAAATCCGACTGGGGTAGTTCCAGAGATAGCGCGTTCAAACAAACTACCAAAAAAACAAACTCTTCCGCTGTATTCCACCGAAATTATTGAAATAATAAATCTCGCAATTCAGAAAAATTACTTATTTGCACAACGCCATCTATGGTTAAATTGATAAAACGTCCGCACTAAACATGTTTGCTCAAGAGCGAGCGGTATGAATTAAAGTTATTTTGCGTTTTAGTAATTTTATATTATTTCCGAAACTGTACGACCAATTGCCATACTGTAAAGGCCAAATCTTATCTCCATGATGTCCTTGTGATCATAAAATATAACTTATTTGGATAAGGATAAATGTGTTGTTGTTTAAATAATCATCCAAACGTAAGTATGTCTAAAAAATACTTTTCTAAAACAATAAAAGATGTATGAAAGGTAAAATATAAAAGATAGAAATATGGTGTTGCGGACTTTTTTGTAGAATTATTTAAGACGGACCAGACTGCCATATATATTGTTCTCAATTTTAAACAACCGTTTAGGCAGCGCATGCAAAAAAGTCTGTTTAAAGACGTATTTCTTTCCGACATGTTAGACAAAAAATTGTGATAGCTCGGCTAATATGCATGATATAAATATAATTTATAGCCTATAGCACTCAGGAATAATGTAGCTTTCTACCAGTGAAAAAAAAATTAGAATTGGATCATTAGTTCCGGAGATTACCCCCTACATACAAACTTACAAACTTACAAACATACAAACTTACAAACTTACAAACTTACATACAAATTTTACCTCTTTATAATATTAGTATAGATATATGTGTCTCACTTCCACACTTCACACTGTAATCATGGCAACGTCTAGATGTATAATGTCATTGGTTAAGAGGCCTTCTGACAGATTATGCATATTGAAGCACTTTGGCAGTTGTAATTACGCTTTTGAGTCATATTTTTTTTTTTTTTTTTTAAGTAGGTAGGTTATGTGTTAATTTCTTATGAACTAAAGTTTATTCTGGTATAAATTGTACGTACCTATTGTAATATCAATGTAGTAAGGAGAAATTTACAGTTAATTCAAAGCGTTTTTAGTAGTTTTATGGTTTTAACTGGGATTTTTTTATAGATATTCCATAAATATTTAAAAATTCTGAGGCCTCTATGGCAAACCATTATTTAACAGATATTATTACTTATATATTTTTCATTTAATTTTCTGATTTAAGTAGGTAACTAGGTAGTTAAATTTTCAATCCACGAGCTCAAAAAAATGCTGTCGCGCATTTTATGAAAAACTTGCTTCGGAATTTTGGCTTTAATAGGAAAAATTGCAAAAAACGGGGCAGTTTAAGTAGTAAGAAAAACTTGCAAAAAACCGATGCAGCTATCATAGACTTATAAAAAAAGATGGACTCCGCGCCACGCATATCCAAAGTGAAGCACCCTACCGATCTATGTGTGCGTGATTTGAGTACCTGCAAAGACGCCGTCCCTCGTGTCACGTAATGGCGGCCGGTCGGCATACTATGATGTTTACAAATGTGTGCGCGAGGCGTGTTTGTACAAACGGACCCGGCATACTTACTGTGCTTCACTTTCGATATGCGCAGCGCGGAGTCCATCTTTTTTTATAATTCTATGGCAGCTATGAACTATACTAAGTAATAACTATTCTCCACCACTCAATAACTCAAAGTTGTCGAAGTATTTCAGTTTCGTAGAATAAGAACGCCAAAGTTGGCCATATAACGCAAAAATCAGGATAGAAATGTATCATAAATCTTTTCTCTAGAATTACTTACATAGGTACCTACCTACTTGAAGAAAAAAATTAAAACATCTTTACGTACCTACTTATTTCCAAAAAAAAAACACAAAAAAAAACTTTAAGCTAAGTTATTAAGTCAATGTCGTCTGTGGTCACTTATGTTATACTTACTTTAGTTTTTGCAAGTTTTTTGTACTTACCATGATAAGGCATCTGCTTTGTAATTAGGTATATTTTTTGTTGACTGATAATATGTTTAAAACCAGTTGCACGAATGCAGACAATCAATAAACAAAAAATATTTATTCTATCTTAGGAATAACAAGGTCATACGCTTGCTCAGCATTTTATTTCAGAAAAAAAACCTAGATAAGTATGTACCTACTTAAATAGGTAGAGAGACAAAGTACTTACAGTTTCCATCATTTCCTGAACCGGTTCCTTGTAATAACACAACTTTTATAAAACAAAATAAAACTAGAAACACGCTCACGTTCATTTTGGAAATCATTTTTCCAAATAACAACTTTTTAAATAATCATAACCTAAATAAAAAAGCCAATTCGCGCCAAAATTGCTGTCACAACTTTTAAATTTTATTATCTGTTCAATTTTTAATTCATTTTTTTATACGAATTCACAGGGCAGTGGAGTTTATAAGGAAACGTCTTAATATGAAATGAATCTCGCGCGAACTGAGCCTCCAAGGTTTTATTAGTCACATAATATACATACATAAGCATACTTTGCAATGCGACTAGGTTGAACAGGTAGTGTGGCTCTTGTAAATTGTTAGTGATCACATAAAAATGTTAATTGGTAGGGTAACATTAAGCAACGATTTAGATAATGACCATGTTGATGACCGTCAATCGGTCATTAGGTCGTTCGCGTAATGGATTCCTATCAAAAATATCCTCGAATAATTTTAAAAGATTTTTGACAGTTAAAACCTTTAAAACTAAAACTACAACTGTAAAACATCATTGAGGTCTGTGCGTTCAGCTCGGCAATCTTCGGGCCGGATATAAAGTACCTACCTACTTACAAACTTCGGGGACGGAAAACTACACCTCGCTCTGTGCATACACGCTCACACGCACACATTTACACCAAACTACTATTAAACCACAGTATAAAAACATATTAAACTATACCTCATTACGTGCACACAGTTTACGAAACCCGCCGGTCGATTCTGTAAATATCTCACCGTGAAAACTTAGGTGAAGTGAGTTTGTTTTTGCTAGGAATTGGCACTATTGACAGCTCACTCCACGCTCACTTCACCTAAGTTTTCACGGTGAGATGGTTACAGCAGTGCGATTCTGTAACCTATCATCGTGAAAACATAGTCGAAGTGAGCGTGGAGTGAGCTGTCAATAGTGTCAATTCCTAGCAAAAACAAACTCACTTCACCTAAGTTTTCACGGTGAGATTTTTACAGAATCGACCGGCTGAATCGCACTGCCGAAACGTGCGGCCTCACGTCACTGTTGACACCAGCGCTACTTATGTCTTGATTTTTTATTTAGGGCCTATTTCACGATGTCCGAATAGCAACTTACCGAATAAATTCAAAAATGGAACAGAATTTTTCTGCCAAAGTAAGTTACAGGTACTTAATCGTAGGTGGCGAAACGGGCCCTTTTGAGCCCCTACAATATTCTTATATCAAAGTAAACTGGTTACTTTTCCTTCACTTGTTATTTATTAAACTTGTAATTAATCCGCAGGAGATTGATTAATTACCTGCCAGTTGTCACGCCTACTAGATTCTCCGGTATGTTATAATAACGTACAGTTTTGTAGTGGATTATAATCTTGTGTAACTTGTTCTTGACAATAGCTGGTTGTTTTGTTACAGCCTTTTTAGGGTTCCTTAGTCAACAAGGAACCCGAGAAGCTCGTGGCTAAGTAATAACAATGCAAAAACATGTTGTTTATGGTCCCGAATAATTTTTTGATCAACATACAACCTGACACTGACCCAATTTGCAAAAAAAAAACGTAATAAAATTTGAATTTCGCGTGCTACCATTGCGCATCGGCATCGTCCACTGGTCCGCGCTGGCCGCTTTGTATGAATTAATATACTTATAGCACTGCTATTATATTATCTGTGGCACTGCGTCCACTACCGGTATCGCACGCATTTTCATTTCCTCATACAAACAAAACAAAATCTGTGCGTGCCTTGCTTGCACTGCGGCCGGCGGCCGGCGCGGCGCAGGAGGTCTAAACTCCCTAACTCCGTCCGTCTCACATAACGATCCATCAGTACAGACCAACTTATCTGTGAACTGAAAGAGGGCGGCACCGTCGATTCAACAATACAATCAAATAATTGTATGTTCGACAATCGAATGACATTTCAACATAACGGCCGTAGTTCCAATTTTCGCCATTTCACAGATAAGTTGTTAGGAGTGTAAAAGTTAAATTTTTCGGACGGGCGAAACCACATCGGGATTAGGGACAACTGTCAAATCATGTTGTCATTCATACTTCTTTCGGGTCCCGAACCAATCATCCATCCGTAGGTGATACGGAGTAGGTAACGGCCATAACGAAGGCCGAAACTATGGGCTTCGTGCTTAGCGAGTAGATCCCCAGACCAGGGCAACAAGTCTGATAATTTTTAGAAATTCGTCATTCCAACACGATCCCATTGTCACTGCATTGTCATTTTGCTAAAAGTTCGTAATCTGCTAAATTCATAATTTCATACAATGGAGTGTCAGTGGTTGACCATTGGAAAGTCATAATGACGCCATTATGACGCCATTATATTAGTAGATTACCAAACTTGTCAAAATCAACAATTATGAAATCAATTCCCCATTCCACCATTCCACACTCTGACACTATTGTAATAGCAGACTTGAGGCCCAGTGGACGCTTGGCTTAAAACAGGAAACCAGTAGGTGCGAGTAATATCGATACAATCTAAATATATTTAGCTGGCCAGTAGTAATTATTAGGGTTCCGTACCAAAATGGTAAAAAAGGAACCCTTATGGTGTGACTCAGTCTGTCTGTCTGTCTGTCACAGCTGGATATCTCAAGAACTACTAATGCTATCAACTTGAAATTTGGAACAATTTTAGATGACGTTTACCCAACTATTTTGCAAATAAGAAAGAAGTAAAAATATTTATATTTTTTTTGTAACAGGGACTGAAAGGGGGTCTTAAAAATTCAAAGTAGAGCTACTAGGGTATGTGGGGTATCATATGAAAGAGCGCTGTTTACACATTCTTAGTCATTTTTTTATTTTTTTTAGGTCTCATAGTTTTCGACTTTTGATGAAAAATGTAAAAAAAAATACCGTTCCCCCCCCCCCCTAACTCCAAAGTTTGCAAAGATAAAAATCTGAAATTATTCCATGTGATAGGAGTTTATGTAAAGATTACAGGAAAAATAAAACGATGTCTCTAAATAGCACACTTTATCAGAAATCGGGACGGAACCCTCGGTGCGCGAGTCCGACTCACTCTTGACCGGTTTTTTTAATAACTGAAACTTGTTTGAAGTATTGAAAAGGTAAATCCCAGAAATGCATCAGTTACAATAAACTTGCGTTAAGGACATTGAGGAAAAGGTAGTTCCCGGTAGCTACGATAACGAGACCATTTACTAATAATATCATAGTCAGCCGCCTATAATGTTCCCGCTGCTGGGACACAGGACTTCTTTCTGTGAGAGGGAAGTGGGCCGTAATGGTCGCAGTGCGGGTCGGTAGAATACCCCACATTGAGGCGAAACCTGCGCGGGATGCAGGACTTGACTGCGCTTTCGCATGTCAATTGTTTTAATGATAAGAAGTCACGCGACTTTTGAAGCAAGATAAGCACGTGAATTTAGTCCCGCATCCCGTGTAGTTTGGCTTTGGCAACAGGAACTTGTGGCTAAGTAATAACAGCCACACTGGTCGATCCATCAGGTTAAACTACGCTGGCCGGGGTTGGTCAGTGGATGGGTGACCATCTTTACATACCGAGACTCCTCCTTGCCTCGAAAGCACGTTAAGCCGTTGGTCTCGGCTGTCATTCGTGGATCTTTGACAGTCGTTATGGGTCGTCAGAAGCTCGGGGTATCGTATTACCCAGTAACTGGATTGTGAAAGTCAGATAGGCAGTTGCTCCAGATAAAATAGTGGTATTTAGCTGCATCCGGACTGGAAGCCGACCTCAACACAGTTGCCACAATTCATTTTGGCCAGTTTTAGTTTTAATTTCCCTGTCATATTGGCATTTATCCGTTGACGCTGGACGTTTGGCGGTCTCTTCTTCACCTCCCGAGCACAGTTTTGTCCCGGGTGCTTATGTGGCGGCATCTACATCGCCACATACGAACTACGCATCACAATGACGTGACGTCACGCAATTCTGCATCGCGCAATTAGAGTTTACCACGCGACTAGCATATAATATACAACGTCCAGACATCAACCGTTGGGCAGCCTTGGAGCCGCATGCCACGCCCCTTGCGGGGCGTAGTGACATCCCACGAACCGTTGGGCAGTTGCCCACCAGACACCAAGAGCAAGTTGCAAGAGCGACTCCCGATTCTCCGGGAAAACGGAGAAGTTACGTCGAACATTGCTGAATAACAAACCATAAGCGTTCACATTAATAAATTTCATCAAATGTTTTATTAATGTGAACTCTTAATTACCTACTAATCACGCTGGGAACTTCTAACGAGCTAAGAATACCTACTGAATTAACACCCACATTCTAACTTACCTTGCTCTGGTAAGAGATAGGTACAGTCTGCAAACAAAAGTCAATTAACACTTGTGTTTTCTAAATCTTAATTATTAAGAAAAATACTTAATTAAAATCGGAACAGATGTAAATTTTAAAGAAAATTAACTCTTATCTAATAAATGAAATGCTAAAAAGCAGGTTACCGTATCATTTTGTATTAATTTAGATGATGTCAAAAAATAGCAGTGTTGACCGACTTCTGTTGCTGACCGTACAGTCCGCTCGTCGAATTCAAGATGTCCAACATTTTAATTCCCAAATGGACCACAAAACGGATAAATGTAAGTACATGGCAATGAATACAGCTGGGGGCCTACTCCCTAAGCACGAAGCCCGTAGTTTCGGCCTTCGTTACGGGCGTTTCCTACTCCGTATCACCTACGGATGGATGATTGGTTCGGGGCCCGAACGAAGTATGAATGACAACATGATTTGCCAGTTATCCCTACTCCCGATGTGTTTTTGCCCGTCCGAAAAATTTAAGTTTTACACTTTGTTAGGATGGATCGTAATGTCAGACGGACGGAAGAACGGACGGACTTAGGGAGTAGGCCCCCTGAAATGAGAATGCTAAGACGGAGGATGTGCGGTGTTACGCGAATGGATAGAATAAGAAATGAGTACTTTTGTACAACGTGTCGCGTGTCGTTTTGAATTCTCGTCAAACAGGGTGTGATACAGAACATCAAACCGAACAACTTTCTCCATGGGAGCAACATCGTAATCGCGAAAAAATTTTCAACTGTCCCATAGAAAACTTCAATACCTACTCGACGCAAATGTATGGGACGGCTGGTAATTTTTTCGCGATTACGATGTTGGTGCCATGGAGAAAGTTGTTCGATTTGATAGTCTATCTTATTCGTTGGTCTATATATATACCACACCCTTAAATTTGACTAGGATGCAAAACGAAACGTTGTACCGGTCTTTCAACGGGTCGATGTTAAATTTAAATAAAACAAGCTGTATGTAAGATATTAAAGAAATTATGTTTTTATTTGAAAGGCTGATTTATGGCATTATTTATGAAATATGACAGGCGGCGTCATTGGTCCGCACTTTTTCAAAAACGATGACGGCGAGGCCATTACTGTCAACGGCGAGCGCTAAAGATCAATGAATAACAATTTATTGGTGACGTGAATTGGTCACAAAGATCGTGCGATTTGACCCCGCTATACATTTTCTTGTGGGGTTTTCTCAAGTCGCAGGTCTAAGCCAATAATCCGCAATCAACCGATGCCCTGAAAGTTAACATTACGCAGGCCATCGCTCAGATTCAGCCGGATCTATGCAGTAGAGTAATTGAAAGTTGGACCTCTCGGATCCGTGCCAAAGTTCGAAGCCGCGGTGGACATTTAAACGATGTCATATTTCATAAATAATGGCATAAATGGTCCCTTAAAATAAAAAAAATAATTTCTTTAATATCTTACATACAGCTTGTTTTATTTAATTTCAATATCGACCCGTCCTTGTTGAAAGACCCTCTAAATGAAGAAGTCTGACAAGTGACACCGGTGACTGAAAAGTTGACCGATTTTCGGTTGTTATGATATGGGCATGTGATGCGGAGGAATGGGGAAAATGTCGTGAGGAAAGTTTTGAATTATGAATGTGGATAAGAGTAGGGGAAGACCAAAGATATGATGTATGGACTGTGTGAAAGATGATATGGCTAGAAAGGGGGTGACTACCGAAATGACGACTAATAGAGAAGAATGGAAGAAAACGAGTAGTTGTGCCAACCACAAATACATTTGGATAAGGGCAACAGAATGATGAGAAAGCTCACATGCAATGAGCAATGGGGAGGAAAACTAACTTTTTATCACGCTAGGTGGCACATGATCGACTGTCCTTTTTTCATTGATTTGACATAACGAACGATTGTCAAATTGTATGGATTTGTTTGTAAAACAATGTACAGTCGTTCAGAGCGCCATCTATAAACAGCTTTGCGTGTGGCTCCCCATTCCTTTCGCTGTCAACATCATAGACCCCAAGGGCCAAAAACTAGAATACAACTTACTTGGGTACTTACAATGCGTTTCAACTAAGAATAGGAATGACCTTGCGCCATATTTTAAAGATTTAGCCAAACAGCACCTCGTTTACACATTTGCAAAGTCAGTGACATAGGTACCTATTTTAACAAAAACAAATTCCAAAAATAGAACTAAAATGGATAAGGATAACACTACAAAACTTTGCAAGCCTTAGATTTCAAGTTTCAGTTGACGGCTCGAGGGCATTGACGTTCCTATTGTTAGTTGAATCGCACACGTACGCACGGCTACAGATCAAGCTATACATTTCCAGTATAAGTTGATCTCGCATTATATAGGATTTCCTTACAATTAGAGGTCAGTGTAAACTGGAAATGTATAGCTTGATGTGTAGTCGTGTGTACACGAAATAAAATACAAAAAAATAAAATCACCACCGACAATTTATTACAAAAAAATATGTTACACAACCAGCATCAGCATTATCTATGGCCACCCTTCGAAATGGCGCGAAAATATTTTGACAGCGACAAACAAAACGTTCTCACGATTTCCCAAAAAAAAAAAAAAACTCACTCGACCATTGGTTCGTGTTCCGCTGACATAAAACTATTATAACTGCTTACAGAAGTGTTCGGGTTTTCCGTATTTACGTCAGATTTCAAAGACACAGGTTTCTTAATTGCTTTTTTTTTATTTTTGTGAGACGATTTACTCTTCGTCTTCAAAACATTTTTGTCATGGTTTTCCTTACTAGTGATACTCTGCGTCAACTTCGGCGACGTAACCTCTTGTGGAACAGATAATAAATTGTCGTAAGATTTAAATGTCGAAACGGTTTTTGTTTCGGCAGTAAGGTAGCATTGAAAACATTTATTCGAACAAATTATTTTGAGTTTGGAAGCCTTCATTGACCGACACCTAGACTGCTGTTTCTTAGGCTTCGGAATTTTATTTTTCGTGACCCGACCCAAGTTTTTAGATTTTTTTTGGTTTATTTCATTTCTACATTTTTTGCAAAGAGATCCCCTTCTCTTTCGTTCTTCTCGTATTCGTTTTTTACGTTTGAAACACTTATCACATGTTGATGAAGAATATGCTGGTGTCTGCAAAGGAATAAGGAATCGAAAATGAGTCGGATTTGAATGAAGGGATTCTGAAATAACTGAGAAACTTTCAGGGCCTTAGCACACCTTGGCCACGAAACTGCATGATGTTCCGCTGCATCACGCGAGTCAGTTGAATTGAACTACTACGATTTCGCTGCTATGGTTTCGCGGCGGAGCTCTGTGTGCTTAGGGCCTCAGGTTTTGAGTAATTTCCAATACCAGTTTGAATAGTGACCAAATAAACATTTGGGTCTCTATACTAGAAAGATTTAGGTAGTGAAAAAAAGGTTAAATCCTGATGTGTCTTTTATCTTATTTTATTTTAAAAACTCGGTTTAAAAGTAAAATGCAACTAAAAACCAATGTAAATACAACAATAATGATTACTAAATCAATTGAACCATTAGTTTAAGCAGTAGTTTATTTGTTTAATATGCATTTGTGTAAAAAGTTGCATCAAAATTGTTTACCTTTATTTCACCACCTTTCTGTTATTAGGTAGAGTTCGGTCATGTTGTTATAGCCCAGTGGTTTAGACCTCGCCTCTCATGCCGTGGTGGTTGTGTTCAAATCCGGGCAAGTACCAATGTGACGTTTTCAGTATGTACTTTCTCGGTCTTATTACAGAACGAGGTTTTTCTTCTGTCATGGTTTAAACCATCGAGCCAGTTTTTGTAATAAGAACCTAGCTGTGATAGAAATACAGGGGCCTAAAACGGCCACACTAAGCAATTCCTCTAAAAGCGATTCATTTGCTGAATTCCCAGCATTTTTTACGATTGTGCTACCTATTTGACGTAGGTATTTGACATTAAACTTCAATATAGCAATTCATAATTAGTGTACCATTTTACGAATCTCCATACAAAACTGTCAAACAGATGAATTGCGTACTAATTGCGAATTAATTGTACGCAGATAAATTATTATGAATTGTCAGTTTTTGACTGTTTTACGATTTCAAATATATTCTGCCAAAGTGGCCGTTTTAGCCCCCCAGTTCTTTATACAAAACTGACAACTTAGTCCGGTACTAAGTTGTCAGTTTTGTAAAACTGACAACTTAACGTGTCGAAATAAAGTTCGAAATTCAAAAAAGGATCCAAATTCAAATTCAAATTCTTTATTGCGAACTAAGTGTACAATTTTGAAGATGTTAACAAATATATAGGTTCTTAGAACTTAGTTGCCTGTTAAGGCATTGCAATTTAAATTGTTATAAATGAAAAAGTATAGGTACTCAATACTACAGTCATACATAATTGTTCATACATTTCATATTATATCAGACTATTCTTACAGTTTATATCACATTATAATTATCAAGTATCAACAATCTTTTTGTATTATATATTATATAATTATTTTTCTTCAAGGAATTCCTTTACAGAGTAATATGCCTTTTTAATCAGGAAGTCTTTTAGCTTCCTTTTAAAAATACCAATTGAGTGTTGGTTCTTAATGTCTATGGGTAACTTATTATATATTTTGATGCCCATACAAAAAATGCTATTGCTATACACTGCAGTGTGGGATGTTTTATTGCGTAATGTATTTTTGAGTCTACTGCTTGTTAATGTGTCATAGCTACTGATATTTGATTTAACTAAAATTGAGGCCGCGTAGATATATAGAGCAGGGAGGGTTAATATCTTGAGATTTACGAAATGAGGTTTACATGAATTGGTTTGGTGTATCCCACATATTGATCTAATACACTTTTTTTGTGCCTTGAACGCAATTTCCTTATCAGATGAGTATCCCCAATATAGTATCCCATAAGATAGAGTGGATCCCACATAAGCATGATAAGCACTAAGCAGTGTGGTTTGGTTAGATACTTTTTTGAGCATGTAGAGGGCATAAGAGAATTGATTTAATTTGTTACATACACTATTTACATGCGTTTTCCATGTCATATTAGAATCTATATAGATACCTAGAAATTTTGTACTAGTAACCTCAGACACAGTTGCGTTATTGTGCTCAATAGATAATGGAATTGATTTTGCGTTTTTATTCTTGAAGTTCATGTAATGGGTTTTTGAAAGATTTATTTTTAGATTATTTATTGTAAGCCAATTTATTAATTTAGATAGGGAATCGTTTATTTCTAGTTCATGATTTTTATTTTTGTTCCATGGTTTAAACCTGGGTTTGAAGATGAACCTTGTTTTGTAATAAGACGGTCTGAGTTTATCTTTGACATTACTGACATTACTGACATTAGTGAAGGAAAACATGGTGAGGAAACCTGGATTTATTTATACTTCTATACTTAGTACATATAAAATACAGCTGAAGAGTTTTTTTGTTTCTTTCCATGACATGTTTACTGACAATGACTCGTTCAAAGACTCAGACTAATAAATATAAATACTAATACTAATAAAATAGTATTAGTATTTATATTTGTTAGTCTATAAACTGCTTTTTCCTTTACTAATGTCGTGAATTACATGTAGGGAATACCTACAAGGAAAACATCGGTTTCTGAAAAGTGATTGAGCTGCTGATGGTCTTATGGAGTTATGACTCAGAAACAAAAGAAGTCTTATGAAGTTACGACTCAGTCAGAAACAAAACAAAAATATGCAATGGGTAAGGTCGGGCAAAGCTAATTGTAGATGGCGTGATCATAGTTAGGTCCCTAAGACCTATAATTTTGACATTTCGTTCATTCATGACTTTGGTTTTATGTCACTATTTCGTTATTTTCGGTTATTTCAATATTTTTAATCAAGTATTTGACATGGAAAGTGTCGGAATTTAAAACCATAAATATTTCCTCGTACCTAATCACTTTCTTCAAAATGTTTTGAACTCTGTTTAATTTTTTTTTAATCTTTACGAATAGCTTTAATCCACGATTTTCTAATTGTAGGGTCTCGCGGGAAATGTTGGACTCTAATTTCGGAGTATTTAGGAACACAACAACGCGTCATTTTCGCAAAAATTAAATAAAACCACCTCACGCCTTGCATTATTAGCTTGTTTTGGAAACTAGCTACGACAGCGCCATTTTGACAGTTGCCTTTCCCATTGGAGGGAAACACATAACACTCTACCACTCTACCACCACACCACACCACCACCATACCACTATATAAAACTCTCTATAAATTAAATAGAATAAAAAAAATAAAAAACATACCACTCTTATTGCCGTTTGCAACCCTCCCAAACCAGTCACCCGAACCTATAAAAAGGCAAAGAAACGAAGAAAAGTTAATTAATTCATAGTCGATACCTAGCTAAGGTAAAAAAAAACTAGGTATAAACCTGTGCTATAGATCGGCGCTTATCCAGCTCATCATACATCTTCGGAAAGGCATTGTTGTGAGTGTGGACTCGGTTGATCTGATCGCGGGATGACTGACCCCTCGCCTCATTCTCTACTTGATGTTCGTCATAGAACTGGTCGACTGCGTTGCGTGTTTTCTGAATTGTAAACAAAAAGTGCCAGGGTAGCCCGCATTACTAATTTACGAGGTAGGTATTTTTGGCGCGAGGCCAAAATCGGAACTACGACGACGCCATCTTGTTTTGTCAATGGTTTTATTTTATTTTTGCAAAATGACGCGTTGTATGTGTTCTATACTCCGAAATTGGAGTCCACCCAACCTCTAAAAAGTCCTCTAAAATTAGAAGCTTGTGTACTTGTGTATAAAAACTATTCGTAAAGATTTTTAAAAAATTAAACAGAATTCGAAATACATATTTTGAAGAAAGTGACTACGAGGAAATATTTAAGGTTTTAAACGACGCACGGCTACAGATCAAAACACCATACATGATTAACAAAAATATTGAAATAACCGAAATTAACGAAATAGTGAAATAAACCAAACTCATGAATGAACGAAATGTCAAATTTATTATAGGCCTTAGTCATTGACTTAAATATTACTGCGTATGGCCTTAGTGTAGACTTTCCTAGCTCAATGGGCCAGGACCTAGCTATGATCACGCCATCTACAATGGGGAGAAAAACTAACTTTTTATGAGGCTAGGTGGCACATGATCGACTGTCCGTCTGTCATTGATTTGACATAAGGAACGATTGTCAAATTGTATGGATTTGTTTGTAAAACAATGTACAGTCGTTCAGAGTGCCATCTACAAACAGGTTTGCGTGTGGCTCCCCATTAGCTTTGCCCGGTCTTCTGAATAATTACCAACGACCATATAGCCCATGGTCGTTGATAATTACTAAATAGTGGACTGTCGCATGACAGTAAAGCCGCGTCTGCGAAACTGCTTTCGTGAGCTGCATCAGGCAGGCGAGGCGTCACCGAGTTTACTATAGACAATGAATGACGAATACGCGTCTATGAAGCTATTGGCCAGCGAGTCCGTGGCACAAGGAAATGGCGGCAAATTTAAAAAATCATGAGCTGGAAACATGTAATATAATCTGAAATGTTATACTTATCACTTATCACAGTCCTACATTCCTAGTATTCCTACTCATATCAACAAACTAATTAACATAAACATACGAAAGAGTGCACTTAAAATAACGAAATGAGGGAGTACTTATGTACAGGAGAGCAAAACCATAATTAAAAAAATAAAATGAAAATAAAAAAAAAAAAAATAAAAAAAACCGTCAGTTTTAATCGCGCCCTATGCTTCGCCGCCATCTGCTTTGTTGTGGTGGCAAGGATGGTGCGCGAACGGTAAGTAGATAATCATCTTTATGTGTCGTATGTTATACATACCTTCGCCGGCCTCATGTTTTTCATAGGTACCGGTCCATCCTCATCCATGATCTTCAACATAAGATCCACAATACTCCTCTTAGTCGTCCTCTTTGGCAGCGAGTACACTGTGTTGCCAGTCAACGTGGTCTGTACTGCTGAATCACTGTCATTGCTGATGTTTGATTTTTGTTGGATTTTAATTGACGCTGGCATTTTATCTTTACAACTGAAAGTAGAGAAATATTAGGCAGTTTGAATAGTCCAGAGTTGAATCTATCAAGTAGGTATAGCATTGTGCCTTTTTAATTTAATTTTTTTGAATTGTTTTTTTAGTACTTATCTAGGCACAGATTAATACTGATGGGACACTCCGCAAAATCATTTAAATAAAAAGCGACTCTTGCTACGACACAATAAAGTGCAATTCAGTTCGCAGAACGCTACGTTACCTACAGTTATATTCACCTAAACATTGCCTCTCTTTCTATCGCGTAACTCTTATACCTTCGGCGCGCGGCATTTCTACTGAATTAGCCCCGCGGACGGGGACCGCCGGCGTATATAGAAATGCTAATTCAGTCGTTCCTTCCTCGTGGTCAAACTTAATGGTCAAACTGATTTAACCACGAGGAATTCTGTTCCGGATAGTCAAACTACTTAGTTTGATGAAAAATGTACACCCTTTGTTATAGTTCGTAAATATACTTGTACAGTCATTAACAAAAATAATTATCTTAGTTTATTTAAAAAGTACCCAGCACTTATACCGCCATGCATTAATTGCAGCTGACACTTGATTATGAAATCCTTTTAAAAGAGATACTTTTTCATTAGAACATTTTTCTTTTTGTAGTTTCACGTAAACGAGCAACTGTAATTGGATTCTGACATTTCATGGATTTGTTTAGTTGGCCGTTCCAACTTTGGACCACATTGTTTGTGCGATGTCTCTGGCCATAAACAGACCATTGTTTTAGGAATAATTTATTGTTATTTATTAATTTTCTTTCTTATTCTATTTAAATTTTTAAATATTTCTTAAAAAAGCATATTAAAAAAAACAGTTTAAAATATAAAAAAATAGCGGTCCGCCGGTGTCGGGAGTGGAGTCCAAGCTACCGGCAGTTAGGGCTGCAGAGATAGGCACTTCTTCACAATACGAGCCGTATCGAGGAGTACTGCCTTCTGAATCTGGCCCTTGATCCAACCGCCTAACGAGAGCCGCGAAAGATGTTGGTCGAGGCTTTTGGCTATCATGCCGTTGGCCGTTACTACAATCGGCACAATGACAGCCGAGCTCACACTCCACACGTCAACAAACCTCGTGAGCTAAGTCGAGATATTTTATTTGTTTTTTTTTTGCAGCTTTCACGAGGTTTTGGTTATGTGGAATGGTAACATCGACAATCATTGCGCGGCGCGCTAATCGATCTATCACCACTATATCGGGCTTATTGGTGACAATAGTCCCGTCAGTAATGATAGACCGATCCCAGTACAACTTGACATGGTCATTTTCGAGAACTGGGTCGGGCACATACTTGTTTTGTAGGATGGAAGAATTGGTTGGTTTAGCAGAAATAAACACCTTCTAATTTAAATAAATCAGCTTTTATTTTTGCACACTTTTAATCTTTACTACCGCCTTTTATTTCTGCTAAACCAACCAATTCTTCAATCCTACAACTTATTGTTATCATTATTATTTATTTAATTTTTTTTTAATTTATTTCTATTTATTTATGTAAACACTTGATAAAAAGTTTAAATAGCCACCATTAACTTTGACCACGAGGAAGGAAAGTACTTTTGTTAATGACTGCACAAGTAAACAAAGGGTGGATATTTTCGTGAAACTAATAAAGTTTGACTATTGGGAACAGAATTCCTCGTAGTCAAATTAGTTTGACCATTCAGTTTGACCACGAGGAAGGAACGAATTCAGTACGTCCCCTCAGGCGGAGACTAATACCTAGAGTTACACGTGAATGCTAGTATTCAGTAGCATTTACGCGGAATTAGCATTTACTAGCATTTACGTGTGTTTAACGCCTGGAAATGACTCTATCGTCTCCGCCTGAGGGGACGTACTGAAATAGCATTTCTATATACGCGGCCCGCCGTGTAGCTTCATACCTAAACTGCGGAATGTCCCATCTGTATTAATCTGTGATCTAGATATTAAAACACTGTGATACTATTAAAAACCTACCTATAACATACCCCTCATTATGTAACAGCATCATAAACTACCATTTTATAATGCCAACTCACTCCTTTGGTCAAGTGACTACCATAAACGGTCGGTAAAATTTTTTTTTAGTTTTCCTATCAAGGACGTGAAAAAAGATCATGAATCCTGTGAGAGAGAGAGAGAGAGAGACGGAGCTATATACGACCTATAGCACCTTCCTTTTTCCTCAACGGAATCATGCATGATGGATCCATGATCTTTTTTTCACGTCATAGTACAACCCCAGGAGCTGGGAACTGGAAGGCTACTTATTTATTCGGATCGGCTGTACCCAGTGGCGTAACTACGGGGTGGCAAGTCGGCAAAATGCCACGGGCCCCCAGCCGGAAGGGGCCCCCGGTCAGAGGAGAATCCCAACTCCCAACATTTATTATTACTGTTGATTTATTTGATTTAATTATTTACAAAAATCAATCTTTAGTCGATTCTGTAATACCTACTTATTATATAAATACTACCCACCATTGTTATTACTTTACTTCTCGTTTGCGCTCTGATCAATACGGACGTATAAACTTCCTAGTGACTTTCAATTGGCTAATAATAATCTTTATATTTTAAAAAGCCCATAACTCGTTTTATTAAAGTGTTAGAACCCAGATTTCCTACAGGTTATGGGCCCAGGTTACGTTTTTACTGCAATATAAGTGGTTAAAATTTAAATAAAAATACGGGCATTGTCAAGTGAAATGGACGTGATAAAAGGTGCAAAAAGTGTTCATCATCGAATTGTTAGCCGGCACCAAAGACTACAGTATATTATAGGGTACGGCAAGACGCCACGCCGCCGCCACGCCACGCCACGCGTAGCTCATTTGTAGCTCAACCTACCCTCAACTTATGATGGCGTGATAACTGCGATTGAAACTTTATCGGAGGATAATTTATTACTAGCATTCGTTAAACCAAGGCTTTTGAATCATGAAGTCAAATTTAGAAATGAATTGAGAGGAAAAATGGACTGGAATTTCGAAAATGAAAATTTGATAATTCTCAAAATAATAAAGGGAATAATAGCTTCAACTAGAACGTTAACAAGCAGAAGAATAAGTCTCAGTTCATGAAGTATTGTCACTGTGGCCGCAAGGAGCATGTGAAAAACGACAGCAGCAGAAAATACGGATATGAGAAGGACGGTCCAGGCAGTTGAGATCAGTGAACCATCCACGTCGAGCAATTTTTCTGGCTTTGCTTTTATGATGGCAGACTATCAAGCGGATCATGATGGAAGCAAAGTTACTTTCCTGTTGGTTTCTGGAGCATCGGACCATATTATAAACAGGGAAGATCTTTTCATTAGTCACACCGTCTTGCAAACGCCATTAAAATTTCTATTGCTTAAAATGGTGAATTTATTTCAGGGAACAATGTATGTGACCAGCAACATGGGCGTTCAAGAAGTTTTGGAGAACGTGTTCTTCTATGCTGCGGTACCACCGGTGCGGTGCGGTGCGGTGCGGTTCTTAACGAAAATGCAACGTGCTGGGTTGACAGTCATTTTCGACCAGCAAGGAGCACAATACGTAAGGTTAATAAAACTATCATGCAAGGTATGTTGAAAAATTATTTAATTGCTGGCATCTGTAAATAAGTGTCAATCTGTTTCTCAAGTATGCAGTAATAAAAATATGTACAAAGTATGGCTTTGGTCATAATAAGTGAAAAGTAATTCATCGAAATTAAAAAAATATTAAAATGGTTGATGACACCAGCCAAATTGAAACTGCTATGCGAGCCTGGATGATAAATCGTGTGAGGCCCATGGAAGTGAGGCCTGTATAAATAGGAAACAAAGTCGATTTCCGTTCATATCAGGTCAAAAATAAAAGTCAAACAGCTATTATTTATTGTGCACTCAGATATTTGTGGACTATTGTTACTGTTTATACCCCCAACTAGCGACAAATAAAAAAAACTACTCTGTACTTTTTGTTGATGAGTAGCATTACTTTGTTTAGTACCTGTTTAACCTGTAAATCAGACGTGTTTGCTGTTTTTAAAGATTTCGTGGCTAAAAGCGAGGCTAAGTTTAATTTAAAATTAGTCAACTTATGCTGCGATAGTGGTGGCGAATTTCTATCGATTGAAATGAAAGGTTATTGTGTAGAGAGAGGGATATCATAACATTTAAAAATTCCGAGAATACCACAATTGAATGGCGTTTCTGAACGTATGGTCAGAAACATTACTTAATGGAAAAGCTCGTTTAAGCGGTGCTAAATTAGACAAAGTGTTTTGGGGCGATAGGCAGTACAACTGCTGTTTATTTGATTAATTTGACCCCAACTAAAACTTTGAAAGTTTTCAAAAACACCATTCGCAATGTGGCATGATACAAAACCTCAAATTAAAAAAAATTTGAAGGTTGGTTCAACTGTTTACGTTCATAATAAAAGCAGTAAGACCAAGTTTGATGAAAAATCATGGAGAGGGATACTTGTGGGTTATGAACCAAACGCTATAAAGTTTGGAACCCAGAGTGCGAAAAATTACATAGTAGTCTGGGATGTTATTGTTGATGAGACTGGTTTTCTTCAATCCAGGCCAGACCTCAAGTCTGAAGGGAATATTAAAAAATTCTCACGGCAAAGCTGATGATGTAATATCCAAGTCAGTGCCGGTCAAGTCTCATAACTCTGACAGTTCTAAATCAGATACGTCTATGGTCTAAATCTGATGAGCACGAGTGTCCTAGTAAAGTTCGCAAATTAAACCATGATAATATAAAATTGAATCGGAGCAAATAAATGATATACTTTTTGATAACCCATCTTCACCAAAAGAAAACACAAATAAAATCCTGACGTTAGATGATGTAATAGGTTCAAAAGTCTTCCACCTATGTTGTATAATGAAGACGATGATGATGATCGCCATTTTGTGTGCTCAGTCTATTCTATGTAAAATACCAAATCCATTAGAAGAGATCAAAACAGATCTCACTGAGAAAGTGCAGTAGGGACGAACTAAATTCTCTAAAGCTAAATAATACATATTGACTGGTCTGTTAATTTAACCAGTTTGTTAGTTGATTTTAGATTTGAATAGCCGTCGAGAAACCGGGCGTTAGACTTTAATACCAACACCTGAAAATAAAAACATTGTCAATTTATTGTAAATGTATGTTTCCTGTAAAACATGATGAATTTAGAAAACCTTTACGATAAAAAAGGCACAACTTGTTGCAAGGTGTTTCAGTCAAAAATACCTCACGGACTATATACCTAATGAAACATTCGCACCAGTATAAGTATGATCTGAATAGCTAGTTTCAGATGTATCTTACTTTTGCGAATCAATTTAATTTGCTAGATCGTCTTAGGGATGTCAAAACTACCTTCCTAAATGACAAATTAAAGGAAGATATTTATATGAAAGTCCCTGAGGGTATCTCTTGTTTAGATAATTATGTGTGTGAATTAAATAAAGTACTTTACGGGCTGAATTATGCAGACAGCTAGATGTTGGTTTGAAATTTTCAAACAATCTCGTAAAGAAGAAGGTTTTCAAAAATTCTTCAGTCGAATAGGTGTCAATATAAGCTAGACAATGATACATAAAAATATTTGTTGTATAGGTGATTTAGATATAGTATGCGCTGATATTGAAATAATTATAAAAAAAAAGGTATTTAATGAGTAAATTTAAAATGACGATGAATGAAATGAATGATGATGATGAAATAATTTTAATTTTATGAAATAGCATTAAATCAAAGTGCATATAAACGGTATTAAATAAATTTAATATGCACGATTGTAAACCTGTCAATACACCAATGGAAAATAAACTTAATTATGACTCATTAAACTCTGAAGAAAAATATAATGATCCATGTTGAAACGTTATAGAATGTTTAATGTATGTCATGTTATGCACTCGTCCAGATTTAATTACTTACAAGCGTTAATATACTGAGTAGGTATACTAACAAAATGGTAAAGAACTCTGGCAGTGTCTAAAGAGAGTGCTTCGGAACTTGAAAGGTACTGTTGATTTAAAATTAAGTTATAGGTAAAAGATGTGCCCACACTAACATTATATGTGGCTACGTAGATTTAGATTGGCGTGGCAGTGATTCAAATGACAGGAAAAGTACAACTGGGTATTTCAAGCTGCAAGCAAACCTGGAGTACAAAGAAACAAATGTCAGTTGCTGCCTCTTCAACTGAGGCAGATTGTATGGCATTGTATGAAACTGTCATGGGAGGCTTTAGGGCTTAAATCACTAGCAGTTAGTACTAAAATAGATATTAAATCTATCATATTCTATGAGGATAACAATGGCTGCATTGCAAATAATCCAACCAATCACAAACGTACAAAACACATAGATATAAAGTATCATTTTTCTAAGGAACAGATTGAGAAAAATGTAATAAAATAAAATTACATTCCAATAGTTTAGCAGTTGGCAGATGTTCTGACCGAGGCATTACCCGCTATCACTTTTCAAGCGATGAGAAGTAAAATGGGCTTAGAATAAGATACTGATTGAATGTTTAGTGATTCTACATAGTAATATGATTTATGATTAATTTAATTATTATTAAGAATAATTTAATGAAATGGTTTGATTAAGGTTTTCTGGGTTTCCCTTAATCCTTGGCAGCAAATGTTGGACCACATGTATTTCCCAGCAAACACTAGGAAGTGAATATGTTCCGGTCAATTAGGTAGTATGTACTATGACTTATTTTGTTTGTATAATTGGTAGATTAATTTTTGAGGGGGCGTGTTGATTTATTTGATTTAATTATTTACAAAAATCAATCTTTAGTCGATTCTGTAATAATCGATATGTCGTAGGTACCTACTTATTATATAAATACTACCCACCATTGTTATTACTTTACTTCTCGTTTGCGCTCTGATCAATACGGACGTATAAACTTCCTAGTGACTTTCAATTGGCTAATAATAATCTTTGTAGCCGACGGGCATGGGGTTCGGGCCTCTGATTGAAAGTCCTTGTAAATTTACTGTACTTTAATTTACCAATACACTTGAGAACACAAACAAAACAAGAAAATAAATGAGTAACAGACTCGAAAACGTACTATTACTAGAAATGAGAGAATTAAAGATCTAAGATGGCCGGCGCTTTCCGGGCGCGGCTTGAAACGCGTAGCGTTGCACAAGGATCGAGGTTGGACTGCGCTGTTTGCGGCGCTGCGACCGCGAGGGACTCCTGCTCCACAACCGCGCCAGAAACGGGGCGCGCGGGAGAAATCGCGGCGCGTGATTGGTCGCCCAAGTCAGTGGCACCAACTCTGGGTGGTAATAGGGTATCAAGTCTTGTGTAATGCCGAGAATGAACATGCATTTCTGCATGACCGCTGAAACAAATTGGACACCATTGTCCGAAATAATGCGACGTGGTAAGCCGAACCGAAGGAAATACTCTTCTATGAGTACTTTCGCGCAGGCGACAGAGGTTGCTTCTTTGAGAGCATACAATTCTACCCATCTTGTCGCGGTATCTTCCACTAACAGGATCCACTTTTCCCCGTTTTCGCCCTCTGGCAGTGGTCCAAATAGGTCGATAGCCAAGACTTCCGACCGCGAGGAACGATATCGTTACGCTCACGGACGGTCGCTAGGCAACGGGCAGCGCTGCCGCTCGCGGCCTTGGCGCGGCCGCACGTACTCTGCGGGGCCGGCGCGGGTGGCGGGACGCTTGCGGCTGTCGGCTCGCCCGACGCGCATTCATCGCGCACGATAACGCTATGATTACGGGAACCGCGCACTTTTGAATTTACGCTATCACTAGTTGTCGTAACCGAATAGAATGCGTTTTGAGAACTAGATTTGCACTTTTCACACTTCGATTTTATAACGTTAGGGGCACCGCACCCATAACATTGAATAGCTTTATTTTTGTTTACGCTATCATCACTTTTCCCGTTATCACTTTTTACGTTATCACTTTTATCATTGTTTATTAACTTTTTACACTGCGATTTTTCATGTCCCCATTTCTTGCAGTAACTGCACGACAGTCTTTTGCTGCGAGTGTTTTTATCACTTGGTGCCGAAGTTGAAGGGGCGCCGGCGACGGCCGCTTGGTGACTGGCGCTCGATGGCGTCAGTGCCGGTGTCTTGTCGCATGCGCTGTCTTCTAACGATTCTTCGATCGCTCTGGCACGGTGCAGTAACTGGTCGAACGATGTTATGGAGTTACGATCGAGCCGCTTTTTTATTCTACGATCGAGAAGCCCGTATACCATATCCAGTTGAACTTTTTCACGTAGATCTTCTTGTGGCAATCTCGATAAAAGCGCTCTCGTCTTCGCAATAAATAAATCAGTTTTGTCCGTACCTTGTCGCAATGAAAACAATTCCAAATATATACGAAATGGTGGGCGATGCTCTCCGAATGCACTTTTTAGTTTTTGCATAGCATCCGGCCATGACGTGGTGCTGGTTTTTATACCCTGCCACCATAATGCTGCCGAGTCTACTAGCAACATGGAGAGTCCTTTGACAGCGTTATCATCTGATATCTGAAGGCAGTTCTTGTACACTGTTATTGCGTCGATAAACCCGTCGACATCAGCGGACGATCCGTTAAATCGAGTTGTGCACTTTGAGAAGTTCGCGGCGGGCGCTGACATGGACACTTCAGTAGGCGCCGGTGTCGAAGTCCTAACATCTTGGATGAGCCTCGCGAATATCTCGGCCTGACTCTGCTGCAGTGATTGCATCAGAGTTGCAAACTGACCCTGGTCCATGGTGATGGACGTGAACATCTCTTCTGTTTCATTTTCTTTTTCTGTTTCATCTTCATTTTCTTCTCCCTGCTTCTTGGATTTATTTCTTGTTACCATCGTCGTTGGTGTCGTTGGCATCCTGACAACGAAAACGGAACCTCGTGGCGAACTTTTATTCGCTGGAAACGCCCTCGTAGCGCTTCAGATTCCGAAGTTCCCGCGTGTAGGTAGGTACGTGTAACCGAAGCCTTCCTCCTGGAGAACAGACGCCGACTGCGTCGTAATGCTTCGTAAAAAAAATTTTGCAAGCACGTGTCGTCAGAGGCCCCACGTTGGGCGCCAAATGTAGCCGACGGGCATGGGGTTCGGGCCTCTGATTGAAAGTCCTTGTAAATTTACTGTACTTTAATTTACCAATACACTTGAGAACACAAACAAAACAAGAAAATAAATGAGTAACAGACTCGAAAACGTACTATTACTAGAAATGAGAGAATTAAAGATCTAAGATGGCCGGCGCTTTCCGGGCGCGGCTTGAAACGCGTAGCGTTGCACAAGGATCGAGGTTGGACTGCGCTGTTTGCGGCGCTGCGACCGCGAGGGACTCCTGCTCCACAACCGCGCCAGAAACGGGGCGCGCGGGAGAAATCGCGGCGCGTGATTGGTCGCCCAAGTCAGTGGCACCAACATTATTATTAAACCTATGGTCCTGGGGTTGCCGCGCTACATCTTTATATTTTAAAAAGCCCATAACTCGTTTTATTAAAGTGTTAGAACCCAGATTTCCTACAATTACTTATTATTGTATTTTGTCTTTGATATACATATATTATCTCGGGACCCTGTGGTCCCAGACCTTTGGAAGGCGTACGAGGGGCCGAAGCCAACTCGCAGAGGCCCCTTAGACAATTGTAAATGACGAGAAGGCACCAGCCGACGATTATTGACGATTATCCCTGTATGCACTATGCAATTGCACGGATTGCACCTAAGGACAACCCCCGGTTGATGCAGGACTATTGCAGAACATGGAAACAAAATATATTGGGCTTTGGGTTTGGGTGGCTACAGTGGATTGGGTACCTTGAACTATGGTAGAACTATGTCCCCTGCCTGGCCAGTGTTGTATAATATACACAGACAAATTGGCAGGGGGTGAATTGCACACTCAATAATGGGCCCCTGGAAACGGTCGCTAGCACATAGTGACGTAGCGACAAGGGGGCAACATGTCCTGAGGTGCTTGAGGAGTGGAGAGGCATTCCACGGCTACCAGGACAATCCCGAAAGTACGGTCAAGATCCCTACCAGCATCTTACTTGAATACTTCCTTCCTCCGAGCTCTTTTGCTATTGCGAATCCCCAGTCAAGCCAGCCAATGAAGGCAAGAAAGAGGTGGGAGCACTGTTCCTCGTCATCGTTCACTCCAGCCGGCCAATAAAGGCAAGCCAGAGGTGAAGAACAAGGCTTCTCCCGGGAGATCGGGTCCGTGGGGTCGCTACTGCCCAACAGCTCGCTGCGGGTTCATGTATCCCTCTTGATCTGGCTCCTCACCCTAGCTAGACCTGTTCCGGCAAAGTAAACTCTACTCTAACTCTACTATTTTAATTTAATAAAAAAAATAGTTTTGTCTTTAATTTATTTAAGTTACTCTTTCTACTTAGCTGCATACAAGTAAAAAAAACCGGTCAAAAGCGAGTCGGACTCGCGCACCGAGGGTTCCGTACCACCATTTATATTTAATTTTTGTTGATGATTTCTGAAAAAGTATGCTATTTAGAAACATCGTATTATTTTCCTATAATCTTTACATACACTTCTATCACATAGAATAATTTCAGATTTTTCTCTATGCAAACTTCGGAGATGAGGGTAACGGTATTTTTTTAGCATTTTTCATTAAAAGTCGAAAACTATGCGCAAAAAAAAAAGTTTTTTTTATCCGCAGCTCTTTCATATAATACGCCACCCACTTAAAATTTTTAAGACACCAGTTTTAAATTTTTCAGTCCCTGTTTCAAAAAGAAAACATTATACAGTATGGGACTGGAACATGTGCAATAAATCAAACTTAAATATTAAATATTAAATTAAAAACCTAAAATAAAAAAAGTAAATTTTTCAAACAAAATAAATACCAAAATAAATTCAGTAAAAGAAATCACTCTGTTTAGACAACCGAGCTGGCCACCTGCGGTGCACCATAGGAACCAATCCATTGTTCGCCAAACATGGTTTTTTTTTTGTTTGCAAACATGTTCAAGGATTCAAGTTCATTCACTCATTGACCTAGTGGCCCAATTCTACAGTGTTTAAATTTACTCAAAATTAAAACTCTACTTTTTGACCTAATTACTGCACCGATTTCGTTTATTTTTTGTCTATCGTCAGCAAAGGCGAGATCAAGTATCTGGTAGAATTTATTGCACATATGTGAGCCCCATACCGTATATTTTAATTCAGTTCTTATTTGTAAAATAGTTGGGCAAACGTCATCTAAAACTGTTCCAAATTTCAAGTTGATAGCATTAGTAGTTCTTGACAGCGAGACAGACTTGCACCATAAGGGTTCCTTTTTACCATTTTGGTAGGTACAGAACCCTAAAAATACTATTATTGTTGGTTCAGCTTCTTTATATGGGGGGGCCCATACGACGAATTTGCCACGGGCCTCGAAGGGTATAGTTACGCCACTGGCTGTACCTATAGCATACTCAGCTTATAAGTTTCCCACTGTTGGGATCAGGCCTCCTCTCTCTCTGAGAGAGAGTGACCACCACGCGGACACAGTGCGGGATGGATGTCGCCTGTATTCATTTTTTTTTGTATTCTACGACATGCCGCATACCAGTTTCCTCAATTTGTTTGCCGTGCCTGTCTGGGTTTGAACCTACGACGACCTATATATACAACTCGTTTTCCACCGGACCGCCATGCCACTGTCCAAAGCAGATCGGCACGTATGGCAATACGTAAGCAGGCAGAAAATTCACAAAAACAGTACGGTAAAGGAACACGGTGTTACAAAATTACCTTGCACATATAATTTTAACGTAATATTATATCACTCAATTTAAAATTAGTTTCATAAAAAAATATGTTTCTTGCGTTTATTATTTTACGGGTTTTTAGGAGTAATTACATTATTAGAATTTTGACTCATAAAACAATGACTTTGTCAACCATAGTTATCCCCTTGCGTCTAGGTCTAGGTTTACACCATAATGTCCTCTTTGGACGAAGCAAGAAGTTCGGGAATTATAGACGGCCTCATTGGTGTTTAGCAGTGTATTATGCTGCTATGGATATAATGATATAAAGCTACGGTTTCCTAGAAGAGCGGTGGTCGGAAAATAGCGTTTCCATGACAATCAAGTATAGTTACTGCGTTATTGTTGTGTAACAGTAGTATCAAAACGAGTCAGTAATGAGACTATCTTTTGACGCGGTAGGGCGAATCTAACGATTTATGGCGAAAGCGCCAGGGTAGCCCGCGAAATTCAAAATTTCTTACGTTATTTGCAATTTGTAGGTCAGTGTGAGCTTGTATGTTGATTAAAATATGATTTGCATTGTAGCTAATTTAGAGGCATGAGGAACAGGGTGTAAAGTTCATTCATCCTCCATAGAAAAGGGAGGATCCTCCGACCAGACGGGTGTTGTGTCTGGCGGGCTACTGCCCAACGGTTGATGTCGGGACGTTGTATATATGCTAATCGCGTGGTAAACTCTAATTGCGCGATGCAGGTTTGCGTGACGTCATGTCATTGATGCGTAGTTCATATGTGGCGATGTAGATGCCGCCACATCACTCCCCTCCGGAGACCGGAGGTCGATAGTGGGCTGAGTCGTGTATCTTGCGATGCTTGCCAGTGCCAGTTGTGGTTCCAGTGAGTCGGAACCGGGTGCCGCATAGTTCACGGTGAGTCGGAACTGTCTGCGGTGATACCCCAGTGAGTCGGGGTGGCGCTGCGTTATGCTCCAGTGAGTCGGAGTGTACAGCGCTGGGTTGAGGTTGAGGCTGAAGGTGATGACCAGGAATACGCGTCCGCTGCATGCTGGTGGTCAGGATACCCGTTGAAGCCGTGGGTTCTGGCTGGCTGTGTGACTCGCCGCTCGAAAGCTTGAGGAAGTGATGCTGATGACGTCACGCTGATGTAGTTGCACGAAGGCTGCGCTGACGTTCATGCTCGGGGTCACCAATTTAGAGGCATGAGGAACAGGGTGTAAAGTTCATTCATCCTCCATAGAAAAGGGAGGATCCTCCGACCAGACGGGTGTTGTGTCTGGCGGGCTACTGCCCAACGGTTGATGTCGGGACGTTGTATATATGCTAATCGCGTGGTAAACTCTAATTGCGCGATGCAGGTTTGCGTGACGTCATGTCATTGATGCGTAGTTCATATGTGGCGATGTAGATGCCGCCACAATGGCTTTACAGAATTATAATCATTAGAATCAGCAATACAACTCCATAAGTTAGCATTTACCTCAAACCTCATGATTTCATGAAATTGCTAGATTTGAGGTAAATGCTAACTTATGGAGTTGTATTGTTGATTCTAATTCTGTAAAGCCATATTAGCTACGGAACTTTTTTCTTCATCAAGAATTTTGTTAAATAGTAACGTTAGGGGGGTAAAGGATCACTGTTTTAGCCAATTTTATGGCTTCATTTGATATTCCGTCGGTGCCGGGACTTTTGTCATCTTTTAATTGAACAGAATCTGAAATAATACTGTTGTATAAGAAAGGAGACCCAACAGACGTAGGGAATTACAGACCCATAATGCCCGGTTTACATTATTCCAGTCCAGCGATCTAGTCCAGTACTGGATTGCTTACTGGAAAAATGTAAACCGGCACTGGAATGAACTGAATCCAGTAAGCATTCCAGTCCAGTAACTGGATTCGCGGTCTACTTTTGAATCCAGTGCGACCAATCCAGTGCAACTGGAATAATGTAGACGGCCAATCCAGTGCCATTCCAGTGCTGACGAAGTACACACGTGTTGGTTGTTTTTGCGGACTTTTTTGCAAAGAAAAAGTATTTAACAATGGTGAAGAAGTTATCTGAAGACGAAACTGTAAAGTTTGTCACTATACAGAGAAAATCCGTGTTTATGGGATATAACATCAGAACATTATAAAAACAAACCTATGCGCCAAACTGCTTTGCAAAATCTGTGCATTGGTATGGAAATTGAAGGATTCACACCGGAAGATGTGAAAAACAAAATAAAAAGCATTCGTTCGACATACTACCTTGAACTAGAAAAGATTAAGAAATCATTCACATCTGGTGCTAGTGGCAATGTTTACCAACCCAAAGTGAAATGGTTCGCCGAATTCAATTCATTTATTAAAAATGTGATGGTGAAGCGTAAAACACAGGTATTTATTTTAAGATTTTTATTTATTTTTATTTTAGTAGCATATTATTTGTTAAAACACACAAATTTATCAATGTATCATAATAATATGATTTTGCCATGGTACTTTTCCTTCGTTCACAAAATAATTAGTAAATTGAGTTCTTTTTTCCCTGGCATGTGTTGCTGAGTTGTTACTGCCCTGCTGTATGATACTATCTAAAGAGGTTATTTCGGATCTCCATGTTCCATTAATCAAATGATGGTCGTTGTGATCGTCATGGTCTACACAAGAAGTAGTCATATAATTGCTTGACTTTTTTCTCAACCAATTGTGTAGAGAGCAAGCTGCATACACAATGTGATCCACAGTATGTAACTTAGTTGAAATAGCTTTTTCGAAAATTCTGAATCGACTTACTAATATTCCAAAAGCGTTTTCTACAATGCGTCTAGCACGGGACAGCCTGTAATTATATATTTTTTCTTCAAAAGTTAAATTAGCCCCAGGATATGGTTTCATTAAGTATGTTTTTAGTGGAAATGCTGCATCAGCCACAATCACTCCATCTTCTGGAATAAAACTGCCATTTTCTAATTCAGTAAAAATGGAACAGTTTTTGAAAATACCACCATCCGAAGCGCTTCCATTTGCGCCCACATTGATATACGTAAAACAGTAATCATGGTCAACAAGAGCCATCAATACTATGCTGTTTCCTTTTTTATAATTAAAGTTCGTACTTCCATATTCATAGGAGCCAGTAATTTTTATGTGTTTTCCGTCTAACGCTCCGTAGCACAAAGGAAAGTTCCACTTATTCCGAAAGCCTTCCTCGACTTGTTTCCATTGTTCCGCAGTGGGTATCTGCAAAAAGAAAGTAAAAATATTTTATTTTCAGGAAAATACTGATGATGCTCAAAATAAAGAAAATACTGACAATACTCAACCTAGTGACCAATGTGGGACCAACCCTACCCATACAAACCCAGAAGTAAGTCTATCAGAACCGCGAAAGAAAAGAAGTAAAATTTCACAGCTGTCTACAATAGTCAGTAGCATGAAAGATATGCAATACAATTTATCCAAATCAGAAACAGTGGAAGATGAATTCGACATCTTCGGGAAACACATTGCGAAGCAATTAAGAACCCTTTCTACAGAACAGGCTATCCTAGGCCAAGAAGAAATACAGAGTGTGATAACAAGATGTCGACTACACGATTTAAATAGTCCTATAAAACCGAATATACCAAATTACAAGAGTAGTAGTACTTATATGCCATTGAATAGTCCAGCGTCTGTAGATACACAAACCACCGAGGACTCGTTAAATGTAGTAAGCGATGACCCAGAATACATTAATATAATCATGAATGCTTTCAATAATGCTTAATTTGTCATAGATATGATACTTAATAAAAAAAATATTACCTTGATGTGGTCTTTTAATGCCCTTTTAATTTCTTGACAGACTTCTGGTATAATTTTTGAAATAGTTGGTTTTGGCAATCGAAACATACGACTGAGGCTTCTGTAACTATCTCCAGTACTTAAAAAAGAAAGAGTGACTTCTAATTTTAATTTTGCGGGTATAGCATCTCTGAACAACGTATTCTTACGCTGGATATTAATCGAAACTAATGATAACAGTTCTTCAAAGTTTTCTGCTGTCATTCTCAGTGCCAGTCTATATTCATTGGGATCTTCTATCTTCAGTTGTTGCAAAAGTATTGCTGACCCTCCTTTTTGATCTCTTTCGCTGATCCAATTTCTCACCCAAATCCGTTCCTTTTTTTTTAGTTCCTTATCAAGCTCATTAATAACTTCTTGTAGCAAGAATGATTGAGCACGTTTGAAACATTTTCGAAACTGATCTCTTCTTGAAATCATTGTCACTATAGTGTTCACACTTCAACGGCTTCTAAATAACTGGAATAATGTATACGTTACAGATCCAGTCCAGCACTGGACTGGAATCTCGCTAGATCACTGGACTGGAATAATGTAAACCGGGCATAAGTATAATGCCATGTTTGTATAAACTCTTTGCTAGCTGCCTACTGGAAAGAATTAACAATGAAATAGAAAAACATCAACCAAGAGAGCAAGCAGGGTTTAGAAAATCGTTCAGCACCATTGATCACATACAAGTACTAGAACAAATAATTGAAAAATATTATGAATTTCGCAGGCCATTGTATCTCGCTTTCGTCGACTATAAGAAGGCATTTGATTCTATATCTCATCAAAGCATCTGGAAAGCCCTCTACGAACAAAATATAAGCAGCAAATATATCAGAATCATTAAATACATCTACGAAAACAGTACCAGCACAATCAAACTAGAACGTTCAGGACAAAAAATAGAAATAAACAGAGGAGTTAGACAGGGCTATCCCCTGTCACCTAAATTATTCATATCAGTGCTCCAAAACGCTATGAAAAATCTATCTTGGGACAAAAAGGTATTAAAAATCGACAATGAGCGTCTTCACCATCTATGCTTCGCAGACGACATTGTGCTGTTCTCAGAGAGCTCCGCAGAGCTCCAATGCATGATGTCAGAACTTGATAACGCAAGCACAAGCGTCGGCCTGGAAATGAACATCTCAAAAACGAAGATCATGTCTAACCACCACAGAACTCCAATTCAAATAAATAATAGCATCATAGAGTACGTTGATGAATATATCTACTTAGGTAAACAGGTATCCTTTCGCAAAAGTATCAACATTGAAGAAATAGACAGGCGTATATCAATGACATGGAAAAAGTTCTGGGGCTATAAAGAAGTTATGAAGTCTAACATGGACTTAAAATTAAAAAAGAAAGTAATGGATTCATGCCTCTTACCCTGTCTCACATATGGCTGTCAAACTTGGATATTTGATTCAACAACCAACAGAAAGATAACATCATGTCAAAGAGCCTTAGAACGTAGCTCACTAAAAATAAAATTGAGAGACAGAGTCCGTCACAGGGCAATAAGAAAACAGACTGGTGTAATAGATGCCTTGTCCTTCGCGCGTGGTCTGAAATGGAGGTGGGCGGGTCACGTGGCTCGCTACACTGACAACAGGTGGACGAAGACCGTGACTATGTGGAGAGGACCTCAGGGGCACAGATACAGAGGAAGACCAAAGACAAGGTGGAAGGACGAGATAGAAGCCGTCGGAACCTGAAATTGGTCCATCCTCGCAAGGAATCGCGACGAGTGGCAAGCTCTGGAGGAGGCCTTCACCCGAAGAGGGGTCCAATTGGCATATATATTGGAGTAACAATATCCGCACCCATTCTGTATGAATGTAAATGCTGCCAATGGAATAAATAAAGGCTTTTTTATTTTTATATTAGCTACGGCCGCGAATGATATTTTAATCAACATACAAGCTCACACTGACCTACAAATTGCAAAAAACGTAAGAAATTTTTAATTTCGCGGGCTACCCTGGCGCATCAACCTTAAATCGTTGCCCCTGCCATCATTTTCATGACAGCCGTCACTGCGGCCACCGGCCCACCGCTCTTATAATAAACTAGCTTTCCTAACATGATGCTATATTCCACAGTCGTTTATGTGCAAGGAACGCACGGCGCGTGGCGAAAATCGGGACTAACGCAACCGTCTTGGTTTTTTTTTAATACTTACATTTTTTCACAGTAACATTATCATTGCCAACATCGCCCATTCGAGCGCCAAGATCCTTGTAGCAGTGTACTTACTCATACTTGTCTGTATTCAAAATCATCAAAGGAACTAATATGTCGCTCGGTACCTCAGAAGAATAATAGTCATTCTTCTGAGCTCGGTACACATCAAGCTATACATTTCCAGTTTACACTGAACTCTCATTGTAAGGAAATCCTATACAATGCGAGATCAGCTTATACTGGAAATTTGTAGCAGTGTGTCCCAATAATTCTAACGACAGCGCCCTCTAGCAATCGTACTCCGAAACCAACTAGTACAGTGTGCCCAAAATACCTTGGTAGACGGCAAATTATGGAACTAAAAATTCACTTAAGGTGCATTGATTAATTCCAGGGTTCTATATTGGTTCATACTTTTGTACACAAACCTATTTGAACCGGTGAACCTCGTGGAACTAACGAAACGAAAAGTGACGAAGCTTGTCATTTTGTTCACCGACATGACATCTACCTTTAGTTTGGTTTGTATTTTCCTCGTTAGATGGCGATAGTCCAGAAAACCCAATAGTTCTGTGAACTCTCTAAACCCCTACTAAACAATATGAATAATTACCAACATATTGGGATCTTTTAGCAAAATTATCAGGATTTGATAGCAATAAATGAAACAAGCTTACATTTAAGAAAACATCTCATTTCTTGTTTAGGATACAGACTTATAAGTATACATATTTAAGACTTAGTTATAATTTTGGATTACTAATATCTACACATATAGATGTAGGCATTATAAAATACCAACACTAAATTGAGTTTTTAAGGATATTACTGAAGTATTCTTAAAACAGGCACACATAGGTAAGAGCCATCATACCTCACCGGGACGCCATGGCGACGTCTCGCCAAGTCAGCTACCAACTAAATGCAGATCCTATAGTGAGTGGCTCATCTGGTTACTCAGCCAACCATACTTTTTGTTGTGGCGTCCCGGTGAGGTATCTAAAAATAATCCTGGTTGGATTACTTCTTTATTGTCCTCTAACATAGCAAAAATTACGAATGTATTCCAGAAAGGGTAAGCAGCAACATACCCAAGTATTATATTACTCTAAGTAATAAATAAAAGGGCATTTTACTGCTGAACAAAGCCTAAACTGGAAAAGGAATGGCAAAGCATGTAGGTAGGTCTAAATCATGTTGAATCAAGCAATCCTGAATAAATTGAAACAGGCAAGACCTTTTTTTTGGAACATAATATAACCAGATTATTTTCATTTTTTATCAGTAAACGTGGAGTAGAAATAGAAAATAGAATTATTCTTTACTTAAACAAATGGAATGTGCTTCTATTGGCACATATTACTATGAATCTATGTAGTACCAATTTCAATAATGCATTATGATACAGTTTGCATCACATAAGTTTGCCGCTCTGAAACCAGACTTCCGATGTGTATGGCATGGTGCACTGCTGTTTTAGTACAGATATTAACTACTGTGCAGTCATTTATAACCTACTTCAGAGCGGCAAACTTACACAACGCAAATTATAAACAAAATCTTGTATGTATTAATAATTTCACTGTTGATAAAGCGGACCAAAAGTAAATGAGAGGATTTATATTATGATGTCACTAGACAGGGAAAACCATGTCATGGTTGTCTAATGAACTTCATAAAACGACCATCTTTACAATAAACTTAAGTACAAGAACAAAATTAATAAAAATGTAGTGAATGCTTGCATTACGAGTAAATACTACCACATCTGGAGTGTACTTTACATTGAACTAGAGAAGATTCATGTTTTTTTTATTATTTTGGTATCTGACAACAAACAGTGTTATTTTGAAATGTTTTGCATGGTACAACACATTTGAAAATGGTACAATGCAGCTTGTAACTTGGTCTAAAATAACAAAATATTTAGTTTTAAGCTTCTGTCACAACAATTTTCAAGACTACTCATCAAAAAGGTAATTTTAGTGCTTGTTACAAGCTAATTATTGACTTTGTATGCCGTCTTACAACTCGTAAGAGCATTATTGCTTGTATCCAAACACTTATTGACGGAAAATAAAACACTTCATACCTTAAATAGAAAATGTAATCACAAATTTTGGACTTATAGCTAGAACACTTAACGGCGCCCGCGGCCTCGACCTCCACGGCCTCCTCGAGGTCCTCCGCGGCCTCCACGACCTCGTCCCCTTCCGCCTCTCGCACCACCACCGCCTCTTGGGAAACCTTCCCTCTTTCCGCGGCCTTTGGGGGTATCGTCAATTAATAACGTCTCCAAAGGCAAGCTGTCGGGCAGCAAGTAATATCTAATATTGTTTCCACGAATACTCAAAGTTTCCAGCTGCAATTCTTCCTTGTTTTTTAGCGTTACCTTCACGGCTTTCAAATGTGTGTTCATTGCTACATCCACTCCGGTTATCGTTCCGTGCACAACACTGCCGTTCTTCAATTCGATAGTCACTGTTTCATGGCTCAGCTTCATTAAAAATCTTACGAGTTTCATTTTTGTAGTTTTATTGGCTTACTTTAGTGAAAACTAGAAGCGGCGTCGGTCAAATAAATAACCTCAAATTCTAACCAAAATAATTATGGCGGCTGTCCGGTTAATATGGTGTTGCCAGATAAATTGCAAAAAAAAAAACTTAGGTATATAAGGTCGGTGGAAAATACATTTTTATATGAATCCATATTATTTTTAATTTTTGATGCCAAATGAAAGAAAGACGAAAGAAGTTCTTGTATTATTGAGAGTTGACCTCCGCTAAGGAGTAATAGTGTTCTGTGGGTGTGGAGTTCGCAGAAGTTATAAGAAATTAAAATACTGCTGCTGTAAACGTTTTTTATTAATTTTACTGCTAAGTTACTACCAACATGAATCCTGATGAAAGTTTTTCCTTTAAAACAAACCCGTACAGTTCAATTCAAACTGAAGAACAAGAAGAGAAGAAGGAAAAAACTGTTTGCGCTCGATTGATACATAATAAAGAACAGGTACATCAATCAATTATTTGTAGGTAAGCCTATTGAAGTGTTGGTGCTTGGTATACCTACATATTTTGTAAACTTTGTAGTTGGCGTTGTCTAGTATCATCTAGTATGATGAATTCATTAGGGCTCTTACATTACAGACTAACAGCATTTTGCTGACGATAGAGGTAACTGCAGCCGTCTGCGGTACTGGTATGTTAATCTACTAGCTTTTGCCCGCGGCTTTGCCCGCGTTTATTATACATATAAACTTTCCTCTTGAATCACTCTATCTACCTATTAAAAAAAACCGCATCAAAATCCGTTGCGTAGTTTTAAAGATCTATGTAGTGATAGTGATGGTCAGCCGCCGCGACCAGTCGACACACAAGCTTCGAAAATCCGTATCACTGACGCACATTCGCGGCCGCTGCTGCAACCCTCAAGGGTGATGCGCTAAGGTAGCCCGCGAAATTCAAATTTTCTTACGTTTTTTGCAATTTGCAGGTCAGTGTCAGGACTCAGGTTGTATGTTGATTAGTATGATTCACGGCCGTAACTAAAATGACTTTACAGAATTAAAATCATTAGAATCAGCAATACAGCTCCATAAGTTAGAATTGACCTAAAATCTAGCGATTTCAAGAAATCGCTACCTTATCGCATCCCCCTTATAGAACAAGGATAGGAAAATATCAAGATCTACTTGGTTTTAATGTTCATACAAAATGGAAACACATTACAACAAAACTCACACACACAATGAAAACAGCGTTCATTCGTAAGTAGCTTTTTTACCGACTTCACAAAAAGGAGGAGGTACTATGTTCGGATGATTGTATGTTTTTTTTTTTTGTATGTTTGTTCATGGAATACTCCGCCAGTTGTCGACGGATTTTCAAAATTCTGTTTTTTTTTTAAAAGGGAACTCTCGAGGTGGTCCCATTGTCACCAAATCAGAATCTGATCAGGGGATCCCATGGAAATCGAGGGGAACCCTCAAATTTTATAGGCACACTTATAGCGATTTGGGTATTTTTTATAGTAACTCGTGCATTTGCTCTCGGAAAACACCATTTGGTGAAGTGGAACTGATGATGAAGACCACAGATGGCCATCGGAACTACTCAATTTATAAGTATTTCACGGGTTGCGATTCGATTACTTTAATATGGTTGCTAAGTAATTTATGTTCGTCAAAATGCATAATGGTGATGACGACTTCACCATGGAGCTCCAGTTCTCCTGGTTCTTACTAGGAGAACTGCTCAACAATTAACGTCCCTGCATCGGAAAAAGCAATATTTTGTAAAAAGTGACGAGCAGTTGCCATTGGGCTATTGTAACTTAGATAAATTACAAACTAACCCACTAAAAAGTGAAAAATAAAAACTTTTTTATAATAAAAAACAACCGACTTCCAAAAAAACACTACAAAGTGAAAAATAACTTTAATTTTGGAAGTCGGTGGCAAAAAACTAAAATACAGATCCAAAGACATCGACTTCCAAAAATAAAGTTATTTTTCACTTTGTAGTATTTTTTTTTGGAAGTCGGTTGTTTTTTTTTGTAAAAAAGTTTTTATTATTTATCAACGTCGTAGTAACGGGCGGTTCATAGACTACTATTATATAATTATACTGAGATAGACTGGCAACTTGGGCTTTTCTTAGGCAACGCCATCTAGTTACGGGGACATACACTATTCAATGTCACGTGGTACGTTACCATAGCTACATAAATAATATTGTACCAAGTAGAATTAGCTTTACCGAGTTGTATAATGGAGAATGGTTGAAAATTCTACAAACTGGATTTTAAATTTTTAGGTTTAGTTTTACTACAACAGAATTTTCAACCATTCTACATTATTCAACTCGGTAACGCTAATTCGACACTAAACTTGTTGTTTCGAGGATAATAAAATAAATACCAATTTTGCATGTTCATATTTATTATGTAAAACAAAACATTACACTCAAACTCAAACCAGCAATACATTGTGTAGATAGAAAAAGAACATCATATTTACCGTCATCTATGATGACTTGGCAGACAGGTAGGCAATAGGTACACAACATTGTTTCGAGACATGGTTATTTAAGTATAAACACAAAACACTTGGTCAGTGTAGTCGTCTTAGGGGCGGAGTTAAACACTTAAATAATATGGTCCAAACTCCTATTTACGGAGGGCCCACATAGCACTTGGAGGGCCTAAGCATTTAAATCACCGAGGAGCACGGGGGGCTCAAGTCGTGGTGATTTAGAAAGTAGACATTCGATGGGAACGTTTATCTTCCAAGATTTTTACTAAATACGGAGCAACGAACTAAACTTGACGTAAATTACACTGAAAATTGGCAAGCAAACGAAATATTTACAAAAATATTCGCAACGCAACCGCAGAAATTTTTTGCAATGAAATGTCAACATCAGCCTGTCACCCTGTGGCTGTGTAGTCATTTCATATTTGTAAATTCTACTAATAGTTTCTTTTTTGATCAATAAGAGCAAAACATTAATACAATACTATGATCGGAGACCTTTTACAAATGCAAAAAAAAATACGAAAAATAATAACTAACTCAAAAACATCAAAATTAAACATTATACGCGTACACTTCTACTATAATGTACTAACAACTGCTTCATGGATGTAAGCTGGCAGCACTGTTCATTTTTAATTTATGTTCTCGTAGATAGACGGCGCTGAATAGTAAGAAATTAAAATGTATAGCATTTGCCACCCTGTGGGGCGGTTGCCAAAGGGTTGTTAAATCGATATCAGTCGCGCATAGCCACGTAGTTTATTATCGCTTCAAAATGGATGTCAGGACTTTATCTGGAACTGCGGAATTTTCCGATGAAGATACAGTTGAGGAGTTGCAGCATCCACCTACAATAAAAGAGGTTCAGGCGAAGTTTGCATTTACTGAAGCGCAGGTAGCCAAATATCTCTTCATAGAGGGCTATGCCCAAAATTGGACATTGGAGATACTGATTAGAAACTTTTTAAACTGTTTTCAGCAAAGCGATTTGCTCGAGGCTTTCAACCTTCTTGACTATACAGGCGAAGGGAAAATTGAAGCAGAGGACTTTCGAGTGGCTATCAAAGCTCTAGGTACAAATTAATAATTAATACAATCTAACTTTGGAGAAAAAAACTTTGCATTTTATGCGAAACTCCCGTTTAGAAAAACTTTCGGGGCTCATAATCTTGACTGGCATCGTATTGTAACTGTTTATCATACACTCTAAACTGTATAAGCTAACTTGTCTCGGGGCGTATGATACTCCCATGTTTGCTTATAATGCAAAGTAAATTTTTCAATGTCGTTTTAACGTGAGTAAATTATTTGTGTACGTACCTAGGTCCTGTGTAAGAGCTAAAAAGCTGAAGCGTGCTACATACACCTACCTACGTGTTGTTCGGGTTGGCATAATTTATCACGATTCAGCTCAGCTGGTGGCAAAATACACCTTCGATTTTGCCGGCCGGCCTGTGCCAAATTATGCCGACCCCATCATTGTGTATAGCATCCGTCACATTTCTGTTTATTTAGGGTATGAACCCACTAAGGAAGAGCTGCAGAAGATGGTGAACGCGGTAGATAAAGGGAACACTGGAAAACTTAGTTTTGAGAATTTTGAAACCGCCATCATGAGGAAGATCATGTCAAAGGATAACGATGGCGATATTATGAAAAGCTTTCGGCTTTTTGATATGGATGACAGCGGTATGATCTTATTTCTTACATTATATTGAGTAATATAAATATACTTAAGCCTTTCAGCAATAGCATTACCACGACGCAGTTGTGAATTATGTATGTTTTTTTTTTTTTGATAAAAATATTTATTTTCTTTTACAGGTTTTATAAGTTTTGATAGTCTTAAAAAAGTTACTCAAATCCTCGAAATTGATTTAACGGATGAGCAAATAGACGAGATGATCGATGACGCTGATAAAAATTTTGATTCCTTGGTAAGACACATTCAAGATAAATATTAAACATTTATGATTGAAATAAAATACTTACCGTCTTACTATTAAACACAGAATAAAGTTATTCCAAGTTTAAACCTATGAAAATGTATGGTTATTCCTTTGTTATTCCTGATATAACTTTATTCCGTGTTTTATTTGTAAGAGGGTTTATGTTTACGCTTGAATTTTGCCATTGGCTCCACTGTATTTTAAAACCCACTGGTGAGACGCTTTATATTTTTTTTCGTACAGGTACTTTCATGGCAAACAATTTTGTAGAATGACACACTTAGCAAACACATTTTTTCGAGAAAAAAAAACCCAAACATTCAACATTATTTAAGAAATAAAATTGACATTTTACCTCTATAGCCACTCACGCGCAGCCCTCCCCCGCACGACGCCCCCTTACACGACCTCGAACATTTTTTGTGGTGTGCGGTGCTCGGCTCATACACTGCTTTTATGCAAAATATTTCTATGAACTGATAGTAAATTAATGACTGTTTCTTAAAGTGGTTAGACTAGGCTACATTACGAATTTTGTTTTAGAACAATAGATGACTTTGATTTTGTTTTTGGGTATTGAAAAAAAAACTAAGTCATCTATTCTTCTAAAACAAAATTCGTTAATTTACCGCCAATAAAAAATAAATAAAAAATAATTTCAAAATCGTAAAGTGCTAACCCTATTTTTTTTGAAGTTTTTAACTGATGCTCAAAAAGACCTGGACCTACTCAATGAATGGTTAAAATACAACTTGTTGACTATTAATACCTCAAAAACATCTTTTATGATCTTCTCTGCGAAAAATAAACCGATACCCGAGTTCTCACCACTTACGATCAACGGAGAAATAATTAAACGGTCTAGTCACGAAAAATATCTCGGCCTGTGGGTAGATGACAAACTTACTTGGAAGCTGCACATCAATCATGTCAAAACAAAACTAACGTCACTGTTAGGAGCGTTACGGAAAGTTGCAAACTGTATTCCGAAAAAAGTACGACTAATTATTTATAACTCCCTAGTAAAATCAAACCTTGAATATCTAATTGAAATATGGGGACCAGCCGCGAAATCAAATCTAAACTCGCTACAAAGATTACAAAATAAAATTATCAAAGTATTATTTCATTATGACTATCTTTATCCAACAAAACAATTATACGAAAAAACTAAATTACTAAATCTCACACAACTTTACACATATTACACCTGCATTCTCATAAAAAAAATCACCACAAATTCCGTGCAGTCAAATATACAGCTACATAAAAAGACAACAACATACAACACAAGAAGTAAAAACAAGTTTCAAGTAATGACTGCACGGGCGCGGACTAATTACGGCAAAAAAACAATATTAGTTGAGGGAGCACGGCTGTTCAACAATTTACCGGAAGATATAAAGAAGTGTGATAGTATAAATATCTTTAAGACAAAACTCAGGAAACATGTATGTACCCTATAACGTCACCAACACCCCAGAGGAAAATGTGATAATTTACTTTACTTAGATGTAAGCACTTTGTATCTCATTTTAAGTGAACTGTTATTTAAGTTCTTATGAGAATAAAATTCTTTAAACCTATTTTATTTATAAAATAGCTGCTACCTACCGTAATGAACTCAATTATGAAATGATCAAATATGCAAATAATATTTTTAATTTTTTATTAATTACATTATTTTTTAGAGCCGGAGTCACGTAGTGAAGGTAGCCTCCGTCCGTTGTAATAAGGCGAGCATAGGTGCTTGCGCCTTATTACGCAAGGGTGAAGAGGCTGCACTTCCCGTAGCGCCGGAGAGGATGCGATTCTCAACTTGCTAGCGACCTTAAAAGAATCGCGGTTTTTTTTTTCTCGGCGCCCGTGGTTTTGCATACTTTGGAGTTTTTAAATATACACTAAAAAAATCCAAGCCAAGGTAACATTCCAAGATTTGAGCATATTTTTGACCTTGACTTTAGGGGTGTTCGACCTCGACTTTTGGGGTGATCGACCTCGACTTTTGGGGTGTTGCCTTGACCTTGAAAATTTCATTGACCTTATTATTGCTTGCAAACCAATTTAGACCCGCTACGGGAAGTTTTTTTTTCTCGGCGCCTATTGATTTGCTAATTTTGGGGATTTCAAAATTACACTAAAAAGGGTTTAATCTACCCAAAAAAAAAGCTACTACTTATAAAAAAATCGCTGGGTTAATAAAGTAGTGCTTCCTTGCCATTAACTACAACTTTGTTGCTTATTTTTTGCAGGTGAGCTCAGAAGAGTTTATGAAAATGATTAAGAATTCTGTTCATATTGTAACACCGTAACATATTTTCCGTCGGATAATTTCAACAGGTATTTTCTTGCTTGCATGTTTTGTTCTATTCTGAGTGAAGATATTGTGGTTTTGAGTGACGATTAACTTTTTTATGTCGAGACTGCATTAATTTTTGTTCTTGTAACTTAAATAATTATTATGATATAAAGTTCGAACAGTGAGATGAAAGTTAAAAACTTTGTTTTATTACAAACTAGCTACTGCCCGCGACTTCTTCCGCGTGAAATTTCTTATTCCCCCGACCCACCCCGTCGCATCGCATTGCCTGCCCGCGCTATTATTTCGTTTTCACTTAGCGTTATTTCTGCGTTTTTTCCTTTTAGCTCGGCGCGTAAAGGTCCTAAGATTTGGGCTATAAAATGCAAAAAAAAATTTCAAAGTCTGTTAGTTCCAAATATTAGCACTTCACCACTTCCACTTCCCCCTCTCCTTCACAACCCTTCCCCCTCACCCCTCACCACCCCTTCCTCGTCACCATCCCCCCTCCCTCTCCCCCTCTTTCAAGGTATTCAAGCCCCGCAGTAAAATGCTCCCCTGAAAAATTTACTTTTCACCCCTTATGGGTAGATTTTCGAAAAACCCACGTTATTCTTCATTTTTGCTCTCAAGTATAAAAATACTGAGTTAATCATAGACTACTATTAGAGTTAATCGCGGCGCGACGTCGAACGGAACGCGTATTTCATTTTTATACTCGTGCTAACTTCGAAATTAAATGTCCGATTCGAATTAATTAAAAAGTATTTTACTGCTACTTAAATACCCTTGATGATAAAACTATTTATTTGAATAAGAATTAATACTACGATACGATTGTAACTAACTTCTAACGGCAATCTGATTAAATTTTAGAACACAAAAGCTGCTATTGTGACAGTTAGTTATATTGCTTCGCGGACTTTTTTTGAAGGTAATAATAAGTACCTACTTTAATCATGTAGTACATACTTTTTATGTATCATCAATAGTTTTCTCAGCGCACGCCAAATAATGAATTTTATAGACAAAATTATGCTACTTTGGGTTACATTATTGCAATTTTATTAAGGATCTCTAAATTTTTTGAAAATAAATTATAGGATATGTTACTTCCTGATAATTTAGCTTTCTATTGGTGAAAAAATGGTTAAAATCGGTCTAGTAGTTTCGGAGCCTATTCGGTACAAACAAACAAAAAAATCTTTCCTCCTTATCTGGAACGCTTTACTATGCAACAGAACATAAATTCCTCCGATTTCATTTGACATGAATGTTTGGCGTCAAAATTGACTTTGACACTGACAGCTCCTTTGAATTGCTGTTAATTTTGAAATTCCTATTTCCGCTCGGGAGGATTTCAATAACTTTTTTTCTAACTTGTTCTGTGTTCACGAAAACTTCAGAATAACAAGTACATTTACGTTAATAAGTAAAATGCTTTGTTCTTCATTGTTGTAATATTCGTTGTTCTCGTGTAACTGTGTAAAAATAGAAATGGGTAAGTTGAAATGCTTTTAAACATTAAAATGGATGAAAAAACAGGTTTGTAAGCACACAATCTTATTTTTATTTGTTGTTACAGACTCCGAAGATCTCGAATTAGAAACAAAGTGCGAATATCTCATGAGTATAGTCGTCGAATCTCGAAAACAATTCGGCAAAGCTTGTATTGACTATGACCAAAAAATGTTGCTGATGGAGAACAAATTACTTAATTTACAAGTTGGAAGTGTGTCTAACTATCGTTTCAAACCTAAAAACACGATTCCTAACATCGACGAAGATAGCTGCAAAGATTTAGATGACTTATATGTTGAGATAACTGAAAAACAAAAGCGTATAAAAGATATAATGGAAAAATTGAAGAATACTCATGAAGTCATCATGCAATTAGATGCTGACGTCATTGGCAGGAAATTGCGGGCCCCTCTTACTGCAGAGACTATGTTGGCTCAGGCTAAGGCTAAAAAAGTATAGACAATAAGTTGTGTGAAATCATTTGTTGAGCATTTAAAGATTACCTAAGCAAAGGTAACTGCATGCATTAAGGGTCAAAACCAAAATTTTGTACAATTTCATAACAATTTCATGTCCACCGACTTTTCCTTATTCCTCAAAAAATTCTGTAATGGTAATGTTATTTTAAAAAATGGATTTCATAGCGGAATACTACCTTAAATTCATATTTAATTTATTAGTTGGTGGTTCAGTTATACTTTACGAAATATTATGAAAATAATAAAACGGAATGGAAAATACCATATTATTCTCCCTCAAAAAACCTGTGTCCAACTATCGATTTCAATGTTTGAAACCGCAAAAACTTCGAAAAGGGTTTTATTTATTGAACATAGTATCCAGCATAACGAAGTGTGCGTAAATCACTCAATATCTAGGCAACTTATATGTACTAACAATTATATGTAATAATTAAAAAAAATAAAAACAATGCGTCTCAAAAAGAGTTCATTTATGTTATTCCTTTAAGTAACGCGTTATTTTCCAATAAAATACTTTTTTTTAAACTTACTACTGGGAACATTGACGGAAATGTCACGCCATTTACACCACCAATTTCTGCGCGGCAGTCATAATCTTGTGTCAAGAAAGTCGAAAGGTGTTGTGCGTGTGGAGTGACAAATAAACATTTAGTGGTTTCTCTTGAAAATTCATAAAAAAATGACATGTAAGTATGTTTGATCTTAATCTTATTATCTGAAAACTATTTTGTTTGTGCTATTCAGTCGCTTAGGAGCTGTAATCATGAAGTGAATAGTGTGTCTTGAATTGAAATGAAACACTTCAAAAACATCGTCCATGTTTCCTTTATGTTACATTTTTATGTCACGTTATTTAAAAATTGCATTAAGGTGTATTCACAAACACAGGCATGTACTTTTTGTAGGAACGGTTAATAAATATTTTTATCTTTACAATATGTTTGGTTACCGGTTACCGATACTAACAACATTTATTGTATAATACTTAATGCATTTATTTTAAGAAAACCTCTGGCAAAGTGGCAACTAATGAAAACTTAGTGAAAATTAACTAAATAGGTACCTTTAAACTAAGGAGGATGCGCAGTGGTAGCCCGCGAAATTTTTTTTTTTTTGGGTTTTTTGGAATTTGCAGGTCCGTGTCAGGTTGTGTCTTGATCAAAATATGATACGCGGCAATAAAACATAATTATGTATTTCCATAATTTTAACCATAAAATTCATCAATACATCTCTCTAAGTTAGATTTCGTACAGATTCGTTAGATTTCGTTCGTTCGAGGAATCTGCACGGAATCAGTTAAGTTAATTAAGTAAAATTTGATTTTTATATAAAGATTTATATTCCCTACTTATGTTATCAATAATTGTTATGTTGTCATTATTTTGATATCATTTTGTAGACTGACTCAAATACTTTTGGTTAAACATAATTTCACATGCAAAATTCAAAGGTTGTTTTTGCGAAAAAGTAAAAAATGTAAAAAAAAAAGTTATTTTTGTGTAAAGTTTCGTGTTTTTGTATGTTTTTTGACTATTTTTTTATTTTATTTAGTTTTTCCATAGCCTCAACGTCTACCTTTACAATTAAGTCATTTGGACGCCTGTAGGTTTTTTAGATTCAAAGATATAAGCATTTTATTGCACATTCCCTAACGCAGCCGTTAAAAATGGCCGCCATTAGCGGGGTGTTGGGTTAGGATTTTTTATAAAATTAGATTTGTCGATAAAAAAATTGTATATAATATGCCCTTTTAGTATCGGTAACCGTTAACCAAACACATTGTAAGTATATAAAACAAATTCGGTTCAGTTTCACATTTATAACTTAAGAACCGCTGGACCGATTGGATTTGTCTTGTTGGTCGGGTCAGCTAGTTTATCAGAAATATCGGATTTATCGAAACCTGCTAAACTCAAAGTGTTTGGTTTACAGATAATATAATATGCCTTTATCGGTTGCAGAAAGGCAGAAAATGTATTTAGAGCGGCTAAAAAATAACGATCCCGAAAAATAGAATCGAATGCAGGAGAAAAATTTTGACCAGAGCAAAAAATTCTACAAAAAAAAAATATAGTAGAGCTATCAGACAAAGAGAAGGAGACCAGACGAAAGTACTGGAGGAATTAAAAAAAATACTGACAACAAGCAAGAAGTAGAAAGTGTGAACCTCGAAAAAATACCAAAGAAAATATCAGAAGAAATACAGAAAATTAACCAAAGAAAATGAAAAGATTAATCGGTACTACCACCGCGCACCGGTAGCCCACATTGAAGTGACTACCTGTTATTTTAAAATTAAGATCACGTAAAAGCTTAGACCAAAAACTTAAATGTTTTTTTAACGGCATTGTAGTTATTCTTTTAGGCGTCGAAGTGAGACTTTTGTTATGTCAATCTTTCAGATTGTTACATTTTTATCATGAATAAAAATAATTATAAAATACTTGACTGTTTTTCTCTTACATCATGAACACAGCCCTTATTTTCCTTTATGTTACTTTTATGTTATTGTGACATAAAAATAACACAGATGAAATGATCCAAAATTTTGGTTTTGACCCTTAAGCCTAATGGAAACCTCTCTTTTGCATTGTGGTCTTTTAAAGTCGAAAAATTTAAACTTTTTAAATTAAGAACACAAAGTTTGGGGCTGCCAGTCTGCCTACACTTTCCTCTGTGAAGCTGAAATCACTGCAGGTGTGGCAAAGTTTTGCCCAAAATTTATCAACATTGTAATATCAACGTGAAGATGAAGTGTTAGTTTCATGAATTCATAAATGTTCAAAAGTTCCATTAAAGCAATATCAGGCACATTGCTACAGTGAAACAAACTAATGTTGTGTTTATTCTATATCTATAATAATATAATATAACATAGACTGAATTAAAATAAATACTTTTTTTTTGTAACATAGCCCGTCGCTGCTTGTAAAATCTGGTATCCAGCTGCATCCAGTTAGACTGAATAGAATAGAATGCATTTATTTGTCAGAAAATTGTACAAAGCTGTTATGTGAATATGTATTACAATCATAATATTCTGCTGTTTCCAGCATACAAATATGGTTTGTAAAATTATTATTATTAAATGGTCTTGAGTACATTAAGATTAAATTATTATTCATTAGAATTAGAATCACAAATAATTTAAATAAATTGAACAATAGTTGTAAAAGAGATTAATAATTATATACTTAACATAGACTTATAAAAAAAGATGGACTCCGCGCCACGCATATCGAAAGTGAAGCACAGTAAGTATGGCCGGACCGTTAGTACAAACACGCCTCGCGCACACATTTACATCATAGTATGCCGACCGGCCGCCATTACGTGACACGAGCGACGCCGTCTTTGCAGGTACTCAAATCATGCACACATTTATAAGTCTATGATACTTAAGTCAAAATTCAATGAAGTCTAGGAAATAGTCTGATTAGTAGTATTTGTATTAGTGTACAAATATTTAGGTAAATTTTTCAGTCATAAAATCTTCAGTTGAGTATAACATTTGCCTAAAAGAAAGTTAAATAATTTACATTTAAATGTTCTGCGGCTGAAAGGAGGCTTTTGAAGCCATTAGGTAATTTGTTATAATCAGTAATGGACATGCAGTATACATTATTAGAAAGTAATTGAATACTACATCTAGGAACATTTAAGCATAATGAACTTAGCGGCTGGGTCTGGATACAACAAGTCAAATATAGAGTCTGTGAGTCAAATTCATGTCTGTATCTGTATTGGTGTACACATAGCTATCAAGCTATACATTTCCAGTTTACACTGACCTCTCATTGTAAGGAAATCCTAATCCTATACAATGCGAGGTCAGCTTATACTGGATATGTAACAAGAATCTGTCCAAAACAGAATCTGTTTGTGTCAAAATCAAAAGCCGAATAGAATAATCCATACTAATATTATAAATTCGAAAGTAACTCTGTCTGTCTGTCTGTCTGTCTGTCTGTCTGTCTGTCTGTCTGTCTGTCTGTCTGTTACCTTTTCACGCCTAAACCACTGAACGGATTTCGATAAAATTTGGCAAGGCTATAGATGGTATCCTGGGGACGGACATAGGCTACTTTTTTTTTCAAAAATAATCCTACAGGGGGTGATATAGGGGATGAAAGTTTGTATGGGAAACTCAGTATTTCTTAAGTTAGGGATGTGAAAATTAAAATGTATGCTTTTGATAGGAAATAAAGAAATATGCGGTTCAGCGTTTTTGAAAAATCATCCCCTAAGGGTGTAAAATATAGTAAAATAGGGGTTGATTTTAAAATTTACAAAACTGCACGGATTTCGACAAAATTTGGCAAGGCTGTATATAGCATCCTGGGGAATGACATAGCATACTATTTTTTTCAAAAATAATATTACAGGGGGTGATATAGGGGATGAAAGTTTGTATGGAAACTCAGTATTTCTTAAGTTAGGGATGTGAAAATTAAAATGTATGCTTTTGATAGGAAACAAAGAAATATGCGGTTCAGCGTTTTTGAAAAATCATCCCCTTAGGGGGTAAAATAGGGGTTGATTTTAAAATTTACAAAACTGCACGGATTTCGACAAAATTTGGCAAGGCTTTATATAGCATCTTGGGAAAGGACACAGGAAACTTTCAAAAACAATACTACAAGGGGTGATATAAGGGATGAAAGATGGGAAACCCAGCATTTCTTAAGGTAGGGATATGAAAATTCAAATTTATTTGGTAGGAAATAAAGAAATATGTGGTACAGCGTTTTTGAGGGGGTACAATAGGGGTTGACAAATGTTTGTGTAACTACCTCTTTCTAAGAGATTTAAGGGATTGGAAATGTAGTCATAGTTCGAATCTTGAGGTAACATTTAGTCTTTATTTCATTCGAAGTTTTTACGAGGAAATTATTTGAACGAGTGGACACTCGGACAAAAGTTATTTGTTATTAGAGTGTGACTGGCATAATAAATTTTAAGTAATTAACAAAGTCCCCCCGCCGCGTAAGTGTGTCTGTTTGAATGCGATAATGTCAAAAAGTACCGAACGGATTTTCATACGGTTTTCTCCAATGAACGGAGTGATTCAGTGTAATTCATTATGGTTTTGTGTAAATTGGCTGAAATATGACGACGACTGTTGAAGATGTCGGAAAAAATCATGCCGACTGGTAGCTTTATGCCTACTAAACACGGTAACGATATATCGTAGCGATTTGAGTTTGTACAGTTATATCGGACGGCCCTATCTTTTCCACATGTACGTTCCCATGTCATATTTTCCGACATCCACGCGGGCGAAGCCGCGGGCAAAAGCTAGTGATATATATTTTCAAAATAACTATCAGGGGGTAATTAGTGATCGATACTGATGCCAAAAATGCAATCAGTAAAATTTTTGTCTGTCTGTCTGTCTGTCTGTATGTTCCTTATAGAAACAAAAACTACTCGACAGATTTTAACGAAACTTGGTACAATTATTCTTCATACTCCTGGGGAGGTTATAGTATACTTTTCATCACGCTACAATCAATAGGAGCAGAGCAGTGAAGGGAAATGTTGGGAAAACGGGAGAAGTTGCTCCATTTTTTTAAGCTTCCGTCGCGTGTGCAGCCTTAATGGTTAGCTAGGTATTAATAATAATATTCTGCGGTTCCTTATTGCGATATTTTTCAACAGTATTGTGGATTGACTTAGTATATTTCCCTACTAAAATACGAAAGTTAATCTCTGTTACATCAAAACCACTGAACCGTGAGGAAGGACATATGGTACTTTTTTACGAAAAACGACGGAAACGCGGACGAAGTCGCGGGCAAAAGCTAGTCTGTTATAATTTATGGATGTTACCGTGCGTTCGCACTGGCGAAACATTCTGTTAAAAACATGTTGATATCTCTGTCAAGATACATTGACAGAAATAGAGATATCAACATGTTTTTAACTGAATGTTTCCCTCATGAGCAAATCACCAGATTCTCAACTAACCAGATTCGCAACTCATTAGCTATTGTACTATCCATCACATAAATTTTAAATAACTTTAAAATAAATTATTATAATTTGGTAACTGTGAAACTCTGAAAAGGTCTTTTGAGGAAAGAACCACACAGATTGAATGGACTTATCCAGTTAGAGCACGCATATGTTACCTAATCGTGCAGCTCAAAGCACAAAAGTTTGACGAACAATACCAAAGAAACGACACCTGGATAGGCCCCGCGCAGCGGGACTCCGTCGACCTAGCATAACAGCCGACGGTATTTCTTCAACTGACTAATTAGACTTTGAATTAGACCAAGAGGTTAACCATGTTGCGCATACCTGCATTATAACAAAAAAAAAAAATGTACCTAAGTATTGTATTTTGGACTCATAATTATTTGTAAAACATTATTATTATTTGCCTACTGCCTAATGTAAGTACCTACTTTCATTTTGATGCACCCAGTGGAATAATATTTACGAAAAATATTGTTAATGCACCTAGGCGAATATGAACTCGTGTGAATTAAGTATTTAAGTATACTGCATAAGTCAAGAATTCGGTGTGTTATTTTGGTTTTGTTTCGATTTACAACTTTTTTTTTGGTGAATAAAGTACTTACTACTATTATTATTTTTTGTGATTTTGTGTTTCATTGTACACAGGCCAAAGGAATTAAGTAACCAGACACGCACACTACAAAACTATATCCTACTGTACGTACTGCTCACAATGACAGCCTCGCACACATCCCATTCATAGAGTGAGTGCGCTGACGTCTTTTAAATGATAGTGTAACATAATTTCGCAATGTAGGATAGTTGCTCTCGTGGCGCAACAGGTAAGCATTCAACCTACAGTGACAGAATGATCTGAGTTCGAGCCTCGAGTTTACTAAAATATTATTTTTGAGATTTTGTAATTTAAAATGAATATACTAACTGAATAAAGCGATATTCTGACCAGTTTGAGAATCTACCACAAGTTTCTCGCCTACTTAAAATTATTTCCCAGTTTAGAAGCTAACTACCCGCTTTAAAAATATATTCCTGCCTTTAATTGTGAACTTATGTAGTCAGTCTGCATTAGCAACTACACATTATACTCTTTCTTTTGCACTTGAAGTTTGTGATTGTGATATATTGATTAATTTAGACCATGCATCATTTAACAAGATTTCAAAAAGCTCAGATTATTGTTTTGCATGAGAAAAAAAATATTTCTATTAGTGAAATCGCAAGGCGCCCAATGCTATCGGTGAGTGAAATTATTATTAGAATGTATTAATTTATTATGTCACCGTGATCCCACCCAGTAATTTTATTATGATTGTCTGTTGTATCTCATTTAACGAATTGTGGATATGAATAGTTGAATCTAATAGGAAATGACACCGGAATAGTTGAATTTAGTATAATGAGTGGCTATGCAGTTAACAAATAAATACAATTTTTGTTAACTGCATAGCCACTCATTATATCGATAATTATTTAATCATTTCCATTATTGGTTTACACAGTATTATAGTAATAGTTTTTATCTGTGTTTTGTAATAAAATATTCAAAAATAATGAATATGTTTGTAAATGATTAGATAATAATAATAAAATACAATTTTAAAAGATTTCATTTTTTATCTAAAATATTTAAAAATGTAAATTGCATGTATGGTAATTAAACAAAGGATTTCTATTCTAAATAAAGTATAATAATATTGTTTAATACTTTTTAGAAAAAATAAAAAATCATCATTATATTATATTATTTGTTGTTTGTTTTTTTTATTTGTGTCATTATTATATTATATTATTTTTTATTTTTTATAAGTATGATATTATGTATTTCCTAGGTCACTCGCCCTGCCTTTTTATTTCCATTTTATCGTATTATAATTTTTATTATTACTGACCACTAGCCTTATATATCAATTGTATTTAAGTATATAAATATATATTCTCTGCATTGTATTTATATTGTGTAACTTTTATTTCTTAATTTATAATTTGGGAGGTGTATGTTTAGACCTAATATTTTCACTTTTTTTTTTGTAGAGAAAAACCGTTTGACTGTGGGTGCATTGTCACTGAGACAAGCGAAATAAACCGTCGCCTGCCTGGACCGACACCATTGGCTTACACAAATGTTTCGCCTCGGCATCGTGCGTGAAATTGTTGCCACCCATACATCAGATCCATTCGCTTAGACCAGCATAACAGCAGCAGCACACAACGTCATTATGCAAACTGTACGGAACCACCTGCAAGCAGACGGTTTGACATGTTGCAAACCGACGCGTAAAATTTTGTTATATACCGTGCACCGTCAAAATTGCGGAATATCGGCACTTCGATTGACAAAACAATGTCGTCATAATTACTGATGAAAATTGTCTTCGTCGAAAATCACCACCGACTTATCGTAACATACATATTATATACTACCTTTAAATTTCAGACATTTTAACGTTTTTAAATCTATTATTTTCCTAGAAATAATTAATAATAGTTGGTAATAATTATAATACCTACTGTTCCCGATACAGGTGGTAAATGTTTTTATTTTAATTTTAATTTTCAAAAATGTAGGTAATTCATATCTGTATATAACTGAACTAGCGACCCGGCCCTGATTCGCACGGTTTTTACGACTTGTTAAAACATGAAGGTTTCTATAATATATAAGTTAAATATTTATCATGATAGTGAAAACCGCATCAAAATCTGTGGCGTTAGAAGAACAACGCGGCTACACAGACAGACATGAAAAGCGACTTTATTTTATAATAGATACCTAAACGAAATACTTAATACTTTCACAGCATATTTAGCCATAATAAATTAAGTCGGCGGTACTGTGTAGGTAGGAGTGTGTGAGTGATGTTATTGTTACTGGATCAGATTATATTTGTTATCTATGTGACATGTTTATTCACTCCGCCCATTGTTGTATACATATTATATAATGGTATAAAAAGATGTAATAGCATGTTCTAAACATATTGTTGTATTTATAATAAAACATGTTCACTTTTGATGTTCTTTTTTTTAAATAAAGATATTTATTAAAAATTGTTTTATTTATTTAAGCAATTTTAAATAAATAAAACATTTTCTTAACAAAAATTGTTCTAATTGCTTTAGCTTAAAATAATAAATCGCAAAAAGAATCATCACTTCAGAGATTTGAACTCACACCGTAGTACTCAGAAGTATAATGCCTTATTCGTTGGGCTACGAACGCTTAAGTTTTCAACGCGAAATTATGTTATACTATAATTGAGAAGACATTAGCGCACTCACTCGCACATGAACGCGATGTGTGCGTGAGGGCATTGTGTGTTGTACGTAATGAATCGTTTTAACAGTAGCAATACTGTTTTGTAGTGTCACGCACACTACAACACTGGTTACTTATCTCTGTTGTTGTCTTATGAACAACTCGCAACTCACCAGATGTACATCTGGTGAGTTGCGAGTTGTTCATAAGCGGAATGTTTTGCCAGTGCAAACGCACGGTTATTATTACGTTATATTCACAGATAAATGAAATTGTCAATGCAGTTCATACTTTTTAGACTTTGCGTGATTTTCGTGATTTTTCAGTACCTAGTCGGGTTTTGGTTTCTTACTTACATACTTTTTTATTTACAATTTTACACTGTGTATCCGAACGTAACACCAAAACATTATTTTACATTTTTTATCTGTGTTCCGGTTATATCATAGACAAACTTTGAAATAAAGCCACTTCTACATGTTTTAGTTTTACGATGTTTTACAGAAATATGTTACAAGCTAACTAATAGTATTTTATTCATTTTCACCGTAATAAAGTAAACACTTTATAAAATATTTAGATAGTTATAATAATCTTTTGGCGTCGACAGGGTAGCGCTATTGGTAAACAGTTGTATGTAGGGAAAACGAGAACCAATACCGCCAGGCATTAGTTCTGATTTTGGACACGCGCCAAAATCTTCTTGTTCGCACGGCTACAGATCAAGCTATACATTTACAGTATATGCTGATCTCGCATTGTGTATGATTTCCTTACAATGAGAGGTCAGTGTAAACTGGAAATGTATAGCTTGATGTGTAGCCGTGTGTACAGATAAAGATAGCAAACATGCTGAAGTCTGTTACTATGGGTTTGCATTGAAAACATGTAACATGACATGCTGCGATACTTGTCATGTCAAACAAATCTCACAATTTGTTTTGTTGAACTAGCGTTCGCACGGTTCGCACTGTTCGAAACATGAGTGACAGATGTCAAGATTTGTTGTTGGCTGCGTTTGCACTGTTGCAAGTTTATGTCAAATTATGTTGCGACTGCGAGACATAATTTGACATAAACTTGCAACATCGAAACATGGAATCAACTGACAGAACCTCAGAACAATAACAAAGCATAGAAGTAGAGCTAAAATAGCAACTGAACTCAATATATTTTTTCATTTTGACTTATGGAGCCGCTATGATGTTAAAGAAGGACAAGTATACAGAAGACGTTTCGAAATTTTGTAGGTTGTCATTCATTTTATTTCGACTAGTGATGTACCCACTAAATTTCAACGTCGATAGAATTTACAATAACATTCTTTCTTATACTGCCAAGAATAATAACCGGTACACACGGCTACACATCAAGCTATACATTTCCAGTTTACACTGACCGCTCATTGTAAGGAAATACTATACAATGCGAGATCAGCTTATACTGGAAATGTATAGCTTGATCTGTAGCCGTGTGTACCAAAAATTTTGAAGTAACTAAGCATACTTATGATCCCAATACTTAATATATTCGTTCAAAATGAAACAATACTTTAAGTATGAACTAAATAGTTCGTCATCATCATCACCAAAGTCTTCCTTGGTTCCCGACAGCTCTTCATGTATTAAATCTGACCCGGCTAAACCCGAATGTATTTAATTGCCATAATAACTGATGAGTTTATTGAAAAGAAGTGGGAGACATTCGGTTTTGCAAATGTTTTTAGCAACTTACTTTCTCATATTTATTTGAATTTTAGATTACATCATAGTCTACTCAACAAAGTCTAGGGAACAAGGGTATTCAAAGTAACTAATAATTTTTATTTTAATACTTTTTATGTAACACATTATTTTAAATCAGTAGAAGCGTAATTTAATAGAGATTTGAATTATTTGATTAAATAAAATGGTTGTTAGTGAAAAAATAAAATTTATTATGAAAATTCAAAATGGTACCAAAGCGACAAAAACTTTTCGTACATAAAAAAATAAATAACGACCAGATAATATTTTAAATAAAAAAATAAAATGCCTAGCAACTTTAATAATCTGTTACGCGAATTCCAGCCCACACCATAATACGGATGAACTTCCTGAGGATTCTGGAGTCGGCTCTGGCGACCAGGAACTCGCCAAAAGCGCAGTCTTCTTGAATCGGGATGGAATCCAATTATTTCTGAATTTGTTTTTGTCATCTGTGTCAAGGATTCCTAAAACGAACAGTTCTCAATAAAATTTATGTAAGATTTTTTATCATCATTTTTATTTAGGTAAATAGTTTTATTTGTATGTCTTACCTGACTGATGTGAGATGATTTCACGAGATGTCAATATCAGTGGCGATTCATTAATCTGTACCGATGTACTAGATCCTGTTTCAACTTCCATTGCTACGGGATCCTACAATTACGTATTTTTTATTAAAAATAAATTTGCACACGATTATATTTCCGACTGGGATAATTAGAAGAATAATATCGCATCAATGATATTTTTAATATAATATCATTGTATCGCATATATCAAGTGAACATATTTCTGAAATGTTATACCTGTCTTCATGTTAGATTGCTGTTGATGGTGAGCGGTTCTTTTAATTTGCAGTACTGCGCTATGTCCTTCTTCGCAGACTTCCATAAGTATTTCCTGTAATGTAATAAATCAAGTTTTAATTTGAACGGGATACTATTTATTGCCAATAAAATACCTTAATTATATCATAATACTGGATGATTTTTTTATCATGCACCAAATCGAAATGGGAGATTGTACTCATCATTATGAACAACTTTTACTATGGGAACAAACCTGAAATCGCGAAAAAAAAATCAGCTGTTCAGTACATTTATCTACATCAAACTCGTCAAAATGTACTGAACAGCTGATTTTTTTCGCGATTTCAGGGTTGGTCCCACAGTAAAAGTTGTTCATAATGATGAATAAAATCTCCCATTTCAATTTGGTGCATGATAAAAAAATCATCCTGTATATATATATCAGACTATTTCATCTGTTCTATCCATAACAAATAATGTAGGAACATCATGTTCTCTAAGTGACGACTTAAAGAACATGCTACATACATTTCATAGGTTCATTACCAAATGAATACAAAGTAAAATGCTTGGAGCATATTATGTGTATTTTGTCCAATTTCGTCTACCAATACAATTTATCCATTTTTTTTCACATCGTCTAGGAAATCTGTAAAAGAAAAGTATCGACAACATTATTTACGTCACTATGGCTGATCAAGATAACCCCAAAACAATTTCCGAATATTCGCTAATAACTTCTATTGGAATAAATATTACGACTGGTTTCAGCTATATAGTGACACAGCAATATTTGTTATGTATTTATATTCGTTTATCAGATCATATGCAACAAGAAATTGAGCAAAAACTTACCGATGGAAGGTCAATATTTATTGTTCATTTTATTTTCGCTATGAATGGGACTGGCAGCCCCCAACCACACAAGAAATTACTCCACAGCGTCCACACACTCACTGTTTGTAGTTAAACAAAGAATTCATGCAATCTAACAGTAGAAATATTATTAAAACATCGCAAAACTATGGAAGATTACGACAAACACGTAAACAATGAACACGCGAATAAGTCAGGTAGTTCAATGAACGAACTGTCAGACATTGAAACAAAGTACTATCAAATTTGGCCGCGTCATACTATAACTTTTTTAACCAAATGACAATTGATCTTGTGACCATGCCAAGAAAGTAAAACAAAGAGTAAAACATTCATCTCTTTCCCACATCCTTTATCGTACCTTTATCGTACCTAATAATAGAACGGGAATAAAGGTAGTTACAGAATTCTGTTTTTATCCTTCCTTCTATGCTTTGTTATTGTTCTGAGGACAGAACTTATACAAGGTGTAACATAAATAACCCACAACCTCTTAAGGGGTCATTGTACTCATCATTATGAACAACTTTTACTATGGGACCAAATCTGGTATCGCGAAAAAAAATCAGCTGCTCCCTACATTTTGACGAGTTTGATGTAGATAAATGTACTGGTCAGCTGATTTTTTTTCGCGATTTCAGGTTTGGTCCCATAGTAAAAGTTGTTCATAATGATGAGTACAATGACCCCTTAAGAGGTTGTGGGTTATTTATGTTACACCTTGTCTATTTAATACTCTTTGGACAGAACACGATAAAGTCTGTAGGTATACCCTCTTGGTAGGGGAGCCGAAAGAGTTTTTGAGCAAGCATTATGCAGGGCGAAAAGTTGATAGCTGATTGAGCGGCATTTGTAGAGGACACCGAATATAAATTTGAAAAGTTTCAGATAGGAATCAGGAATCCACTTTCAGATTTCGAAAATGGGCCAAAAATTAAACGATCTTCAGAGCCGTTGATTTTCATACGGTGTGCGGCCTAACCCATAAATCGGCAAATCTGGTGAAGAAATTGTGGGCTTACCCTAAATCAATTAATCTAATGAGCTTTGTTTGCTATTTACATTTTATGAGGAGGCACCAACCGATGATTATCCCTGTATGCACTATGGCAGGAGCACCCAAGGACAACCCCCGGTTGGTATAGGACTATTGCAGAACATGGAAACAAAACTTATTGGACTATGGGTTTGGGTGGCTGAGGACTGGTTACCTAGAACTATGGAAACACTATGGCACCTGCTTGACTAATGTTTTGTATACAATATACAGATAAAATGGCAGGGGATGACTTGCACACTCAAAAATGGGCCCCCGAGAACGGTCGCTAGCACATAGTGTCATAGCGGCAAGGGGGCAACATGTCCTCAGGTGCTTGTTTATTTGTTGTTGCCCGGAAGTACGGTCAAGATCCCTACCAGCATCTTACTGGAATACTTCCTTCCTCCGAGCATCCAAACCAAGCATCCGAGCATCCGAGTCTCTTGCCAATCTCCACTCAAGCCGTCCAAAAAGGCAAGAAAGAGGTGGGATCTCTGTTCCTCGTCAGTGTTCACTCCAGCCGGCTAATAAAGGCAAGCGAGAGGTGAGGAACAAGACTTCTCCCGGGAGATAGGGTTCGTGGGGTCGCTACAGCCCAACAGTTCGCTACATGCTGCGGGTTTCTGTATCTCTCTTGGTCTGGCTATAGACCTGTTCCGGCAAAGTAAACTCAGGCACAGACCTAGAATTCGGAACGCGCAAGCCCCACCACGACGTCAACGTAGAGATACTGTGGTGGGGTTATTATTATTATTATAAGAATCGTTCCCAAAGCTCGTCCAAAAATATTCTATGTAGGTAGGTACAGTTTTGACTTCGCTACGATTTTATTATATGTATAGATTTCGTGATAAAAACTATTTGGCCAAATCACTGTCAACATCAGAATGGATTCGATTCACAGATCATAGATAAGTGACCAAAATGTCATACAAATCTTACAATATTCATAGACTTGCAGTTAATGGTTGGTAACTAAGCAACACTCTTTGCCAAAGTTGTTGATATGAGATTCGGAAAATCTTACACAAGCCCATTCCTTTAAATCTTTGTACAAGCCTTTGCTTAGAAAACCGATATAAAGTTATTACTCTTTGTGTATTCAATAACAGTGTTATAAGTGAATTTGAGGGAGTAGAAGCTCATAAGATGACTGACCTTCCAACTCTTTTTAAAGAGCACTGTATTATACCCGATGTGATTAATATAGCACCAGGTGAGATGCTAACTGTAAAATATCCTAATGGTACTGCAGTCGAGATCGGCAAGGAACTGACTCCCACTCAAGTTAAAGATCAACCTACAGTCACATGGGCCGCTAAAGAAGCAGAATATTATACACTGGCTATGGTGGATCCGGATGCTCCCAGCCGTGAAGAACCTAAGTTCCGTGAGTGGCACCATTGGCTGGTTGGAAATATTATGGGTTCAAACTTAGGCCAGGGCGAAGTACTGTCTGAATACATCGGTTCAGGCCCACCAAAAGATACGGGACTGCATCGCTATGTTTTTTTAGTTTTTAAACAACCAGAAAAATTGGATTTCTCCAAAATACAGAAATTGCCGAATAATTCTGGTGAAAACAGAGGAAAGTTTTCCATTGGTAAATTCGCCCAACAATTCAATCTTGGAAGCCCAGTTGCCGGAAATTTTTACGTTGCCAAATATGACGACTATGTGCCAACATTGTACGCAAAATTGAAGGGGTAATTTTAAAACTTCGTAAAAATAATAAAGAAACTAAAAACTAAATAAAAATTACGTGTACAAGGTGCTTTATATGCGAACATCCGTTTGTCTATGGTAGTAATCGATAATTTCCGGCTCCGCGTGACATTTCCATTTTTCTGTCTTGTCCGCCATTACATTTTGGAGTTTGCGTAAATTGGTCGTAGCTCTGCGAGCACACATCACCGAACGTTATCAGTGACAGTTAATTCGTGTACGTGCGTAGCATCGCAGTGTTTCGTGGAACAAAGAGCCCCGAAGTTCAATCGTATGTCCATCCAGAATCTGAACACATACGACCCATTCGCCGATGCTATCAAAAGCTCGGAAGACGACGTACAAGATGGTCTAGTCCACGTCCGGATCCAGCAGCGGAACGGGCGTAAGACGCTGACAACGGTGCAGGGCCTCTCGTCGGAATATGACCTGAAGAAGATAGTGCGGGCATGCAAGAAGGAGTTCGCGTGCAACGGTACGGTCGTGGAGCACCCGGAGTACGGCGAGGTGCTGCAGCTACAAGGCGACCAGCGCGAAAATATTTGCCAGTGGCTGACTAAGTCAGGCCTTGTGAAGCCCGAGCAGCTCAAGGTGCACGGCTTCTGAGCCCGCGCTCGCATACACGTAACATGGTCACCGTTCATAGTCGTCTTATATTATGAGAGCGTGCGCGTTATTATAAAACCCTATCGAATATGTATTTAGAAAGCACAGACGTTTACAGAGAAGAGGTTATACGGCCGCATAGGCCTCCCGCACCCTGTGCCTTGCGACTCCCATGTAAAAAGTTTAATAATATATATATTATCGACGCCGTCTCACGTCCTTAGTTGCAATTAAACTGAACGAAATAGTAATAATATCTTTTTGTTTTTTACATTGTATTTTTTAAATTGCTGTAATGATTCAATTAATAATAAAACGATTACACATGTTTTTGTAAGTGTGGTGTTTTTTTTTTTAATTTGTGCTGTTGTGGCATAGGTTACCTAACGGGACATGCCTGTGTACTGTAAGTGAAAGTAGGCGAAACGAGAAGTTTGCACGTCGATGCCGTGCCGTGCCTTTTCATCGGGTTCGTCATGCGGCTGACTACCGGTTGCAGGCGAAATTTGTGAATGCCGGAGTCTGAGACAGTTTTAATTAACATGGTACAGAAATCTCATCCTTTTCCTAAGAACTGTGTTGTAGGATGACTAACTCTTTCGGCAAGTATTTCGAGAACCAGGGAAATTAATATAGACTAGATATGAACGAATGATTTTCAATGTAGATCTAATCCTTATTATAAATACAAGCATGGTGATTGGTGAGTCACGGCATCTCTCTATCTTCCCGCCTATTTGTGATAACCGCACTTCAAATTTCAAATTACATTTCTCGCCGTGCTAGAATGTTGACAAACGAGTTTGTTAGGAACGCATCGATGTATTCAAAAACCAAGCAACATCGATAAGTGCGTTGAGAATATCGCCCCTGAGAAACGAGGAAGGAATCGAGTTTATTAACACGTTTAATGATTGTCATTGTGGCTCTTATGAGTAGGCAATAAGAGCTATAACAAAAACAGGAAAAAACTTTATAATGTGTGACTCATGTCCTCGTTTTAGCGAGGCTGTTACCGTGAGGTCACCGCCTCGACGCTAACTGTACTAAATAACGATAAAAGATTTTTCGTAGAATGAACGTGTTTATCATCCTCACAGAAGTTTCAAATCATGGAGTTCAATTAATTAAAATCTTGCGTGGCAACATGATTTTGGGAATCTCCCAAATCAATTCAACTGACTCAATTATGTTGCTACAAAATGATCTAAAGTTAGTCGAGTTCTGCCGCACCCTGTAATCATACCAATTGAATAGTTATAAACACTTATCGTGGGATTATAATAGGCGGCAAGGTCAAGGGAATATCTTCGACGGTCATATTATAATACCTCATTGGTCATCAAGCTACTTTATCTAGACTGTCCAAAAATTAAATAGGTAGTTACTAAGTATTCTGAGAGATTGCAGACATTGGATTAGTTGCGGTGCAGAGCTTCGGCACCTGTACGGATTCCGAAAGAAGAGCGTACCTTTTTAGGGTTCCGTAGTCAACAAGGAATCCTTATAGATTCGCTATGTGCGTCCGCAGCTTAGCTCAGAGACTCTTAGTACTAGAAACGTAAAGTTGGGCTGTTTTTTTTCCTCGTCTACCCCATGGTGTGTCAAGTGTCCCCACTCCTACCAGCTAAACGGTTACTTTTGGGAAGAAACTGCAAAACAGGAACTCAAAAAGAAAAAACGGAACCCATATAGGATCACTCGTGTGTCTGTCTGTCCGTCTGTCACAGCCAATTTGCTCCGAATCTGATGGACCGATTAAGTTGTTTGGTACACATATGGATTTCTGTGACCCAAACACGAACAGGTAAAGTAAATAAATGAATTTTGAATATGGGGGTCACTTTTAGGGGGCAATAAGAAAATTAAAACAAAAAGTTTTGCAAACTGTACCGTGTGACATATCAAATAAAAGAGGGCTTACTATGAGGGTCTCAAATATATTTTTTTTATAATTTTAAAATAAATGGTTTTAAAGTTATTTAAGAAAATAGACGAAAATTGACCATCCCCCCCCCCCTATCTCCGAAACTACTGAGCCTAAAATTTTGAAAAAAATACAGAAAATAGGTCTATACCTGTAGATTACAGGAAAACCTATAAGAAGTCTGTGGTCTCAAAATAGCATGGTAAATCTCTCAATATTGTGAGTACAAACTTACATTTACAGTTGAAATGTATGGGGGAACATGTATTTCAACTACAATGTTAAGTTTGTTCTTGGGATACATTCATACCGACTACGGAACCCTTCATTGTGCGTAGTCCGACACGCACTTGGACAGTTTTTTTAAATTTATAGTCACCATCTCAGTAAAACTCTTTAGTATCTACTGCAGTTAGGAAGAAACAGCAAAAAGCTGCGGTGATGAGACAGGCTTAGTAATAAAGTCCCGTTAAAAAAAGTATATGTAAGGTACCTGCTATTTTGTCTATTCAAGAACTCAAGGCTTTCAGAACAGAAGCTTCAGGTCGCAGAGGCAGATGGAGATGCAGGCTGGCTAAAAATAAACATCGGTCTACAGATGTGACAAAACTAAGTAGATAGGTACTTACCTATTCAATAAACATGGGTGTAACAAAAACCTACAGCTATCGAAAAGCAACCATGCATCTATTGCATCAATATTTATATTTTAGTATGTAAGCATTTTATTTAGGTATGTATCAGCCCCCGTTTACTTAGACGTTTAACAAAGACGACTTATACCTATATCGTCATCAATAATAAGTACACACGGCTACGCATCAAGCTATACATTTCCAGTTTACACTGATCTCTCATCGTAAGGAAATCCTACACAATGCGAGATCAGCTTATACTGGAAATGTATAGCTTGATCCTGTAGCCGTGCGTACCTACCTACCTAAACATTTTTATAAGTACACCATTATCATTAGCAGATTATCTATGCATCATCTCGGGAAAATGTCTGATGCAATACATATAACTAGGTATGAAATATTTTTTCTGCTACGCTAGCAGATTTTAAACTGCTGTGTTTACTTATGCCGCATTTACACATTCTTGCGAATCGCGAGGCGAATAACGAATACGCAAATGTAAACAGTGCGCTCCGTATTCGCCTCGTGCCTCGCCTCGCGATTCGCGAGCTCGCGTTGGGAGCGGTTTTTCGGACGCGAATCAAAGGGCACGAATGGCGAACACGAATTTACTGTTTACATATTCGCCTGCATTCAGTTGACTGGTTGACAGCTAGCGCCCGACCCAAACAAAATGACGTAAAGTGAAATGCGAATTTTAGAATTCCTAGAACTTTATCAAGACGAAGAGCTCATTTGGAATTGGAACCCAAAACATCGCAATCATAATACAAAAGATAAACGATTCATGGAACGGTATATCAACTGAGTAGGTACTATGGGATTGCCAGTCAGCAACTTTCAAACTCAAACTCAAAGCATTTATTTCAAATAAACCAATTACAGGCACTTTTGAATTGTCAAGGGGTCGGTCTTGGGTCGGTCTGAGGGTCGGTCAGTCAGAAAGATGAAGCTAGTTGACCATTCCAAAGCGTAGTAGATCCCTATGGAGAAGAACGGGCAAGAAACTCCACGGACACTCTTTTTAATCAAATCTTTTTACAAAATATTGGTTAAATTCATTAATGGCCTGCTTTCGTACGCATCTTCGATTCATCATCTAAATAATTGTATAAACTCAATTTAGGTAGCGCGCATGCCATTATTTTCACGTCCTCCATATTCGTGTGCGAATGTCTAGATAATTCACACCGCGAATGTGTGAACAGTAGTTCGCGACGGCACTCGTTTATGAATGTTTCGTCGAATGTTGGTCGAGTGACGAGGCGAATGGCAAACACGATTGTGTAAATGAGGTCCTACTTAAGTACGAGGATGTAGGTACGTACCTACTTGGGCTATTTGACATATCAGGAGATCAAATAAGTACCTATTATCACATTATCGACATGGTGAACTCACGGAATAGTTAATCCGTGGGTGAACTAATGGATGCTGTGGTGTCTTGGTTTTGGTTAGGTTTAGGTATCACAATAAAACACTGTTTGCAATATCACTGCGTTAGGCGTGTTGTCATAACGGCCGCTCGGACCAGACTGAGTGTGGCGCACCACTCCACAATCCCTCCACTGCGCAACCCCTACCACAGCACGCATAACTTGTTTATTGAACGTCACATCCGCATAACTTGTATATTAAACGTCACATCTCTTCTTTACAAAATGTAAAAAAACAATAATAAAATCATTTGCTTATAAAATAAATGGCTGACAATATTTCAATTAATCTTGCCTGTAATTAATCAGAAAGCTAGTCGTTCGTTCACAAATCTACGTCTTCCTGGAGAATAAGTACAAGAAACTTCATGGAAACAGTATTAAAGTATTCTATCAACACATTTCTTACATTTCCATAACTTATCGTTAACTTCAAAACAGTTCTATCTCTTGGACCATTACTCAGAATAATAGCAACAATAGAACTTGAATATTGCATTATACAATTTCAACACATTAGCAATATAATATACCTTACACAAAGACATAATAATAATAAACAATAATTACGGTATAATATATGTAAATAGTTAGTTTGTGAATCAAATTCATTACTGGAATCACCAGTTTCTGATTTATGGACCGTCCATTTAGTTTCTAATTTCTTTAATTGAATAATGTTTCTACGTGACGTCTGTTCTGTAATATCATCCTGTTCTTCATCACCAACTCTTTTTTTTTTCTAATGAGATTGATCATTAAATTGTTAAGTTAATACATTTCCTTTAATCATTTTTGTTGTTTTCTTTGATCATAATATTGCTATTTTACTTTACTTTCAAGTAATTTGACATTTTTGCTAGTCTAGCAAAGATTTCAAATTTCAGATTTCAAATAAGCTAGCTTTGTTATTTTACTTTCAAGTAATTTGAAATTTTTTGCTAGTCATACTGCTAGTGTTGCGAAAGACATAAATCCTTTAGTCTTTATTTCTAGGCCCAAATAGATTTACAAGACTTGGGGACTATTAGTCTCAAAAGTCACGACTCCTTTGAGTCTTTTAAGTCCCGAGTTCTTTGACTCTTTGAATCCTATGACCTCTAAGTATTATATTTTAAACACAAATCTAATTTCAATTATTTTGTCCTTGGCTTAACTTTAGATAAGGAGTCAGGCGACTCAAACCCAAATTCTTTGAGACATACTCGAGGAAGTAGCTATCATAGGCAGGTTTGGGTAGTACCTGAATTTCTTGTTATTTGAAATACAACTACCTATTTGGTATTTGTTTTCAAACTACTGTTACAAACGTAATTTGTAATTAATATTTCAAATACCTGACGCTGAAGTGTTTTATAACTAGTATTTCAAACACTTATGACTTCAAAATACATTTTTACTTAAAAACATTTAGTGATCTTATTAATGAAAACGAAAAATATGCTGCCTCATACATACACTAGCATCTGCACTAGAAGCAGTATATATGTTAATGTTTAGAGTTGGCAACACTACGTGTACTGACTGAATTGTTCAATTTTCTATTGAAATAGTTATGAATTTTGTCTATTTGTATGCTTGTATAAATTTGAGTTATAGGGCTCTATAACTACCTATCACTTGTACCATAAGTATTCCAAAATTATATAAGCATTATTAGCAAGTTCAAGTGTGGAAGTTGAAATCGTTCTTACATTAGGGCACTTACGACAGTTATAAGGCTCTGAATGTATTTTAAATAAACAGAGTAAAAATATTTTGTATTTCAATCGAAGCAAAGCATATTATATTTTGCCCAGCACTGATCACAGGTAAAATTAGCTTACGAATCTATTTACATAAATTCCCAGTTTGGCAATAAATTAGCTTACGAATCTATTTACATAAATTCCCAGTTTGGCAATAAAAATGCTACCACTGGTAAGCAAAACGATTCTGTTTTGTTTGTAAGAACCAAGCATTAGTTGCCTAGGCACTAAATATAACTTGATAGTTTTTTTTTTTAGTTTTATTGAACTCAAAAGAATTAATTAAACAAAATACTCAAAATATTCATTGCAAGATTTTGATCACTTACTTTACAAATTAAAGTGCTTTTAATTTTATTTAAATAAACAGATGTGGTCTGATTGTATCTGCAGTTTTTATATTGGTAAGTTAAAACATTGTCAATTTGAAGTATTTAAACAAAGTAATACCATCTGCCTAGCCTTCTCCCAACCATGTTGGGGTCGACTTCCAGTCCAACTGGATTCAGTCAAACACCAGTATTTTACATGAAGCGACTGCTATCTCACCTTCAGTTACTGGGTAATACAATACCCTTTGGTTAGACTGGTTGTCAGACTTTCGGGCTTCTGACGACCCGTAACGACTGTCAAAGTTTCACGAATTACAGCCGGGATCAACGGCTTAGCGTTTTTTTTTTTTAAATATTGAAGTCACCACACATAATTACTTTTTTATTTACAGTTTCAAGTTTTGCCAAAACATTAAGTTTCAAGTTTTGCCAAAACATTAATTGCTGACTCAATTATAGAGTATATTTAATAATTTGGGGGTCTGTCAACGAACATGGTATATTATGACGTGCTTAACTAGCACAACACAAGAAAGTTCACAGCTAGGTATGTTCAACAGATAATTCAACTGTCTTTACGAGTTTTTGATTGAATACAACTTTTGATTAGGATTAGTGAACCAGCACACACAATATTATTTTCATGCAATTTAACTGCAATGGTTCGTATCACAGAAATGACTTGACCTTGTGTTCACGTTCTGTGTCCAAACAGTTTATTCTTTCATTATTTCTTTTTTGTTTTGATATCACCTTTTTTCATTTAAAAACTATTAGAGTAATAATGGCATTAGGGTCATAAATGTATTCATAATTGATGAAATTATGTATTTGTAGGAAGCCTGTGGCATACAATAATTTTGAGAAGAATGACTCAGTTTGTTGCAAAGTAATTTCCATAACCCCTTTTCCAAATCTATCAGAAAACATAATGGAGCAGTAAAACTTTACTACTTACAAGGAAAAGAACTAGTTTTTAACTGAACTACTTGCAATGGACCTTGTTCAATGCCTGGTGTATCCTGATTGGGGATACAGACCCAAACACTTCCTAACTGGGACGGGTTCTCCGTTGCCTCAGTTTGGAGAGTGGCAAGTTTGGATTTCCTTAGCAAAGAACAATGAGAGCTGCTGAGAGTTGGTGAGTCCACTTGTCTGCATTAGATTTGCACATGTCCACTAACTCATTTGCAGCAAGGATATGCTTCTGAATTAGTTTTTTTCCAGACCTCACATACCTAGTATAAAGTGACTGCATTGACTCTTCTACCTGAATTTCAGAGTAAGCGTTGAGTGTCAATTTCATAGATGTTCTTACTGTCTTCTCATTTAATTTGGTAGTTATTGGATTTATTTAGTAGCAAAACAAGTTTTTTCATTATATTTGAACCGCGTTTTTTTTTTATTCCTTATTGCATCTTTTTATGATTTTATTTAGTTTTGCATATTTTTTCATTTTATTTTGAGCTACTTTATAACTATTATTATTATGTTTCAATTTTCAATATAGAAACTTCAGTAAGGTCTATGTTTAGTAAGGAAGAAATGTTGAAATTGGTTTTATATTATTCAATATATGTTACTAGTTTTCATAGCCAGAGTACATTCTTTTTGTTTTGTTTCAGTAATTTAGTAACTTGTATATTTGCATGAATTAATTGTGCTACTTACATGTATACCTACTTACATGTTTTCCTATTTATCTGGTACCATTCAGACTTAACTGAATTACCACATTAACAATAACTCATTTAAAATGCAACGAAAGACATTCAAAACTACTGTTCCATTTCAAACAGAACAACAAATTTATAGTATTATTATTACAGCGTAACTATAGTGAAAACCATTAAAATTGACTGTATTTAACTGATAATTAATCTTATAAGATCAATGAAATAATATTGCTTGGAAAGTAGACCAAACAAATATTGTTATTTTCACTCGAAATATTTTACTTTGCAATCTTTAAAGTGATGTTTATTATAAATATGAAACTTTAAAAATTTTATTCAAATTATAAGTTTCTTGTAACACTAAAAGGTAATATGATAATGTTTAAATTTCGAGATAATTATTTTGATAAAACCTAATTGGTTTTATCAAAATAATTGCGCTGACCCAATTTCTGTTGAAATCTCGTTCTTGGGGATTAATAACGTATTTGGATTTTGTAGTCTATATTTGCAAAAATGTATATATGATTATCTACCAATGTCCGTGGTTTGTCGACCACAGGTATAGCGTGATTAAATAGGTAACTCACTTGTTATTTTCACATTGCAAATTGTGAAAATGTAAGAAATGTTTTCAAGATTACTTTGGGCTATCTGCTACTATTGGATTTATTTAAGCTTATTTAGCTTAAAGGTACCCACTATTCATTTGATAGTTTACCTTTTCAAATTACTTCGTAATGTTATGATATCGATTAACCAAATAATCTATCAGTTTAGGTACCCACTATTCATTTAATAGTTTACCTTTCCAAATTACGTGTAATGTTTTGATACCGATTAACCACATAATCTATCAGTTTCGCACTTTCCACGACTCATTTGCCTTTTTGGCAATTTCGTTATAGTTTAGTTGGCACATATCAACAAATGAGGTCATTATTATTTCGTTTTTTTTTTAGATGTTTAAAGTGAAATGTAGGTAGGTAAGTAAAAATTTTTTTTATTCGTGACTAGATATTCACGGTAAATAAACAAAGAAAATTAAATGCCACTCACGAATGATTGACGATTTGATTTGATTTGACGATGATGATGATGCATAAAATGACATTCACGGTTTTCACGATTATTTACTGTCATTTCATGTATATTTTCTTAAGAGCAATAGGTACACTCTTAGGTATTGGTAGTTTTATGAATATTTATGCTACGTTTTACCACAAATTATTCAGGGGAAACTTAAACTACATGAAACCTCAATCGTTAACTTGCCAACATATCTCGCAACCATTAGGTTGTTTTAATTTTAAATTTTATGCACGACATACCTTAATCCTCGTCGCCACTTGTGGTGTCTTGGTTTTGGTTAGGTTTAGGTATCACAATAAAACACTGTTTGCAATATCACTGCGTTAGGCGTGTTGTCATAACGGCCGCTCGGACCAGACTGAGTGTGGCGCACCACTCCACAATCCCTCCACTGCGCAACCCCTACCACAGCACGCATAACTTGTTTATTGAACGTCACATCCGCATAACTTGTATATTAAACGTCACAGATGCGAAAGACGGACAGAATATGTACAGTACGCACGGCTACAGATCAAGCTATATACATTTCTAGTATAAGCTGATCTCGCATTGTATAGGATTTCCTTACAATGAGAGGTCAGTGTAAACTGAAAATGTATTACTTGATGTATAGCCGTGTGACAACAGGTGGTTTCCTAAGATAGTTAAACTCCGCTATGAGTATATTATGTTCTGTCTAGTTATAGGTTCAGTAGTAGTTGTGTAAGTATGGCTGGCTCGCTGATAAATGATATCGGAAGATCAAAAGAATAGATTAAGTATTATTATGGCCTAACATCTAGATTCTACATGTAGGCAGGAAATCCACTAGGAAACAATAATATATTGCATGTAAAGATACGATGTGCACAAGGAATTATTATAAAAATATAATTTAATAGGAGCAATAGAACAACAAGATTTACAACAACAACAACAACAACAACAACAACAACACATTTATAACTTATTTGTCAATTTTTCAATTATTTACAACACAATAATAATAATTTTTGTCAACGTTTTGTTATCGATCTCGTGCAAACCACAACGCAGAAACAAAACGTCGCCTCGATGAGCAATATTGCCAAAGTGACAGTTATTTGACAACACAAAAATCGGAAATTCTGCCTGCATTACATCTGCAGTATTATTTTGGTTGATTTCTAATAAAATCTAACCAAAATAAGCTGAATAACGTTAATTAAAAATATGCTGTAATTTATAAAACAGTTCATCAATCGACAGCTCCAATTCTTTAGTCAAATAAGGTGGTGTAACTGTTTTGACAAAAGTTCGTTTCGATGTAGTTTATTTTTATTAATTTTGCTGTAAAATTGCAGTATATGACAATAAGAAGTAAGGATGTCGGATAAGCTGTTAACGCTGGGACAGCGTGTGATGGTAGTTGGCAAGGATGTGAAAGGATCTGTCGCATACGTGGGATACCCTACGTTTGCCACGGGTAAATGGATCGGCGTGATCCTAGATGAACCGAAGGGAAAAAACAATGGTACTGTCAGGGGACATGCTTACTTTACGGTAAGGTTTCATTGATTAAGTATTTTGAGATATTTTAGTGAACATAAGTAATGATATTCATTGCTGGATATACCTCCACTTTCTGAATGTATGTTATATTTAGTTTTTGGTTCCAAATCTCTGTAATTTTTTTTATGATTGGTGAATGATGGTTGTATTTTGGTCAACCAGCTAGTAAGAGAATTTTCCTATAGTACTCGCAGTATGAACTGAGTTGTTGGGCCATAAGTGTCAGTAGCAACAAGATTGTGCAACACAGGGAGTGTTCATCAGTAAGCTCTTTAAGTGCGAGTGAGACAGACTAATAATAATGATTTATGGCTCAACAACTTGGTTCTTAACACGGTGACTTGCAAAAATTCACAATTTCTATTGTTCACTTTATAGTACCAATTTAGTTCTTGTAAATAGTTAGTTTTTTGTTTATCCAAAGAGGTATGTTACAGAGACACTTCTTAATTTTGACCAACTTAATTTGTAAATTCCTGTGACAACAGGAAATAATATTCTATTCTATTCCGAGATTTAAAAACAGATATTCTAATGAGACACACATCACATCTTGTTTCCCCGAAGGGTTCGGCAGAGGTGTACACACGGCTACACATCAAGCTATACAATTCCAGTTTACACTGACCTCTCATTGTAAGGAAATCCTATACAATGCGAGATGAGAAATTCCAGATAGAAAACCCAATAACAACTTGCCTGACCTGAGAATCACAATTTTTGTGTTAACAGACACAAACAATATTTGAGTTTCAAAGTTGGTAGATTATCAATTATGTGTGTACAATCATCAAACACTTTCATAAATATTGAACACAGCACGAATTACCTTTTCGCCACACTGAACACACAAACGTAATAAGACAATTTCTCTAACTGACTGTAGTTGCATTAGCTAATCCAAATCCATACTAATATAATAAAGCTGAATAGTTTGTTTGTTTCAACGCGCTAATCTCTAGAACTATCAGTCGGATTTGAAAAAAAAACTTTGCATTTGATAGCCCATTCTTGAGGAAGGCTATTTAATTAACATTATGTTACAACCCTTAGGAGTCGAGGAAAAAGAAAAAAAATTCAGAAAGAATGCTAACGCTGAAATCGATATAATAGCGCAGGCGGCCGATAGAGGGGCTCGTGGCTAAGTAGTAACAGCCGTACGGATCGATCCATGAGGTTAAGCTATGCTTGCCGGGGGTTGGTCCGTGGATGGGTGACCATCTTTACATGCCGAGACTCCTCCGTGCCTCGGAAAGCACGTTAAGTCGTTGGTCCCGGCTGTCATTCGTGGATCTTTGACAGTCGTAACGGGTCGTCAGAAGCCCGAAAGTCTGACAACCAGTCTGACTAAGGCGTATCGTATTACCCAGTTACTGGGTTGTGGAGGTCAGATAGGCAGTCGCTACATGTAAAATACTGGTATTCAGCTGCATCCGGTTGGACTGGAACTCGACCCCAACATAGTTGGGAAAAGGCTAGGCAGATTGATTGAGCGCAGGCGGCCGATGCGATGCGACGCAATGGATGGGCGAAATTATTTATAAATAATCCTATTACTTTTAAATTAAATGGTGTGTGGCGGGTGGAACCGCAGGGCACAGTTAGTAAGCAATAACTTGAAACATTTCATACATCCTGACCATCAAGGCCTATGTTGCAACATTCTTACTGTAACCATTTCTTTCAATACAGTACGAAACTTCAAACAACATTGTTAGTTTGATTCTCATATTGTTGCTATGCAAAATTTTAGCAGTCTTTAAAGTCGTATCTCATGTGCTTGAATAAACAACAGCCATCTGCCTAGCCTTTTCCCAGCTATGTTGGGGTCGACTTCTGGTATAACCGGTTGTAGCTAAATACCAGTATTTTTATATACAAACGAACAACAGTGTACAACATGTATTCATGCAAAAAAAAATAAATGGTGAGTTGAAATATGTTTTCCCTAATAATTGCAGTGCGAAGAGAACTATGGAGTGTTTGTACGTCAGACTCAGATCCAGTTGTTGGACCCTGAGGATAATCCGATGGAGACATCTATTACTACATCAACCGAGGAGCCTCGGACCACTGCTACAAATAGACGACTTAGCAGGTATGGAATACAATTAAATGTTAAGAGTGACGTGTGATGAAAATGTACTAATGGCCTAAATATAACAAGATTGAATTTTCTTGTAAAGTTCACTATGATTTTTGCAAATACCCTAAATGATAATCTAAAGGGAATATTCAGAATTTGCAAGATGTGCCAACTAATGTTTAATAGGTGAATTTTTTTGTTTTAGTCCGCCTGCTTGTGAACTATTTGTTTTTCATATTTTATAATGTTTTTATTACAACTTATGTTTACCTATGTATACTGTTCAATGTATGAGTACAGAGTCTGCACATCTTGTAAGTGGGTACTTACCTAGTTTAAATTTACTATTTATTTTAGCAAATAGTAAGGTGTGTGATATAACAGGGTTAAAAGTTTAAAAGCATGATTTTTATGATTAGTTATAGATATTACTAATAAAAGAGAGCAAAAAAAATTAACTGTGTTTAGTTGTTTATTATAACAAAGTTAATTTAACTCTAAAAATCTGTATTTGTTTAAAACATATTTTCTACCAATAATGTTTAAGTCCTTCGCTGGCAACACCGACAAGTCCTGACGGCGCCCGCAAACAAAATAAAGGGTATAGCTATACAGTATACATATGCTGCAAGTAATAACACTGATGTTGCTATACGACTGCTGATGTTGCTAGTAAGAAACAATATATTTCTACATTTTTTTTAAACTAAAATGTTTGGAGAACATTGCTAGACTAATTAAATTGGTTTACAAAAAATGTTGCTAGGTTCAAATAAAGTTCTCTGGTAAAGGATCTATCTATGCACTTATGTAATTACATTGTAAATGTAAAAACGGGGGCATGAAACTGTTTAAAAGACATGAGGGATAGGGTAATTTTGTTTTTAGTTTTATCAGTGGTAGAAAACTGTAGATAGTGTTTTTTAGTCTTGTAACACCGATTTTTCTCTTTGAGTAAATGTGATAAATTAGTTATTACTAATATTCTCCATCACATTTGCTATTTTCATAATGTTTAGGGAACTGATAAAAATGTCATGTACAAACTATGTTTTCGTCCTGGTTTGACAATATCAAATCAAATAAAACCAAATCATTTGTATTAATTCTGGAATACACCCTTATAAAATTAAAAGATTACAAAATATAGATACACCGTGTTTTTTTTAATTTACTTTAACTTTGACATACTATGCTTGGTACATTAACAGAAACTATCTTGGAAATCCGTTTTTGTTAAATTCGTAAAAAAAATTTTTTTTTTTGACTTGATGACCATTGTAAAAGACACTTAATATCTTAAAACAACAATGAAAAAATGACAAAAATGAAAATGATGAAAACGAAAAACGAACGAAACGAATGATGATGAATGGAAATGATGATGATGATGATGATGATGATGATGATGATGATGATGAAAATGTCAAATTGACGTGTCACACAAAGTAAAAGGCAACATGAAACAAGCTTATTATCTTTGACCTTCTTGTCGGAGGATATGTAAGATTTGAAAACTCTTTACCTAAGAATGAAAAGCAAATAATATTTAGTTAGGGATTAAGAAGATTTTGCACTGGTTTAACGTAGTACATAAGAGATTAAATTAAAAATTTTTAAACGGTATGAGTTAGGACTTAATTAGACCTTAAAATGTTCCCTGGAAGTTAACGCAAATAAAAAAAAACACGGTGTATAGTATAAATCTAGACAAGGAATTTGTTCTATCACATTTTTTTTCGTATATAAAGTTCTATCGTAGGTTGCATAAATTTCATAAATAACTACTTTGAATGTATATAAAAATACATATACATACAGGCTGTGGACAAAATTACTCGTAATTTTTTGAACAGCCTGTTGACAGGGTGTTTTTTTTTTGTCAGCTGTTAAAGTGATTTTAATACATTTTGTATCAGTTCTCTAAAAATATAACAATATCCAGGGCGTGTTCAGGTGTATGACGAATTTTGGAAATTGCTAATTTCTTAATTAAAATTGTACGGCTATATATCAAGCTATACATTTCCAGTATAAGCTGATCTCGCATTGCATATAGGATTTCCGTACAATGATAGCTTAGCTTATACTGGAAATGTATAGCTTGTTAAATAGCCGTGTTTACAACAAAATTGTCTTAGCCAATACATTATTTAAAAATATAAAAATTACCATTTATTAAAATGTTCAAGAAAAATCTTACGTCATATCATTTGGGAGAGGGCAAGTCCTCAATTTTGTTACTTGTGTCTTTGAAAGAAGAGTCTTATAATCAATGGAGTGATATTTAATTAATAAAAGAACGGTCTTTTATGGCGTTTCTTCACGACGCCGATCGACTATTATCGGTCCGATATTTCACTTCTACTGTTGTCGGAAGAAGTCTCTCATACAGTTAATCAGCCGTATGGGGCCGCATCGCATCGCTTTTCAGGGCCTTAGCACACCTCTGACGCAAAAATAATTATGGGAAACCGCTTAACGAATACCGCTGCGAAACATTACTACAATATGGCGGGTATCACATCTCCGCCGCGAAACGGCATCCGAGTCAGTAAAATTGTAGCAGTCAGAGTAAAATGTCGCTGTCGTCGCGTTCGACTTCGTAAATACAGTATAGGTCTACTTCGGACCTCATGGATTAGTTTTTCCGTAAAATCAACATCCATTTTACAAAAAAAAATTAGTTTCGCTATAAACTTGTCGACTGCTACAGATACGTGCCAAACCAAAGCGGCACTGCAACACAACAGCGGTCTGAGCGCGGAGGTGTAACCGGCTTCAGAGCAGATCGGCGAAATCGGCGAGATACTCTTAGAATAAAAACGTAAATCTGTACGTTAGAACAGGCAGTTTCGCTTTCGCTTGTCGTACAACGGACAAGTCATGGCAAAACTACTGCGGTTTCGCTGCTATGGTTTCGCGGGGGAGGTGTGATACCCGTCTCAATACAAAAAAATGCGGTGCGGCCCGCGTGTATTGTGCGCTGATTCAGACAAGATGTCGGAAAAAATATGAAAAAGTGTTTATTCACAGAAATAATTAGAATTTGTAGAAGTAGTAGTATTTGGAGTAGAAGTTAGGATTTTTGTGTTGCGATTCGGCTTGCTCAAATGACATAAGACTTAAAATGGAAGAATTTTTTTTAATACCAACATCTGAACGCGCCCTAAAAAGCGTGCCTAACTGATAGTGTGTTTCTTTCCCCGCTAGTATAACAGTGGCGCAGAGGTCTAGGCCTACCACGTGAGTATAGACTTAGCACAACGTAGCGCACTCTAGCATAATTTAGCACAACGTAGCGAAATTTAGCACCCTGTAGATGCTTCTGCACTGTGTTTTTTGTTGAAGCGGTGAAATGGTTCATGTTACTTTTAAGGCTAGTTTCTTAGTAACGCGGCTGACAGTGAAATCACGAATGTGCTTCACTTTTTGTTCATAAATTAATCAAAAGTAAAAAAAATAAATTAATCAGTGAGCCGATCTAACGATGTTGGATGTGGTTCTCGGCATCTTTTGCTTGTGCGGTCAGCATCAGAAGTCTCTTAATACTGCTACTTTTTGACATCATCAAAATTAAGACAAAATGATACGAAAACCTGCTTATAATTTTCTTTAAAATTTACATTTGTTCCGATTTTAATAAAGTATTTTTCTCAATAATTAAAATTTAATAAACACAAGTGTTAATCGACTTTTGTTGCTGACTGTACAATTGAAATGAAATGAAATTAACAGATGAACGTTCATTCCTTTCTAATTTTATCGGTGTTGGGTGAACGTGGAATGAAACAAAAATAAACATTCACTCGGTCCGGGGGGTTTGGGCTTAATGTCAAATTTCCATATTTTCATATCATCTGAAACTCAAAATGTCTTAGTCCCCAAAATGCCTGAAATCTAAAATGCCTGAATGTTTATTATGTCTGATAAAGAAAATGACAATCGATGTTCGGTCGTATACAATGTATACCTACCTACTTAATTTAATAATGGTGTGCGGTTGACGGATAGGTAGTTGAAGTAAAAAAAAAATGCAAAGTAAAACATAACTAAGTATACTTTATTTCTTTGACCAAAAATAATACCTATTTAAATTATCTATACCTATCGTTTTCATAATAAAATAACATTTTTTTACATTCCCAATTCTGATTGAACTCGGATCTTGAATTCGGATTGGGATCGGACGTAGTGCGAAATTGCTCTTATGGTGTGACTCAGTCTGGCTATCTTATTTTCAAGTGGCAAGAATGATATAAGGACATTAGTCGTACAAAGATAACAAGAAGTACTTTACCTATTAGGAAACTACATGACACTGAACAGAATCGTACAATACAATTTTGTCATCGAATGTATCAAACACCAAAGGTATTCAGTGATTCAGTCATTAGTAAAAAGAGCCGTTACGAATTTCAGGCATTTTGGGGCATTAGACATTTTGAGTTTCAGATGATATGAAAATATGGAAATTTGACATTAAGTCCAAACCCCCCGGACCGGATTCACTTTGAAACCCAGTCTAAATAGATGTCCTGCTATTTGATTTCAAATCTTGTTTATGTCTGTTGTCCCGCTTGTCTATTGTTTTTTCATTGTCTGTGGTTATACTGTTTTCTTCTTTTTTGCAGCTTTAAATTTCGTATGCTCGAACAGTCCTACTCGCATTTGATTTTATTTGCGTCATCTGCCTGAAGTTCCTGCCTTAAAAGTGATTTTATCCAGTAGAAGCTTGATACCTGGTCCTCATTTTTATTACCTGCCCGAATACACTCATTCATTCCTCAATTAAGGGGGATGCGCTGTGGTAGCCCGCGAAATTAATTTTTTTTTGGGTTTTTGCAATTTGCAGGTCCGTGTCAGGATGTATTTTGATTAAAATATCATACGCGACAATAACAAATATGTATTTACATAATTTTGACCGTAAAAATCATCAATACTTATTAGATAATTAGATTTGCCGTGGTTTGGTCTGATTTCGGAAATCACACTAAACAACGGCAAATCTAACCTAGAGAGATGTATTGATGATTTTTATGGTTAAAATTATGTGAATACATATCGCACACCTAGCTCTAAACTGAGACAACTCAAAAAAGGTAATTTTTCAGGAGACGATAAAAACGTAGGTTTTGTTAGGGAAGTTATACAATTTAATTTGATTCTAGATAATAAATAGCTTGTAAAATGTCACTGTATACAAACTGGGGCTAAAATTCAATAATTTTTATCGATAATCACTGTTTTTCAAACATAACTCAAAATTAATTATTTTTGAGTTGTCTCAGTTTAGATCTAGGTGTGCGATATATTTTATTATCGCGTATCATATTTTGATCAAGATACAACCTAACATGGACTTGCAAATTGCATAAACGCAAGAAAATTTGAATTTCGCGGGCTACCACAGCGTATCCTAGTAACCCAAATTGCAGGCCTATAACGTTCCCACTGCTGGGACACAGGCGTCCACTCTGTGAGAGCGAGTGGGCCATTGTCCACCACGCAGGCCCAGTGCGGGTTTGGTGGATGTGACATGTATTCGAATTTTTGGCTTTAATTCCTGAGGCTTCCTCCATTTCCTGCGATCTAGCGCTGTTTCATTTTTGCTTTCTGCTGCGGGTTTAGGAGAGAAGATGCTCTCTCTCTCTCCTTTTCTGCTGCCTCCTTTGCATCCATAAATTCCTTGGAGAATGCTACGATATAACTTGGCTTAATTCTGTTCTGTATTGTTCTGTGTCCTTTTTGTGTACTTCTGTAGACTCAACGCTTTTTCTGAAGTAACATGAACCATTTATTTGTATGAATAATACGTTTTTCTTTCAAAATATACTAAGCCGTTCGTACGGGCGTAAAAATATCGCGGCGATTTTTTTCCCACTACTTGATTTTCAACGCTCTGCTTAGCGCCGAGAGTTGAAAATCCAACAGTGTGTTTTTTCGACGCGCTGGGATGCACTCTGTTGTTGTTAGGTTGGATTCTCAACGCTGGACTCAACACCGAGAGTTGAAAATCCAGTGCGCTTTAAAATCCCGCCGCGATATTTTTACGTCCGTGCGAACGTCGGCTTACCCCAGGTTAATAACAGCCAATCGAATCCGTTGCCATGAGATGTTTAAAAGGCTTTTATAAACCCCGAGGTTTATAAAAGCCTTTTAAACATCTCATGGCAGCGAACCAATTTCTAAAGAAAATAATAATTTTAATATCATCTGTGTTCTAACCGTAGTGGTATTTGCCCTAAAAAAAGTCGGCATTGTATATGACAAAAATGTCGCCTCGATTTCAGTAAAAATACAAAAACGAAATTACGAAACAGTTTTAACAAAAGGCATAAAAAACCTGTGTTTTTTTTCTGTATTTACTGTGAATTAAAATGAGTCGAGGCATACAAGTCTCTATGCCTCGATTTGAGTAATTTTTCTATGGGATGTAGATAGTTGCATGAGATCTTGATTATTAAAATAATTATCTAATAATTGTATAATTATTCATATGAATGCTATAATTATTATTAATCAATATTTGTGTATGTACTTTTCTTGTTATGAAATATTTTATCCATGGCTGGAGTATACATTGTACATAATTTTCTTTTGTATAAATGATGATTTCTTGAATGTATTATTAATCAACATTGTTTTAATTGTATTATTTTAGGTAAAGTGATGCGTTGTTAAGACTTCTTATTAATATTTTTTATATATCCCAGTCTTTCTTAAAACGAGGCATAATGTAAAAGTATGCCTCATACAGAGTAACACCTAAAGATGGCTGTCCCTTTTAAATACTTTAAATATGCCTACAATATGTTAGGCATAACTTTTACGGCTATATTACAAAACGAGATTTTTGTTCTGCCATGGTTTAAACCATTAAGACAGTTTTTTTTAATAAGAACCTAGCTGTGATAGAAATACAGTTCTTTATACAAAACTGACAACTTAGTAAGTTGTCAGTTTTGTAAAATTGACATCTTAATGTGTCGGAATAAAGTTCGAAATTCAAAAAAGGGTCCATGGTTTAAACCTGAGTTTGAAGATTAACCTTGTTTTGTAATAAGACGGTTTAAGTCTAGTCTGCCTTTTTTTAAGTCCCTTTGTCTAAACCATCACTTTTCCTCCAAGAATTAATAAAAATGTTTAACAAAAGTGTGCGAACTAACTGTGGTGGTTGCAAAGGGTGCGTCGGAAGGCGTCGCCCGCGCAGACCAAAGCGGGCACTCTGTCCATGTCGAGGTAATGATATGTGTAACATAGTACGCGGTCATTTGTTTATTTATTTGCCTTTTTTAGAATAAATAAATAAATGACGACCATTTTTTGGGGAGGTTGGCTGTTTGTGGTATGTTGAAAAAAAAGAAAAGTCATGTATTTTACCTAAAATTTTACCAAAAGAAGTCTTTAAAATCTATCATATCCGCAATGAACAGCCTCCTTTAAAACTACCATACAACATAAAACTTTCATTGCCTGGTTATAAGGTGTATTTTCCCAAACACAGAAAAAACCACCAATAAAAAAAAAATTAGGACATAGGTCCTAATTTTTTTTTTATTGGTGGTTTTTTGGTGGCAGACGGATACTTCCGCTCTACTATCCGTCAACAAGGTCTTTACACAAATTCTACAAAAAATACGTTTATTACTTTTAAGTTGCACAATTTTATTTGTATTTATAAGTTCTATTATTTTTAATAACAGCATGCTGTATTTAACAATAATTATTAATTTATTAAGTACTAAAGAATGATTTTCTTAAAGTAGAGTTTGTGTTGCATTTAAATTGTTATACAGAGTGGTTTCTTATAAGTGACCAATATACAGACTGTTTTTTTTTACAAGAGCTGTTGTTTTTTATTTTAATAACATTTCTGTAAAGGTTAAACAGTCGGCGAAATGTGCCTACGAGATCAGTTTAATATTGGTCACGAATAACAAAAACGCTTTGCATAAGTATTTCATTTATTTTAAATAAATGTATTTTAATTTTAAATTCACAGCTTCGTTTCATGCCGCACAATATTATTATTATTACTTTACTTTATTTATTTAGTTGGAACGAAGTTTTTTTAACAAGCTTGAGGTAGGAGTAAACTGGCAGATATTGGTGCCGATTCTCTTGTTCAATAACTTAACCAAAATGAGAGAATCGCTATCTTTTACTAACAGGCAGCGCGAGAAAAGGACGGCTATAGCTATGAACTAAGTTAGAGATGTCAAACTAGTTTACGCCTTGCACTTTAGTCGACATTTACGTATCGTCTAAATCTGTATGGAAATATTAGTTCAACTAAATTTGATAGCTCTAATTTACGTCCGTCTCTTTCTTGTTTTATTAGAAGGAAAAAGTTAGCAATAGCCTAAATTAAGTTTAGTTTGTGCACAACAGAATCGGCACCATTGTGACGTAAAAGCGTCAGTTTCATTAACTTTTGACACTTGAAACTTGAGACCATCCTAAACTCTGTTTACAATAAGATTAGACGTTTAAACAAACCTTTTTACAGTCCATTTAACCAATTTTGACTTCTATTCCGTAGGCTTAAGGATGGCATTAAAGGCAAAAAAGTGGTTACGATACCAACTGTTTATTGCAGCTGCCATTTGTCATGCCACCAACGCAATAGAAGTCAAAATCGGTTGAACAGACTGTACAAAAGGTTTGTTTAAATGTCTAAGCTGATTGTAGATGGAGTATAGATGGCTCTGTATTAATACATAATATAAAGTGAAAGGAACTTCGTTCTAACTGGGTGTCCCACGACACCTCCCATTTTTTTTATTTTTTTATTTGTAAGCTTAATTATGTTCTGTGACTAAATGTATGTGAAGTCACAGATTAATACAGATGGGACACTCCACAGTTTAGGTATGAAGCTACAAGTACGCGGCGGGCCCCGTCCGCGGGGCTAATTTAGTAGGTCGGAAGGCATATGAGTTACGCGATAGAAAGAGAGGAAAATTGTAGTTGAATATAACTGTAGGTAATAAGCGTTGTGCGACCTGAATTGCACTTTATTGTGTCGTAGCAAGAGTCGCTTTTTATTTAAATGATTTTGCGGAGTGTCCCATCTGTACTAATCTGTGGTGAAGTGAAATATTCTGTATTTCTGTTTACCGACCGAATATTACTTTGTAAGTACAAATTATTTTCTCTAGTATCCGGACGAACTTTACGAGAGTAGCTGGGTGAAAATATTAGCCAGTCAGCAAGGTGACAGCGGGTTATAAGTACGTGGATGCACCGTCGTACATTTAGACAATATGTAACTGAATTAATGCATATTATGAAAGAAGTTAGTTCAGAATCGTTTTCTGTAATTTTTTATACTTATACGTAATTGAGACCTATAAATCTTCTACTGCGCAAGTCAAACCACGTGGTAAGTATGTCAAGTCTCATCTTTAGTGGCGCGTATTGTATCCTACTTACAAAAAAAAAAAAAAACATATTTTTTCTCAAACACAACTACAAGGTTATTTTCGGTCGGTTTGCTATTTACGTTATGATAAGTTATGGTGTATGCGTAGTTGGTGATATGTCATGTTTTTAAGGCGTGTTTTAAATGACCGAATTAAATTGTAGGCAGTTTGTATTCACTCTTATTTAGAGTTGGGTTTTTTTCGACTTTTTCTTTTTTGGCTGTATTCATGTTACTGAGAAAAAGCAGTCACATATATTAATGAATCTAAATCTTGACCACAATTTAATGATGCTTATAGTTGTCAAAATATTAGGAACTTTTTTGACGTTCATATATTTTTGAAGTCTGAAAGGGTCAATATTATATTAATGAACTCGACTGTACGTTCCCGTGCGATATTTTCCGATATCCACTCGGGTGATGCCGCTGGCATAAACTAGTCTCCTATAAACAAAATATAACTTTACAAAATAAATACTCTGTAATCTAAACTTATTCTAAAATATTCACAAATTAAGTTAATAAGAAAATACTCTAATTTAACATACAGGGTGTTCGGCGCATGGACCGACACAATTTTTTGGGGGATTGGGGGGGTCATTTGCTAGGTTTCACCTAAAGACCTCCATGTCCTAAGTGTGACGGTAATAGTTTTTTTTTTTTTTTGTTCTTTCTTTGAATTACCCAAAATCTCGCCTTTGAATCGATATATTTTTTTTGTTTATGGTTGTAAAAGAACAAAATAATTTTTATTATAGTCTACAATGTATTCTTATTCGAAATAAAATAAAAAAATATAGTAACCGTAATAAGTCTTTTCTTAAAACACTCCATAACTGACTCTCTAACTAGTATTTTGACTACATTTGAATTGTTTTTCATAGCGTGTAGCATACCCTTAGAAAGGGTACAAGCTAAAGAACTTTTTGAGATAAAAATAAGGTCAAAATGGCTTTATTAAAAAAAAAAAATGAATTTAAGAGTAGTAACTTTTCATACATTTAAACATTTTTAAGACTTTGGAAGCACGTAAGTCATTTTCTACTGATCAATTACATCAAATAATAATTTATTTAGAATAAAAATACATTGCAGACTATTATAAAATTTATTTTGTTCTATTGCAACCATAAACAAAAAAAATATATCGATTCAAAGGCGAGATTTTGGGTAATTCAAAGAAAGCACAAAAAAAAAACATATCTCAATTACCGTCACACTTAGGACATGGAGGTCTTTAGGTGAAACCTAGCAAATGACCCCCCCAATCCCCCAAAAAATTGTGTCGGTCCATGCGCCAAACACCCTGTATATTTTTTCCAAATCATTAACACGTTCAGACCGGCACCTCATGAGTAGGTACTTGGTATCCTACGGCGCAAATCTTCATGTGACCACCGGTGGTTCATGTGAACATTTGTCTATTTTACTAGGCGGGGACGGTAAATACAACTCTTTCTCTCAAGGCGGCGCGAATTTTTTAGTACTTTGAATGTATAGTGTGACGTGACCACCGGTGGTACACCCCGCCGTGGCAGCAAATACTCCGTGCTCCACCGGTGGTACACGCCGGTCTGAACGTGTCAACACTACTCGTTTATATGTGATTTAAAGTCATTCAAACTTGGTTATCGTCGCCCTAATCTGCCTTTAATTTCATTCAGTCGTTCAAAACATGTCTATAAAATTACAGCTTCTTGTGTACGTTAAATACCTATATTATGAGTAAATCGAAATAAACTGTCCGCTTGTCAATCTGTCTCGCTTAGAAACTAAACTCAATACAAAATGGCTGACAATTGACATTTCGACGATGCACATTGCTGGTTGTTAAGCCTCAGAGGAATAACTAACATCAGGAGTCATAAAAAGGACACTCACTGCAATATATACATCTCTTTCTTCCTTACGAAACGTCCTATGAGTTAGAAAGAGAATCCTATAGTTTTTTTCTCCTCTTGCTAATTTTCGAGCAGTGGTGGCCCAGTGGTAACGGCTCCGACTTAGGAGTTCTAGGTCGTGGGTTCGAACCCAAGCAGGGCAAATAATTTAATCACCACTGCTCTCAAAACGGTGAAGGAAAACATCGCGAGGAAACCGGCATGTCCTAGAACCAAATATTCGAAGACTTGTGACATCTACCAACCCGCACTGGGTCCGCATGGTGTATTACAGCCTGTCCTAGCAGTGGGCACATTATAGGCTGAATATGCAAATTTTCGACTATTTGGTCGTTTTTAAGATACGAATTACAAACGAATAATAGTTATTTATGCAACTGACGTATAATAAGGGGTATTAAAACACGAACGCCTCGTGTGATAATAGTATCACATGAGTGTTTTAATACCTAATTATGTACAGTTGCATACAAGACTTTATCTACATCCATGTTATGAATCCTCTATAAAAGGTTCTGAAACAGTTTTTTGCAATACTAATACTCGTATCGAACATGGCGGCCGGCGTCATAGTATACGACGTGAATTCGAATAAGTTCTTTTTTAAATTACGGCGCTGTTGTAGTGAAACGCGCGTGCATTATAATGTTCTTTTTTTGAAAACGAGTTGCATTATTAAATCAGTACAACATTATAACACCCGTTTGGATGCTATTATGGTTACTATGACACTGGCTGTTTTAATGTTGGCAATAAGCTAACTGTTTCAGAAACTTTTATAGAGGATTTATAGCACGGGTGTAGATAAATTATATATTGCATTTTTTTTGACGAACTGAGATAGTTCTATGAGAAGACAAATCTAGGGTTGACATCAGCTAAGCCGGTCCTATGTCAGTTTTTACTCTGAGGCACGTATTGAAAACCTTTTTTGTTTACACAAAAGGTAATGTATGTCGTTTTGATGTTGATTATAGCCATCTTGTATGAGCTACGCTTTGTAAATCGCATGAAATACTGCTGAGTTGAAACGAATCTGAAATGGACAGGAATAAGAAAAAAGTAATAATAAATTTTGAGAAATCTTCCAATCTATCATTTAGCGAAGTTGTTGAACGAAGAGTGTTAACTCATTCTGGGGGCTTACTATGAGCTCTAATAGCAGGGCAGAAGTTGAACTTTTCCAGTGAGAGAGAGACGAAGCTATATACGATCTATAGCACCGTCTCTCTCTCTCTCTCTCACTGGAAACGTTCCTGCCCTGCTATAAGAGCTCATAGTAAGCCTCCTGATGATTCATATGGCTTAGTTTGGAGTTTTATTTAAAAGTCAACCTCGTGAACTACTTTAGCACCCGATAGCCAGGGTAATACTGCAGTCTATTGAAATCCATGCTGAATCAATCTGTGACTTCTCTAGATCTTGTGACTCAATCGTCTAAGAAGCAATTAAATGGTAGTGAATTATTTTAGAGCACTGCATTTTAAACTCAACAACAAACTATCGCTATGATAAACTGGAATGATATGATACTTGCAAAAGTGTCAAAAAAATCCGACACCCATTCAAAATGTACCTTCATGTTTCTACATCAGGGTACATTTTTGCTAGACAAAAGTTTTAAATCGAAAATTTTATCTTCAAAATCAGTACGAAGCCTGTCAGACTATCAGGTCGGTTCAACTCAGCCCCCACCAGACTAGCACCCTTAAGATTTGAGGACGGTTCCAGCTCGCGCACCTCGTTGGCTAGCAGTCGACAGTCTCTGACGTCATATGCCTCGCCGACGACGGAAAGGGCCGCGTCGCCTGAGCAGGGGAAGAGGGCGGCTTTTGTTGAGGTAGGTAGTTGTTAAGTGTGGTTTATCGCTGCGGTACGTCGCGTAAACGCTGAGTGTACGTCGCGTAAATGCCGCGTAGACGATACTTTTAAGCAGTCGTCAGTCTGACGTCATATGCCTCGTCGACGACGGAAAGGGCCGCGTCGCCTGGGAAGAGGGCGTCTTTTGTTGAGGTAGGTAGTGGTTAAGTGTGTTTTATCACTGCGTGTAAGTCGCGTAAACGCTGCGTAGACGATACTTATAAGCAGTCGACAGTCTCTGACCTCATATGCCTCGCCGACGACGGAAAGGGCCGCGTCGCCTGAGGAGGGAAAGAGGGCGGCTTTTGTTGAGGTAGGTAGTTGTTAAGTGTGTTTTATCACTGCGTGTACGTCGCGTAAAAGTTGCGTAGACGCTGCGTGTACGTCGCGTAAACGCTGCGTAGACGATACTTACAAGCAGTCGTCGGTCTGACGTCATATGCCTCGCCGACGACGGAAAGGGCCGCGTCGCCTGAGCAAGGGAAGAGGGCGGCTTTTGTTGAGGTAGGTAGTTGTTAAGTGTGTTTTATTGCTGCGTGTACTTTGCGTAAACGTTGCGTAGACGCTGCGTGTACGTCGCGTAAACTCTGCGTAGACACTACGTATAGGCAGTCGACAGTCTCTGACGTCATATGCCTCGCTGACGACGGATTGGGCCCTGTCGCCGGAATAATACGTATTTAATCCACTTTGTGTATCTTGATGATGTTCTAATACTTCCTGATGTTACATAGCAAGCAGTGGTATACGAATTGGTGTGGGATAGGTACCATAGCTAACAAGAATAAAGTTTAAAAAACTGTAACCCAACTACGGAAAAATAAAATTGATCTAAGAAGTTAAAAATATTTATTTACTTAAACAATAATGACATAGGTATATACATATTTGTAATGTGCTCGTGAAGACCTTTCTTTTGATACCAAACATGTCATGATTATCTCAATTTAATTTTTTTCGATCTCAGAAATTTACGTTTAAAGTTCACCATATTAAATTTAGGAAGAATTTATGTAGCCTATGTCACCCGGACCATTATTACGAATCTATCGATACCTCATTCATCAAAATCGGTTCAGTAACTTAGGCGCTACGGTGGAACACACGTAAGTACATACTTATATACATACTTGCATACTTACATACAAACATAGACTGCTAAAATCATAACCCTTCCTTTTGGCTTTGCCGTAGTCGGGTAAAAAGTGAAAAATAAAAAACTTTATACTTACAAAAAAAAAAAAAACAACCGACTTCAAAAAAAAAACACTACAAAGTGAAAAACGACTAATTTCGGAAGTCGGTGGCAAAAAACTTAAAAAATACAGATCCAAAGACACCATCCAAGTATGTTTAGATAAAAAGTAAATACTAAACCACTGTTTTCAGACCGGTTTCGTGGAGACCCTGACTCCTCAGTATACTCCCGGTCAGAGCATCACATCGCCACAGCCTGCAAGCAACAGCATGGAGGACAAAATAGCGAATATACAGGCCCAGCAAGAGGTTAGTTTATTTAAATAAATAAACAGAGAAGTCCTGACTGACTGACTGACTCATCTCAAACTCAAACTCAAAGCATTTATTTCAATTAAACCAATTACACGCACTTTTGAACTGCCAAAGAGTCGGTCAGTTAGTCAGAAAGTTGAAGCTAGTTGCCCATTCCAAAACGTAGATCTCTATGGAGAAGAACGGGCAAGAAACTCCACGGACACTCTTTTAAACCAAATCCTAGAAAGCTGAAACTTTGCACAGAGGTTCCCTTTATAATATAGACAAGGAATAAGGAAGGAATTCCCGGTAGTACGTTCCAGTGGGATATTTTCCGACATCCGTGCGGGCGGAGGCGCGGGCAAATCACATGTGACATCTACCAACCCGGACTGGGCCCACGTGGTGGATTACGGCCCACTCCCTCTCATACAGAGGCCTGTGTCCCAGCAGTGGGGACATTATAGACTGATTATGCTATGCCATTATATTTTTACTAATCACCCACCATCACCACCACCACCATCACCACCACCACCACCATCAACAACATCACCACCACCACCACCATCAACAACATCACCACCACCACCATCAACAACATCACCACCACCACCACCACCACCACCACCATCATCAACAACATCACCACCACCACCACCACAACCACCACCACCACTATCACCTTCCATTTTATGCTACTAAAAACCACTCAATTATTTTTCAGATAACAACTCTAAAAACGGAAGTAGAAGACTTAAAAGAGAAGTTAGAGACGCTCAAAGTCCGGCGCGCCGAAGACCGGGAGAAGCTGAGGGAGTTGGAGCGATTCCGTCTGCAGCTGGACCAGGCCAATGAGTTCAAAGCCAAGATCATGGAGTCGCAGGCTCAGCTGCAGAGAGACCTGCAGAGGGCTAAGCAGGAGGTAAGCTTTACTTCTTCTTTAGCAGCTTCAGCTGACTACTCACAGCTATTTAGATAGTTTGTTAAAGTATTACGTAAACTATGAAACGAAATAAAACAATGGCAGCAATTCTCGTAATTAATCCCGCTTGGGGGCGCTGTTATAGACCTGTCAAATACTTTTCTTGTCAAATTATCCTGCCATTATCATCAATCGATAAACTAAATCTCCTCCAGATTGTACAATACGATTAAAATTAAATGCCATGTTATAAAATTCAAAGACAAGAAAGTATTATATCGTTTCAAATTCAAATTGTTTTATTTGGAACAACATGGGAACCAATTTTGTTAGTACACAACTTATACACTAGGGTTAGTAACTAAAACTAAAACAATTTAATGGGTCATGTACCTACGAGGCACTTCATGCGGACAATGAGTCCGCATGAGATGCCTCAGCACAGGAGCTCTCGGAGCGTCAGCCACGACTTTCAGGATGCTGTTGCCACTCCCTCGAATCCTCCCCACGAGCGATGCCACCTTTTTCCTGATTATAGCATGGAAGCCATCTGTACTCGATTGGGCAAACATCGCCGAGGCACTACAGAAACGAGGGAGTTTCAACATCATCCTGAAAACATTCCTGAAAACATTCGTTTCGCTGGATGGATATACAATTTCCGTTCATTCATTTTTGAACGGATTACGATTCTCGTAATTTATCACGCTTGGGGGCGCTGTTGTAGATGTAGACCTGTCAAATAGTTTTAGAGTCAAATTATCCTGCCATTGGAAACTGAGTGATAATCAGTTCCCAGGTTTCCTCAAAAGGAAAAAAACGGAGCCCTTACCTATAAGGGTTCCGTTTTTTGACAGACGGACGGACAACGAAGTGATCCTAATCACTTCGTTGTCCGCCTGTCTGTCTGTCTGTCTGTCAAGACCCTTTTTCTCAGGGATGCGTGGAGGTATCAAGTTGAAATTAATATCAAATATGTAGGTCTATGGTCCCTTGGAGTCCTAAAAAAATCAAGCTTCTAAGTCAACGCAGTAAAAAAATACGGCCATTTATGCGACATATTTTGATACTCGCAAGTAAATCAAAACCTGTAAGGTACTTCCCGTTGACCTAGAATAATGAAATTTGGCAAGAAGCAAGGTCTCACAGCACAAGTAAAGGAAAAAGTCCGAAAATTGTTAATTTGTAATCTTATCACTTATAAAAATATTTTTTTGGGATTACAACGTTAAGTTTGTTTTTGGGATAAATTCTTTTTAACTACGAAACCCTTCATTGTGCGTGGTTCGGCACGCACTTGGCCGGTTTTTTTTTGTGTAAACTTCTTTATCAATCAACACACTTCAAGTAACAACACTATAACTCGCTTCATTAAAGAAAGGAATCTAAAATGGCGGTGCTTATCGTGTTATCTCGCTTGCACACTAGTGCCGTACTAATGTGCAAGCGAGATAACATGATAAGCACCGCCATTTTAGATTCCTTTCTTTAATGAACCGAGCTAAACCAGCGGTCATTGCCCACCAAAAAAAAAAAAAATTTTTTTATTTTGTCCTGTTTAGAACCTTCTTAAGACTCCAACGAATAATTGAAAAAAAAATACTCCCGAATTGGTCCAGCCGTTCTCGAGTATTGCGCTTAGCAACACATTTAATAGCCATTCATTTTTATTTGTATAGAGATACTAGTATTTAATAGATGTTCCCAATACTTTACAACCAAAAGCATTATACTATTATTCTTAACCACTTCCTTTCTAGGTCCGTGAGGCTCAAGAGGCTCTGGAAACCCACAACGACGAGACAGCCGAACTGCAAGAGGCGGCTGAAATGGCCGCTCTCGACAAGGAGATGGCGGAAGAGAGATCTGAAGCGTTACAGGTACCATCATAACTCAATTTGTTACTGTCTTCATGCTTTTCAAAGTTTTCAAAGAAAAAAAATCCAAAATAGCTCCGTCTATTTTCTGTTTTATACGATTATACGTAAACAGTTCCTTACTGTGCAGTAAAAGTTGCTTTATATCGAAGGTATTAAATATACAGGGTGATTTTTTAATGACCTGCCAAATTTTCACAGGGTGTTCTACCCATGAATATGAACAACTTTCACTATGGGACCAACTTTGAAATCACGAAAAAAAACCACCGGTTTCCTACAAAAGTTCAATACCTACTCGATCAAAATGTATGAAACAGCTGATATTTTTTTTGCGATTTCAAAGTTGGTCCCATAGTGAAAGTTGTTCATATTCATGGGTAGAACACCCTGTGAAAATTTGGCTGGTCATTAAAAAATCACCCTGTATGTTAAGGACGCTGTTACAAATAGGTAGTCAAATCATTACTTTTTTACACAAAAGTATGTTTATTAAATAAAATGCTTTGCATTCTTAAAATGTTTTTTGGCCGAATTGTTGATAGATGTGCATGGTACGATTCTGAACTGAAAATATAATTTTCGATAGGTTTTCTTAATAAATGTACCGAAGTAAAACGACGAATCTGCACGAAATCTAACTTGGAGAGATGTATTGATGATTTTTATGGTTAAAATTATGTAAATACATATGTTTTACTCTCGCGTATCATATTTTGATTAATATACAACCTGACACGGACCTGCAAATTTCAAAAAATCCAGAAAATATTGAATTTCGCGGGTTACCACTGCACATCCCCCTTTTGTACCTACTTATAGCATTTTGTCATAAATCTACATTTATACGTTGAGTTCCGGTGCGCGTGAGAGTCTTCTATCTCGCGTGTCAACATTATTAATGTTCAGTATCCTATCACATCACATTGCACGTTCTTATTTGTTTTTTTTTTGTGTTATAAATACATTTAAAATCTCCTTGTAAAAAAATGACTAAAATTATTGATGGCATGCATCTTTTGCTAAAGGTGACGTTCTAATCATTTGAGGATTACACTAATGGATAGATAATTTAAAAATCTAAATAATTCACGTTTTATTTTATTTCAAAAGATCACTGTTCTTTTTTTATTCAAATAATTCCAAAAAAATAATGGGGCGTGCGCAGGGAGCGGGATAGAGAAGGACCGAACGCTCAAGGTCGTTTGGTCGGTGAAGGGCCTTAACACATGTAAAGCGCGTTTCGCTTCGTGCGTTAAAAAATCTATACTAAGAAGTATCATGTAATAGTCAGGGACTTTACAACGGTACAGCACCGATTAAGAGTTAAGTCTTTCGAAGGGGTAAGCCGTTTATGAGGTTACCTTTATGTGTAACTCCTTGAATGGGTTTTAGGCTTGAAACTCAGTAAAAGCGTTATCCCTTCAATATGGATAACCCATTGAATGGGTTCTATTGTTGAAACCCAGTGAAAGTGTTACCACTTCATTAAGGTAACCTATATAATTTAAAGGTTTTGTTTGGGTTACCATATTAGCTATTTACATATTACATTGCCCCGAGTCGGAATGTTACGCTGTTATCGTTTCTAAGAGAGTTGAACCTTAACCCTTTTGAACGGCTTAATTTAAGCCGTTCAAAAGGTTTAATCACATCGTATGGGTTTTCGTTTAACTGCTTAGAAAAACCCTATCGACAACCCTTTCAATGGATAACCAAAATGGTCCTTTAAAGCCATTCAAAAGGGTTGCCTAGATCGTATGGGTTTTTAATTAACTGCTTAGAAAAACCCTATCAAAAACCCTTTCGATGGGTAACCAACCATAATGGTCCCTGGTTATAGTAACTCTGTTGTTGAGGTCAAATAGTCGCTCCGTATAAAATACTGGTGTCTACCGTATCAAGGGGTCTACTCCCTAAGTCCGTCCGTCCGTCCGACTGACAAAACGATCCGTCAAAACAAGTGTTAAATTCAATTTTTCGGACGGTCAAAAACATATCGGGATCAGTGACAACTGTCAAATCGTGCTGTCATTCATTCTTCGTTCGGGCCCTGAATGAATCATCCGTCCGGAGGTGATACAGAGTAGAAAACAACCCGTAACGAAGGCCGAAATTACGGACTTCGTGCTTAGGAAGTAGGCCCCCTGGTTAGACTGTAAGAGAGAACCCATACGCAAAATACGCGCATTGTCGTGGAGGTGCGGATACCAGCTCGTATTACCTACCTAGACTGGAAGAGATGACGATTCGTTCGTTGATTACAGATGGAGCTGGAGTCATGCCGGGAGAAGCTGGAGGAGGCTACGTTGGACCTGCAGCTCATGAAGGCTGAGATGGAGGCGGGCGGCAATATACGTGAGTTTTGTTTCTCTCATTGCAAGCGGTAGGGTTTATACAGGTTTAAATCAAATTAGTTAGTGAAACTTAACTTTTGTGGTAGGTTTCGATATACAACATTAGTGTTTGTTTACACTAAACCCGAAAAGGGGTCATTGTACTTATTATTTTGAACAACTTTTACTATGGGACCAACATTGAAATCGCGAAAAAAAAATCAGCTGTTCCATACATTTTGTCGATTTAAGTGAACACAAATGTATGGAACAGCTGATTTTTTTTCGCGATTTCAAGGTTGGTCCCATAGACAAAATTGTTCAAAATGATGAGTACAATGACCCCTTTTCGGGTTTAGTGTGGTATACAAAAACTAATGTTGCATGGTAAAACAAAAAAAAACTACTTAATTCAAATTGTAATTACATTACCAGCGGTCGTAGCCTTCAAAAATTATCAACAAATAAGTTTTTGTTTGTTTTATCATGTTTAGATATACAGGGTGTTAAAGTAGTCGCGTGCTATAGCTTAGCGGTAGGTTCAGTATCGATAAAGGAACCCAGGAAGAAAAAAAACAAAATATTGCATGATCATTGATCAACCTAATTTAGTACCTACTAATATAAAATAACAATTGTTTAGAATTAAAATTATTTTAGTATTCGGACGCGAGAAGTGAAGGACAAAATGACAACTCGTTCGATAGTAGGTAAGTATGTAATTAAAGCATTTAAAAAATTAAAATACTTTTAATTCTTAACGATTGCTATAAGTTAGTAGGTACACACGGCTACACATCAAGCTATACATTTCCAGTTTACACTGAGCTCTCATTGTAGAAAATTCTATACAATGCGAGATCAGCTTATACGGGAAATGTATAGCTTGATCTGTAGCCGTGCGTACAGAATTAGGTTGATCTTGCAATATTTTTTTTGTTTTAATTTATTTTTTTATTTTTCCTGGGTTTCTTTATCGATACTGAACCTACACCTAAGCTATGGCTACTTTAACACCCTGTATACATCACGTCTGCGGAGTTTCACTAGCGAATTTCATTTGACCCTGTGTTGTTGAAATAATTGAAAAAAACAATCTCCAGATCTCAAATTAATATTTGAAATATCGATTTAATGAATAATGAGAATTTGTTTAAAAATATATTTAATTGAAAATCCTGTTTTGCGGTTATTACGCGCAATAACTGGATATCTCGCATTCATATTTAATGGGAATTATTTAACTGAACCTCTAAACAATTTTTTGCACTTCTAATGATGCACACTTTTTTAAATTATTGAGCCTCTTTTTATTTATCTGGCCTTTTCTCACATTGGTCGCTGTAACTAAGCTAGGGCCCACCAAACAAATGGGTTAGGTTAGAACTGTGACCAACAGTATACCGCGACAGCGGCTAACGAGCGCTACATCCAATTTGCTCGCAGTTACTTTACTTATTTAGTATCTTTAGAGGAGGGAGGGTTTTTTTTTGGAGTATGTAAGGATCTTATCAAGTGGCGTTCTGTAGTTTCTGCCTACCGCCATGGGAAGAAGGCGTGAGTTTATGAGTTACTATTTTTAGGACCCCAAAGTAGGAATTATTTGAGGTTCACAAAAAGAGGCGCAATCATTATATTAGAGTGTTCAATAATATTTTTAGGAGCGCAAAATGGGAATCATTAGAGGTTCGTTTAAATTCTTGTTATATTTAATGTTCTGAACGTTTCTTTGTATTATTTTAGTTGATATGCATTCCTCCCAGTCTTCGTGCGTAATCACCGGTAAATATACAAAGACCTAACATTAACGTAAACGGAGCAAAGGCACACACACGTCCAATTTATTGTTTATTTTGTCTGCTGCTATGATATTTATTTATAATTTTTTTATTTTATACAAGATCAAATTAAATTGACTGTTACGACAGTTTCGACTTCACATAATTAAAATGCTGTTTTGAGTTCATCATTTCAAGTTACTACAAACTTTTGGATCCGTAATTAACTGTATTTATTTATATTCATATCTTTATTTGCGTCCTATAATGTTAACAAGATCTTACGTTGAAAAAAAAATCTTGGATTGTCGTCATCAGATATCAATATTAGTGTGTATTTTTTTTTTAATTTAACAAACACTTAGCGCCATCTACGCGGAACTAATTTGACAGTTTTCTTCCCCATTCGCGATCTATGGCCATGTTGGCCCTGCAAACATTTTCAGATCGTCACATAACCTTCGAGGTGAATTTTATGTTTAGTTACGACAGCTAATTAAATTTGACCTTGAATATACAGGGTGTCCGGTAAAGAATGGATACCTAACCTTGGAATAGCATATTACAGACATGGCCGTTCTTAAAAAAATACAAAAAAAAATATCCCCAGTAGTAGGTACTGTGAGGGCTCGAACCACACAGCGGGAGGCTAACTACTTTATAATAAAAGACAGTAGTGTACAGAAGAAATGGGGCTGAAGCCCGCTATATTAAAATAGAAATAAAATTATAATTCACTCCCTAGGTCCTACGCGGAGCCCTAGCTATCCGCTATCTCCCGCTGTGTGGTTCGAGCCCTCACAGTACCTACTACTGGGGATATTTTTTTTTTGTATTTTTTTAAGAACGGCCATCATGTCTGTAATATGCTATTCCAAGGTTATCCATTCTTTACCGGGCACCCTGTATAATGTATTATTTTTCTTAAATATATATTTTCGCCTATATTTACATATTTCTCTATATTTATAGAGTTACATACACGACTAATGCGTGTACGTATTTAATTTATTTATATTTGTTTTTTTTCACACTTTAGCCAACATTTTATTTGTACATATATTTTATTTAAATGTCAGTTTTAGTTTCATAGTTTTGTTTGTGTTTGGTTAAAGCATGCACTTGGCACATTCACTGCTTGTTAGGATATTATTGGGGCTACAATTTTGACTATGAGATTTAATGAGATAATATTTATTGTTCCAAAAACTGTGCAATACGATACAGTACTTACTCGTAACAGTGAAAAAAATCACCTGTGTTCTGTACTAGTTGAAAACAATAACGAGGTACTTTATGGGGTTACCATCAGATAGGCAGTCGTTCCATATAAAATACTGGTATTCAGCTGCCTCTGGTTAGACTGGAAGCTGACCCCAATATAGTTAGATAGATAAAATACTCTGAATTATGTACAACATAAAAATTACAGATATAAATGTATACAGGGTGGCAGGGACATCGACGTACACATCAAGCTATACATTTCCAGTTTGCACTGACGTCTCATTGTAAGGAAATCATTTACAATGCGAGATTAGCTTACACTGGAAATGTATAGCTTGATCTGTAGCCATGCGTACAACCTGAAGGGCAATTCTCGTTCCTAAAAACGTTCAAATTCAAGTCGCAATCTCTTGCCCGCGACAATCAAATGTCAAAAATGTAGGTAAACGCTATACAATTTTTGACAGATTGAGACTGAGATGAGATTGCGAACGTTGTTACGTATACAGGAATTGCCCCTCTGTTACCGTAGATTCAGTAGATGATTTTGAATCCCCCGCGATGAAATTTTTCGTCGGTTTAAAAAAAAAAACCAGCTGTTTTCTACAAAAGTGCAATACCTATGCGGTCAAAATGTATGGAACAGTAATTTTTTTTTTGTAATCTACTAAAAGTATCAACGTGGGGCGGTCCAGAATCATGCACTGAACCCATGGTAACAGGTTGTGCGTCGATCTCTCTGCCACCCTGTATTATAGGTAAGTAAAAATATGTGATTAAGGTTTTTTAACGTCCTTTGACAAGCTGACGAAAAAAAAGAAAAAAATCTGCTTTTGAAATATGTATCTATCCAAAACTCTTTTTATATCTTTCTTTCTTTAGCCTTCCATAATTATATTTATTGCTTACATCTAAAACTACAACAAACTAAGATAATTTGAAAAAATAAATAACTTAGAACTTGGCTCTGCACTACCGTGCACCGTGTAGGAACATTTCATGATGTGAATGTGTTAAGTCTTTGTATGTCAAGTGTTGCATGTTGTTTTTTGTATTTTTTTTGTGTTTGTTTTTTTGTTTTGTTATTTTTACCTCGATGACGTAATTTGACAGTTTTAAATACCCGCCTTTTAATCATCCTATTTTTATAAAAGATGAATACTCTATGAACTTCTTTGTTAGAACTTGCAATATTAATTATTTTATTTTAATCTCACGAATTATGAGTTTCCCGGCCAATAATAATAACAATAAGTGCCATACAAAATGGTGTGAGCCTATATCTTTTAACCTTTTGACCGCTTGGCTAAATATCAATTGGCGTGCCCCTAGCGCGCGGGCTACAAATCAATAAAATAATACCTACAATAAATTAATTACAGTTAATAGGACGAAAATAGAACGGAAAGTCATGCCTGTTCTTTGTCGCAGAAATACGACACGAGCGGTAGGGGCACGGATATATGTGTAGCATAAATGCGACACAAGCTGTCAAAAGATTAACCGTGTTTAAATCCAGATAATAGTCCTCCAGACCAAATTTCGGCCATGGCGACCAATCTCAGCGGAGGCCAGCCTTTGGCGCGGCAGATATAATAATAATAATAATTCCTTTATTGTCATGCAATATATTATACATGATATTATAATGCAGGCGTGTGTGCGTGTGCGCAGCAGACACAGATACACTCTCTCTCCCGCTCACTCTCATAGCCCGATGGGACGGCAATCCGACACGACCGAAGAGATCAGGCGCACCGCCAACTTCCAAACTCTGGGCAGCTACTGATAAATCTATATATATAAAAATCGATGTGTGTATGAATGCTCCCAATGAACTCCAAAACGGCTGGAGTGATTTTGATGAAGTTTTCAGGCAATCTTCAGATTAGCCCAGCGGGTGATCCTGTGAAGTTTGGTAGTGATCGGATCATCAGATTTTTTTTGGCTTTTTGGTCATTTTGTGTCATATTTGGGGCGGGTCGCTAGTTTCTAATGAAAAAAAACCGGCCAAATGCGTGTCGGACTACGCACAATGAAGGGTTCCGTAGTTTGGATGAAACTATCCCAAGAACAAACTTAACATTATAGTTGAAAAACATGTTCTCCCATACATTCCAACAGTAAATGTAAGTTTGTACTCACAATATTGAGAGATTTACCATATTGTTATTTTAAGACCACAAACTTCTTATAGGTTTTCCTGTAATCTACTGGTATAGAACAATTACCTGTATTTTTTCAAAATTTTAGGCTCAGTAGTTTCGGAGATAACGGGTGGAATGGTAATTTTTCGTCTATTTTCTTAAATAACTTTACAACGATTTATTTTAAAATGTATTTAAAAATTTAAAAAAATATATTTGAGACTCTCATAGTAAGCCCTTTTGTTTGATATGTCACACGGTACAGTTTGCAAAACATTTTTTTAAATTTTCTTATTTGCCCCCTAAAAGTGACCGCCATATTCAAAATTCATTTATTTACTTTAGCCGTAGGTTCGTGTTTTGGGTCACAGAAATACATATGTGTACCAAATTTCACCTTAATCGGTCCATTAGATTCGGAGCAAATTGGAACCCTAAAAAAAACCCCAATAATACCAGTATGACAGTGACAGACAGACAGAGGTTCAGTTCGTTATGTAGTTAGTAACGTGTGTGTGCGCGGCGCTCTGACAGAGCACCCGTACGCAGAGGGGGGCGCCACCGGCTACGAGATGCGCCAGCTGCAGCAGCAGAACGTGCGCCTGCGGGACACGCTGGTGAGGCTGCGGGACCTCTCGGCGCATGATAAGCATGAGATGCAGAAGATGCATAAGGTTGGTAGCGCTGCTGATAATCATTTTACTTAGGGCACAGATTAGTACGGGTGGGACACCCTGCAGTTTATCAAATCAAATCAAATAATTTATTATCAGACAGCATAAGTCCTTCTGTTAGTGAACACACTTAAATCAATATAATAACTAATACAGCATGTACCTGAGAGGCATACCGTGAGGACGACCACAAGTCACGGAGTGTCCATCTTCTATCTCAGTCATCTCCCGCACGAGATACCTCCGCATAGGTGCATGCACTTTCTCAGCAACATTTTTCAGGATGCTGTTGTTACTCCCCATCACACTCCTCACCAGCGACGCAACTTTTCTCAACACCAGAGACCCATCACACTCAGAGGCACTACAAAAACGGGGAAGTCCCAACATCATCCTGAAAATGTTATTATACTGGATACTTAGGGTATTTAGCGATGTTCTGGTGTAACTGACCCATAGACCGCCCGTGTACAGACCCTGACAGTACGCCTTGAATAGAGTAACTTTGACCTGATCCGAACATCGAGCGAATCTACGGGCCAGCATGTTCCCGCGGACCGCCAAAGCCCTACACTACTACTAGTTTAGCTATGAAGCTACAAGTACGCGGCGAGCTCATCTCACTGGGTCAGTTCAGTGTGGGCTGCCGCGCACCGACCGGCTCGCACGTTAGTTCGATACTCACTCACGCGCCGCGTCGTAAAAGAAGACAACCCTGACGAGTCAGAAGGTATAAGAGTTACGCGATAGAATGATAGGCGACTTGTAGGTGAATGTAACTGTAGGTAATAAGCATTGTGCGACCTGAATTGCACTTTATTGTGTCGTAGCAAGAGTCGCTTTTTATTTAAATAAATGTTTTTGCGTAGTGTCCCATCTGTATTAATCTATGCTTAGGGGCTAGTTGTATAAGGGCGGTCCTACTAATGCGCGAGCGCGATGGCAATACATTTGTGCGCGAGCAATAGAGATACGTAATGAGGGGTCATTGTACGAAATTCTATCTGCTTCGTGTTGTCACTTTAGTAGTGTCAGATTTGTTTTTGTGTTACCTCTGACAATAATCACTGATATTCTCGATAGGTTTGGCTTTACAAATATATTCAACAATGTGGTATTTTACACAACTCTAAGCTCTCCTATATTTTTAACTAACTTCAAAAAAGGAGGTTATGTTTGTATGTCTGCGTTTTTCTCAAAAACTAATTAACCAATTTTGATGATTATTTCACTAACATGATCTACACACTTTACGGAAAGTTTTAGTATATAATACATTAGGTCATTATTCTTGTGTACATAGTTATATGCATAAATGTAATATAATCTCCGGCATTTTTAAGCGGATTTTGAAGATTCTTCTTTTCGTTCGTCTTGGGCTTATGTAATTGTATATTCAACTAAAAATGGAAAAATAAATTTACTTACTTTAAAAAAAGTAAAAATCGACTTCAAAACCGAAAACGAATAAAATAACTTTCATAAAAAACTTAACAGCTTCCGAAGTCGGTGTCTTCAATTCTTCAACGCACCTTAGCTTGGCTTCAGATGCTGTTAAGTTTTCTATGAAAGTTATTTTATTCGTTTTCGGTTTTGAAGTCGGTTTTTACTTTTTTTAAAGTAAATTTTTCTATTAATTTTATTTATTCGTTTATGTGGACTTCTTTATCTTTACCAAAAACTAACACCCATCCATTTTCCAGGATCTAGAACAATACAAGTCAGAGATAGCCGAGCTAAGTCGCACAAAAGAAAAGTTCTCCCTCCGAGTGGATGAACTGGAAGCCCAGGTGGCTGACCTTCGGGAACAAGTGGATGCAGCACTAGGAGCTGAGGAGATGGTGGAACAGCTCGCGGAGAAGAAGATGGCTTTAGAAGATCAGGTAAATAAGATATCTCTAGACTGTCATTTGTAGATCTTTGACAGTAGTCGTTACGGTAGTCAGAAGGCAAAAAGTCTGAAAACCCGTCTCCAAGCCAAGGTACCAGTAACCATACAGGGTGTAAGGGACAGCCCTCCGCAAACTAACAGGGTGCATTCAGCTCTTCATTTTGAATCATATTCCACCGGAAATTTTCTCAGGAAAATTTTCATTTTTTAATAGTTTTTTCAGTTACATTTTCTTTATTTCAATGTAAAATTACATTGTGTGTTCGCAGCACTCCATTTATGTAAAAAAAAAAACAGCAAAAAAAAATCCAGCGATGGATGTTGAAATACTCTAACGAACGACGAATCAGGTGTTCACTTTCTGTCTAGCTACAGAGTTCATCGAACTCACCGCATACGTATTACCTACCCCTCCCAACCAGTAATAGATGCTCCGATTTGTGCACAAAAACACAAACAAATCAGGTTTATTGGATTCCCATAACGTTCCTGAAATAATTTAATGTACAATGTACACCTGAATTCACCCCATCAGTCTGCGGAGGGCTGTCCCTTACACCCTGTATACAGTAACCAGATTTGTGGAGCCCAGAAAGGCAGTCGCTCCATGTAAAATACTGGTATTTAGCTGTATCTGGTTTGAATGGAAGCCGACCCCAACGTAGCTGGGAAAAAGTTTTGATTCGTTCGTAAAGAAAAAAAAATATTTAAAGGTAAAATACACAATCATGCGCAAAATAAACCTATGTTTATTTTGTTTGTGTGTATTTTATATTTAAGTATTTCGAGGATTAATAATAATTTTCGAGGTTGCTTAGGGTTGCCAGCCATCGCGGCCCAACTAATGAAAATTGGGCCGCGATGGCTGGCAACTCTACGCAACCTCGCAAATTAACGCTATGTTTGACATTTTTAGGGTTCCGTACAAAAATGGTAAAAAGGAACCCTTATGGTGCGACTCAGTCTGTCTGTTTGTCTGTCACAGCTGGTTATCTCAAGAACTACTAATGCTATCATCTTGAAATTTGGAACACTTTTAGATGATGTTTGCCCAACTAGCTTGCAAATAAGAAAGAAATAAAAATATAAGTACATGTTTTTTTTTGCAACAGGGACTAAAAGGGGTCTTAAAATTTTGAAGTGGGTCTACTAGGTCATGTATCATAAGAAAGAGCGCTGTTTACACATTCTCAAACATTTTTTTAGGTCGAATTTTGATGAAAAATGTAAAAAAAAATACCTTCCCCAACATTTTCGTTTATGCAAAGATTTCACTTTTTCAGAAATCGGAATGGAACCCTCAGTGCGCGAGTCCGACTCGCTCTTGACCGGTTTTTTAAATTGTTTCCAGGTGGAACAACTCAAACAAGACGTATCAGAACTGGAAGCGTTACAAGAAGTCCATGAACAGCTGGTGGAGTCGAACCGCGAGCTTGAGATGGACCTCCGCGAGGAGTTGGAGATGTCTCAGGCTAATACTAGAGAGGTATGATTATAGTGACCTTGTGGTAGCATCTTCATCGCCACATACGAACTACGCATCACAATGACATGACGTCATGCAACCTGCATCGCGCAATCAGAGTTTACCGCGCGACTAGCATTATACAACGTCCCGAAATCATGTTAACATTATTGGTGACGTTCTTCAGAAAGATCAGGTGCGTAGTACTCGCAACCAGCGTGCGTGATGACCGGGGGGTCTATCCCTAAGTCCGTCCGTCCGTCCGTTTGACATAACGATCCATCAAAACAAGTGTCGGATGGACAAAAACACATCGGGAGTAGGGACAACTGTCAAATAGTGTTGTCATTCATACTTCGTTCGGGCCCCGAACCAATCATCTGTCCGTAGGTGATACGGATTAGGAAACGCCCGTAATGAAGGCCGAAACTACGGACTTCGTGCTTAGGGGGTAGACCCTCTATGTATGAACGTAAACGAGGTAAAAGGAGTATGTAAGGATCGTAGCAGGTGGTTTTCTGTAATTTCTGCCTACTCCCATCGGCAGAAGGCGTGAAGTTATGTATATATGTATGTATGATTATAGATTTTTGTGTCTCACTGCTGTGCAGGCTTACACTACAGCATAGCATAAGCAGAGAGCAGTGGTGGCCCATTGGTAACGGCCGCGACTTACGAGTTGTAGGTCGTAGGTTCGAACCCCGGCAGGCGCTCTACTTTGTGTTAATAATTTCATCAATCGTGAGGTTACCGGCAAGTCCTAGAACTATAAATTCGAAAACATGTGACAACTACCAACCCGCACTGGGCCCGCGTGGTGGATTACGGCCCACTCCCTCTCACAGAGAGGAGGCCTATGTCCCAGCAGTGGGAACATTATAGGCTGATTATGCTACATGCCCGTATCCTCAGGGTTTGTAACCTTTACTCAATACTCAATACTCAATATCTTTAATGCTTTACCATAATGTGTACTTAGGTGGTATAATATATAATTTAGATCATTATGGACCCTGTAGGGCACAGCAAAAGGGTAGGAGAGAGGAAGCCGTGTTTTAGGAGATCATGAATAACTATTATTGCTATATTATTCAATTTAATTTATTATTAAGTACTCGTATTTCTAAGTATTTTAATTGCATTATTATTTTTGTTATATTATTTTATTATTATATTAGATTATTTATTACTATCATTTATTGTTATATTAATAATTACCATATCATACCATTTTTATTTTAAACATATCTATAAATTGCGCGACTATCACTAATTTTTGTTATCAATTATTATTATTCTTATGTAATTTTTTATTATATTAGTAATTTCCCTAACATATACTTTAAACATTTCTCTTATTATTTATGTTTATCATTTAAATATTCATCTAAGGAATAATAGCATTTTTTTATTAATAAGTTTTTAAGTTTTGTTACAAATATATTGAACTTTTCTTCTTTCTTTATTATGTCTGGTAATTTATTGTATATCTTTATAGACATTACGTAGGGACTTGTGGAATGCATTTTTAGCCTGGATGTTGGTATGTTTAGCCTCGATCGGTGCCTAAGTGTGTACTGTGATTGGATGTCTTCGCGTTTTGTGTAGAACTCTTGATGCTTACGGACAAATTTACATATTTCTAGGATATAAATACTGGGGAGGGTTAGAATATTATGTTTTAGAAAATAGGGTTTGCAGCTGTTAGTTTGATCAATATTTACCATGATTCTAACTAGTTTCTTTTGTAGGGTAAAGAGTGTCAGTGCATCTGTACTATTTCCCCAGAGGGTTACACCGTAGCTAAGCCATGCATTGGCATACGCATAATATGTGGTGAGGGCGGTTTGTAGATCGGTGGTCTTTTTAATTTCTCGAAGAGCGTATGAGAATTTTGAGATTTTTGAACGGGTTTTTTGTATTTGTGTTTTCCAGTTGATATGCTTATCTATTGTAAGTCCAAGTAGTGTAAAGTCATCAACAGTTTCCAATTTTGAGCCGTTAAAGGTGAAATTTAAGTGTAGAGGAGCTTTTTGATAAGGGTGGAAAACCATTAGTTTAGTTTTAGCATGATTAATTTCTAAATTATGTGAAGTCATCCAGTTACAAGTTTTTGTGAGTGTGGAACTGAGTTTTTCTTCTATGTTTGTGTTGTTTTGACAGGAGACTAATAAAGATATGTCATCTGCGAATAAAACACATGGCCCCTCTATGGTTTCTGGTAAGTCGTTGATGTAAACAAGAAATAATAGGCCACCTATAACACTTCCCTGGGGAATGGAAGCGTTAGTTATTTTGCTTTTAGATCGGATTTTTTCTATTTCTCTACTATTGTGATTAAAGTATTCAATTTCAACTACTTGTTCTCTATTTTTTAAATATGACGTAAGCCATTCATGGGCTTTTCCGCGGATTCCTATTCCATACAGTTTATTTAGGAGTATTTTAAATTGTACTTTATCGTATGCTTTGGTCATGTCCAGTAAAATCCCTACAGCGTATTTCTTATTATTTATAATATTTAGGGCTTCTTGGATGTATTTATAAACAGCTAATGTGGTGGAACGGTTTTTTCGGAAACCGTTTTGACAATCGCTCAATATGTTAAATTTTTCGCAAAAGGTATAAATTCGATCACACATAGCTTTCTCAAAAATCTTGGACGCTGAGGGTAATAGAGCTATTGGGCGATAATTATTAGGATCAGTTTTTGTGTTCTTTTTATGGATTGGTTTAATTAGTGATTTTTTTAAAAATTCCGGGAAAGTGCCTTCTGTAAAAGATTGATTTAATAGTAGATAAAATGGTAAGGTGAGTTCATTTGCGCATTCTTTCAATAACATAGGTGGAATTTCGTCTAAACCGTAACTTCGTTTATTTTTTAGGTTTTTAATTAATGTGTTAACTTCCCAAGCTTCTACTGGGCTAAGGAACATGGTGTTCTCCGTGGAGTTTAATGTTGACATGCCGCCCAGTGCAGTACCAGATGGATTGTTGCAATTCTCTCCTATTGACGCAAAGAAGTCATTAAAAATATTCGCAATTTGCTTGGGTTCGGTTATTATAGTATCATTGTGTTGTAATTTTATGCTACATTTTTCCTTTGTTGGTTTTTTATTTGTCCTCTCATTTATAATACTCCACATCGTTTTTACTTTGTTGTCTGATTTCTTTATTTTGTTTATATATTGTAATTTTTTTGCAGTGGTAACTGAACTTTTTAATATTTTTTCATATTTTTTATAATGCTGTGTAATTATTTGGTTTTTGGTTTTATTGGAAAATAATTTTAACAATCTTTTGTTTTTGCAGGAAACTTTAATGCCTGTAGTTAGCCAGTATTTTTTATTGTTAGTTTTAAGTTTCATTTTACGCATAGGTATACATTGATTTAAAATTTTTATTAAGAGATTGTTGAAAGAATTATAATTTTCATTTATATTATTGTTTGATTGTATAATGTCGTGCCAGTTTTGTGTGCTTAATATTGATTTAAATTGTGTAATGTTCGCTTTATTAAATAATCTTTTATTTGTGTACCATGTAATTTTTTTCGCTGGTTGAGGTATGCTTAGGTTTATAATTGTTCCACTATGGTCTGAAAGTCCGAAATTTTCTACGGTTGTAAACATATTTTTGTCGCTGAAATTCGTAAATATTAGATCAAGACATGTTGATGTTTTTTCTGTAATACGCGTAGGTATTTTTATATGTTGAGTGAATTTGTATTCTAGCATGAGATCCAGAAACTGGTTAGTTTTAAAGTTGTTGCCCAAAATATTAATGTTAAAATCTCCACCTATAACAATGTTAAATTTATTATACTTAATGTTTAAATAGTTTAGAATTTGTTTTAATTTATCAATGAATGTATCTTCCTCTCTTCTATTCCAGTACATAGTAATTAACAAAAGGTTTTGTTTAGGTAACTCAACAGCGCACACTTCCAGTACATATTCTGTAGACATGTTTGAGATATCCTTTTTCTCTATATACTCAAATTGATCTTGTAGGAGGATGCACACGCCGCCTCCTCCTCGAGTTTTCCGGCAGTATGATGATGCAAGATTATAGCCATTTATTTGGATGAGGGAAATTTTGTCTTCGGATAGCCAGGACTCAGATATGCATATAGCTTGATAGATAGGGTTTTCTGATAAAAATGCTTCTATAATGTGTAGCTTGTTGGATATACTTTGCATGTTTTGGAAGAGAATTTTACAAGGTTGGTCTATGCTTTCGAAAGGAGTGATTCTTTGTGTCTTCGTTGATGGTAGGCTGATCGCAGGTTCGATCTACATTGTAGTTATATGTGGTTCCCTTCGAGTCATTGATTTGTATCGTTTTATATATTTCGTTGCTCTGGTTAACTTTCTGTCCTTCAATAAACAATTGATTGTTTTTGATGATTGCAAATAATCCGTTTCTTCGGGCCTGAAGCATTTCCTCTCGCAGTAATTGTCTTTCTCTTCGCGTGTTGGTATCTAGGAACTCTGAGACAAATAACCGAGTACCCTGAAGGTATTGGCTATTGCTTATTACGTACTTGGCCATTCTTTTGCTGATTAATTCGATGATAAGTGGTCTGTTGTTGTTATTGTTGTATCTACCCACTCGGTATGTCTCTTCTATATATCCCGTCAGGTCTACGTTCATCGTGTTGTAGAATACTTCAATGATTCTGTTGTGTAGGTCAAATTCCGGTTCTTTGTAATATTCAGCAAATCCGTAGAGAACTATTTTTTTCGTGTTTGTTTCAGTGCAAATCGCGGTTGGGGTATCTTTTCTGTTTTTTATATCTAAAATTTCTTTTTTTAGTTTCTCATTTTCTTTTGTAAGGTTTTCAATTTTTAGGTTTACTCTTTCTATTTCTTCCTTTCTTAGTTCGTTCTGGATATCCAAGGCATCTGTTTTTAGTTGGATGTCTACCTTTAATTCAGTGATGGCTTTATTTATCTCGGTTTGGATTGTATTTTGAATTTCTGTTATAATGGATTTATTATTTTCTTTAAGGCGCAGTATTATAATTTCACTTAGATTTTGTAATGTTAGTTCGGTTTGACTGGCTGTTTCCTTTTCCTCTGTGTTCAGTGTGTCGCCTAGTATAGTTAGGTCTTCAGAATTAAAAGTGCAGTTGTTAGCGTTTGTTTTTGTGTTCACCCTTCTTAAGGTGACATTACATTCTTCAGAAGGTGATTTCGTTTGTTGCGGTAGGTCACGGTCTTGTAGGCGTATAGGGGTATTTGCATTTCCGACTTTAGGGGTTTTGCAGTAACAAGCTGGACATTGCCATTTAATTTTATGCTCAGAAGTCATCAATTTTGTAAAATGACGAATTGAAACATTAGCACATTTTAAGTCATATGCATTTTTGCAATGCGCACAGGTAAGTTTTTCTGCTTCCGGTATTTTCTGATGACAGCCCGCACATTCAGAAACCATTTCTGTTTATTTTGGGACTAGTAGCGCCCTCTAGTAGTGGATTGCGGTACTTGAAGTATTGGTGTTTGGTGTATGTTTCTCTTGTCGGCAATAGATTGTGTTAATTGCCGAAAAGTGAGTTCACAATTTGACTCAAGATAGGATAGATATGACAGAAAGATAGAATACTCTTTTATTAGGCCCAAAATGAAGTAATAAGTAATATGTTACTCTATTCGTTAATAGATGGCATTGTTTTCAAAATCAAATCAATGCTCGTGCATTCCAGTTATTTGCAATTTAATTTTCGTGTGTAATAGTTGTAGGAAAATTAATTTTCATTATTCGTAATTTCCCTACCTTTCATATGGTTTTAATTCTCATCGTTGTTTCTCGTCAGATCGTCAGTTTATTTGACACCAATTTTACAAAAACTTGCGGGTGGGTCGAATATTTCTTCACTTAATGTTATTTTTGCCACTTATGTTTTGCTGTTATATTTCAACTGTTTATTAAATTGCATGGTAAGTTATCTATTTGGTTTTGTTTATTGTTTAGGTCACTTTATCAACACAACACAAACACCTTGATTCAGAGTTCAAATCTTTAAATCATTGTAACAATGTTCTCTGTGGGAGTTCGGTTGAGATAACAATGTTAGGTGAAATTAACACTATCTAGATTAGTTTAACACTATACTTTTCGGCAAATTATCACTTAGAACATTTTTTCGAATTAAATTATACGGAGCACAATGTTTACTTGACGGCAACGCCATCTACCCCCATGTTATTCTCTTCCCCATGTTATTTATTAGGCAACTTGCACAAAATAAAGTGGGTACACGCCAATCTAAGTTCGTACCAGTGGGGCTAAAACGGCCACATTGGAAGAATCATAATAGGATAATAGGTATTATGAATCATATTTGAAATCGTAAAACGGTCACAAACTGACAATTCATAATTTATCTGCGTACAATTCATAGCACGCAATTCATATGTTTGACAGTTTTGTATGGAGATTCCTAAAATGGTCCACAAATTATGAATTGCTTTATTGTTTAATGTAAATGTTTAAGTTTAATGTCAAATAGCACAATCATAATAAATTCCTGGGAATTCAGGAAATTAATCGATTTTAGAGGAATTGCTTAATGTGGCCGTTTTAGGATCCCAGTTAGGTCCTCGGTGATCTCTGATCTGGCGTGTATACTGCTCAGCGTCTTTGCATGCACGACGAACCTTGAACAGGCTATAATGGACTGTATTTCTTGATTTGTAGGGTTCAATACAAGGGAGGCTTGGGTTAGAATAAAATTTCACTTGTTACTCGCACTGTGTTTATGCAAAAAGAGATTATTTACACGCACATACATGACAATTTGGAAAACTTGGCACATGATATAAACTGTCAACTGTATGTATACGTCAATATGACAGTAAAAACTGAGTTACAATGTAAAAATATTAAATTGAAGGTTGTAAACTTGCAACAGTACCGACATCGAAGACATAGGTAATAATATGTTCAAAATTCTCATTGTTATTAAACACAGAGAGAGTTTTTGAGACGAAAATTCAGGGCGAAAAATTACACTTATAACGCGAACCCTTTTCTAACCGCTCCCGCCACAATATGCTCGGCCAATAAGGTCGAGTCGAAGCTTCTAGGTTCTAGAAGCTTCCATTAAAACAATTGATGCGCAGTCTTTTCGTTGACTCGAGAGAGACGTATGTCAACCGTCAACTAGGCTGTGCACATTTTTAGATATTTACAATACTAGATCTTTCCCCCGAACCAAACTGTTTATATTAAAGCACTTTTGTAATACATGACTTATACTGTCACTCGTTAAGATTATTTTAAGGAGGATGCGCTGTAGCCCGGGAAATTCAAATTTTCTTGCGTTTTATGCAATTTGCAGGTCCGTTTTAGGTTGCATCTTGATCAAAATATGATACGCGACAATGAAATATATGTATTTACATAATTTTAACCGTAAAAATCATCGATACCTCTTTCTATGTTAGATTTCGTGCAGATTCGTTAGATTTCGTTCGTTCGATGAATCTGCACGAAATCTAACATAGAAAGTGGTATCGATGATTTTTATGGTTAAAATTATATAAATACATATGTTTTAATGTCGTGTATCATTTTTGATCAAGATACAACCTGACACGGACCCGAAAATTTTCAAAAAACCCAAAAAAAAAAAATTGAATTTCGCGGGCTACCACTGCGCATCCCCCTTAAGTATTTCTTAATTATATCAAAATATTTTTTACAGGCTCTAAGAGAACGTGAAGCAGCTCACGAGACAATCATGGACCGCGACTCAACAATACTCAAGTTCAGAGAGCTCGTTCAGAAGATGACGGAGCAGTACAATGAGACGAGAGCTCAACTTGAGTCTAAGCAGGGTAATTAGAAAAAGTTATTAGAAAAAATAATGGGCTTACAGTCCGCGAGGCGTAAGATGAGCTTTGCATTTGTGTGAGTGATCACCAAAACGGTACGAGAGCCCATGACCAAAATGTTTGTCTTATCGTTTTACGTTTTACAACGATGCGACATGGTTTTGGTCATGGCCTCTCGTACTAAAAGAACAAAAGCCGATTGCCAAAAAGTGGTATAAATCGGTTTTAAACCAAACAAAGAACGCGTCGCGCTCTATGCCGGACGTCACACCTACACTATCTATGTGCACTCGCACAAATGCAAAGCTCAGCTTACGCCTCGCGGACTGTACACATCTCGATTTTGAATATATTTGTGTGTATGAAAATATGCCTAAGTATCCCATCCCTGTGGAGGTCAGATAAAATAGTGGTATTCAGCTGTATCTGGTTAGACTGGATGCCGACCCCAACATAGTTGGGTACAGGAAAAGTGCTTTTTTTTCCATTTTTTTTTTTACAAAAAAATATTTGCAGTCTCGAAAAAATATAACTAATCTTCATTATATTTCATTTCCAGGCTCCCCAGCGCCTTCAGAACAAGAATCAACCCCGGAACCCGTCGCCCGTACCTCACCACCTGTAGACCTCGGCTCCTTAGTCCACGCCTCCAGAGCTTCTACCAGATCCATAGACCTGCAGCTGAGGGCATTAGAACTGACTCAAGCTAGGGCCAGGGCGGATATGCTGGCTGCTTGTCTACCTGACCACTTTATGGCGACCTCTGGTAAGAACTGACTTTTAAATATTATGACTTAAGGGCGCATTTACGATGGATAGTCAAATCATTACTTTTTTAAACAAAAGTATGTTTATTAAATAAAATGCTTTGTATTTTTAAAATGTTTTTGCGACGAATTGTAGGTAGATTTGCAAGGTACAATTCTTAACTATAAATATTTCTGTACATAATTCCGGGTTCTCAATAAATGTACCGAAGTAAAAATTTCACTTCGGTACATTTATTGAGAAACTGGACATATCTAAAATTATATTTGTAGTTCAGAATTGTACCTTGCACATCTACCTACAATTCGTCGTAAAAACATTTTAAAAATACAAAGCATTTTATTTAATAAACATACTTTTGTTTAAAAAAGTAATTATTTGACTACCCACTCGTAAATGCGTCCTTAACTACTATAATTACAAACAAACAAAAAATCTTTTCTCTTTATAATATTAGTAAGTATAGAGGGTGTAAGGGACAGCCCTCCGCAAACTGATAGGGTGAATTCAGTATGTCATACTAAGATGACCGGTGCATGAGTTTTTTTCAGGAACGTTAAGGGAATCCAATAAACCTGATTTGTTTGTGTTTTTGTGCACAAAACGGAGCGTCTATTACTGGTTGGGAGGGGTAGGTAATAGGTATGCGATAAGTTCGATGAACTCTGTAGCTAGACAGAAAGTGAACAGCTGATTACACGCGTCGTTGGTTAGAGTATTTCAACATCCATTGCTGGTTTTTTTTTTGCTGTTTTTTTGCAGTTTTTTTTACATAAATGGAGTGCTGCGAACACACTATGCAATTTTATGTTGAAATAATGAAAATGTAACTGAATTTTTTTTTGAAAAAATGAAAATTTTCCTGAGAAAATTTCCGGTGGAATATGATTCAAAATGAGGAGCTGAATGCACCCCGTTAGTTTGCGGAGGGCTGTCCCTTACACCCTGTAGATATAGATTAAAATAAAAAAAATTGTATTGTTGTCACCAGGTGATCACGACGCGATCCTGTTGATACTGTTGCTGCAGAGACTGAACACCAAAGCGGATATCATACTCGGACAGATCAGAGAGAGGTAAGTTAAGAGCCCATACTACCTCAGGTTTTTGAGGAGCTCGTGGCTAAGTAATACCAGCCGCACGGGTTATCCATCGGTTTAAGCTACGCTTGCCGGGGTTGGTCAGTGGATGGGTGACCATCTTTACATACAGAGACTCTTCCGTGCCTCGGAAAGCACGTTAAGCCGTTGGTCCCGGCTGTCATTCGTGGATCTTTGACAGTCGTTACGGGTCGTCAGAAGCCCGAAAGTCTGACAACCAGTCTTACCAAGGGGTATCGTATTACCCAGTAACTTGGTTGTGGAGGTCCGATAGGCAGTCGCTTTATGTGAAATACTGGTGTTCAGCTTTATCCGGTTAGACTGGAAGCCGACCCCAACATAGCTGGGAAAAGGCTAGGCAGATGGACCTCGAAATAGTTGTACCACTATGGTTGAACGCCATTCATGGCAGGTTGTTTCACGTCCACTTAACTAATGAGTATAGGTACGTCAAAAATGGTGCTAACTATCGTCAAACCAAAAAAAAACCGGTCAAGAGCGAGTCGGACTCACGCACCGAGGGTTCCGTTCCGATTTCTGAAAAAGTGTGCTATTTAGAGACATCGTTTTATTTTTCCTGTAATCTTTACATGAACTTCTATCACATAGAATAGTTTTAGATTTTTATCTTTGCAAACTTCGGAGATAAGGAGGGGGGAACGGTATTTTTTTTTACATTTTTCATCAAAAGTCGAAGACTACGCGGCCTAAAAAAAACTAAAAAAATGTTTGAGAATGTGCAAACAGCGCTCTTTCATATGATACCCCACTTGCCCTAGTAGCCCCACTTTGAATTTTTAAGACCCCCTTTCAGTCCCTGTTACAAAAAAAATATAAATATTTTTAATTCTTTCTTATTTGCAAAATAGTTGGGTAAATGTCATCTAAAACTGTTCCAAATTTCAAGTTGATAGCATTAGTAGTTCTTGAGATATCCAGTTGTGACAGACAGACAGACAGACTGAGTCACACAATAAGGGTTCCTTTTTTACCATTTTGGTACAGAACCCTAAAAAGCGTTGTTTCACAGACAATCGGTTTTTTTGCAGTGGACCAACACGCTTACAATTTAAGGTGATACAAAAAAAGTGAACTGGGCGGGAGTAAGAAAGTGACAGAGTCAATTACTTCCACATGCGAAAAAAAGAGAGCGCAACAACGCGCTGGAACCAAAATAAAAGCGCCAAATGAAATTAAAATTGTTTAAAAATAAATTAAGCTATCTATCAAAATTATGTTCAGCCAGAATTTTCAATTACCTAATAGGCACATTTTAAATGCAATTTTACAATTAAATTACTTAGGATTTTAAAATTATAGAAAAAAACATAAAAAGTATAGGTCTTTTCGGAATTAAATTCTATCGATGAAATTTAACCCAATCCTGTTTTCCTTCAGTCAAAGTATTAATCAAATAGTCAATAAACATATATCCAAAAATTAAATCCATACATGCTGCAGGAGTGAAATAAATGCTTACGAAAAATCCTCCAATTTATTTTGGTAGCGCCTTAACGAACGTTAAACATCTTACGTCGTCATCATTTGACGTACGTATGTTACGTTAACCAACCGTTTGAAACAACCGGCCCTTATACGTCATAAAACTAGAATGTCTATTTGTCTGCTGTAGACATGGGTAGTTCGCGAACGATTGAAGGAAATGAACTACTTCATTTCGCAAAATAAACTTATCATTCATTCAGTAGTCATTCAAATGTGTCTCTACTTCATTTAATAAACTTATCATTCATTCAGTAGTCATTCAAATGTGTCTCTACTTCATTTAATAAACTTATCATTCATTCAGTAGTCATTCAAATGTGTCTCTACTTCATTTAACTTATCATTCATTCAGTAGTCATTCAAATGTGTCTCTACTTCATTTAGTTCAGTGTTTCTTTTCGCTCGCGGGCGATATTGAATGACAGAAGGACACGAATAACACCAAAAAAACTACCCCAATTGTTATTTGTAAATAGGAATTGTAAATAAACAGCAACGGATATATTTTTAAATACGCTAACTTTGACAAAAAGGTTTAATTATCAGTAAAAAAAAACAGAAAATATACTACTTAAGGCGAAAGCGCCAGGGTAGCCCGCGAAATTCAAAATTTCTTACGTTTTTTGCAATTTGTAGGTCAGTGTGAGCTTGTATGTTGATTAAAATATGATTCGCGGCCGTAGCTAATATGGCTTTACAGAATTATAATCGTTGGAATCAGCAATACAACTCCATAAGTTAGCATTTACCTCAAACCTCATGATTTCATGAAATCGCTACATTTGAGGTAAATACTAACTTATGGAGTTGTATTGCTGATTCCAATGATTATAATTCTGTAAAGCCATATTAGCTACGGCTGCGAATCATATTTTAATCAACATACAAGCTGACACTGACCTACAAATTGCAAAAAACGTATGAAATTTTGAATTTCGCGTGCTACCCTGGCGCATCAACCTTAATCAAAATAGTTTTGCATTCAAATTCATATTTATAGAAGGAAAATCGAGATAGGTATAAAACTGAACTAGTGAAGTGCATCATTCTTCGTAACTTGTCAATCGCACTCTCGTGATCTCGTCTCGTCATCTTATGGATGGATAAGGACTAGGTCTGATTTACTGAACTAAATGAAGTACTGAACTAAATGAGCGGACTACTTTAACGAAGTGGAAAGGGAAAAGATATACTTCATTAATTTTTTTTTACTGACACATTTTGCACATCTCTATTTGTTTGTGAATAAATGTTCATAATAGGGATGATGCCTGGGTAAAAAAAAAGAAATTCTATTTAGTCCGTCAGTCAGATAATAAAAAAATATTAGACACGTATTTTTTGCTTTATCATATTAATAAAAAATTACTTAGCTACCACGCATTAAAGTTGGGGAGTGGGGGCTCGCTACGTCACTTGTACGTATAAAACCTAGCTACGCGTGACTTCATGCCATATTTTAACTCACTGTATCGCCTTAATTTTTTGATTACGTAAAAAAAAAAAAATACGTTTCCAATATTTTTTAATAATCTCTATGACGGACAAAAAATAAATTTTTAGTCATCATCCCTATTGTTCGAATGAAACGCTTGCTCGTATTCGCTTATACGAATATAAACATTATCTTCTAACCCAGACTAATTAATGTAATAACATAATCTTTCATCTCTCTCTAGATTCCCGCCGGTCAACGTGTGGGATAGAGAGGTCGTAACAAAGACGCACACGGCAGTTCAGTACAGTTTCCGCTGTCAATTGGAGTATCAGCTGCATATGATACAGGTATTGTATGCTGTTTGGGTTTTAACAGATTTCACGTAATAGCACAGATTAATACTTAAGGGACACTCCGCAAAATCATTAAAAAAAGCGACTCTTGCTACGACACAATAAAGTGCAATTTATGTCGCACAACGCTTATTACCTACAGTTATATTCACCTACAAGTTGCCTCTCTTTCTGTCGCGTAACTCTTATACCTTTGACTCGTTAGGGTTGTCTTTTACGACGCGGCGCGTGAGTGAGTATCGAACTAACGTGCTCCCCGGCCGCGCGCGGCAGCCCACACTGAACTGACCCAGTGAGATGAGCCCGCCGCGTACTTGTAGCTTCATACCTAAACTGCGGAGTGTCCCATCTGTATTAATCTGTGGTTATACAGGGTTACTTGTAATTCGACGTATTCCTTGCCGGATGTCATAGTAGGGTTAAAATGTAACAAATTAAGCCACTAAATGTTCTACCGAAATTCAGTTTTTTTTTTTGTAATTTTTGTATAAGAAAAATATAAATTACGAAAAATAAAATGTTAAATTAGTGATCTTTGCCAAAGTTTTGGGCATTTTTCAAATGGCATCAGCTATGATAATAACTTAAATTCCAGTAGAGTCGCGCCGTATAATCATTTTAGAATTGTATTTTTCATAAAAAAAAACAAAAAATCTAACTAACTCTGTTCGGATCAATCACCGAACAACAATAACATGTCAGCATAATTGTGACACCGCGCTTCGTGCCTTGTAATATTATGTACTAGCTGACCGGACAGACGTTGTCCTGTCCCAATTTCAATATTACCATGTAAACTCCACTTTCAGTTTTCCAGAATTTTCCAATTTTCCCGGCAACTTTTCCAATTTTTCTCATCGTTTAAACCTTCCCTGGACTACGCCAAACATTTCAAGACCAAAATCAGCTAAATCGGCCCAGCCATTCTTGAGTTATAAAATTACAACGAAAAGTGGCATTGATTTTTATAGATATAGATTACCTAAGTAAAAGTAATTAGTACGCTCTCTGACAGCATATCGGGCGCAACTCAATATCATCTTATTTATCTCATTAGTTTTAATAGTTATCCCATTTGGTACTGGAATCTCTTTAAAATCTTTAATATTAGTTTATATTTAAAACTCACCCCAACCCCGAACAAACTCAAAAACTATTTATTATTTTATTTGTTACTAGCTGACCCGACAGACGTTGTCCTGTCTTAGCTATGAATATTGTAATGTAAACGCGGGAAGTTAAAATAGTCGTTAAAGCGCCGTTTACACGGGGCAAGTTTCTGGAACGTTCAAGAGCAATAATTGCATGCCATAAAGCACGTTCAAGTTTTTTGACATTCAAGAACTGCATGAAGTGTTTACACGCGTGCGATTCCATAAAATGGCATGTACAATAATTGAATGCAAGTTTTGCCATTCAATAAAATCGCATGCGACTTACACCAGGCATTAAATTGACAGGCGATTATTGCATGCAAGTTTTGCCTAGACATGATATTTCATTAAATTTTATTGAACGCTTCTCAAGATATTTTTCAAGTTGTTCTTGATTTGATTTCTTGCCTCAAAATAGCAACAACGATTACCACACCCTCACTTACCGCACTCCTAGTTCAATGACAGCACAAATGTCAGATCATGCCAGAATTGAATGCGATTTTATTGTACGAGCAATTATTGTATGTACTGTGCGATTTTCTTGTACATGCTTATACCAGTTTTCAAAGTTGCCCGTATCGTCCAACAATATTGTACGTGTAGTTTAGACGGTGCCAGATATTTGCCTTTCAATTTTATGGTATGCCACAGGCAATAAAAAGCGCCGTGTAAATGGAGCTTTAGTTTTCTGAAATTTTCCAATTTTCTGTGAAATTTTCTTAATTTTTTCTTTTATTAGAACCTTCTCCTGACAGTAATAAACACAACAATAATAGAATTAGCGAAATTGTTCCATCCGTTCACGCGTGATGCGATGACCAAGGGAAATAGGGATTCATTTTTATATATACAGATATAGATTATTTGGAAGAATTTGGCTTCATTTATTATTAACGGGGCACCGAGCTTTTTTTACCCACAAACACGTTTTTATAACCGTTGTTTGAGGTAGTAAACAATTTAATTAAAATCTAGGAAAATATATCGCTATTATTGGGGATATATACTAGACAGTATACATGCTGGAAACACGATTTGATGAAGTTGGCTCGATAGAATAAATTCGCAAAGTTACCTCTTTTCGAGTAATTTTTTCCTCCATTTCGCTATTTTTGTATATAAATAAGTAATTTTTTAATAGTTCATTTACTAAAATAAAGTTCATGGATGACTGGAGCGTGTATACACAATAGTTTTTTATTTAAGAGCATTATGATGAAAATAACAACGAAAAACATTGAAAAAGTGCAAAAGTGTGGTTATTTTCTTTACTCTTTACACGTAAAGAGAAAGACAGAGACGAAGGAAAATGCTCGATGCGCCCTTAACACAAAAGGGATATTTTCCATGTTTACTGTTCTTGTATTTGAGTTCATTTGTTATTTTTGTAAGAATTAAACACGTTTTTCCCCCTCCCCAGTGCATAGTGTGCATGTGGACATATGCCCTGGACGCGTGCACACCGGAACTGCTCCTCCGCGCCGCCAGCGCGCTGCCCGACGCCGCCCAGCAGGAGAGAGCGCTCGACGCTCTCACACACCTACTCAAGACCAACGAGCTCGACGAGAATTGTTCGCTCGACGGTAAGTTTATAATAACTTATTTAAATCAAAAAGTGTGGTAGAGGAGCTCGTGACTAAGTAACAACAGCCGCACGGGTCGATCCATCAGGTTAAGCTACGTTTGCCGGGGTTGGTCACTGGATGGGTGACCATCTTTACATACCGAGACTCCTCCGTGCCTCGGAAAGCACGTTAAGCCGTTGGTCCCGGCTGTCATTCGTGGATCTTTGACAGTCGTTACGGGTCATCAAAAGCCCGAAAGTCTGACAACCAGTCTTGCCAAGGGGTATCGTATTTCCCAGTTACTGGGTTGTGGAGGTCAGATAGGGAAAGGCTAGGCAGTCGCTCCATGTGAAATGTGGTATTCAGCTGCATCCGGTTAGACTGGAAGCTGACCCCAACAGATTAATACAGATGGGACACTCCGCAGTTTAGGTATGAAGCTACAAGTACGCGACGGGCCCCGTCCGCGGGGCTAATTCAGTAGGTCGAAAGGTATAAGAGTTACGCGATAGAAAGAGAGGCAACTTGTAGTTGAATATAACTGTAGGTAATAAGCGTAGTGCGACCTGAATTGCACTTTATCGTGTCGTAGCAAGAGTCGCTTTTTATTTAAATGATTTTGCGGAGTGTGATGTCCCATCTGTATTAATCTGTGCCATGGCTAAGTTTTACGAACTATTTTCTTTCTCCCCCACAGGTATCGAGCGTTGCTGGACTTACCTATGCGCGATGTGGTCTGCCCTCAACTTGAGCTCACTAGAGGGCGCGGCTGTGGCTAGAGAACCTCTCCTGCACGCGTGCAGCGCGCTCGACGCGCTCGCACGTGCGTTGCACGCTGACGCGTCCGCTCTAACGCACATACTGCAGGTAACTTAACATGACATCTAAAACAAAATTCGTTATCTAGCCTAGTCTATCCACTTTAAGAAACAGTCATTGGTTCCATATCCATTCATACAAATGTTTTGTGTACAAGCCGTGTTTAAATAAAGTTGCTTTTTGTATACATTGATTCATTGAAGAAACCCTGCCCCTGTGGTTCTTTTGTTCTCGTCCAATAATAGAAAGTCGGAACGGCACAAAATATTTGCAAGAAAAAATTGACATTTCGTTCAATCATGAGTTTGGTTTTATTTCACTATTTCGTTATTTTCGGTTTTTAGCGTATCGTCATGCACATCTTCCTCGTACAGCTACCTGCGGCGGCGCATCTTCATAGCACATCTTACTCGCTCCGCTACACAGCTTAGCATTAGTGGAAACGGTCACATAAAGTCTAATTATTAATTCACCGGAGTAATCTGACGTTTACGGTGTTACCATTTTCTGATGAAAAGAAAATAGTGTTGTGACAAGAAGATCGACATCAATCACTCGCTCATTCATTCTTGTTACGTTCTAAATCAAATCACATTATTTTATTTATTTTAATAAGAAATCTCCCAGGTCAGTTTTGTTTAATCGATATGAAAATATTTGTAGTACCTTTAAAGGTCGATTCATGATGACTTTCAAAAAGCGAATTATTTAAAATGAAATAAAAATGCATTGAATTTATGTAGATAAACTTACTTACACTTACACCCTAAGTGTAAGTATCACAATCTTTTAAGGCGTCATTTACACTTACACCCTGTATGTATTATAATTAATTACTTTTTATAATAAATGTTCCTATTGACTTTGTGTGAATGAACTGAAGCACAAGGAACGAAACGCATCACTATTACAATAAATATGGCACCATTATTTTACAAAGTGACGGTAGCATCTGTCAGTTTACTCCAGTGAATTATTTTTTGACGACACGGTTGGCGCAGTGGTTGAGCGATTGACTGCTGCGCAGCATGTCGCGGTTTCGATTCCCGCACGGAACAAATATTCGTAAGACCTACAAGTATTTGTTCCGAGTCTGGGTGTTTTTCTATCTATAATATGTATGTATTTACAAAAAAAAAATGTATATAAGTAGTTTATCAGCCATCTCGTTACCATAACACAAGCATTAGGTTGCTTAGCTTGGGACTAGATGGCGTGGTGTGAAATATCCAAGGATATTTATTTATTTTATTTATTTAATTAGACTTCAGTTTCGTAGCTTAGATTTTACAATCTCGCAGCATAGCTGCATTGCACATCTCTTCCCCTTTTTTTTTTGTGGTTGGGAAATCATCAAATGACTTCTCCCGCTCTGGGTGGAGCGGAAGGGCGTGTCAGACTTTTACTGCCGCGTTCCTTCAGTTGCCTATACCAAGGCCACGGTATCTCCTTCGTACAACCCGCGACCCCGGCGGGTGGAAAAGCACCCTAAAAGTGGTTTTTGACTTCAAATACAAATCCTTCACCGTTACGTTTTTTTTCAGCAATCCGACCGCCAACAAGAACTAGGCCTCCTCCACGAAGCCGTGTGCAACAGTTGCGCGAGTCTGCAGCAGCAACTCAAGTCTGTGAGGAGACGTCTGCCGCCTGGGGTGATGCTGCACGCTGTGCTGGACGCTCAGGTTTGTGACCAGCTTAAAGGAGCTGCTACTGTTAGAGGATTGAGGCCGGTGAAATAACTGCAAACGTTTTTAGTGAAATATTTCAGCAAGTAGACATTTCATTAGATTTTTTTAAACATTTTTTCCAGCTATAAATTATCTTCCTATTTAGGGTTCCGTACCTCAAAAGGAAAAAAAACGGAACCCTTATAGGATCACTCGTGTGTCTGTCTGTTTGTCTGTCTGACTGTCTGTCCGTCTGTCACAGCCAATTTGCTCCGAATCTAATGGACCGATTAAGTTGAAATTTGGTACACATATGGATTTCTGTGACCCAAACACGTATGGCTAAAGTAAATAAATGAATTTTGAATATAGAGGTCACTTCTAGGGGGCAAATAAGAAAATGAAAAAAAAAAGTTTTGCAAAATGTACCGTGTGACATATCCAATGAAAGGTCTTCCTATGAGAGTCTCAAATATATTTTTTTATAATTTTAAAATAAACAGTTTTAAAGTTATTTAAGAAAATTGACGAAAATTGACCATCCCCCCCCCCTTATCTCCGAAACTACTGATCCTAAAATTTTGAAAAACATACAGAAAATAGTTCTATACCTGCAAATTATAGGAAAACCTATAAAAACTAACATGGTAAATCTCTCAATATTGCGAGTACAAACTTACATTTACTGTTAGAATGTATGGGAGAACATGTTTTGCAACTGTAATGTTAAGTTTGCTCTTGGGATAATTTCATCCCAACTACGGAACCCTTCATTGTGCGTAGTCCGACACGCACTTGGCCAGTTTTTTTTAAATATTATTTCCCTAATTTCGATATGTGCACATTATGAAGACTCACACTGTATAAGCTACAGACACCAGTTAATTTGCTTAGAGGTCATGTAGCTCTCATTGACGCTCACACTGTGAACGTCAATTTTACACTTATTTGTTGATGTTGTACTATTATAATGACATACAACCTTTTCTCTCCTCCAGCTGGTAGAGCGTCTCCGCGGCGAGTGCGCCAGTACCCTCTGGCGCTGTTCCCGCGCCACATGGCTGGCTGCGCGCGCCGCCTGCGCCTGCGCAGCCACGGCCGGCGAGCGAGCCGACGGCGCGCCGCTACCGCACAGTACGCTGCTTACCTTGTGGGCTGCAGCTGTCGATAAGATATATCAACAGGTATGTCATAATATAACTCCGAAACCCCTCTGTGCCTCGGAAAGCCGTTGTTTCCGCCGTCATTCGTTGATCCTTGACAGTCGTCACCAGTCTGTCTAAACGGCAAAGGAAAATATCTTGAGAAAACCAAAAATTCAAAGACACGTGATATCTGTCATGGGTTGACCGGTGGGCAGTAGAGACTATAAATGGATGATACTATTTCACCTATTCTCTGAAGGGTTAATCTGTCGCGTGCCTAGAAACAACTAAAAAGCCATTGTCTCGCGTAGATCCACGTTTCCGGCAGTCTACTTGCTAAGCAGAGCCTACCCCATTTCATTAATCATGTTTGAGTTGGTACTTATTATATCGGGTGTCCCAAAATTTACGCAAAATTTGAATGAAATAGATAACACACGTCGTGTTTCTTTTGCTATTCCATACATAATCCTTTTTTTTTTTGTGGATGGTAAATCATCAAATGACTTCTCCCGCTCTGGGCGGAGCAGGAGGGCGTGTCAGGCTTTTACTGACTAAAACCCACCCGTGTTCCTTCAGTTGCCTATGCCAGGGCCGCGGTATCTCTTTCGAACAACCCGCGACACCGGCGGCTCCATACATAACTCTAAGCCTACTTTTACTATGGAAACAAACCTGAAGTCGCGAAAAAAAAGTTGCTCTTCCCTACATTTTGTCGAGTTAAGTATGCGAACTGAAATATAAGGAACAGCTGATATTTTTTTCGCGATTTCAGGTTTAGTCCCATAGTAAAAGTTATTTATAATGATGAGTACAATGACCCCTTAAAAGGATATCGGTGATACGCTCTATACTATAATAAAATTAATGCCACAGATTAATACAGATGGGACACTCCACAAAATCATTTAAATAACAAGTGACTTGCGTGCAATTCAGTTCCCGCAACGCTTGTTACCTACAGTTATATTCACCTACAAGTTGCCTCTCTTTCTATCGCGTAAGTCTCCTGCCTGTCTTCTTTTACGACGCGGCGCGTGAGTGAGTATCGAACTAACGTGCTCCCCGGCCGGTGCGCGGCAGCCCACACTGAACTGACCCAGTGAGATGAGCCCGCCGCGTACTTGTAGCTTCATACCTAAACTGCGGAGTGTCCCATCTGTATTAATCTGTGTTAATGCCTTACCATTACAGGACGACCACGGCCCCGTGCGCACTATCAAGCACTCGCTGGCCGGGGTGACGGCAGACGTCAATAAGTTGGCAACGTTCGCGCAGGACAAGGAGTACGACATGATGTCGCTCACTAATGTGCAGTCGGACAAGGTAACATTGTAAACCTATCTCCTTTGAAATAAGAAAGAGAAGATTTCGCGTTTATCCAACTTCAAAAAATACAAATACAAAAATCTTTATTGCAACAATAAGTGTTAATTTCATGTGCAAGCCCTGTTTCCCAAACTAGCGTGAGCTGTATGTTGGGAATCAGATCCTTCCAGATAAATATGTCGAGCTAAAGTGTTACAATCATAACTTATAATAATTTATCTATTAATTAAGTTTATAACCAAAAGTTTACAATCTGCGAACTAAAAAATAGTGTGTGTGTGTGTGTGTGTGTGTGTGTGTGTGTGTGTGTGTGTGTGTGTGTGGGTGTGTGTGTGTGGGTGTGTGGGTGTGTGTGTGTGTGTGTGTGTGTGTGTGTGTGTGTGTGTGTGTGTGTGTGTGTGTGTGTGCATGTTTGTGGGTATGGGAGTGCGTGTGTGTATGTGGCAATGTGAGAGTGGGTTTTGTGTTTGTGTTAAAAAAGGAGAAGGATTCTTTTTTGTTCGGCTATTTTCGTCAAAAATGGGCCGATATAAAAAAAAAAAATAATCTTGTTTCGGAAATGAAGTGATGCATGCAGACCGATGACTGCTTAAAATACTCACAATAGAAAATACAACAAAAAAAAACAAAAAAATAAAAGAAGCAAATTAATTTTAACAACATTATATTCTTTCAAGTTTATTTTGACACCTTCTCCCCCCCGAGTCCGTCTGTCTGTCAGTCTGTCAGTGCCCTTTTTCTCAGGAGCGCGACGTAGGTCTATGGTCCCTTGGAGCTCTAAAAATATCAAGCTTCTAAGGCAACGCAATAAAAAATTTCGTGCAATTGTCGCATGACTGGATATTTTGATACTCGCAAGTAAATCAAAACCTATAGGGTACTTCCCGTTTTCCTACAATCATGAAATTTGGCAAGAAGCAAGGTCTTACAGCATAACTAATATAAAGGAAAAAGTACGAAAAAAGTGAATTTGTAATTTTATAACATAAAAAAATTTTTTTTTTTGGCATTACAATGTTGAGTTTATTTTTGGGATAAATTCATTCCAACTGCGGAACCTAGGTCCTCGTTTATACAGGGTGAAATTGAATAAATGCGACAAAATTTAAGGGGGTGTTCTACGCATCAATATGAACAACTTTTACTATGGGACCAAACCTGAAATCGCGAAGAAAAAATCAGCTGTTCAGTACATTTATGTTCGCATAATTCGTCAAAATGTACTGAACAGCTGATTTTTTTTCGCGATTTCAGGTTTGGTCCCATAGTAAAAGTTGTTCATATTGATGCGTAGAACACCCCCTTAAATTTTGTCGCATTTATTCAATTTCACCCTGTATACACCAATATTACTTACTAAGTTTCCATTTTATTTTTGCAGCCAATCCCACCGGTTGTGATCCGCGCCCAGTTAGTGAAGAAGCAGTTGGAAGAGACGAAGAGTCTCACCATCAAGTTGGAGAACAAGGAAGCTGATATTAGGGAACTTAGGAAGGCGCTCAAGGTAACCTAATATTTATTTTATTTATTTACTACTAGCTGACCCGACATTTCCATCACCAAAATAACTGACGTCACTCGGAAAGCTGCCACGCTTAAATGGAATTGGGCTGGACACATCTGCCGCATGTCCGACGATCAAATGGAACAAACTTACGAGCCCAGTGGGTCCCCCTTTATGGCAAACGGCATCGCGGCAGGCCCAGACGGAGATGGCGAGATGAGCTGGACTCCTTTGATAAAGATTGGTTCTTGGCAGCTCTGGACAGAGAGAGGGGGAAAGAGAGTAGGCAGGCCTTTGCCCAGCTGTGGGACAGTTATGGCTAGTAAAAAAAAAAAAGCTGACCCGACAGACGTTGTCCTGTATCAATTTAATTTCCCGAATTTTCCAATTTTCCCGGCAACTTTTCCAATTTTTCTCACCGTTTAAACCTGGATTACGACAAACACTTCGAAACCAAAATCAGCTAAATCGGCCCAGCTGTTCTCGAGTTTTAGCCAGACAAACGAACAGCAATTGATTTTTATTATATATACTGATTGTAAGGGACAGCCCTCCACAAACTGATAGGGTGAATTCAGTATGTCATACTAAGATGACCGATACATGAAATTTTTTCAGGAATGTTATGGGAATCCAATAAACCTGATTTGTTTGTGTTTTTGTGCACAAATCGGAGCGTCTATTACTGGTTGGGAGGGGAAGGTAATAGGTGTGCGGTGACTTCGATGAACTCTGTAGCTAGACAGAAAGTGAACAGCTGATTTCACGCGTCGTTCGTTAAGAGTATTTCTACATCCATTGCTGGTTTTTTGTTTTCAGTTTTGTTTTTGCTGTTTTTTTACATAAATGGAGTGCTGCGAACACACAATGTCATTTTACATTGAAATAATGAAAATGTAACTGAAAAAAATATTTAATAAAAATGAAAATTTTCCTGAGAAAATTTTCGGTGGAATATGATTCAAATTGAGGAGCTGAATGCACCCTGTTAGTTTGCGGAGGGCTGTCCCTTACACCCTGTATAGACCAGCGACTCGGCCCTGGGGGCCTACTCCCTAAGTCCGCCCGTCTTTCCGTCCGTCCGTTTATCCGTCCGTCTGACATTACGATCCATCAAAACAAGAGTAAAAGTTAAATTTTTCGGACGGGAAAAACACATCGGTAGTAGGGACAAATGGCAAATCATGTTGTCATTCATACTTCGTTCGGGCCCCGAATCCATCCGTAGATGATACGGAGTAAGAAACGCCCGTAACGAAGTCCGAAACTACGGGCTTCGTGCTTAGGGAGTAGGCCCCCTGCTTCGCACGGTTTTTACGACTTGACAAAACATGAAGGTTTCTTATTTGATATAAGTTAAATATTAATGTATTATACATATAAACCTACCGGAATAATTTCTCTAAATGATGGGGAAAACCGCATCAAAATCCGTTGCGTAGTTTAAAAGAAAAACGCGGCCCGCGGCCCCACAGACAAACACAAAAAGCGACTTTATTGTATAATAACTTAATAAGTAATAGACAGTGAAAGTATATTGACTTATATAATGATCTCAATTACAGGCAAAACAAGAAGAATTATCGGAGATGACGATCCGTCGCGAGCTCGGAGAACGCAAGCTCTCCACCGCGGCAAGAGACGCCGAATTAAGAGCAGAACAACTGACACGGCGACTGGAGGACGCACATAACCAGCTTAAGAGGTCAGTCACTTTCAACTTGCACGCACTACACTCATAGCTCGTATTAGCCCTTTATAACGCCATGTGGGAGTCCTAAATATAAAATATATAATATATATTTAGTTTTATTTTGACATTTAATAAATACTAGGTACGCCAGTGGCGCATAATATACAATTTATACAGGGTTACAGGTTAAGTCGACCTAAACCCTTTAAGAGGTGGTAGTTTCCATCATTCCTGACTGATTTGACTATGGAACCCCATACCCCAAACTTAACCATTCTCAAGTTATGGGACTTTGAAGTTTTTTTTATACAAATCCAGATTTTTTTGTCTTTTGTCCCCTTTTTTTGTGTTTTGTACCTCTAATGTTTTTGTTTTTGTATTTTTTGTGTAGCAGATTAGTTGCTTCATTATTTTAAATACAAAAACTGCAAGTAACTGTACCAACTGAGTCATATTAGACGATTGATTGTTAAAAAAATAAATAAATTTGTGGAAAGTTTTTTATTCTTTGTAAGATATTTTTAAAAAAGTCTATGACAGTTATGCTGCAGATGTGCTTAAAAATATCTACGGTTCTTCAGCTTTCCGATAAGGTATAATTTGCTACGGTGTTATCAGGATTCTCGGAAAAATCATCGATGAAAGACTCCCAGGTAATAGCAAAAATAACGGCATTTCGTAAAGTTGCTCGCAGCGCCTATTGTCCTGCATTCTGAGGTCCTGCGAAATAGGGGCGGACATGTGGAACATGTACTGTAAAAGGAATAATAAACTTTAATTGTTGCCTATTTGGATTGTTTTATTTTGTTTTCTGACTAAAGTAAAATTTGATGCTTAAGTATCGTTATTTTTTACTACTACCTGGTAGCATATCATCAATGTTTTTGTTAAAAAAATCCAATAATACCCTGTTGTATTATACCTTATCGGAAAGCTGAAGAACCGTAGATATTTTTAAGCACACCTGCAGCAAAACTGTCATAGACTTTTTTTAAAATATCTTACAAAGAATAAAAAACTTTCCACAAATTTATTTCTTTTTTTAACAATTAGTCGTCTAATACGACTCATTTGGTACAGTTACTTGCAGTTTTTGTATTTAAAATAATGAAGCAACTAATCTGCTACACAAAAAATACAAAAACAAAAACATTAGAGGTACAAAACACAAAAAAAGGGGACAAAAGACAAAAAATCTGGATTTTTATAAAAAAAACTTCAAAGTCCCATAACTTGAGAACGGTTAAGTTTGGGGTATGCGGTTCCATAGTCAAATCAGTCAGGAATGATGGAAACTACCACCTCTTAAAGGGTTTAGGTCGACTTAACCTGTAACCCTGTATACATAAGCCTTCCGGAAGAATCAGTATGGTTTTAGTCTCCGTTTGGATTTGAAACTCGCCCAAATTGAAACTTAGTTTGGATTTATGTAATAACTGTTAAATATTACAAACTGGTGCGTGTAATAAAACGATATGCCTCGAGAATCAGTTTTAAACAATGTAGATAAATTGTCGATTACAAACTCTAAGTATGATAAATCGATGTCTCGAGAATCGGTTTTTAAAGCAGCCGATTTTTTTTCCCCATCACTACACAAAGTAAGTCTAAGAAGTCCGTTTGGACAGCTGTCAAAATACTTTGTGTAGTGATGGGGAAAAAAAATCGGCTGCTTTAAAAACCGATTCTCGAGACATCGATTTATCATACTTAGAGTTTGTAATCGACAATTTATCTACATTGTTTAAAACTGAATTTCTCTTAAAAAAATCGTTTTTAATATGTGTTTCTTTGTTTATTTTTTGCTACCGTGCCATTGATTATTTTTCAGTTTATATGTTGTTGTGTCATAAAGAGTTAGGTTGGTCCCATGGAGAAAGTTGTTCAGTTTATGGTCTGGACCGCACCAGGACATTGGACCACACCTTTCTGATGATAGAAAACATAATAATTAATCTCTCTCTCTCATTCTAGAAAAGAGAAAGAATTCGAAGAGACAATGGACCATTTGCAACAAGACATCGACTCTTTGGAGACAGAACGCGGCGCGCTCAGAGACAAACTCAAGTTATACGCCAAGAGAGGCGGTACGCATCATGGTATGTATACTTCGTATGTTTTTACATAACTACCCAAAGAGGAGTGTAATGTTTTCAGGGTTCATGTATGTTTATGAGTTTCTTTATTCTACCTTAACTTTTTTGTTAAATACAGGGTGTAAGGAACAGCCCTCCGCAAACTGATAGGGTGAATTCAGTATGTCTTACTAAGATGACTGACTGGTACGTGAAATTTTTTCAGGAACGTTAAGGGAATCCAATAAACCTGATTTGTTTGTGTTTTTGTGCACAAATCGGAACGTCTATTACTGGTTGGGAAGGGTAGGTAATAGGTATGCGGTGAGTTCGATGAACTCTGTAGCTAGATAGAAAGTGAACAGCTGATTACTCGCGTCGTTGGTTAGAGTATTTCAACATCCATTGCTGGTTTTTTTTTTTGCAGTTTTTTTTACATAAATGGAATGCTGCGAACACACAATGCAATTTTACATTGAAATAATGAAAATGTAACTGAAAAAAATATTGAAAAAATGAAAATTTTCCTGAGAAAATTTCCGGTAGAATATGATTCAAAATGAGGAGCTGAATGCACCCTGTTAGTTTGCGGAGGGCTGTCCCTTACACCCTGTATGTATCTATACTAGAAAGGTTTAGGTACTTAAATAAAGGTAAACAATCTTGATGTGTCTTTTATCTTTTTTATTTTAAAACCTCTGTTTAAAAATAAAATGCAACTAAAAACCAATGTAAATACAACAATAATGATTACTAAATCAATTGAACCATTAGTTTAAGCAGTACTTTATTTGTTTAGTATGTGTTTGTGTAAAAAGTCACATCAAGTTTGTTTACCTTTATTTTACCACCTGAACCTTTCTAGTATAGTTAATGGTGCCGATTCTGTTGTGCACAAACTAAGCTCAATTTAGGCTATTGCTAGCTTTTTCTTTCTAATAAAACAAGAAAGAGACGGACGTAAATTAAAGCTGTCAAATTTAGTTGAACTAATATTTCCATACAGATTTAGACGACACGTAAAAACATGTCGACTAAAAACACGGTGAAGCGCAAGGCGTACACTAGTTTGACATTTCTAACTTAGTTCATAGCTATAGCCGTCCTTTTCTCGCGCTGCCTGTTAGTAAAAGATAGCGATTCTATAATTTTGGTTTAGTTATTGAACAAGAGAATCGGCACCAATGTAGAACTTATCTTAGTGGTTTACAGGGAAAAGTTGTATGGGAAGTGGTCTGTGGACCAATGGTGATGTAGTTAGAATATTTTATAGTTTATGGCTAAATCTGCTAAAATGAGGAATCGAACAAAAGAGGCCGCGAAATTCAAAATTTAGTACATTTTCTTGCGGTCCCTTACCTTACCTTACAAGTTCTTAACTTCCAGTTCTCAATTCAAATAACGGGTGTTAGACCGTTTGTTTCTTTTCTCATAGTTTCAGATTTCGCCGAGATTACTTCATAAATTGAGCCTTATAAATAACTGGGACTATTCTACCTAAAATCTAGAAAAAAAGATTTAAATCATTCCGATTTGTCGTGTTTTCGGAATGGTGAGATATAATATTATCATTTATAAGACTTTTTATCTAAATTGTATTGTTTTCTCTTATAGAATTGGCGTTTTTGAGTAAGATTTGAATGAGGTTTCAGTCATTTCGGGCTTGTTGTAAATGGAACTTAAAATTTTACGTTTTAAAATCACTTTTTCGTACTCGCCAGTTAAGGCAATTTTTTTTTCATCTACGAACCCGCACTGGGCCCGCGTGGTAGATTACAGCCCACTCCCTCTTTAGAGAGGAGGCCTGTGTACACACGGCTACACATCAAGCTATACATTTCCAGTATACCCTGACCTCTCACTGTAAGAAAATCCTATACAATGCGAGATCAGATTATACTGGAAAGGTCTTGATCTGTAGCCGTGCGTACCAGCAGTGGGAACATTCTATGCTGATTATATTAAGACTATTTTTAACCAACATCTAAAAAGGAGGAAGTTATGCGGTCGGTGGGTTTTTGTATGGAAAAATTATTATGTAAAGGGTAAAAAATACTCGAATAAACCATAATATCCAGACTTACTCATGCCCAAGGCCCATTTTATTTGTACATCACTAATCTTAGTGATTTATTAAGTAGTAACAAATTATCGATCAAGATTTCATGTGACAATATTAATACCGGGTGTATCAGAAAGGTGAGGCACAAATCATCAAACTGAACAACTTTCTCCATGGGACCAACATCGCACTACACCCTTAGGTAATACGGGCTGTTATCCGCAACTCCACGACAATGCGCGTATTTTGCGTATGAAAACGAAAAAAATTAATAATAAAAAAACACTACACCCTTAAATTTGACCAAACCTTTCTCCTCTCTTGAATGTTTTGAAACAAAATTACAAGTAACAGTTTAAATTCCATTTACAACTAAAAATAATAATAAAACGCTTTCATTTCAGAATGTTGTTGGTTAAATACATAACTGAATGTTTCGATTATCATAACAAGGATGTTACATTTAAGAAAACATTGTGTAATAATAAATTTCAAGGTGCTTTCAATTGTAATAACTCATAATGTGTGACAAATACAGTGTGTAAGTGTAAACAGTGGCAATCTTTTAAGGGGTCATTGTACTCATCATTAGGAACAACTTTCACTATGGGACCAAACCTGAAATCGCGAAAAAAAAACGCGTTCCCAACATTATGCGAACAGAAATGTACTGAACATCTGATTTTTTTTTCGCGATTTCAGGTTTGGTCTCATAGTAAAAGTTGTTCATAATGATGAGTACAATGACCCCTTAAAAGATTGCCACTGTTTACACTTACACCATGTATAACGCACAGTTGTCAAATTTCCTTTCCTAACAATATTTTGCACGTCATCAGTACAAACAACGAAAATCGTTCTTATTGGTACGTAATAAGGTTAGTTATAGCCTTATGCGCCTCCCACACGTGCATGCTTGACCATAGTTTTGCTTACGCAAGTGTATCGCATGAAAAGACTGAATATATGTAGACATGTTACCACATGCACAGATTAATACAGATGGGACACTCCGCAGTTTAGGTATGAAGCCACAAGTACACGGGGCTAATTCAGTAGGTCAGAAGGTATAAGAGTTACGCGATAGAAAGAGAGGCAACATGTAGTTGAATATAACTGTAGGTAATAAGCGTTGTGCGACCTGAATTGCACTTTATTGTGTCGTAGCAAGAGTCGCTTTTTATTTAAATGATTTTGCGGAGTGTCCCATCTGTATTAATCTGTGCCACAAGGTGCAGATATATTTGCTCAGTTCTATTTTCGGACCAAAATGGCACAACATGTTTTTGACAAGTCTTTTACAAGACTTATAACAAGTATCACAAGTTGTATAGGACATCCACCTTTTATACATTACACCTTTTTGTACTCTTTCTAAATGAAATTATAGATTAGATTGCTGAGAGTAGATTGCTGTCTGAAATGGTCTCAAAAGACCATTTCAGACAGCAATCTACATGGTCTTCACATCATCCGATTATGTCTGGTTTAAAAGAGACTGTGACGTCTGAGTTTGTTTCGGCCTTTCTTCTCAGAGTAGTCAGATAGGAAACGCCGACCTCATCTAGTTTTTAAAATATGATTGACGTGTAATAGTTATTTATGCAACTGACGTATAATAAGGGGTATTAAAACACGAATGTGGGTTTAGATGGATGGTGTGGATAAAAGTGTTTAAATACACCCATGCTATAAATTATCTATAAAAGTTTCTGAAACAGTTAGCTTATTGCCAACATTAAAACAGCCAGTGTCATAGTAACCATGGTAACCATAATAGTATCCAAACGGGTGCTTTAATGTTGTACTGATTTTCATAATGCAACTCGTTTTCAAAAAAAGAACATTGTAATGCACGCGCGTTTCACTACAACAGCGCCGTAATTTAAAAAAAGAACTTATTCGAATTCACGTCGTATACTATGACGCCGGCCGCCATGTTCGATACGAGTATTAGTATTGCAAAAAATTGTTTCAGAACCTTTTATAGAGGATTGATAACATGGATGTAGATAAAGTCTTGTATGCAACTGTACATAATTAGGTATTAAAACACTCATGTGATACTATTGACGACACGGTTGGCGCAATGGTTGAGCGATTGACTGCTGCGCAGCATGTCGCGGGTTCGATTCCCGCACGGAACAAATATTTGTACGGCCTACAAGTATTTGTTCCGAGTCTGGGTGTTTTTCTATCTATAATATGTATGTATTTACAGAAAAAAAAAATGTATATAAGTAGTTTATCAGCCATCTCGTTACCATAACACAAGCATTAGGTTGCTTAGCTTGGGACTAGATGGCGTTGTGTGAAATGTCCAAGGATATTTATTTATATTTATTATTTATTATTATCACACTCGGCTTCGTCTCGTGTAATAAACCCACATTCGTGTTTTAATACCCCTTATTATACGTCAGTTGCATAAATAACTATTGTACAAACCTACTTACAGAAAATAAATCATTTATCATTTATCATTTGAAAATAGAGTATAATTTCAATTGAAGGCACCTTTACATAACATACCTCAATATATAAACTATACATAGAACTACATAACAATTTATATGTGCGTACAGCGCTGCCTCCGCCGGCGGTCCGAGAGTACAGTAAGAGTCATAGCTTGATACCCGCATGCGTTCCCTTTGCAAAGACATATTTCTTAAATTATTACTAGTATTATCACGATATACTTCCCTATAAGTACAGAAATAAGTTGAAAGTATGCAGAGTAATTATGTTTTTTAGCTCAAGAACCCTTGTATTTATTGTAATAATTACTATCTTCATGATTATTATTTTATTTATCTGTGGTGGGCAGAACTTACAACTTTTTAAAACATGTTTTCATGTTTAAAAACACATGAATACGTAAATTGTTTTTGTTTAAAACTGTTGTAGGAATAATCGTATTAAAAGAATAATCTTAGAAGAATTTAATTCTATATAATAGAACCAAACAGCTTTATAAAAGAACAAGAAATTAAAGATGACAAGAATAGATTAATAAGTACAAACCATAACTTTTTGTACACACCTAATAAGTATGAATATACAACAAAAACAAAGATGGAAACTAAATATTTTTGATTTTATTTAAAAAGTGTTTTTTTTTATTCAGAATGGTTTTTGTTGCATAGCCTACTGTCGATAAAGCTCTGGTTAAACTGGAGCGAGTCGGATGCGGGACGAAATGCGCTCGCGCCGGTTATGTCATTAGCATCATCAATACAACTCTCTAAGTTAGAAATTGGCCTCAAATGTTATGATTTCCATTCAATGGGGTAAGTTAAACAGAGAGCTGTATTGATGATTTTAATGAGTATAATTCTGTACCTAAATATACAGGATGTAAGTGTAAACAGTGGCAATATTTGAAGGGGTCATTGTAATAGGAATCATAATAGGATAATATTATGAATAATATTTTAAAATATTATCCTATTATGATTCTACCAAAGTGGCCGTTTTAGCCCCCGTGATGCAACCTGCAAATTGCAAAAAACTTAAGAAAATTAAAATTTCGCGGGCTACCTTTCTTTTGCCAAAGCGCTTTCAATGCGAAAAAATCCGGTTACTTGCGAGCGGACACTCACTCTTGCGAGTATCTCTGTTAAACGTTAGAAAGAGAGACTATTCATGATCATGAGATAAGGCAAAATTTATGCCTTGAAAGAGTAAGAGATATGAACATGCTTTAGCCAAAGTTCTGCTCACACCAAAAGAAACAATAATCGTGAAGATAAATTAAAACAAAATATAAATCAATTGGCTGGTTTTACATCAAAATTAAATTAAAATCAAAATTTTAGCGGTGGCGACGCCTGTGGCCGCTCCCAAAGAAGCTATGCGTAAGATATGCTGAGATATAAATTATATCATTCGGTGTCGCATGAGCTTTATTTTTTTTGGTTTTTGAGTGTCTTCGCACTGAGCGTTGACGTCGCGTAGACTCTGCGTAAATGATGCGTACCCGTTACGTAAAAGTTGCGTACCCGCTGCGTAGACGTTACCTAAAATGCATACGCAGTGGTAGCGTCGTGTAGTCGTGATTGTATCAATAATACGTTATCTTGACTCAGCGTTAGCTATGTACACGTACGACAAGCTCCTACGTTGGTTCAACACCAGATGCGAAGGCATTCTTAGAGTTTTTTTTTGTCAACGATTATTTTATTTTACGTTCTTGTTTATGTAGTAATGATTAGGTAATATTTTTGAGTCTGAATCACAATATGAATGTTAATTCCAAATTTAAAATCGGCTTTGGTAACTGTTTAACTCTAAATGCAATGTCATAATTTTCATTTTTCTCACTTGTTTTATAACGAAAAAAAAAAATATAAACATAAACCTAATAAACTAACGTTTGATTCAGATTCAAAAATAATTAATTAGAAAAAAGTTACATATAAGTAAAGGGAATGCGTCCTAAAAATAAGCTTTCAAAAACAATGTGACTAATTATTTTATTTTAATTTTTATTAATTTTTTATCAATAATGTGTATGTGCATGATTGTACATGGATATTGTCTACTTACGTTTCTGGCTCTTATGTTAAGTTGAAAGTTGCGCAACTGTTGCCCCACTTTTTTAGTTTTTTTTTTAAATAAAAGTATTCATCACTATTACTAAGGGGTATCGTTTACCCAGTATCTGGGTTCCGAAGAAAGCCGACTCCCACATAGGAAGGAAAAGGATATGCAGATGATGATAATTAAAATCTAGTTTTAAGAAGCAAATAAATTATTTGATTAAAAAAAAAGAGTTCATTCGTATCTATGGTTGCTTGTCGCAAAATAAACCAAAATGCTATTAAGAGAGGGTAAATATATTTTCGATTCAAAAATTTTTCGAATTTACATTTACGTCGTGCATTTGTGCTACGGACTCAGATCCGAGGTCGGATTAATCACCACCATCATCCTTTCAGCCGAAAGACGTCCACTCCTGGACATAGGCCTCCCCCAAGCACCGCCACTTCGACCGGTTCTATGCTTCCTGCATCCAGCAGATTCCTGCGTCCTTCACAAGGCCATCGGTACACCTGGTGACATGCCATTCAATCACAAATAAACCCAAGAGAATGTAATGTAAAGTTGCCCAACAGTAGCGCAACTTAACTTCAACAATATGAGCCATAACTTAATATTTATTTAACAATAACTTTTTATACCTGTGCTTTTTCATAAACTCCATGTATGCTGATCAATGTATTAATACATACATTTTGGGATTGAAAGGTCGACGTAGATATTTTCAATTGATTTCCTAAGAATTTCCATCTTTATACTTCTAAACGTCACGATTGATTACTTACCTAAAATATTTATTTTAATTTTCAATCGTCTTTTTTCTGCTTCCTGTTGAGTTCAAGCAAGAGAATAGTTCGTGGAATACAAAATAAACGATTTGAGTATGAGTAGTTATAGGATGTCAAAACACGGTCCACAGAATAATATCTGCTTTTTAGTTGTTGACAATTTGCATCAGGTAATCCCACCTGGATGGTCTACCAGCAAACATTCAGCTTATCACAGTCAATAGCTGGATGGATGACCATCTTTACATACCGAGACTCCTCCGTGCCTCGGAAAGCACGTTAAGCCTTTGGTCCCGGCTGTCATTCGTGGATCTTTGACAGTCGTTACGGGTCGTCAGAAGTCCGAAAGTCTGACAACCAGTCTTAACAAGTATTACCCGGTTACTCGGTTGTGGAGGTCAGATCCGACGCCAATATAGTTGGGAAAAGGCTAGACAGCTGGGGCTGCAGTCTCGACTTAGATAGCGATCGCTTTATGACCGAATTCGGTCGCAAAATCCTAAGGGAGTCAAAATTCCTTGATAAGCATATGATAATTTTTTCGTGCTTATCAAACAATTTTGATACTTTTCCTTCGTTAAAGTCGTCAGTCTATCTAATCGTTCATAAATTCAGTGTCTGTGGATCGTTTGACATACTCTTAAGTTCATTAACTTCTTATAAAATTATGCTACGTCGATCTCTCACTCCCGCGCATCCATCACCCCTTCTAGAACGTTCAGTAACTAACAGTGATAAAAATGATACAGAAGAAACCCCGGTGAAGGTGACGGCGGGCGTCGTCGTCGGAGAGGTCAATGAGGCGCTGCAGCATCAGATCAAGGTGTTGAGCTGGTGAGTGTCACTTTAGCAGTAAGAAAAAAAAAAATGGTTTATTAGTAAAACAAATTTAAAAATAAACAAAATTTTTGATTGGACCCTCCTTTTAGGCACATAGAGCCTGTATTAGGAGAGTCCGCTCTTCCATATCAAGACGTGTTATTACAAAAATCAAAACGTATAATTTATAAACTAAAACTACATACTTAAATTAAAATTTAACATAAAATAAATTAAATGTGTATTATGTGTTGGTGTATGTGGGTGTATGTGGGTGTATGTGTGTGAGTATAAGTGAGTGAAAGTGTAGCCTGTAGGTGTGACTGAGAGTACATGAGTGTGAGGGTGTGTATGTGTCAAGGTTTCAGAAGTGTTTCGGTTTCATTGTAGGTAAGCGTTTGTATCCATTCCATTATATTTTTTTTACTATCACAGTAGTTTTTGGGATAAATGAAGATGTATTTATTAATTTTATTATATAACGCAGCAGATCGTTTACTAAACTGCATACTGGCAAGCAAAGTCCTTGTGCTAGGGATTTTTAATATTATATCTTTCCTTGAGAAAATCATTGATTTTACCACACTAACATGAGTAACGGGCTAACTTTGCACTAGTGGTACTTTTTCCCAGGAAGAATGCTTAATGAATTCAAAGCCCGCCGGTATACGATACGTGTACGAATATGAGTTGATTTACCATTTCTTGCCCGTTTTCCTTTATAAAATCTACCCCCTGGTACAGTCAGCAACAAAAGTCGATTATCACTTGAGTTTTCTAAATCTTAATTATTGAGAAAAATACTTAATTAAAATCGAAACAGATGAAACTCTTATCTAATAAATAAAATGCTAAAAAGCGGGTTGTCGAATCATTTTGTGTTAATTTAGATGATGTCAAAAAGAGTAGCAGTGTTAACCGACTTCTGTTGCTGACCGAACAAGCAATTTGTTAGAATTTTTAGCAAACTTGCCGACTCCTTGACCGTTGAAAGGAAAAGGGGAAGTAGTTTTGAAAAGCCACATCAAAGCTCCTTAATGTCACAACGACGACATGACATTATGGCCTATATTTATTTTAAAACTAAAGTAAAATGTTGTTTTTGTTCCTACAATTCGTTTCAAAGACTGGCCCCGATGAACTCAAAAACTTTTCTTCCTAGTAACTGAAATTCTAATTATTATAAGTAAATGCACTTATGAAACGTCAGAAGCGAGAAGAACATGAAACTCCACGGTTACAAGCCCCGCAATATTAGTAGGTAATTTAATTAAAATATTTATAATTAAATATATATGTATATTGTCCGACGTGGATCCGGCTCGAAGGACCAAAAAAAATGTACGACGTGGTCTGGTCTATACACTTTGCTCAAGCGTACGATGATTGTTCTGTACACTTGTGATGATAGAAACCCGGGGATGAAGAATTAAACCGCCCGTGTTGAGTGTGATTTATTTTACTTAGCCAGTACACTAAATGATCGCGCTTATGCAAACGCTGATGTAGCTTAACCTACTTAACCGTGCACCGTACATATATAATATAATTTATATACCTATAATCCTAGGTTATTAACTTTTTTGTTGTCTATCTTTTTGTTAACTGTACTTTTTTGCGGTGAATGACGTCACGCAGCTGTTATTGTGACAAGGTTCCATCGCAATATCAACGTGCTGGGCTTGTACTCTTCTTAAAACAATTTGCTTTTACAATGTCTTCAAATTACTCAGTTGATAGGTACAATGACAATTGTACCTATCAACAATATACAGGGTGACTTTGAAAACATGCGACAAAATTTAAGGGGGTGTTCTACGCATCAATATGAACAACTTTTACTAAGGGACCAACATCGAAATCGCGAAAAAAAAATCAGCTGTTCAGTACATTTATGTTCGCATAATTCGTCAAAATGTACTGAACAGCTGATTTTTTTTTCGCGATTTGGAGTTTGGTCCCATAGTAAAAGTTGTTCATATTGATGCGTAGAACACCCCCTTAAATTTTGTCGCATGTTTTCAAAGTCACCCTGTATATATACAGGGTGGAGAAGACAATACGACAATAAATGAAAACACGGACAATACTAGTTCATAGGAATAATTTTAAGCTATCAAAAAAGTCCTGATATCGAAAATAAAAAAATAAAAATTTCTAACAAACTAAATGGCATAAAACTAGAAACGAAATAGAACACCATTAATAAATATTGGTTCACTAACCTGTCGTAAAAGCGGCAACAGCGCGCAGTCCTGTAGCGACTTGATCTTTTGGCGCCATTCAATTAATGCTCAGTAAAATTACACTGAATCACAGATTATTACCTAATCAAATAATCAGGTATCTCTCACCCGCGTGTTATTTATTAATCAAATTATTAATCACGATCTGGATCACTGTTCAATAACTTGGCTATAGGTATGATAGTCACTAAATTAAAATCAAAATCATGTTGGCGTACTCCGAAGCTGTGTAATTGTAACGAGGCATGATTATTAAAAAAAAAACACGAAAACAATAAAAACTAAGCGTCTAATTTCGCACAATTCACTTAACTGTTTAACTAGATACCTATTAAAACTGTCACTAAAATAAAGCGTCCAATTTCGCACTAATACCGTCGTAAATAAGTTATAAATTACAAACACACGAGCGGCGGGGAAGTACCTACTTCAAAGGCGGCGGCGCGGGCGCGGCGGGCTTTGGCGGTACTCGTGCGCTTACAAAGCGATGACGCGTGAATCGTCACAGGATTACGCCGACACACTGACCTAAATTTGTAGTTGCAAATTTCTTCAAGAAACCGAAGTAACAAACGAAACTAGATTTATCTCTTTCGCACACACTAAATTTTCTATTAATATGAGTGCATAGCAATTTCTGCATGCGTTATTTTCTTATCCAACTCTGATGACACGCTTTATGACTTATTACTCAGATTTAAGGTATAATTTTCACTATATCAAATTAAAAAACTAATTTGGCGAAAGTTCTTAAGTAGCGAGTTGGCAACGTGACTTTAATGTTTTGATGTTTATACCGATGGGGGTCACTAACCTGACAGTGCTTCCCTATTACCAAATACATCATGTAGCAAATGTTAAAAATGAAAAATAATTTCTTGTGACTAAACTACTGGATATATTCAAATGATTTTTTGTATGTAGACTGAGAACGTCTTGAGGTATGCGAAGTTTAATTTATTGTCGTATTGTCTTCTCCACCCTGTATATTTTGTTGGGAGGACAATGTAGACGTACCTTGTTACTGAAATATTCCCTCACCTAACAGGACGGTGGAACGCGAGCGCTCGGCCCGCATGTCGGCGTGCCGCAAGGCGGAGCGCGCGGCCCTGCGGGCGCTGCGCCCGCTGGAGCACCCGGGCTGCGCCGCCGCACTCGCGCGCAGGCAGGCCGCCGCGCAACTTGAGAGAGATCTGGCTAAGTTACAGACGGTGAGACATTAATGGCACTGTTGGAATTTAGCAATTTATCAAAAGTCGAAAACTGTGCGGCCTAAAAATGTTTGAGAATGTGCAAACAGCGCTCTTTCATATGATACCCCACATGCCCTAGTAGCCCCACTTTGAATTTTTAAGACCCCCTTTCAGTTCCTGAAGCGAAAAAAAAAAAAAAAAATATTTCTTTCTTATTTGCAAAATAGTTGGGTTAAGGTCATCTAAAACTGTTCCAAATTTCAAGTTGATAGCATTAGTAGTTCTTGAGATATCCAGCTGTGACAGACAGTCAGACAGACAGACAGACAGACTGAGTCGCACCATAAGTGTTTCATTTTGGTACGGAACCCTAATACTGGTATTTAGCTGCATCCGGTAAGATTGGAAGCCGTCCCTAAAATAGGATAAAGCTAGGCAGATGATGATAAATACTATATTTGCCTCCAGGAATGGACCATGTTCGTGGCTCGCAGCGGGCTGGTGAAGTTCCCGTCAGAGCCGGGGCAGTACGCGCATGCGTTACAACTGCATAAGGACAAGCAGAGGGAACTCAGGAGACAGCTGGAGGTAAAATAACATAACTATTATTATTATTATTGCTTCGACTTCACTGCCTCGTTGGTCTAAGCCGACGTAAAAATATCGCGCCGGGATTTTATCGCGCACTGGAATTTCAACTTAACTCTTGAGCCGAACGTTGAGAATCCAACTTAACAACAACAAAGTGCATCTAGCGCGTCGAAAACACACTGTTGGATTTTCAACTCTCGGCTCTAAATTTAAGTACATGGGTCATTGGGTCAATGAGAAACTAAATGATGATATGGACATGGATAGGGAGCGCAGGGCATTGTCGGTAAGGGGTAATATGGTTTCTCGCAGATTTGCACGATGCTCACGTGACGTTAAAGTCACACTATTTAAAAGCTATTGCCAAACATTATACACATGCAACCTGTGGAGCAATTACACTAAGAAAGCCTGCAATGCTCTGCGCGTCCAGTATAACAACGTGTTCAGGGGTTTGTTGGGGCTCCCATGGCGGTGCAGTGCCTCCGGCATGTTCGCCGTCCACTGCACGGACGGATTCCAGGCGGTGCTTCGAAAAAGAACGGCTTCCCTGTGGTCTCGAGTAAATGGTAGCACCAACACGCTTCTGAACGTGGTGTCGGATAGAGTGGACAGCCAAATTGTGAGGCATTGGTCGCTCGTGCATGTCCAAAATAATAATTATTTTAAATTTTACTAACAGCTTTAAGTATCTACCTACTAACATAATATGGACTTACTGTGTGCTTGGTCTGAAATAAATATTTTCAATTTCTAAGTAGAGCGTTGAAAATCCAGTGCGCGAAATGAAATCGCCGCGATATTTTTACGTCCGTGCGAACGTCGACAAATGGTCACAAACGCTACTGTTGAGCATGAGGTCCTGGGTTCCATTCCCGTGTCGGGCAAAGTGTTATTGAGTTTTTCTATCTAGAATTACTCGGCAGCAGCCCAGAGTCTGGATTTGTGCTCGGTTGATGGCAATAGGGTCGCTCCCTATTACATGGGACTTGAAGGGGATACGTCGATAAATTTTGTTTTTAAAATTACTATAAAACCAAATGTATAGATATGGTTAAATTATTTGGATTTTCCATATGTGTTATTTGACTATTTTGTCTTATTCTGTACTAAAACCGAAACAGGATTACTTGAATTTTTTTCTATAGGAAAAAAAATCCAAAGTAGCACCGTCTATTTTCTGTTTTTAACCGACTTCCAAAAGGAGGAGGTTCTCAATTCGTCGTTCCCCGATTACTCTCAAATGGCTGGACCGATTTCGATTTTTCTTTTTTTGTTCAAGAGGGCATACTTCCCAAGTGGTCCCATGATCATCAAGTCAGGATCTGATGATGGGATCCCATGGAAATCGAGGGAAACCCTCAAATTTTATGGGCACACCTATATCGATTTCGGTATTTTTTATAGTAACTCGTACATTAGCAAATTACCATTCGGTGAACTGGAACTGATGATGAAGACCACAGAGGGCCATCGGAAATACTCAATTATATCTAAGTATATCACAGGTTGCGATTCGATTACTTTATTATGGTTTATGCTCGTCAAAATGCATAATGGTAATGGTGACTTCACCATGAGCTCCAGTTCTCCTGGTTCTTACTAGGAGAACTCCTCAACAATTAACGTCCCTGCATCGGGAAAAGCAATATTTTGTAAAAACGTGATGAGCAGTTTACATTGGGTTATTGTAACTTAGATAAATTACAAACTGAACCACTAAAAAGTGAAAAATAAAAACTTTTTTACAAAAAAAAAACCGACTTCCAAAAAAAACACTACAAAGTGAAAAATAACTTTAATTTCGGAAGTCGGTGGCAAAAAACTAAAATACAAATCCAAAGACACCGACTTCCGAAATTAAAGTTATTTTTCACTTTGTAGTGTTTTTTTTGGAAGTCGGTTTTTTTTTTTAAAAAAAGTTTTTATTTTATACAATTATATTCTTTAACAGTTCATTATTGTACAGTAAAGTTAAGTTTAAATCTAAGGTATTTAAATATGTAAATAACTTACTAAGCCAAAAATTTATTTAAGTATAGCATTTTGTCATTAATCTACATTTATACGAAGCGCGTTTAGTTTCGGTGCGCGTGAGTCTTCTAGTCTTCAAACTAGACAGCCATAACGCCATTTCACTTACACACCGAGCTAAACCACGCTTGGATGTATCCTCTTTAATTAATTCATTATTTTTAAATTCTTTCTAAATGTTACTAACAGACAAATGACTTCTTGAATTATACTTTTTGATTGTTTAATATTGTTTTGGACTAAATATAATTTCAATTAATTTCATTATAATTTAATTTTGACAACTGAAAGTTTATAAACTTGTTATTATTCGATATTTTAGTTAGACATGTATTTTGTAATTTAAATTCGCTGGCAAAAGCATAATTGTATTAATTAATCTCTTCAAACAGATTCGTCTCGCTTCTCTGCAAGCGGAAGTGCGGCAACAGCTGCTGATGCACCGTCCGTGGCGCTGCGTGGAGGCAGACTTCGCAGAGTTTCCGGCTCCAGAACTAGCTGCCGTAAGTTTTTGATTGTTACTCGCTAACCAAGTTGATAAATAATAAATAATTATCCTTGGACATTTCACACAACGCCATCTAGTCCCAAGCTAAGCAACCTAATGCTTGTGTTATGGTAACGAAATGGCTGATAAACTACTTATATACATTTTTTTTTTTGTAAATATATACATATTATAGATAGAAAAACACCCAGACTCGGAACAAATACTTGTAGGTCGTACAAATATTTGTTCCGTGCGGGAATCGAACTAATGAAACTACTACTGTACTTCATTTGAGGACAGTCTATGAATAGCCTCCACAAAGGGCGACTAAAGCTATGCTAAAATAGGTCAGGCAACAAATTGAAACCCAAATAACCTGTCCGCCATTTTGAAAAAAAAAAAAAAACTATTTTACCGCCAACGATGAAACATATGCCAATAGACAGAGTAAAAGCTTGTCGCGCGATTTACTTGTGTAAATGAACTAGTACCTATTTAATTGAGTAACTTAATCTGCTATGTTTATTTTTTTTATAATTTCAGTTTAATTAAATACTTAAGTATAGGTACTTACGCCAACCTCGCGACAAGCTTTTATGATCATATAAATTGTGTATAATGAGGTTATAAGTTGATAGTTAAAATTTTAAAAGAAAATTTTATTTTCTTCTTTTCAGAGCATTTAAATAAAAGCTTTTTTTAAAAAAGGTTTTTTGCTTTTAATTAATTTTTTACTTACGGCAAGCCCTTTCATTTGATACCCATATTGCAGAAGTGCATAAGAAATAACAATTCCGCCATCTTGGATGTTCCGCCATATTGGATTTAGAATGACGTCCCATTATTTTTCGAGTTACTCTCAACAAGCCCTTTTATTTGATACCCATATTGTAGAAGTGCATAAAAAATAACTATTCTGCCATCTTGGATGTTCCGCCATATTGGATTCAGAGTGACGTCACATTATTTTTCGAGTTACTCTCAACAAGCCCTTTCATTTGATACCCATATTGTAGAAATGCATTAAATATTAACTATTCCGCCATCTTGGATGGTCCGCCACATTGAATTTAGAATGACGTCACACAGCTTATCGTGTATTGTCATCCAAACTAAACGTGTATACAAAATTTCAGCTCAATCGGTTGAAGATATCTGCTTCAAAATTGAGTAGCAAGATTCCACGCGAACATACATACATACATACATTGAAAGTTAAATAAAAGCTTTTAATAAAATATACAGTGATGAATCTCGTAAGTGATATACTTTCTGAGATGTTTGAGTTCAAAAATGTAATTAATTTTAATGCTTTATTTTTCCATGTTTTTTAATTCAAATACTTATCTCAGACAATATAACATTACTAGCTGCGCCCCGCGGTACCACCCGCGTGACCGGGACAAAAAAGTAGCCTATGTGTTACAGGGTAAAAGCTATCTACATACCAAATTTCATCCAAATCGATCCAGCCGTTTGAGAGTTAAGAAGTAACAAACATACAAACACACCCCCACACACACACTCTCACAATTATAATGTTAATGTGATTACTAAACATTTTATTTTTGCAATTGTTTGCTCTATCTATTGACACTTGTTTCATCTCTGGCCGCCAGTGGCGGATGTCGGTACTGGTCACGGATCAAATACAAAGAGGAGACGGCCTAAGCAACTGTGCACTGTGATTCTCAACTAGGCCCTGACGTCATCATGTAGGCGTGCCCTTAGTCAGTGTATTGTTGGCGTTCGTCCTGTGCACAACTTTGTAAACGTTCCTATTTTCCAAACATAATTCTACCCGACATTAGATAGCGATACTTGGTGCCATGGGAACTAAAATATTTAGGCACGTAGAGCTCAGTACTAATATGTTTTAATAATCATATGCAATGAACTTTGTTCAACATTAATTCCTAAAGATCCTTTAATGGCCAAAATATTAATTTTGTAGTTTTTATATAATTTTTTAAACATTTTCTGAATACGACCCTGTTGCATCCTGTACTTAGTGACATCTAGTGTGAGATAGTTATGTTACTACAAAGTAAAATGGACAGAACGAGCAAATAGTTTGGCGGCCGGTAGATGGAAAATAAAGAAGTGGGCGGGATTTAACACCCCCTCTCACCGCGCAAATTGTTATGCGTTGTTTCATAGGGAAATCTAATTACAACATCTCTTTGTACTTGCTCCGTGGTACTGGTAGTGTAGATATCCGTAGATATTAGCCGGTCCCATATAAATGTTCGAACCTCTTTCTTGGTTCACAGGTACTATCGTCAAAGGCGGTGGACGTGGGCACGATCAGCTACCCTGCGCCAGCGTCGGGACAGACTGACGAGACTATCTACGTGACTCCTGCGCAGCTAGCCAAGTAAGTGTCCAGCAAGCGACAAGGTACTTGCCCCTCGATCTTATAATGCTAACTAGTTGTATCAACCCAAGACGAATCTCACACTCACATCCAACGATATCTATAATACAACATCGAGAACGGGTCCTATCGCGATATCATCATCAGAGCTGATCGGGTCTGAGCTGTCATCAGTCCTCCCGTGACGACGATCGCTGCAAGGCGGTCGAAACTTCGGGATACAAGTACCTAGGCACCTGTTTACCTCGTAAAAAGGAATATCGCGATAAGACCCGTTCTCGATGTTGATTTATAATGTGTAGAAATCGCGAAAGTTTAAAAAGTTTAACATCTATAATATTATTATGTGCATAAAATTGTATAATAAAATTCCGAGTAGGTACAATAAAAACACTTCCATTTTACAAATGGTACAGTCCGTGAGGCGTAAGATGAGCTTTACATTTGCGTGAGTGATCACCAAAACGGTACGAGAGCCCATGACCAAAATTTTTGTCTTATCGTTTTACGTAAGACAAAATCTTCAATCGTTTTACGTTTTACAACGATGCGACATGGTTTTGGTCACGGCCTCTCCTACTAAAAGAACAAAAGCCGATTGCCAAAAAGCAGTATAAACCGGTTTAAACCAAACAAAGAACGCGTCGCGCTCTATGCCGGACGTCACACCTACACTATCTATGTGCACTCACACAAATGCAAAGCTCAGCGTAGACCTCGCGGGCTGTACTCTTGTACAAAGCCTATTTAAATTAACCCTTTCATCATCAGGTTACGAGAGCTGGTAACAGAACTACAGTCAGACGACATCAAACTGGAACTGATGCCGCTGGACAACACCGTTTGTGCTGCTTAGGAGGGTAGTCGGACAAAATATGCGTTATTGACTGAGAGAGAACGATAATAAAGATGAGGAATGAGTAAAGGAGATATATAATAGCTAATTATTGCGATTGCATTGATTTGATTCTATAATCTTTTCAACTATTTATTTTACTTTTGTCATCTCGAGTACTAATCAATTAGTGATGGCCTAATGCGTTACCGATTCGATTTCTTATAACAATCGACTATGAAGAAGTTAATTTTCTAGATTTTTTTTTTTTTATGAAAATTTTCGTCTACCTGTTAATAAATAAGGAACTTCATAGGCGTGCTTATGTCAAAAGTAAAATAAATGTTGTTTAACAAAATAATACAGTTTTTTTATAATCGTGATCAAATAGAATTTAGCTAAGCCATAACTTAAAACATTCACCATTAATTAATCAAAAACCATAACCACAGATTAATACAGATGGACACTCCGCAGTTTAGGTATGAGGCTACAAGTACGCGGCGGGCTCATCTCACTGGGTCAGTTCAGTGTGGGCTGCCGCGCACCGGCTGACTCGCACGTTAGTTCGATACTCACTCACGCGCCGCGTCGTAAAAGAAGACAACACTAACGAGCCAGAAGGTATAAGAGTTATGCGATAGAGAGAGAGAGAGGCAACTTGTAGTTGAATATAACTGTAGGTAATAAGCGTTGTGCGATCCTAAATGCACTTTATTGTGTCGTAGCAAGAGTCGCTTTTTATTTAATGATTTTGCGGAGTGTCCCATCTGTACTAATCTGTGCCATAACTCAAATTGCCGAAGAGATTATGTTAATTGCAATATTATAGTAATTAAATATAAAGACTAGTGGTCGAAAGCGCTACTGCTGAGGTCCTGGATTCGATTCCCGTGTCGGGCAAAGTGTCACTGGGTTTTTCCATCTGGAATATTTCAATCGCAGTTCGGAGTCCAATGATTAAATAAAGAGCTAGATATGGCACTAGCGCGCGCAAATTGTTGCAGACAAATTCAGACAATTGTTGTAATATTTGATTTAGTCGGCTAATAGCAGCGAGCGAAACAAAGCGTGTCCGTGGCGTGACAATATTCTAAAATGCCAAGATCTATCTCTTTCTGTATCATACGTTCCGTATTATCTATCGCAGTCGTAGTTGAAAACTACTATACACCTATAATATGTAAGTACAGACGCCAGCAGGTCAAGCCACAGCAAGTCAAATTTTCCAAATCAACCTTGAACCTAATGCTTCAGCGATAAAGATGAAATTGTAGTAGCTTGATGTGGCGTCTGTACATTTGTAATAACAACGCAACAATATCCGAACGCCGCTCAGTATGAACGTAGCGTATCTTACTTTATAATATCATTGCCGGAGTTTGGATTTCTGCCCGGTAGATGACAATAGGGTCGCCCCCTATGGGACTTAAGGTTGATGCGCCAGGGTAGCCCGCGAAATTCAAAATTTCTTAGGTTTTTTGCAATTTGTAGGTCAGTGTGAGCTTGTATGTTGATTAAAATATGATTCGCGGCCGTAGCTAATATGGCTTTACAGAATTATAATCATTAGAATCAGCAATACAACTCCATAAGTTAGCATTTATCTCAAATCTAGCGTTTTCATGAAATCATGAGGTTTGAGGTAAATGCTAACTTGTAATTCGACGTATTCCTTGCGGGACGTCATAGTAGGTTTAAAATGCAACAAGCTACCAAATTATTTTCTACCGAAATTCAGTAGTTTTTTAGTTTTTATGAAAAATGCAATTTAAAAATGACTAGCTTTTGCCAGCGGCTTCGCCCGCATGGATGTTGGATGGAAAATATCCCACGGGAACTTACTGCCGGGAATTCCTTCCTTATTCCTTGTCTACATTATAAAGGGAACCTCTGTGCAAAATTTCAGCTTTCTAGGTCCAAGTGTTTGGGCTGGGCGTTGATGAGACAGTCAGTCAGTCAGTCAGGACTTCTTTTTTTATTTATACAGATTTACGGTGCGACTATACTGGAATCTTTGTTAATAATCAAGAGTTCAAAAATACCTGAAACTTTGGCAACGTTTTATTTTTCGTAATTTTTGTCTGACAAAAAATTACAAAAAACTGAATTTCGGTAGAACATTTGGTGGCTTAATTTGTTGCATTTGAACCATACTACGATGTCCTGCACAGAAGTCGTCGAGTTACCAATAACCCTGTATATGAATGTTATTGTTGTTGTGAAATAAAATATTTTTCAATACACTTCTTCGAAAACTGGTTCATATCGCACTACGATTAGGTTCACAATGCAATGTATTTCGCACGCGTGCGATTTTTCATTTTCCACACGTGTGCGGGAGTAAAAATTGCCACAGATAACAACTTGTACCTATACTTAGTCCAAATTGGTCCAATGCCTCTATTCACAACTCTCTATTCGGAGGTGAATGTTTTTTTTTCTCGGCAAAGAGGTATGCGTCTTTACGGCGTTAATATTTTTTGAATATTAAATAATGTTTATAAATAGAATATCATCAAAAACTATGATTATTACGATAAAAAAAACGTTTATGAACAAATTAACATTTATTTGTGTTCTAAAACTCGAAAATATTTGAATTTTATATTTTTCATATTAAACAGCCTAATATGAAAAATATAAAATTCAAATATTTTCGAGTTTAGAACACAAATAAATGTTAATTTGTTCATAAACGTTTTTTTTATCGTAATAATAATTAAATATCGGCTTTATACCTTTGCTTCTTCTTCAACCTGGTGAAAGCAAAGCGCGAAAAAAAAAAAGAAAATTGAAATCCTAGTTTCTTAATAATTCATGACAAAAATATTTTCCGTTATTTTATTTTATTTCTTCAAAAGTGTATTGAAAAACGTCGTTTGATACTCGTGGACATTTGTTATTGCAGTTCTCGGCTCAAAAACAACCTCGTCTTCGGCTCGGGTGTTAATTCCGCCTCGAATGCAATAACAAATGTTCTCCACTTGTATCAAAATGTACTATTGATTTTGAATCGGCGCGAGCGTATTTCGTCACGCATCTTGCGTTGGATTCGCTCAGTTAGCCAGAGCTTTAGGCACATCTCAAGTGATTTAGTCGTAACTAAATGATTATAAACTTAAGAAAATTCGTGACACTTTATTTACTTCTTGGCTAGTTGACATTATATTATACTCTGTTCATTTTATGGTGGATTATGTGACACATCTAAAAACTAAAGTATAAGAACAAATTAACCAGTTATAGTAGTTTTAGTATAAAAAAAAACGAAAAAGATGGAGTTTTGTATCATCATTTAGCCGAAAGACGTCCATTGCTAGACATAGGCTGCCCCTAAGCAGTACATTAGTTTTGATCCGTTTTTGTGCAGTAGGCTGGACGTCAGTAGTAACGGAACCAGTATAAGCTGGCCTTTTTCTCTATTGAAAGTCCGTATTATCCGTTTTTGTACAGTAAGCTGGACGTCAGTAGTAACGAAACCAGTATAAGCTGGCCTCTTTCTCTGTTGAAAGTCCGTATTATCCGTTTTTGTACAAGTAAGCTGGACGTCAGTAGTAACGAAACCAGTATAAGCTGACCTCTTTCTCTGTTGAAAGTCCGTATTATCCGTTTTTGTACAGTAAGCTGGACGTCAGTAGTAACGAAACCAGTATAAGCTGGCCTCTTTCTCTGTTGAAAGTCCGTATTATCCGTTTTTTTACAGTAAGCTGGACGTCATTAGTAACGAAACCAGTATAAGCTGGCCTCTTTCTCTGTTGAAAGTCCGTATTATCCGATTTTGTACAGTAAGCTGGACGTCAGTAGTAACAGAAAACAGTATAAGCTGGCCTCTTTCTCTATTGAAAGTCCGTATTACGGCATCTCAAGGTTAAAGTGTATATTACTACCGATGTGCGCTCGACCCATCTTAAAATGAACATAGTATAGATTAAAGATTTAAATCGTTAGATTCGCCCTACCGCGTCAAAAGATAGTCGCATTTCTGATTCGTATTGATACCTCTGACACACAATGACGCAGTGACTACACTTGACTGTCATAGAAACGCTGTTTAATAATGTGTCAGCTCGCTCTTCTGAGTATGGACGCTTTTTCGTGTTACATATTACGGAGGGCAAATCTAGAGATTTAAATCTTTGTTTATAGAAATCCTAACTTCTACCTACATACAAAATCATTACTAAAAACTAGATTTTAGCTAAAAAAAAACTAGTTAGGTATCTCGACTAATCCCACAAGAGATTAAACTTGATGATATTATTAAAATAATAATAATATGTACGAATTATAATTGTATAATAGTTATAGAAGTAATAATTATTATAAATACACTATTATTAGCATGTTGTTAGGGCAGCTGAGTTTATTCGCACACTTTCATAGTATGTTGTTTGAACGGTCAGCAAAAATTAACGTCACTACATTATAAATCAAAGCCCTACCACGTTTGTCTGAACGACGCGATAAACTCAAAAACTACCGAACTGATTTTCACACGGTTTTCACCAACGCGCAACGGCCGAAGTGATACACGAGGAAGGTTTAAAAGGATTGTGAGGTAACTAGTTAAAAAGATGGATTTTACTTTTACGCATCGCCTTACAGTAGCACCCAAGTAATAAGGCGCGTCGTGAATTTTCGTGAATATTCGTTCGCACAGAAAAGAAAGTATGGCCCCGAAGATTAACGAGAATACTTAAAATTTACAATCATCCTTAGATCACTACTATAAGGTTCATAATACACTGCAGCTGTTAGTTCCGTGTCATTCGCAAGTATGGCTGCTGTCAAGCGGCGCGCGCTAACATGGCGGCAGCTACCGACCAATACCGGTACAGGAAAAAGCGTGGAGCGTGCCGATTGGTCAATAGCATTTCCCGCGCTTTGAAAATTCATCTTCTGCGCAGGTACATCGATAAGCCATATTAGTTGAGTACTACTGTACCTACTGGATATTGTAGCGTTTTAGAGTCGCACTTACGTAGGAGACGTCCTACATAATAATACAATAATCATTTGATAGAATTTTAAAGGGAAGTTTTTTTTGCTGATAGTTTAAATCGTATGCTAACTATTATATCAATGTACACGCTTGTTATCTGTATATAAGGATTATATTAATGTACTTACTTATAATAAATAAATAAATAAAGTATTATTTATTGAATTACATGTTTTATTTACATTTTAACCTAATTACCACATAATAAACTTTTATATATTTTCAAACACCTTTTTATATTAGAGGCGGTTTCATTACTTGTGTCATAGAGAATACGTTATTAGCAGATGCCGTGATTAGCTCAAGGAATAGGGGTGATGCCTGGGTAAAAAAAAAGAAATTCTATTTAGGCCGTCAGTCAGATAATAAAAAAAATATTAGACACGTATTTTTTGCTTTATCGTATTAATAAAAAAATACTTAGTGGGGGCTCGCTACGTCACTTGTACGTATAAAACCTGGCTACGCGTGACGTCATGCCATATTTTAACTCAATGTATCGCCGTAATTTTTTGATTACGTAAAAAAAGAAAAAATACGTGTCCAATATTTTTTAATAATCTCTATGACGGACAAAAAATAAATTTTTAGTCATCATCCCTATTGACGTGGTTTCGAAGCACAGTGTTTTTATTGCCCCAAAAATGTGACATCGGCTTTTTATTGAATATTTCTACTCAACAGTTCACTGGGTGCCAATTTTGTATACTCTATTTTTTAAAAAATCTTAAAAGTTTACGTTACTTTGAAGGTTAAAATAATGAAAATAATTCGCTCAAAAAAACTGTATATAATTGAGTGTTGTTTGTATTGGATATTTAAGAAGCAATTCTAGGCGCATATTTTCCCATTTATATTTCTACTCGTGCATTTTTAGTGAACTATTGAGTACAAATATTCAATAAAAAGCTGATGTTACTTTTTTGCGAAGTAAGGAATTGTTAAATGGCCATAGTGAATTAGGTTAGGACCCTGTTTGCCGCGAAAACAGAATACTTAGACGCGGAAAGCTGAACGCGTACGCATCTATACAAAAGCCGAATTGAGCTAAATAAGTGTAGGTTTAAGGGGGATCCGCTGTGGTACCCCGCGAAATTCAAATTTTCTTGCGTTTTTTGCAATTTGCAGGTCAGTGTCAGGTTGTATCTTAATCAAAATATGATTCGCGACAGTGACAAATACATATTTACATCATTTTAACCATAAAAATCATCAATACATACATCTTTCTAAGTTATATTTCCTCCGGATTCGTCTGAATTTCGAAATCAGACCAATCCGAAGAAAATCTAACTTAGAGATCGGTATTGATGATTTTTATGGTTAAAATTACGTAAATACATAGTTCTTACACTCGTATTTATAAATACGAGTGTAAGAACTATGTAAAAAGTAACTTTTTACTTGACTATAAATAGTCAAGTAAAAAGTTACTTTAGTAAAAGTAATTGCTCAAGGAATGATTTTCATTCTATAGTTTAGTAATTTCTTGAAGTTAGAACTGTCAACGCTTAGAATTCAAGTAATAGTCACCATTTTCTTTACTTAAGAATTCTACTCTCAAGTAAGAAATTACTTAGTAGCCAGTAATTACTGATTATAAATACGAGCCTTTATTACTGTCGCGAAACATATTTTGATTAAGATACAACCTTAAATCAGCAAATTGAAAAAACGAAAGAAAATTTGAATTTTTCGGCCTACCACAGCGCAATCACCTTAGTGCTTATATTATTTTATCTTTCTCGTAGTTAACCGTTAGTTAACAAACAAAACATTTTAACTACTAGTCGCATAGTTACTATCTTGCAATCAACTCGGACTTTCTCTTAATTACCATAATGACCGATGTCCAGTATCCAGTGTACCTATATCTAACTTTAGAAGGGATTAATATTACATGATGCCTTTCATTTGGGACCCTTTGCGATTAGGGAAGATGGTATCTCTATCTGATAATGTAAAGGTAGTTGTTTAAGTTGTTTATAAGCTATTATTTGGTAACATGAAGGGTTTTGTCGTTTTAATTATAGTTGCTTTATCTCACGAAAGCGGGCAAGCCATACTTGTATGTGTAAATGTTACATGCACATTGTCTTTGTGTGCGTAAGCTCGGGAGCGCGCTACCTGCAGGTACGCACACAAGAGCGCGTGTCTATACGCATTACATCTACAAGTATGGCTCACCCGCTTTTGTGGAATAAAACAATTGTACCAGAACGCAGTGCGATAGCCGAACAGTGTAATTTTGAAAACAATATCAGTACAAAAAAATCACTGGTTTTCACATCAATCAAGGTATGTTAAGCCGCGTCGTCGTGTAAATCATCTATATAAAGATTACCTACGCGACGACCCGGACTTACATACACAAACACAAATTCAGAACCTGTATTTTTTTATGAATTAGGTACATACAGATCTCTTACAATTTGAAGCTCTTGCCATGCTACGTAACGCTACGCCATGCTACTTAGCGCTACGCCGTGATACGTAACGCTACAAAGCGCTATACTATGCTACATAACGCTACACCAGGCTACCTAGCGCTACGCCGTGCTACATAAGGCTACGCCCAGCTACCTAACGCGTAGTTCTACAAAGCGCTACGCCATGCTGTAACCCTACACCGTGCTACAAAACGCTACGCCATGCTACATAACCCTACGCCGTGCTACATAACGCTACGCGGTGCTACGTAATGCTACGTAGTTCTACAAAGCGCTACGCCAGGCTACGTAACCCTACGCCGTGCTACATAACGCCGTGAACGTAATGCTACGTAGTTCTACAAAGCGCTACGCCATGCTACGTAACCCTACGCCATGCTACGAAATGCTACGTAGTTCTCGACATGCTAGGTAATGCAACGCCGTGCTACGTAATACTACACCATCGTGCTACGTAGTGCTACAAAACGCTACGACATTACATAACGCTACGCCGTGCTACGTAATGCTACGTAGTTCTACAAAACGCTACGCCATGCTACGTAACCTTACGCCGTGCTACATAACGCTACGTAGTTCTACAAAGCGCTACGCCATGCTACGTAACCCTACGCCGTGCTACGAAATGCTACGTAGTTCTACAAAACGCTACGACATGCTGGGTAATGCAACGCCGTGCTACGTAATACTACACCATCGTGCTACGTAGTGCTACAAAACGCTACGACATTACATAACGCTACGCCGTGCTACGTAATGCTACGTAGTTCTACAAAACGCTACGACATGCTAGGTAATGCAACGCCGTGATACGTAATACTACACCATCGTGCTACGTAGTGCTACAAAACGCTACGACATTACATAACGCTACGCCGTGCTACGTAATGCTACGTAGTTCTACAAAACGCTACGACATGCTAGGTAATGCAACACCGTGCTACGTAATACTACACCATGCTGCGTAGTGCTACATAACGCTACGCCGTGCTACATCATTTCACGTAGTGCTACGCCGTGCTACTTACCGATAAATAGTGCTACGCTGTGCTACGTAACGCTACTAGTGCTACAAAATGCTATGCGGGCAACACAATACGATGGTGTAACTTCCGCGAGCGAGTTTCTTCACAGAGCGCTCTATCTACTATTAATTCATTTATTTAATTTCATCATTCTCTACATTTGAAGACGATAATCGCCTTGCATTGCAAAACATAAACCTCAATAATTCTACCATGATTATTGACCTATTCATTTTATTCAACTCATAAACATTCAATAGAATTTAAATAGAGATAAAGGAATAAACATCGAAAGCCATAATAAAAGTTGCTCTCTCTGCGTTCGGTTGGCAAGAGGCACGAGGCACCGAGGTATAAAGACAGTCGCAATCGGGCGCCCCTTGCTCCGATTAATTTAAATACCGAGCATTCCACAGACGAGGGGACGGATTTGAATTTGGAATAGAAGTTTATTTCGTTTTTTTTTACCAGAAAATGTGTTACATCTTTTTTTTTTGGGAAATGCAGTGGTATAATGTAACAGTTAGATTAATAAAATTAATAATACAATGAAACAGTGTAAAATTAAATTACGATAAAATAATTATTCCGCCTTCATTGTAATTTTGTAAGGTCGACCTATTCATTAATTTTGACTAGGTACCCACTTACACATAGACGAATACCTATATTTACAAAATAAAATAATTAGATGGGTAGCTACATTAACTTCTTTAGAATGTTGGACAATAACATAGCTAAGTAAATCTGCTAATATTACAAGTATACTAGCTGACCCGCCAGACGTTGTCCCGTCAAAATTTCATTTTTTTTTCCTTTTAAATTACCCCAGTAAAGAGGAGAATAAAACAAAAAAAAAATATTCTAATCGGTCAAGCAGTTGTCAAGTTATGGCGTGACCAAGGGAAATAGGGATTAATTTTTATTTATATAGATTCCAAGTAGGTAGGATATCCCTTTTTTTTTTGGATTGAAAATCATCAATGACTTCTCCCGCTCTGGGTGGAGCGGAAGGGCGTGTCAGACTTCTACTGACTAAAACCCACCCATGGTCCTTCAGTTGCCTGTGCCAAAGCCACGATATCTCTTTCGAACAACTCGCGACCCTGGCAGAGGTAGGACATCCCTCAGCTATCTGTGTGTACTAAATACTTGATATACCTAAATGATCTTTTTTTTTCTGTAGAGATGGAAAGTCGGAACCATCATCATCTGCTGAGCCTTTTTCCCAACTATGTTGGGGTCGGCTTCCAGTCTAACGGATACTGCTGAATTTTACATGGAGCGATTGTGCATCTGATCTGCGCAACCCAGTTACTGGGTAACACGATAGACTTTGGCCTTTGATAAGAACAATTTGAACCACGGGATATAAAATCAAAATTCATGGCTCTGCAAGTCCGCCCCTATAAAAAGGAGACGGAAATTTATAACGTCGGTAATGTAGGGCCGCGCCTCCCACCACTCTATACAAGTAGCAAAGTTGCCGGCAAATGGACAATCTTTATTGCAGGAGCCACTATTAACTAATAATAGTAAACTAGCGTTATGTAGGATAATTAATTAATAAAATGTCAATCATTATTTTACTTGGACTATTTTAGTTAAGCACCTAACAGGCACTTTTGAACAATTAGATAAGTAGGCAGGTATAGTCTAGGAATGTAAATTGAAATGAAATGAAATGAAATCTTTTTATTTCCAGATAAAAATCCATATAAACTTAAAAATTAAATAAACAAACACACACAACATCATACATAGTTATGACCTGATGAAATGATGGGTGACACCTCCATTGAGTTTTAACTTCCCATATTTCCTATAGATCTCTGTTTAAATGGGCTGTGCCCGATAGCTTCATAATAATACAGGCTGCATCAAAAAGGTGGCCTAAAAAAAAGAAAAAAAATGTTTGAGAATGTGCAAACAGCGTTCTTTCATATGATACCCCACATGCCCTAGTAGCCCCACTTTGATTTTTTACGACCAAGGGGGTCGTAAAAAATCAAAGTGGTCAGTCCCTTTTACAAAAAAACATAAATATTTTAATTTCTTTCTTATTTGCAAAATAGTTGGGTCAACGTCATCTAAAACTCATTCTAAATTTCAAGTTGATAGCATTAGTAGTTCTTGAGATATCCAGCTGTGACTGACAGATAGACAGACAGACAGACAGACTGAGTGACACCATAAGGGTTCCTTTTTTACAATTTTGGTACGGAACCCTAAAAAGCGTGCAATTAAAATAGTCCATTTGAACATAAATCAATTAAATATTCATCTCCATCACTTCTCAACCACCAAATGACACGTTTTAAAAACATGTCCCCTAATCCCCCAATTCATAACTTGTGTAATAAAAACATATTCCCCCATAAGCACAGCCCCCATTAGCTTCGCAGGGCAGGTGTATTGTTTGTCCCCCTGTTTGTCTAACTTTTGACTTCACTGTCACGAAGACCTATTGTTACAGATTATAATAGGTTGTTATTTTGAGCGGGAACTTTTATGAGGTGAAATATTAATTTTGTTATTGTCTGCGGAAAATATGACGCAATCACCTTTAAGTATATCCAGATAAGTCTTTCTCTACGATAATAATTGTTTCCCCTTAATTACCGTCAATCAATTTCGTCTCATAGGATGAATATTTTTAACAGATGCACGGGTCAATCTAAGGTCCAGCTATGCTTGTCGAGGCCGGTCCGTGGATGGGTTACCATTCATTACATATCGAGACCCCTCCAGGCCTCGGAAAGCACGTTAAGCCGTTAGTTGTTGTCATTTAAAGAACTTTGACAGTCGTTACGGGTAGTCAGAAGCCCGAAAGTCTGAGCACCAGCCACCACCAAGTGGTTTCGTATTACCCAGTAACTAGGTTGTGGAGGTCAGATATTATCGACTATACCTGCACAACCAACTCCAGGTAAAATACTGGTATCAGTTGCATCTGGTTAGACTGGAAGCCGACCCCAACATAGTTGGGAAAGGGCAGATATGGACGAATGTTTTATTACCCCATGCTGAACCAGGGGACTGCTGGGGCCGTACTATGATGTGAAAAAAGATTATGGATACATCATGGATCCGTTGAGAAAAAAGGATGGTGCTATAGGTCATATATAGCTCCGTCTCTCTCTCATACTGGAACCGTTCAACTTTTGCCCTGCTATAAGAGCTCTTAGTAAGCCCCTGGACAAAAACCATCTTCCAACCTTTTCATTTCTGGGGGCTGGTGGCTGTTGTGGTCCAATATTTTGTGCCTATGGCCAGACTTTTAATTAGCTGTAGTAAAATGAGACTTCTAATGTCACTTTTACTGCCATTTCGCTATCAAATGGGAACATTTTTTAACGAAATGACAGATAAGAAGAGTCAGTTTTAGCTGCAGTAAAATTACACTTCTAATGTCACTTTTACTGCCATTTCGCTATCAAATGGGAACATTTTTTAACGAAATGACAGATAAGAAGAGTCAGTTTTAGCTGCAGTAAAATGACACTTCTAATGTCACTTTTACTGCCATTTCGCTATCAAATGGGAACATTTTTTAACGAAATGACAGATAAGAAGAGTCAGTTTTAGCTGCAGTAAAATGACACTTCTAATGTCACTTTTACTGCCATTTCGCTATCAAATGGGAACATTTTTTAACGAAATGACAGATAAGAAGAGACCGTTTTAATTAGCTGCAGTAAAATGACACTTCTAATGTCACTTTTACTGCCATTTCGCTATCAAATGGGAACATTTTTTAACGAAATGACAGATAAGAAGAGTCAGCTTTAGCTGCAGTAAAATGACACTTCTAATGTCACTTTTACTGCCATTTCGCTATCAAATGGGAACATTTTTTAACAAAATGACAGATAAGAAGAGTCAGTTTTAGCTGCAGTAAAATGACACTTCTAATGTCACTTTTACTGCCATTTCGCTATCAAATGGGAACATTTTTTAACGAAATGACAGATAAGAAGTGTCAGTTTTAGCTGCAGTAAAATGACACTTCTAATGTCACTTTTACTGCCATTTCGCTATCAAATGGGAACATTTTTTAACGAAATGACAGATAAGAAGAGTCAGTTTTAGCTGCAGTAAAATTACACTTCTAATGTCACTTTTACTGCCATTTCGCTATCAAATGGAAACATTTTTTAACGAAATGACAGATAAGAAGAGACCGTTTTAATTAGCTGCAGTAAAATGACACTTCTAATGTCACTTTTACTGCCATTTCGCTATCAAATGGGAACATTTTTTAACGAAATGACAGATAAGAAGAGTCAGTTTTAGCTGCAGTAAAATTACACTTCTAATGTCACTTTTACTGTCATTTCGCTATCAAAGGGGAACATTTTTTAACGAAATGACAGATAAGAAGAGTCAGTTTTAGCTGCAGTAAAATGACACTTCTAATGTCACTTTTACTGCCATTTCACTATCAAATGGGAACATTTTTTAACGAAATGACAGATAAGAAGAGTCAGTTTTAGCTGCAGTAAAATGACACTTCTAATGTCACTTTTACTGCCATTTCGCTATCAAATGGGAACATTTTTTAACGAAATGACAGATAAGAAGAGACCGTTTTAATTAGCTGCAGTAAAATGACACTTCTAATGTCACTTTTACTGCCATTTCGCTATCAAATGGGAACATTTTTTAACGAAATGACAGATAAGAAGAGTCAGTTTTAGCTGCAGTAAAATTACACTTCTAATGTCACTTTTACTGTCATTTCGCTATCAAATGGGAACATTTTTTAACGAAATGACAGATAAGAAGAGTCAGTTTTAGCTGCAGTAAAATTACACTTCTAATGTCACTTTTACTGTCATTTCGCTATCAAATGGGAACATTTTTTAACGAAATGACAGATAAGAAGAGTCAGTTTTAGCTGCAGTAAAATGACACTTCTAATGTCACTTTTACTGCCATTTCACTATCAAATGGGAACATTTTTTAACGAAATGACAGATAAGAAGAGTCAGTTTTAGCTGCAGTAAAATGACACTTCTAATGTCACTTTTACTGCCATTTCGCTATCAAATGGGAACATTTTTTAACGAAATGACAGATAAGAAGAGACCGTTTTAATTAGCTGCAGTAAAATGACACTTCTAATGTCACTTTTACTGCCATTTCGCTATCAAATGGGAACATTTTTTAACGAAAAGACAGATAAGAAGAGTCAGTTTTAGCTGCAGTAAAATGACACTTCTAATGTCACTTTTACTGCCATTTCGCTATCAAATGGGAACATTTTTTAACAAAATGACAGATAAGAAGAGTCAGTTTTAGCTGCAGTAAAATTACACTTCTAATGTCACTTTTACTGTCATTTCGCTATCAAATGGGAACATTTTTTAACGAAATGACAGATAAGAAGAGTCAGTTTTAGCTGCAGTAAAATTACACTTCTAATGTCACTTTTACCGTCATTTCGCTATCAAATGGGAACATTTTTTAACGAAATGACAGATAAGAAGAGTCAGTTTTAGCTGCAGTAAAATGACACTTCTAATGTCACTTTTACTGCCATTTCGCTATCAAATGGGAACATTTTTTAACGAAATGACAGATAAGAAGAGTCAGTTTTAATTAGCTGCAGTAAAATGACACTTCTAATGTCACTTTTACTGCCATTTCGCTATCAAATGGGAACATTTTTTAACGAAATGACAGATAAGAAGAGTCAGTTTTAGCTGCAGTAAAATGACACTTCTAATGTCACTTTTACTGCCATTTCGCTATCAAATGGGAACATTTTTTAACGAAATGACAGATAAGAAGAGACCGTTTTAATTAGCTGCAGTAAAATGACACTTCTAATGTCACTTTTACTGCCATTTCGCTATCAAATGGGAACATTTTTTAACGAAATGACAGATAAGAAGAGACCGTTTTAATTAGCTGCAGTAAAATGACACTTCTAATGTCACTTTTACTGCCATTTCGCTATCAAATGGGAACATTTTTTAACGAAATGACAGATAAGAAGAGTCAGTTTTAGCTGCAGTAAAATGACACTTCTAATGTCACTTTTACTGCCATTTCGCTATCAAATGGGAACATTTTTTAACAAAATGACAGATAAGAAGAGTCAGTTTTAGCTGCAGTAAAATTACACTTCTAATGTCACTTTTACTGTCATTTCGCTATCAAATGGGAACATTTTTTAACGAAATGACAGATAAGAAGAGTCAGTTTTAGCTGCAGCAAAATTACACTTCTAATGTCACTTTTACTGTCATTTCGCTATCAAATGGGAACATTTTTTAACGAAATGACAGATAAGAAGAGTCAGTTTTAGCTGCAGTAAAATGACACTTCTAATGTCACTTTTACTGCCATTTCGCTATCAAATGGGAACATTTTTTAACGAAATGACAGATAAGAAGAAGAGTCAGTTTTAATTAGCTGCAGTAAAATGACACTTCTAATGTCACTTTTACTGCCATTTCGCTATCAAATGGGAACATTTTTTAACGAAATGACAGATAAGAAGAGACCGTTTTAGCTGCAGTAAAATGACACTTCTAATGTCACTTTTACTGCCATTTCGCTATCAAATGGGAACATTTTTTAACGAAATGACAGATAAGAAGAGACCGTTTTAATTAGCTGCAGTAAAATGACACTTCTAATGTCACTTTTACTGCCATTTCGCTATCAAATGGGAACATTTTTTAACGAAATGACAGATAAGAAGAGTCAGCTTTAGCTGCAGTAAAATGACACTTCTAATGTCACTTTTACTGCCATTTCGCTATCAAATGGGAACATTTTTTAACAAAATGACAGATAAGAAGAGTTAGTTTTAGCTGCAGTAAAATGACACTTCTAATGTCACTTTTACTGCCATTTCGCTATCAAATGGGAACATTTTTTAACGAAATGACAGATAAGAAGTGTCAGTTTTAGCTGCAGTGAAATGACACTTCTAATGTCACTTTTACTGCCATTTCGCTATCAAATGGGAACATTTTTTAACGAAATGACAGATAAGAAGAGTCAGTTTTAGCTGCAGTAAAATTACACTTCTAATGTCACTTTTACTGCCATTTCGCTATCAAATGGGAACATTTTTTAACGAAATGACAGATAAGAAGAGACCGTTTTAATTAGCTGCAGTAAAATGACACTTCTAATGTCACTTTTACTGCCATTTCGCTATCAAATGGGAACATTTTTTAACGAAATGACAGATAAGAAGAGTCAGTTTTAGCTGCAGTAAAATGACACTTCTAATGTCACTTTTACTGCCATTTTGCTATCAAATGGGAACATTTTTTAACGAAATGACAGATAAGAAGAGTCAGTTTTAGCTGCAGTAAAATTACACTTCTAATGTCACTTTTACTGTCATTTCGCTATCAAAGGGGAACATTTTTTAACGAAATGACAGATAAGAAGAGTCAGTTTTAGCTGCAGTAAAATGACACTTCTAATGTCACTTTTACTGCCATTTCACTATCAAATGGGAACATTTTTTAACGAAATGACAGATAAGAAGAGTCAGTTTTAGCTGCAGTAAAATGACACTTCTAATGTCACTTTTACTGCCATTTCGCTATCAAATGGGAACATTTTTTAACGAAATGACAGATAAGAAGAGACCGTTTTAATTAGCTGCAGTAAAATGACACTTCTAATGTCACTTTTACTGCCATTTCGCTATCAAATGGGAACATTTTTTAACGAAATGACAGATAAGAAGAGTCAGTTTTAGCTGCAGTAAAATGACACTTCTAATGTCACTTTTACTGCCATTTCGCTATCAAATGGGAACATTTTTTAACAAAATGACAGATAAGAAGAGTCAGTTTTAGCTGCAGTAAAATTACACTTCTAATGTCACTTTTACTGTCATTTCGCTATCAAATGGGAACATTTTTTAACGAAATGACAGATAAGAAGAGTCAGTTTTAGCTGCAGTAAAATTACACTTCTAATGTCACTTTTACTGTCATTTCGCTATCAAATGGGAACATTTTTTAACGAAATGACAGATAAGAAGAGTCAGTTTTAGCTGCAGTAAAATGACACTTCTAATGTCACTTTTACTGCCATTTCGCTATCAAATGGGAACATTTTTTAACGAAATGACAGATAAGAAGAGTCAGTTTTAATTAGCTGCAGTAAAATGACACTTCTAATGTCACTTTTACTGCCATTTCGCTATCAAATGGGAACATTTTTTAACGAAATGACAGATAAGAAGAGTCAGTTTTAGCTGCAGTAAAATGACACTTCTAATGTCACTTTTACTGCCATTTCGCTATCAAATGGGAACATTTTTTAACGAAATGACAGATAAGAAGAGACCGTTTTAATTAGCTGCAGTAAAATGACACTTCTAATGTCACTTTTACTGCCATTTCGCTATCAAATGGGAACATTTTTTAACGAAATGACAGATAAGAAGAGTCAGCTTTAGCTGCAGTAAAATGACACTTCTAATGTCACTTTTACTGCCATTTCGCTATCAAATGGGAACATTTTTTAACAAAATGACAGATAAGAAGAGTCAGTTTTAGCTGCAGTAAAATGACACTTCTAATGTCACTTTTACTGCCATTTCGCTATCAAATGGGAACATTTTTTAACGAAATGACAATTAAGAAGTGTCAGTTTTAGCTGCAGTAAAATGACACTTCTAATGTCACTTTTACTGCCATTTCGCTATCAAATGGGAACATTTTTTAATGAAATGACAGATAAGAAGAGTCAGTTTTAATTAGCTGCAGTAAAATGACACTTCTAATGTCACTTTTACTGCCATTTCGCTATCAAATGGGAACATTTTTTAACGAAATGACAGATAAGAAGAGTCAGTTTTAGCTGCAGTAAAATGACACTTCTAATGTCACTTTTACTGCCATTTCGCTATCAAATGGGAACATTTTTTAACGAAATGACAGATAAGAAGAGTCAGTTTTAGCTGCAGTAAAATGAGACTTCTAATGTCACTTTTATTGCCATTTCGCTATCAAATGGGAACATTTTTTAACGAAATGACAGATAAGAAGAGTCAGTTTTAGCTGCAGTAAAATGACACTTCTAATGTCACTTTTACTGCCATTTCGCTATCAAATGGAAACATTTTTTAACGAAATGACAGATAAGAAGAGTCAGTTTTAATTAGCTGCAATAAAATGATACTTCTAATGTCACTTTTACTGCCATTTCGCTATCAAATGGGAACATTTTTTAATGAAATGACAGATAAGAAGAGTCAGTTTTAATTAGCTGCAGTAAAATGACACTTCTAATGTCACTTTTACTGCCATCTCGCTATCAAATGGGAACATTTTTTAACGAAATGACAGATAAGAAGAGTCAGTTTTAGCTGCAGTAAAATGACACTTCTAATGTCACTTTTACTGCCATTTCGCTATCAAATGGGAACATTTTTTAACGAAATGACAGATAAGAAGAGTCAGTTTTAATTAGCTGCAGTAAAATGACACTTCTAATGTCACTTTTACTGCCATTTCGCTATCAAATGGGAACATTTTTTAACGAAATGACAGATAAGAAGAGTCAGTTTTAGCTGCAGTAAAATGACACTTCTAATGTCACTTTTACTGCCATTTCGCTATCAAATGGGAACATTTTTTAACGAAATGACAGATAAGAAGAGACCGTTTTAATTAGCTGCAGTAAAATGACACTTCTAATGTCACTTTTACTGCCATTTCGCTATCAAATGGGAACATTTTTTAACGAAATGACAGATAAGAAGAGTCAGCTTTAGCTGCAGTAAAATGACACTTCTAATGTCACTTTTACTGCCATTTCGCTATCAAATGGGAACATTTTTTAACAAAATGACAGATAAGAAGAGTCAGTTTTAGCTGCAGTAAAATGACACTTCTAATGTCACTTTTACTGCCATTTCGCTATCAAATGGGAACATTTTTTAACGAAATGACAGATAAGAAGTGTCAGTTTTAGCTGCAGTAAAATGACACTTCTAATGTCACTTTTACTGCCATTTCGCTATCAAATGGGAACATTTTTTAATGAAATGACAGATAAGAAGAGTCAGTTTTAATTAGCTGCAGTAAAATGACACTTCTAATGTCACTTTTACTGCCATTTCGCTATCAAATGGGAACATTTTTTAACGAAATGACAGATAAGAAGAGTCAGTTTTAGCTGCAGTAAAATGACACTTCTAATGTCACTTTTACTGCCATTTCGCTATCAAATGGGAACATTTTTTAACGAAATGACAGATAAGAAGAGTCAGTTTTAGCTGCAGTAAAATGAGACTTCTAATGTCACTTTTATTGCCATTTCGCTATCAAATGGGAACATTTTTTAACGAAATGACAGATAAGAAGAGTCAGTTTTAGCTGCAGTAAAATGACACTTCTAATGTCACTTTTACTGCCATTTCGCTATCAAATGGAAACATTTTTTAACGAAATGACAGATAAGAAGAGTCAGTTTTAAGTAGCTGCAATAAAATGATACTTCTAATGTCACTTTTACTGCCATTTCGCTATCAAATGGGAACATTTTTTAATGAAATGACAGATAAGAAGAGTCAGTTTTAATTAGCTGCAGTAAAATGACACTTCTAATGTCACTTTTACTGCCATCTCGCTATCAAATGGAAACATTTTTTAACGAAATGACAGATAAGAAGAGTCAGTTTTAATTAGCTGCAATAAAATGATACTTCTAATGTCACTTTTACTGCCATTTCGCTATCAAATGGGAACATTTTTTAACGAAATGACAGATAAGAAGAGTCAGTTTTAGCTGCAGTAAAATGACACTTCTAATGTCACTTTTACTGCCATTTCGCTATCAAATGGGAACATTTTTTAACGAAATGACAGATAAGAAGAGTCAGTTTTAATTAGCTGCAGTAAAATGACACTTCTAATGTCACTTTTACTGCCATTTCGCTATCAAATGGGAACATTTTTTAACGAAATGACAGATAAGAAGTGTCACTACAGCTAATTAAGTCCGAGCATAGGTAATAATAATTCATCTTGCCATTAATACCGTCTTACAGTCCTACCAACTTATCTGTGAACTGAAAGAGGACAGCACCGTCGATGCCAGATATGACAATAGTATAGACGACAGTATGACATTTCAACATGACGGCCGTAGTTCCAATTTTCGCCATTTCACAGATAAGTTGGTAGGAGTGTAACTTGGGTCTGCTTAGACATTCTGATGTTAATTTTGCCCAGCGTTCATTCTGGCGGGAATGATACGTGAGTTCGAATGACGCTTTTGCGAAGGTCGCCATTTCGAAAAATTTTGCGAGTGGTACGCCAGTTCGAAAACTCATTAAATCGAAAACCGCTATATCGAATGACGTTATCGCGAAGGTCGCCATTTCGAAAAAAATTGCGAGCAGTACGCCAGTTCGGAAGTCATGGTATCGAAGTCCGATGTTGATTTAGAGCGAGCGCGCACTGCGGTGCGTTTCCGGTAGTTCTGCCGCACTGGGCAGGGCCTACAGTAACAAAACGCATGACCGCAGTGCGCGCACTTCAAAGACATTCCATACTTCACAGATTATGCGGTAGAAAAACGCACCGCAATGCGCGCTCGCCCTTAACTTGTCTTTTTTTTTTTTTTTTTTTCCAAACCATATCAAAATATCATGCTCTCTGTGTCTCGTCTCATTGGGGTCGTGAGTTCGATTCCCAGACAAATTAACTCAACATCGGACTTCGATACCATGACTTCCGAACTGGTGTACTGCTCGCAATTTTTTTCGAAATGACGACCTTCGCGATAATGTCATTCGATATAGCGGTTTTCGATGTAATGAGTTTTCGAACTGGCGTACCACTCGCAAAATTTTTCGAAATGGCGACCTTCGCAGAAACGTTATTCGAACTCGCGTATCACTCCCCATTCTGGCATACCTATATCTAATGTAATAACGATAATGAATAACATAATTCAAAAATACCTCCAATATATAGATAGCCATTACAAAATTGTTGAAACAAGAAGCTTGTTCAATTTGAGCATAGTTATTGTGGAGTTCACATCAAAGCCCCAATATTAAATTATTTCATAAACTGATTCTCTTTGATCTCACTACGAGGGGCGAAGCGCGAGTCGGCTGTAGATGGGGGTTCCGCGCACAGAGCGGATAGGTATTTATGTTTCCGCCAAGGTACCAATAGCAAAGAATGCTGAGGTGTATTCAAATAGTCTCAATGAGTGGGTGATTGATACCCACACTTTATTGTACAGACGCCAGCAGGTCAAGCCATCCGAAACTGACAAATTATCGCAATCAACCTTGAACCTTGAACCTTTGCTTTAGCGATAAAGATGAAAATCTATTAAAGAAAGTTGACAGATTGTAGTAGCTTGATGAGCATGTCTGTACACCACAAATATACATAACAAAAAAATAAATTTATTTAATAAAAATACACTTTCTCTTTCTACGATAGACAGGTACTTAAACAGAGACTTTGACAGTTAAATTTGGACAGGACCACGTCTGTCAGGACAGCTAGTGATTAATATTTTTGCCGCAACATGAGCAATTCGTGCCGATATAGAGATATCTAGACGATAGGAAGAGAAGTTATATTATTATCCTAAAACTACTTTACCTACCTACTCCAGCGTAAAACACTCACAATCACAATTCCATCCATTTTGACAATTCAACAATATCCATTGCGTTATTTAAGTATGTTGTTAAGCAGATCAATTAATTATGAATTACCTATAGTAAATATTCTTCGGATTGTGATGAAAACTCTGTCATTACGCAATTGAGGTGTTGGACTGCTGGCATAAGTTACTAGAGTTTTGTAGATTTTTTTGATGATTGAATGATTTGGCTTCGATGCTGACCATACAATCAGTGAACAGTTCAATGCATTCAATCAATTTTGAATATTACCTATCTACCTGAGTGGTTTGTGATTGGTTCATAACATCTACCTACGTATTATATACTAATTCCCATATTGAATTCAGATTTAGCATAGCTATGAACTGCTTTATGTAGGGGCTAGGGCGCGTATTTTGGTAATCCCGAAGATTATAATTATTTTCCATGATTATGTTTACATAAATTTTGTTTTTTGTAGAATCGTGTCTTCCTCTCATCGCGTACGGAACCCTAGAAATATCCAATAACAGGGCGCGTCGCGGCAAAGCATACCGCGGTGCGCAGGGTTGCCATAGTGTTTTTGTATTTTTAAAAAATAAATAAATACTTAATACCTACTTAAATCATTAATATTTTGGACCAAGCACATTACATTTTATAAACCCACCAAACTGCAATAATAATTTTCCGGCGGGATTAGCGCTGATCGTCTTGCCGTCACATTTGGTTCAAACACGTAGTACTATTGGCAGAATTGTCGACATCGGCACCATTGCCATAGAGAAAAATAGAATAGAATAGATATTATTTAAATGGACAGTAAAAATATTATCTATGGCAACGCGGGCCGCCAAATTGCCGCTGATTTATTCAGCAAAACCTGGTACCTAAAAATGTTAAAATAACTATTTAGATAACTTTTTATATAAATAACTACGTTTTGCTGAGTAATTCACCTGCATTTTCTTATACACTTATAAAACGTTACAGTGTAGGTATCCTCATTTAGTAAGTTTCACTAAGTGTGGTGATTCTGCTCTTAGTGGAAGCCCAGCAGAGAATAGTAGATCAGATGACCAATAATTCTCGTACCCAAAAACACCCAGCGACAATGAAATGTCTAAAATGTAGGTAAATGCTTGCAGTACAATTTTTGTCAGATTGAGATTGCGAACGGTGGCGTTGTTAGAAGCCCCTCGATAACTTTCGAATAATATATACTTATTAAGAAAAACACATAAGTATTTTATTTATTTTAAATACTTTGTATCGGCGCACACTAATTGTTTATTAAAACGAAATGTGTCGCGAATACAGTATTTAATTTTATAAAAAGTATAGGTAACTTATAGAGTCCTTGCAATACCCACTAACCCACCATTCCTGTTCTTTTTCAGTACAGGGTCCGTAGGCTATATCACACCACAACACATTTTTAATAAAACTCCATTTCCCCACAACTAAATATTGTGTGTGGCAACCCCGCTCGGTAATTATTACATTCCGCGGCTTCGGGCTGCATTCACTCGCAATATGATTTGTAACGAGCGACATCGAGGTACATGCTGTTCCAATGCCAGTTATTAATATATTATTTACTTGCTGGTCCTTTGTTACCTAATGTAACAAAATAATGATTTAGGCACTTAGTCCCTATCACATCCCTACTTACGAAAACCTAGGTAAGTAGGCAGGGAACATTTTATAGGCACTAAGTAATCTGAAAGAGATATAATAGAGGAGCTTGTGGCTAAGTAATAACAGTCGCTCGGATCGATCCATCAGGTTAAACTACGCTTGCCGGGGTTGGTCCGTGGATGGGTGACCATCTTTACATACCGAGACTCCTCCGTGCCTCGGAAAGCACGTTAAGCCGTTGGTCCCGGTTGTCATTCGTGGATCTTTGACAGTCGTTACGGGTCGTCAGAAACCCGAAAGTCTGACCTTACCAAGGGGTATCGTATTACCCAGTTACTGGGTTGTGGAGGTCGGATAGGCAGTAGTCGATCCATGTAAAATACTGGTATTCAGCTGCATCCGGTTACACTGTTGCCGACCCCAACATAAGTAGTTAGGAAAAGGCTAGGGAGATGATGGTGATGATGTTAGAGTCGGTTTCCAGTCTAATCGGATGCAGCTGAATTTGATACCCCTTGGTAAGACTGGGTGTTAGACTTACCATCCGTAACGAGTAATAACGACTATTAAAATTTATGAATGACAGCCGGGACCAATAGCTTAACGTGCATTCCGAGGCACGGAGGAGTCTCGGTATTATGGATTACACATCCCCGGACTGACTTCGGCAAGCGTAGCTTAGTTTTCGATCGACCCGTGCGGATCGACTTTTTAGCATAGTTGGGAAAAGGCTATGCTGATAATGGTAATGACCTTATACTCGCAGGTCTGCACAGGGGGATTTCGTAACTACAAATAACTATACGAGAGGTACTCAGAAGAAATGGGGCTGAAGCCCGCTATATTAATAATCAGAATAAATTCACTTCCTAGGCCCTACGCGGAGCCCTAGCTAAAATCTGTCCGTCAATCCTTAAAGAAAAACGAGCATCACTTTTCCTTAAGTATATTCGAGGTTTGAATGATCGGAATGTCAGCCCGTAATATCTATGCTAAGGCTTGTACAACATAAACCCCTATAGTAACTTGGTCCGTTAAAAATGCCGCCTCCATTTGTAAAAGCTTCAGGACCTCATTCAGTGCTCTCAGCCGGTTCATGCCGCCATGTCGCTATTAATTATAATGTTGTTACAGAATTAATAACGCTTGTTGATAATAGCCAGATAACAGATTGTTACAAATTGCGAAGCTTAAATTATTTTCGAGGGTATTCAATTATTGTATTGAAAATACGTTTTTGGTTTACAATATTTAGATTTTTGTTTGGCGGTTTTTTCAGTTAATTGAATTAGAAATATTACGTTACTGTTCTATTTTGAAATAAGTATCTATTTAGACTACTATGCTTAAGGCATATGTATGCTGTTATGTTTCCACGAATTCAGCTCTTCGTAGGGTACCTATACCTATACCTATACCTAATTACCTACCTACAGAGGTTAACCAAACTGAAAAATTTTGAAACAATATAGCTCGCTGAGTCCTATAGCGAAAATTCAATTGTTTTTGAGCACGCAACAAAACCCATAATAAGAATAAAAACTATGGTTTCCACAAAAGCGGGGCACGTAAGTACATTGTTGTGAATCGTGAATAAAGATATGGCCGATTGGTGTGTTGAGTTTTCGTAGATCCCACCTTCTAAGAGATATCCCACCGTCCGACGGGAAACACCGTAAGGACTATTCTTGCTTGCCGCATTCAGCCGCTATATTAACGCTTGCCAACAGATGTGGTCTTCGTGTGTACAGGATTTTTTTTCACGGTGAATGTGTTTCTCCCATGAAATTTCCAACGAATTTCTTAATTCGTTGCATGGTAACATGCACAAGTATACAGCTACTTACTTATTCTCATGCTACGGCTCATTGCCGCGACACTTTTTCGCTATAAACAGAGAGCGCCCGAAGTGTAGTTCGCTTTTCACGACAATGTAGTCGTAGCATAAGTGACAGAAAGAAACACACAAAAAAATAGGTCCATCATCAAAGCTTTTGCAATATTTCTGCTAAGTACTAAAAAACTTCATCTGTCATCATTCCTTTCCCGCCATCAGCCATGACACTTGACCATAGACAAAAATGTAATTGTTTCCCCGACACGTGTTGCCACTCTAGCGACATGTTTTCCCCTATTATCGGGGTAATGTCGCCGGCGCGGGAGGAGAGGCCTACAATGGATGACAAATTGCTTGACGACAAAGCGCTACGGTTTATTGGGCTCCGTTATGAGGGTACTGGCGTATTTGCGGAGTAAGAGTGGGGTGGAGAAGTGTTAGTGACGAAAATATTCCGCTAAAAACCAGTCATATCACTACTGACATTTCAAAACGGTTTGGGGAAGACAACAGTTTCAAAAAAAAATCTAAAAGAAAGTGAGTAGGTACCTAATGCACCACGTTGCAAGCTGGGGGCTTACTATGAGCTCTTATGGCGGGGCAGAAGTTGAACGTTTCCAGTGAGAGAGAGAGATGAAGCTATATACGACCTATAGCACCGTCTCTCTCTCTGCTATCGGTCAAACTATTGTTAGCTACTCGGTCTCCCTCGATTCGAACAAGACTTACCTCATGCAAAAATAGTTGCAAGATTTACGAGTCTCCGTGTCTTTCTCTGCGCCCGCCATGATTCAGTAGGTGGCGCGCGCCACATAATGAGATAGTGAGCTGCGCCGACTGGTTATTGCCTGCTAACATAATATGTAACGAACGATTTACACAGGCATATAGTTTACCTACCTATTAAATCATCTGCCTAACCTTTTCCCAACTATGTATGTCGGTTTCCAGTCAAACTGGATGCAGCTGAATACCAGTATTTTTAACCGACTTCTAAAAAAGGAGGAGGTTCTCAATTCGGATGTTTGTATTTTTTTTTTTTCGTTATGTTTGTTCGCGCAAACTCCGTCGCTTGCCAACCGATTTGAAAAATTATCTTTTTGTTGGAAAGGGTATAAGGGGGCTTTCCAAATGGTCCCATTTTTGTCAAAATCTAGTTCTGATGATGGGATCCTGGAGAAATCGAAGGAAATCTTCAAATATTATAGGCCCACCTATAGCGATTTGGGTATTTTTTATAGTAACTCGTGCATTTACTCTCGGAAAACACCATTTGGTGAAGTGGAACTGATGATGAAGACCACAGATGCCCATCGGAACTACTCAATTTATAAGTATTTCACGGGTTGCGATTCAATTACTTTAATATGGTTGCTAAGTAATTTATGCTCGTCAAAATGCATAATGGTGATGATGACTTCACCATGGAGCTCCAGTTCTCCTGGTTCTTACTAGGAGAACTCCTCAACAATTAACGTCCCTGCATCGGGAAAAGCAATATTTTGTAAAAAAGTGATGAGCAGTTGCCAGTGGGCTATTGTAACTTAAATAAATTACAAACTGTCCCACTAAAAAGTGAAAAATAAAAACTTTTTACAAAAAAAAACAACCGACTTCCAAAAAAAACACTACAAAGTGAAAAATAACTTTAATTTTGGAAGTCGGTGGCAAAAAACTAAAATACAGATCTAAAGACACCGACTTCCAAAATTAAAGTTATTTTTCACTTTGTAGTGTTTTTTTTGGAAGTCGGTTGTTTTTTTTATCTGCCAGAGATGATCTACGGCGCTGAAACGTGGTCGCTTACAATGGGCCTTATTAGAAGGCTAAAATTCACCCAAAGGGCCAATGGCGAGGGCTATGATTTTAAATTGGAATACTTATTTTACTAGCAAAGATTTTTGTACAGTTTATTAAAGTAAGCAGTCAGTATTACATCTTAGAAAACGGCCGAAACAAAGCACTTCGAAATCTCAGTATAATGTATAAGGTCCCATTAAAATAGATGGACACTTACCTTTCTTTTTTTCTTTTACTTTTTTTTTACAAACTTTCAAGGGGACTAACTCTGAAATCGCGAAAAAAAAATCATTTATTATAGGTACCACTCGTCAAAATGTAGGGAGCAGCTGATTTTTTTTTTCGCGATTTCAGGGTTGGTCCCATAGTCAAAGATGTTCATATTCATGGGTAGAACAACCTGTGAAAATTTGTCCATCTATTTTAATGGGACCATAATACGTCGAGTGCGCGGCAGTGACGCAAGGACGAACACGACCTACCGAGCGGCCGTAGGTAATTATTTCAAGGTCACTACCCAGATAAACTACTTAAAGCTTTATTATTCTATGTCTCTACTCTCTACAAACTTAAAAAACGAAAAGATTACCAACAGATAAAAATAAATAACACAGATAAAATCAAATATTCACTACTATAAAAAAGCAATATAGTAGGGCTGTCAGTTACACCGATTAGGGCACTTAATATATGATCACAGATATTAGCGAGTGGAATTTTAATCACCGCGCAGTACACAGCCCTAAGTGGAAAGTTGACAAGAATTGTTAGGTAGGGGTGGCAGGGGAACGAAATCGTGTTTTTTCAATTTTATTTGTCTTTTTTGTGTTTTTATTCAGTTTGGATCTACACGTATTATTACCGTACTTATTCAACTTTATTTTCAGATTATGCAAGTAACTTTCAAAGCAAATAGTGCTACTTTTGACTGAGAATCCACGTCAGTGGATTCAATTAAGATCTACCCTAACAGATTTAAAAAAAAAACAAAAAGATTAAAGTACCCTATAACTTTTGATTTACTGGCGAGTATCAAAACAAGTCGCATAAATGACTGTATTTTTTATTGCGTTGAGGAAGAAGCTTGATTTTTTTTAGGACTCCAAGGAACCATAGGCTTACGTATTTGATATTAATTTCAACTTGATACCTCAACGCGTTCCTGAGAAAAACGGTCTTGACAGACTGACAGACAGACACAGATAACAAAGTGCCCCAAAAAAGGTACCGTTTTTTCCTTTTGAGGTACAAAACCCTAAAAATGACTATAAAATAGGTAACTTTGCGAATTTATTTTATCGAGCCAACTTTATCAAATAGTGTTTCCATATATACTGCCCAGTATTATATCACCAATAATTCTTACACTTATACTTATTACTTATACTTATAGGTACATAAAATTATACTTATTTCCTAGATTTTAATTTAATTGTTTATTACTTCAAACAAGGGTTATTAAAAAAGCTCGATGCGCCGTTAATAATAAATTCATGACGTGCCAACCCTAACGAATCAGGGGTGCCACAATCAAAATGCGCATCATCCGATTGCGGACTACTTTTTGTCGACTGCGCGCTCCCCTGCCGTCGCAGATTCATTATATTTGCCAGGAGAAGCCAGGGAAAACAGAGGGTACAATTTTAATATTGTTTTCTTGCTTTCACAGGACACGTCATTGACTTTGACAATTATTGTAGCGTTTAATCGCGAGGGTAGATTGATAATTGATGTTTTTTGCATTATTACGTACTTGTGTTTGTTATGATTTTTTTAATACAATAAGGGTTGAAGTTTGAGTGTTGTTGCCTGTCGTGTGATTCTGTAAGACCTCATTCGAAACTTCGAATCTGAATCCGCTGTGAGTTTCTTGATTGGCATTCTAAAAACTCGGTTGATAATTCGAATTTACACTAGCGCTACCCATGCGAGCGTGTCAGCGAGTTGAACTAAATTGACCGTGAGATTTTGACAGATAAAGTATGAGATGACGTAAGAACTTTTTGTCAGGTGGAAAGGTCTCCTGGCTTTTGCGATTTTTAATCTCATTGAAGTGGGTCATGACGTAAGGGCCAAATAAGGTGGCAATCGCAGTCATTCTTCATCTTCGTAGGACTCCGAACGACATAAAACCAGCCAAGTAGTGTCGGACCACGCACAATGAAGGGTTCCATAGGAGAAAAGAACGTAATCCCAAAAAAAATATCAATTTTCGGACTTTTTCCAGTACTTGTTCTGCCAACTTTGCTTCCTTAATATGCAATATCCTTGCTTCTTGCCAAATTTAATTATTCTAGGTCAACAGGAAGTAGGTACCTACCTACCGTATAAGTTTTGATTTACTTGCTAGTATAAATACTTATACTTATGTCGCATAAATGGACGTATTTTTTTATTGCATTGACGTACGTATTTGCTATTAATTTCAACTTGATACGTTTACGCGCTCCTGAGAAAAAGGGTCTTGACAGACTGACAGACTTGAAATAGTACATTTTGATACAAGTGGAAAACGTTTGTTATTGCATTCGAGGCGGAATTAACACCCGAGCCGTAGGCGAGGTTGTTTTTGAGCCGAGAACTGCACTAACAAATGTCCACGTGTGTCATGTCAAACGACGTTTTTCAATACACTTAAAGAAATAAAGTAAATTAACGGAAAATATTTTTGTCATGATTTCATGAATTATTAGGAAACTATGATTTAAATTTTCTTTTTTTTCCGAGCTTTGCTTTCGCTAGGTTGAAGGAGAAGCAAAGGTATAAAGCCGATAAACAGCCTAATATGAAAACCAGAAAATTCAAATATTTTTGAGTTTAGAACACAAACAAATGTGAATTTGTTCATAAACGTTTTTTTTATTGTAATAATCATAGTTTTTGATGATATTCTATTTATTATTTAAATATTCAAAAAAATATAAAGTAAAGACGCATAACTCTTTGCCGAGATTAAAAAAAAACACCTCCAAATAGAGGGTTGTGAATAAGTTATCTGTGGCAATTTTTATTCCCGCACACGTGCTGGAAAATGAAAAATCGCTCGCGTGTGAAATACATTGCATTGTGAACCTAATCGTAGTGCGATATGAACCAGTTTTCGAGGAAATGTATTGAAAATATTTTTTTATGTGTAATTACAAATTAACAATTTTCGGACTTTTTTCTTCACTTGTGCTGTGAGACCTTGCTTCTTGCCAAATTTCCTTATTCTAGGACAACGGGAAGTAGGTACAGTCAGCAACACTTGCACACTTGCAGTCTTTCAATCTTTATTATTAAGCGAAATATTTAATTGAAATCAGAACAGAAGTACCTACTTACTTAAAATTTTAAGAACATTAACTCTTAACAGTTCAACAAGAAAAAATCAGTTTATCGAATCATTAGGTATGTGTTAATTTAGATGATGTCAAAAAGTAGCAGTGTTAACCGACTTCTATTGCTGACCGTACCATAAGATTTTGATTAGGTACTTGCGAGTAGGTATCAAAATATGATGCATAAGTAAATGTCAGTATTTTTTTATTGCGTTGACTTAGAAGCTTCATTTGAATGAGAGTCTTGATCATTTCGTCAGTGAAGTTCTAACAGTACGGAAGTCAAAAATGGCTACTTTACAGGAGAGTGAAAAAACTGTATGAGATTAATGGGGCTTGCGCTTGGGGCCATATTGTGTTTAATTATTAATAACAAATTTGATTCATTTCATACAGTTTTTTCAACATCGGAGCACTTGATGCACGACAAATTTGTATGTGAATGGCTGACATATGCAGTGTTGGCGCCAACAACTGAGATACGCAGTGTAACTATTTTTCAAATAACGCATTCGTATTGGTCAGTTTACTGTGTTTTGATTGGTCGATACGATGCGGGCCATTAAGCTTTATCCAATGACATTCAAATCTCAAAACACTCATAAAATGACTTACGCACTGTTAGAACTTCACTGACGATTTGTTATTGTTGGTCGAAATAAACGCTTTCTATTCTATTCTCTATGAATATTGTTGTTTTTGGGATAAATTTATTCATTCTAACTACGGAACCCTTCAGCATGCGTGGTCCGACACGCACTTTACCGGTTTTTTCTAGCTTATAAATGTAAAGATGAAGTTTTCAAAAGATTTTATAATCATAGAACCTTAATAGATTTGCAGCAGGTCCAAATATGGCAATATAGATTGGTAATCTTCAAATGCAATCAGAGGACACGAATAAATCAGTTTGATATTAAAACCTGCGGCATTTAGAATTTATATCTAGACGAGATACAACTCCGACCGCTGTTATTGGACGTTTTGATAGATATTCATGGCATCTATGGTTACCAGTTACCATAAACTATAGAAGCTTTTATAGCCTGTTTCAAAAGTACCTAAATGAAGCGTAAATAAACAAACCCTCTTCAAGTTAAATTCTGACGCAATAACTCAATAAAGAGAATTAATAACACTTTCACCTGTACTTACACGGTTTCAGCTTTATAACTCACCACTATAACCAACAATTTTTTTTTTGAATAACCTACGAAATTGTAATTGAAAAATCGTCGACGAAAATTGAGGTTATTTTGTTATATGTATTGAGGTTATGTATTACCTATGTGTTAATTATCACTTATCAAATGGAAAACATGTTTAAGAGCCATTTCACGTTTTCGGGCGAATATCTAAGATTTTAGTCGCCTAATTTACCATCTTAGGTAAAACTCTGACATTGTTGAATACATTTAAAAGAAAGACCAATCTTTCGTATTGAATCTTAATGTAACACATTTTCAAAAACTTATTTGTTTACTTTGTGGCGATTAATCTCCCACAACTAGTTTGCAGAAAAATCATCGCAGAGTCAATTTCAGACTCATAAATCTATCATTAATATTCATAAATTTTACTTTTAAAAATACATAAAGCATCAGACATATAATTTTGTTGACTACTAGAATATCGATTATTAATAACATTAATTAGTAAAAAAATAAAGTCTCGGGGCAATTTTTACGTTTTATACCGCTATTTAATCGCGATTTTTTGGTTTGAATAACGCGTAATTAAATTTAAAAAACATGTCAAATTAGACTATGTTCTATAACAAAACTAATTCTAAAGTTGTATTAAAATCCCTTCATTTTTTTAGACATAATAACGTTATTAACATCACTCTAAATTAGAATAAATTACGTTGCATAAGCGGGCACCGGGATTATTACAGCGCGAGCACCCATCGAGGAAGGACCCTGTGCCATTTTTTCCCGCCTCCTGATGTCCGAGCTCACGTATCGTGAACGCATTATTTTACTACGGCTACAATATTAAAATGTTGTTAAAATTTTGTGAAATGGCTCTTAAGGTGATATAAAATTACATTTTCGGGTTAATTAGGTATTCAAATAGGAAATCAAAGCACTCAATTTTTAAGTGGCTCTACAAATTGGCATCTCAGGGTACAGTCAGCAACATAAGTCGATTAACACTTGTGTTTTCTAAACCTTTTATTGAGAAAAATACTTCATTACAATCTGAACAGATGTAAATTTTAAAGAAAATTAACTCTTATTCTAATAAATGAAATGCTAAAGAGCAGGTTATCGTATCATTTTGTGTTAAGGCGCAGATTTCCTGAAAACGATCAAAAAGGTGGTTTTTTAAAGCTGTGTATCTCATTAACCGTAAATAATTTTGACATGTTAAAAAAATATGCTATTTTCAAGTCCTTTTCGCATACAGTGATGGAAGCCAAAACATAATTAAACATACTTTAATGCACCAAAAAATCTTTAAACATAGGTACTTCCTAATAATCTTTAAAAGCTGTTTATCCCTTCATTAGAAATTATAATTATAATTTAAAATATAGGTACCTACCATGAAATGTCAAATTCCAATCTGCATCCAGTGATGGATTAGTTTTTATTAAATAGTTAATTTCTAATTTTATACGATTTTATTTGCACTTTTACGACATAATTCCGGTGCGCGTGAGAATCTTCTATCTCGTGCGTCAAACTAGACAGGCATAAAGCCATTTCACTTACACACCGAGCTAAACCGAGCTTGGGCCTTATGTAATTTAGAATTTTAGATGATGTCAAAAAGTAGCATTGTTAACCGACTTCTGTTGCTGACCGTTCCATTGATGACATTTCCAGGTCCATTTGCTTACATTTTCAGTATATATTTTTGCGACAGACTATACCTACCTACTGCTGAACATGGGTTTTTGACCATAGATTATTTTCTAAACACTTCGAAATTCGAACGGTGTGGAGAAGCGTAATTTACTAAAAAAAACCGGTCAAGAGCGAGTCGGACTCGCGCACCGAGGGTTCCGTTCCGATTCCTGAAAAATTGTGCTATTTAGAGACATCGTTTTATTTTTCCTGTAATTTTTACATAAATTTCTATCACATAGAATAATTTCGGATTTTTCTGTTTGCAAACTTCGGAGATAAGGGGGGGTGGGGGGAACGGTATTTTTTTTTACATTTTTCATCAAAAGTTGAAAACTATGCGGCCTAAAAAAAATAAAAAATGTTTGAGAATGTGCAAACAGCGTTCTTTCATATGATACCCCACATGCCCTTGTAGTAGACCCACTTTGAATTTTTAAGACCCCTTTTCAGTCCCTGTTGCAAAAAAAATACATATATTTTTATTTCTTTCTTATTTGCAAAATAGTTGGGTAAACGTCATTTAAAATTGTTCCAAATTTCAAGCTGACAGCATTAGTAGTTCTTGAGATATCCAGCTGTGACAGACAGACAGACAGACAGACAGACAGACGGACAGACAGACAGACTGAGTCACACCATAAGGGTTCCTTTTTTACCATTTTGGTACGGAACCCTAATAATGAGAATCGGTCAAAGTGAAGTGAAACAACAAAACCGTTCAAGAGCCGTTTGGACTCGCGCACCGAGGATTCCGATTCCGTTCCGATTTCTGAAAAAGTGTGCTATTTAGAGACATCATTTTATTTTTCTGTTCACTTTACATAAACTTCGGAGATAGGGAACGGTATTTTTTTTACATTTTCATCTAAAGTCGAAAACTATGCGGCCTAAAAAAAAAACAAAAAAATGTTTGAGAATGTGCAAACAGCGCTCTTTCATAATTATGATACCCCACATGCCCTAGAACCCTTTCAGTCCCTGATGCAAAAAAAAAAAAAAAAAATTCTTTCTTGCTTACTGACCCCAAAATCGTTGGGAAAAGGCTAGGCAGATGATGAGTTGAAATCTACACAGATTGTGTATTTCTATTGCCGCTATAACAACAAATCAAAAATAAAATAAAGTTAAAGATTAAAGGCCGCCCATTGTATGTTTTGTAGTGTATATTATGTTTTCTTTTATGTATTTTTGTGGTGTACAATAAAGTATACATGTATAATATAAATAAATAATAATAAAGGCGGTCCCCATAGAAGAAACCTATTTTTTATTTATTTTAAATCTCTGTAGTGTTAAAATATATTGCACGGTGGCACGGAACCCTTCGTGTGTCCGACTCGCACTTGGCCGGTTTTTCCTATTTCGTTCTTTCTCCAATTTTTTTGTTTTCTCTATTTTTATCTGTAGGTACACTAAAAAAAAATATTTGATTGTCGATGATGCTTAGAATAGCATAATCAGCCTATAACGTTCCCACTGCTGGGACACAGGCCTCCTCCCTTTGAGAGGGAGTGGGCCGTAATCCACCACGCGGGCCCAGTGCGGGTTGGTAGATGTCACATGTCTTCGAATTATGCCGGTTTCCTCGCGATGTTTTCCTTCGCAATTTTAAGAGCGATGGTGATGATGAAATTATTAACACAAAGTAAAGCGCCTGCCTGGGTTCGAACCCATGACCTACAACTCGTAAGTCGGGGCTGATGGTGCTTACCTAGGAGTAACCTAAGTCATCATTAGCCTTTTCCCAACTACGCTGTGGTTGGCTTCCACTCTATCGGATGCAGCTGATGAGCTGAATACCAGTATTTTACTTGGAACGACTACCTATATTATCTTCACGACCTTGTTGTAGATTGCGCGCACGGCGCATAGTCACCGCGCCTGAGGTAGGTACAGACAACAAAAGAGATATCTAGGCAGGACAGACTAACATATATTTGTATGTGCATTACAACTTTTACTATGGGACCAAACCTGAAATCGCGAAAAAAAAATCAGCTGCTCCCCACATCTTGACGAGTTATACGAACATGAATGTATGGGACACCTGATTTTTTTTTCGCGATTTCAGGTTTGGTCCCATAGTAAAAGTTGTTTGTTATCATGAATTTAAGTATCGGTCACTAATTACCAGTCACCCTATATACTAAAAAGGTTTAGGTAGTGAAATAAAGGTAAACGATCTTGATGTGTCTTTTATCTTTTTTATTTTAAAATCTCAGTTTAAAAACAAAATGCAACTATAACCGATTTAAATACAACAATAATGATTACTTAATCAATTGAACCATTAGTTTAAGCAGTAGTTTATTTGTTTAATATTATGTTTGTGTAAAAAGTCACATCAAGATTGTTTACCTTTATTTCACTACCTAAACCTTTCTAATATAGGTATTAAGTACTTTTTTTTTGCAATAGTCCTACATTGTAACATACTAACACAAAATTGTAAATTGTCTCGAAATTGAACATGAAGCAATACACATACAAATATGTTAGTATGCCCTGCCTAGATATCTCTTTTGTTGTCTGTACACACGGCTACACATCAAACTATACATTTCCAGTTTACACTGACCTCTCAATGTAATTAAATCCTACACAATGCGAGATCAGCTTATACTCAATTCAATTCAATTCAATTCAATTTGTTTATTCAGTAACAATATACATTGTGTTCGAATATTTATCCAGCATGAAACATAAGTATTAAATGTACAAATATAAAATAATAAAAATGCACACAAAACAATTTAAATTAGAAAACATTATATCCTATAGATTAAAAAATAAAAGATAAAAATCTTAAAATACCATGCAGTCATAAATTAAAATACCATAGAAACAAATTTTAAATCACATGTCAATTAATTACCAATTTAAACGAAAAACAATAATCAAAAATAATAATACTGGAAATGTATAGCTTGATCTGTAGCCGTGCGTACCTATGTGAGCGTGGGGGTGGTAGACAAACGTTAAGCATGTACAGTGGGCTGCATCAATTGGGTACCCATTGATGCAGCCCACTGTACATCTTGTTAATCGCACATTCTCGGCCTCCCCCGTCTCACCGCTCACATAGCACAGGCGATAACTAGCACTTGCGCGCACACTATACTGGCCAACACGATTAGAAGTAACCTTAGTATTTACTTGAAAAATCCCAGACAATATTATTCATTTGTCGTTTGCCTCCTCCATTTTAGTAACTAACTCCTCGTTTTCACAAGTATCGGACGCAGATTATGATATTAAATTGTTTCATGAGAGACGGCAGGGGACGGGGCGGGGGGGACATACAATGGGGGACGGACTTGGGTCGAGCCAAATAAAATTTTAATTAAGTGGTAAATTATGTTAGCCTGACTGAGCCACTTACGTCAAAGCTCTGATAAACGCAGCATCGTAAACTTTTCTTTGGAACCTTGGCAGTGGCGTAACTACACCATTCGAGGCCCGTGGCAAATTCATCGTATGCCTCCCCCCCCCCCCCCCCCCCAACACCCTGAAATAATAATACAATTTTTTACTTGTGTATGCAACTAAGTAGAGGTAACCTATTAGTTAAATAAATTATAGACAAAACGATTTTTTTTGACTAAATGTGTAATAATAAATAAATAAATAAATATCCTTGGACATTTCACACAACGCCATCTAGTCCCAATCTAAGCAACCTAATGCTTGTGTTATGGTAACGAGATGGCTGATAAACTACTTATATACATTTTTTTTTTGTAAATACATACATATTATAGATAGAAAAACACCCAGACTCGAAACAAATACTTGTAGGTCGTACAAATATTTGTTCCGTGCGGGAATCGAACCCGCGACATGCTGCGCAGCAGTCAATCGCTCAACCACTGCGCCAACCGTGTCGTCGAAATGTTGGGAGTTAGGATTCTCCTCTGACCCCCCGGTCAGAGGAGAATCCTAACTTTCCCCCTTCCGGCTGGGGGCCCGTGGCATTTTGCCGACTTGCCACCCTGTAGTTACGCCACTGAACCTTGGGCAAAAGAAAATTCAATCTGCCTAAACTAACCTAATCCCAGTTACTGGGTTGTGGAGGTCAGATAGGCAATGCTCCATGTAACATAGTTACTGATGGTCAATCAATCCGCCTAGCCTTTTCCTAACTATATTGGGGTCGGCTTCCAATCTAACCGGGTGCAGCTGAATACCAGTATTTTACATGGAGCGACTGCCTATCTGACCTCCACAACCCAGAACTTTGGGCCCGAAAAGAACTAAATTAAAAGCGACTTCACTTGTTCTTAAAGCCGCCATTTATTTTCAATTAAACTATGTATTTGCCGTACCTTAATAGGTAGGTAGGTACTATGTAATCCCAGTTACTGGGTTGTGGAGGTCAGATAGGCAATCGCTCCATGTAAAACACTTACTGATGGTCAATCAATCCGCCTAGCCTTTTCCTAACTATGTTGGGGACGGCTTCCAGTCTAACCGGATGCAGCTGAATACCAGTATTTTACATGGAGTGACTGCCTATCTGACCTCCACAACCCAGCAACTGGGTAACACGATACACCTTGGTAAGACAGGTTGTCAGACTTTCAGACTTCTGACGACCCGTAACGACTGTCAAAGATCCAAGAATGACAGCCGGTACCAACGGCTTAACGTGCTTTCCGAGGCACGTTGGGGTCTCGGTATGTAAAGATGGTCACCCATCTACGGACCGACTGCGGCAAGCGTAGCTTAACCTGATCGATCGACCCGTGCGGCTGTTAATACTTAGCCACGAGCCCCTCTCTGGTATTCAGGTACCTATATTCAAAGAGTTCTCAAAATGACACCATCACAATAATAAAAAACTAACTACTTAGGTCTTAGGTTTTAGGTCTTAGGTTGACGACACGGTTGGCGCAGTGGTTGAGCGATTGACTTCTGCGCAGAATGTCGCGGGTTCGATTCCCGCACGGAACAAATATTTGTACGAGCTACAAGTATTTGTTCCGAGTCTGAGTGTTTTTCTATCTATAATATGTATGTATTTACGAAAAAAAAAAATGTATATGTATAAGTAGTTTATCAGCCATCTCGTTACCATAACACAAGCATTAGGTTGCTTAGCTTGGGACTAGATAGCGTTGTGTGAAATGTCCAAGGATATTTATTTATTTATTTCTCTAAGACCTACTCTTTCCAACCAGACCTAATGCTAGCCAATTTTTGTTGTGAAATAACTGTAGTTACTCTAGCTCTCTATCCTCGTCTGATTTTACAGAAAGCTGATTTTTTTTTTCTCCCAAAACCGTACCTGCCTCAATCAAAGGCTTTTACCGACCGCAAATCACTGCTAAACCACACCCCTCCAATCTGGTCCCGCCTACTTGACGCATGCGCTGCACGAGCCAATCAGAGCGCCCCAAACTCACCCCCCTACAAGGGTAGCAACTACCCTCCCCAATTGACCGCTTGCGATGTCATTTTTTGCGCGCCAAACCGATCACTCGTAGCCACGCCCTTACAAATTTAAAATTGTGCCCCTTTTTAAATCAAAAACCACAAGCCAATATCGCTTTGCAAGTCGAACTGAACAGTCGCATCATTCTAAAATTAACTACCTAATTAACCATTAAACTAATAAATTAACCCAATAAAATTAACCGACGGACTAATTAGTGAGATGTGCAATAAAACAGTGTTTAAACAATTAAATAAAAAATGATATTTAAATATTTTGAAGTTAATTGAAGATTACAATGATGGAACAGAGGCAGAATTCGAATTTGTATCCGTCGAATCTAACTGATCTCCTGGCAGTGTCGGCGTACCAACAGAATGTCGACCGACTGTCGGCGATATCCGACGGCGAAGACAAATACAATGCAGACGGCTACACCGACACGGTCGACCGTTTCGCCGAAAACGCCGACAGGTCTTCATCACCAGTGTCTACCCTGGATGACGGTGACAGCAGCCAGTCGGCGTTCGGTGTCGACTTAACAGGCAAAGGAACGAATTTAGCGGGAAAATCTTTCACAATCGCCGCCATTTTGGGTTTAACGAATGCTGATGAGGACGTGATGAACTTAAGTGTACAGGAGCGGTTGCAGCAGAATCAGAGACAGCTGCAAAACTATTTGTATGCTGGTCATGATGTGCAGAGGATTAATGAAGGGTTTTGTAGGAGTATGGTTGGAGTGCCGACGGGGTTACGACAAGGTAGGATTTTAAGAAACGACCTTTTTTTTTTGTGGATGGGAAATCATCAAATAACTTCTCCCGCTCTGGGTGGAGCGGAAGGGCGTGTCAGACTTTTACTGACTAAAACCCACCCGTGTTCCTTCAGTTGCCTATGCCAGGGCCACGGTATCTTTTCCAAACAACCCGCGACCCCAGCGGCATCGGCCCTATTGGACCCCATCTTTTGCTGACATCTCTTTGAGGCGCGCGTGGAACACAACGCGCCGTCGACCCGGGCCTGCATGGTCCTTACCGGACGGCGAGCTACCCACTACTCACCGTCCGCAAGCCCGCGCCTACGGTGGCTGGAAATCGCCTCTCGATTCCCGCCGCCCGCCGCCCCTATAAGTGATACATAATTACGGTCAAGGCGGGAAAATGTTAAGCAAGTATCAAACAAAGTCCTTTCCCAGAAAGCGAAATTGACATGCAAAATATGAACACGTTAAGGCGGGACTATACGCCAATGACCTTGAGTGGTTAGCTTGCGCGTTCTGTGCTGAGCTCAAGCAACGCGTCGTACGTCCAGCCAGTAATAGGACTCGCCCATCAAGGAGCGCTCCCAAATTAGACGCATTATTAATTTATTATACATAAAACAAAAGGCATTTTAATAAAACACGTATACTAAAAGGTAAATAATTAAATTACCTTTAAAATGGTGAAGGTTTCATAGAAATACGCTTGACACGTTTTGCGTGATTCTCAGTTTTTTATCTGCGTTAGACATAACTTTACAAATTAATTACACTATTTAATATAAACATAATCTAAAATATGTACATATTAAGTTATTAAAAAAATGCTCTAATTTAACATATATTTTTTCCAAATCATAGCGTCGCCTTAACCGCAAAGCTCAAAAACAGTGTTGCACTTTGATGTTATATTTTCAGACATAAGTTTCGATCAAAAAGTCGTACAAAAATCCCACATAGACCGAAACCACCGTGGAGGCCAGAGGTATTAGAATTGATAGTAAAAATAATGTATTATATGTGTTTCCTGGCGGACACACTCTCCTCCGAATAAAGCACTGCCTGACAGCCTGTGTTTCCGGAGGAAGGATTTACACATGGCGCTTAACGTGCGTACAAATATTAATAAACAGGTAGTTGTAGTTCGAGTTTCTTTTAAAACAAAATTGGACCACAAACTAACAACTGGCCCAGCAATATTTGAGTATTTTCGATTGTGAAGCCATCGTTCGGCAATATTGCCGCCTACACGTGAAAATGCATGGCCATACACTACTGCAATATTAGTCTGGCTGGTATTGCTGACAATGTTACAGGCCACCGTGTTGCAACCACATATTGCAGTAAAATGTTGCCCTTTTATAAGCGCCTTTATGGTTATGAAATAAGACTTGATAGGAGAGTAAGCTAAATGTAGACAGCCCTCAAAATGAAGTCAGTTCCTGTTTTTGGCAAAAAATGAGCCTCGCTACCCCTGTCGACATGCTAATATTTTCCTAACAGCTAAAGCGGCTTTCAGATATAAAAGCATATAGTATATAGCTCATAAGTCATAAGTTCATAACACAACAATATCGCGCACCATACATTGTTATGGACACGTTCACACTGTGGGTACTGTACTACTAGGTCCTTCGTTGCTATACTTTATAGCACAATATAGTATAGCGTAGTCTGAAATTAGCTTTAAATGCTATTCTCATAGCAGGGAGAAAACGCTCGAAGAAACGAACGCACTCCTGTTTTTCTAATGACAATAAATTATGAGATGTCTTTATAGGTAGGTATAACTAAGATGGAATATAAATGATTATAAGTAAATCTGAAAATAATTATAAAATTCGCAAGTTAATTTAGGACACAAGATGCCGCCTTGACGGACTCCGTTGATTTAAAAACTGCAAAATATAATATTTTCATAAAATATTGCATTTCTTTGGTGTAGGTAGTACCTATGTCTTTCAACGCTACTAGTCTAACATCAAAACATCCTTAGAAAATAAAATATTATGAAGAGTTACAAATGATTGAGTTTATCGAAAGCTTTACTTGACATTTTTAATTTCTTTCCATCAACTTTAAGTTTTTTTACATAACTACTCATGGTTAGATTTTTGATTGATATAGCGAACTGCAGAACAAAACGCATTACCTACTCAAATGAAAGAAATACAAAAATGCAAACATTTTTCTACATACATTCCAAATTGCTAACATAACCGGTTAGGAGGAATAGTGGAGCACGTCTTCGTAGATTGCACTATCTGTAGACCTACGTAGGTATTTGATATTAATTTCAAGTTGATACTTCCACGAGTTCCTGAGGAGCTCGTCGCTAAGTAATACAGCAACACGCGGCACAGGTCGATCCATCAGTTTAAGCTACGCTTGCCGTAGTTAGTCCATGGATGGGTGACCATCTTTTCATTCATTTCTCCTCCGTGCTTCGGAAAGCACGCTAAGCCGTTGGTCCGGCTGTAAAAACACGTTTCAGAGATAACTTCGACGCTGAATAGCGATTTAACAACTAATATCCATTTGAGTTCGGTTTCAAAATTACGTCTTCCAACGATACTGAATTGAATGTATTGTTTGACGTAGAGATATATTGTATAGTGTTGTCACTGTACCGAGCTGCTTGCAAATGTACCTAAACTAAATGAGTGTCAATCGCAGTGTCAACAGTAGACCCATCCTTGTCTTGGAAAGCACCTTTAGCCGTTGGTCCCAGCTGTCATTTGTAGATCTTTGACAGTCGTTACGGGTATAATCTCAGAAGAATAACTGCTTTAGTTATTCTTCTGAGGGTATAATAGTGCCACAAACCAAGACATAACCTCTATTATCTAAGATGTCGGTGAATTAAATATGACGAGCCTTAATTGTCACTTTTCATAGTGATTTCGTTAGTTCCAATTAAAGCCACCGGGTCATATATGTTTGTGGCACATTAGTCGTGTCGTAACCAGTCTTACCAAGGGTTATCGTGGTACCAGGGTTGCGGAGGTCAGATGGGCAGTCGCTCCACAAAATTCTGGTATTCAGCTACATCCGGTTAGACTGGAAATCGACCTCAACATTGGCACATCGGAAAAAGGCTAGACCAATTGATTTTGAGGTGTACACTCTGGCGTCATCTATATCGCTACATGCGAACTGTCGCATCACACTGATGACGTCACGCAAAATCCTGCATCGCGCAATTAGAGTTTACCGCGCGACTAGCATAGACAACGTCCCGATATCAATTGTCGGGCAGTTGCCCACCAAACACAATACCAGTCTGGTCGGAGGATCGTCGCTTTTCTATGGAGGATGAGTGAACACCCTGTTTCTCATGTTCTCTATATCTAGCATGTAGCAATATTTTTACTGTTTTATCTAAAATAGTGTATCGTAATTCGTACCTATCAGATTATATTGAGTACCTACTGGAAACCGTTGTTTTTGTTCTAAATGTGTTGATGTGTTCTAACTTTTGGGGGCAAAAATATGCCTTGTACTAAAACAATTATTCTGGTAGACGTAACTATTAAAAGAATCGTGTCCAATACCAAGTTTAGAATTTAATCTATAATTAATAATTGATACTGTTTAAAACGTCTTGTACCTACACTAAACTTCCGTACCAAATTTTTTCAGTATTCCTTAATAACAATAATTCTGATAGACATGGGTGCGCGAGTCCGACTCGCTCTTGACCGGTTTTTTGTAATAATTACCTATGTAAAATTTAGATAAAATCAAATCTATAATACCAGTAGGTACTTATGGAGCGACTGCCTATCTGACCTCCACAACCCAGTTCCATGACCATACATTGTTTCCTTTTTAACCGACTTCTAAAAAAGGAGGAGGTTCTCAATTCGGATGTTTGTATTTTTTTTTTATGTTTGTTCGCGCATAACTCCGTCGCTTTCCAACCGATTTGAAAAATTATTTTTTTGTTGGAAAGGGTATACTTCCCAAATGGTCCCATTTTTGTCAAAATCCAGATCTTATGATGGGATCCTGGAGAAATCGAAGGAACTCTTCAAATATTATAGGCCCACCTATAGCGATTTGGGTATTTTTTATAGTAACTCGTGCATTTGCTCACGGAAAACACCATTTGGTGAAGTGGAACTGATGATGAAGACCACAGATGGCCATCGGAACTACTAAATTTATAAGTATTTCACGGGTTGCGATTCGATTACTTTAATATGGTTGCTAAGTAATTTATGCTCGTCAAAATGCATAATGGTGATGATGACTTAACCATGGAGCTCCAGTTCTCCTGGTTCTTACTAGGAGAACTCCTCAATAATTAACGTCCCTGCATCGGCAAAAGCAATATTTTGTAAAAAATGATGAGCAGATGCCATTGGGCTATTGTAACAAACTGACCCACTAAAAAGTGAAAAATAAAAACTTTTTACAAAAAAAAAACAACCGACTTCCAAAAAAAACACTACAAAGTGAAAAATAACTTTAATTTTGGAAGTCGGTGGCAAAAAACTAAAATACAGATCTAAAGACACCGACTTCCAAAATTAAAGTTATTTTTCACTTTGTAGTGTTTTTTTTTGGAAGTCGGTTGTTTTTTTTTTTTTGGAAAAAGTTTTTATAAGTACTAGATTATTATTTACAAGTCATTCTGGTGATTTAGTAGAATATTTTTTTCTCCGTGTGTTCATTTATTTTTAACGTGTAAAAGTGTTTGTGCAATCCTACTTACAGAAATAAAATCATGAATCATTAATCGAAGTTGTATTAAAATAATTCGCATACCATGCATTCCTGTGACATTTAATGGGGTTAATAAAAGCAGGGTTTGATTAAAGCTAAAGAGACATACGCCGCGCGCCGTCGGGTCCCCTCCGTCGGCGGATTAATAAAATGATGTCCTCTTTGAGTCGAACGGTCGCAGGTGGACAAAATCGAAGGGATTAAAAGTATTAAAACATTTGTAGGTACTTACTTACTTACTTATACTTATTAAAGGCGGTCAATGGATTGTTTAGTAAAGACTTAGTAAAAACGTATTATCTGTTATTTGGTTATTAATTAATGTTTGTTTTTAGGGTTCGGCACCAAAATGGTAAAAAGGAACGCCTATATAAGGTCCTCAGTCTGTCTGTCTGTCCGTCTGTCACAGCTGGATATCTCAAGAACTACTAATGCTATCAACTTGAAATTAGGAACAGTTTTAGATGACGTTTACCCAACTATTTTGCAAATAAGAAAGAAATATTTTCTTTTTTTTTTTTTTTGCAACAGGGACTGAAAGGGGGTTTTAAAAATTCAAAGTGGCACGGCTACTAGGCATGCTAATAGGGCATGGCTACTAGGGCATGTGGGGTATCATATGAAAGAACGCTGACAACAAACATTTTTTATTACTTTTTTTTAGGCCGCAAAGTTTTCGAGTTTTGTTGAAAAATGTAAAAAAATACCGTTCCCCCCTTATAGTCTCCGAAGTTTGTAAAGAGAAAAATCTGAAATTATTTTACATGATGTGATAGAAGATTCTTTTGATTACTGGAAAAATAAAACGATGTCTTTAAATAGCACACCTTTTCAGAAATCGGAACGGTACCCTCGGTGCGCGAGTCCGACTCGCTCTTGACCGGTTTTTTGTAATAATTACCTATGTAAAATTTAGATAAAATCAAATCTATAATACCAGTAGGTACTTATGGTGCGACTGCCTATCTGACCTCCACAACCCAGTTCCTGGGTAATACGATACGCCTTGGTCAGACATGGTTGTTAGACTATTGGGCTTCTGACGACCCTTTCAAAGATCTACGAATGACAGCCGGGACCTCCGGGACCTCCGTACTTTCTAAGGCACGGAGGTGTCTCCAGATGGTCACCAATCCACAAACCGACCACGGCACCGTGTGGCTGTTATTATTTAGCGACGAGCCCCTCCCTTTCCAACCCACAAAAATGATGACGAAATACATTATTTTCTTGCAGACAGTCCACGGCCAGAGATGAGACCGCAAGTGGGACAGATGAAGACCTCGAGGAGTCATTCTATGACGTGTTCAAACAGGTCAGTTCCTTACTTCTTCAATAACTATAGCTATCAATAATAAACCACGGTAGACCACAATAATTATTAGCAGTTTTGTGAACAGTAGATCTCGCAAACACAAACTTTTTGCACTTATTTTAATACCACTTTTGTACAGGGTGTAAGTGTAAACAGTGGCAATATTTTAAGGGGTCATTGTACTCATCATTATGAACAACTTTTACTACCTATTGGACCAAACCTGAAATCGCGAAAAAAAAAATCTGCTGTTCCCTACATTTTGACGAATTATGCGATCAAAAATGTACCTACTGAACAGCTGAATTTTTCCGCGATTTCAGGTTTGGTCCCACAGTAAAAGTTGTTCATAATGATGAGTACAATGACCCTTTAAAATATTGCCACTGTTTACACTTACATCCTGTATAAAACGGGATATTTGGCAAGTTTTTGTTTTCATCAGATCTCCTTTCAAATAAAAAAATAACTATCGAAATCGGGTCTCCTAAAGCGGAGATATCCAGTAGCCCCCTTTTTGCCCTTTTTGCTTTCATAACTCATTTGTTGGTCTTGGTATAACTTTTTATAACAAGCTACCTTCTTCTTTGCTAGATTTGCCTTTTAATGCGTTTAAAATTAAAGTAAAATCCAATCTTTGTTCAAAGGCATACTATTCTATCAACGATTACTTAAATGATAAGAATAGTTGGTCGCTGTGATTAACTCAAGACAATGTTTATGTTATGTTCTTTCTCCAGAATCAGCTTACATAATGACAGGTTATACTAAAATTGTTTATTTTATTTGACAAAAATATAATTTAATGTATTGTGTTGCGTAAATTATTTTGCATAGGTACTATTGTATAGAATCTAGTTCTTCTAACTGAACAGACAGCTGTGCTGCTGGGGAGTTTGTTCCGCTACTTCTTCTTCCCAGCTAAAGCACTAGGAAGTGGTGAAGGGCGGGCGTTTTGTGGGGACTGTCTTACTGTAATTTCGACGTTCAAAAAGTGCTGATTCTCAGCCTAATTTGAATAAATGACTTTTGATTTTGATTTTGCCCCTTTTTGGAGGAAGTAAGTAGTACTCTAATCAAAAATCCCCGATGACAAAAAAATTCTCTAAAACCCTAAAACCTGTAGGTATACCAAGTTTCACCCAAATCGGTTGTAAAATACGACCTGAAGAGGAGTAGCAACAAACTGAGAGAGGTAAGCAAATTTTCTTCCAAATTCCAATTCTGACGATGCGTAACAACTGTCAAAGATCTACTAATGACAGCCGGGAACGGCTTAACTTGCATTCCGAGCCACGGAGGGGTCTTGGGATGTAAATAAGGTCACCCATCCACGGACCAACCGCGGCAAGCGTAGCTTAACCTGATCGATCGACCCCTGTGGCTGTTATTAGTTTTACTTATCCACTAGCCCCTCACTGTCACTTTAAATTTTAATTTAGTAAGTTTAAGATTATCTGTGGTATAGGAGTGTTATTTGAATTTAAGTCACTGATATTAATAATATTTGAACAGCTGTTGGTCTCTATTATTTGTAATATGATTGTCTTTCAAGGAAAACAGACTTCGTAATAATAGTTTGATTAATAAATTTAATAGGTATGGCTATTGTACTCGAGGAGGAGCTCGTGGTTAAGTAATAACAGCCGCACGGGTCGATCCATCAGGTTAAGCTACGCTTGCCGGTGTTGGTCAGTGGATGGGTTACATACCGAGACTCCTCCGTGCCTCGGAAAACACGTTAAGCCGTTGGTCCCGGCTGTCATTCGTGGATGTTTGACAGTCGTTACGGGTCGTCAGAAGCCCGAAAGTCTGACAACCAGTCTTACCAAAGGGTATCGTGTTACCCAGTTACTGGGTTGTGGAGGTCAGATAGGCAGTCGCTCCATGTAAAATACTGGTATTCAGCTGCATCCGGTTAGACTGGAAGCCGACCCCAACATAGTTGGGAAAAGGCTAGGCAGATTGATTGGCTATTGTAGGTATTCAACATCAAATAGTTCAAAGTTAATCAAATTTAGAGGTACTTACCTAATCGTTTTCAAGAAGGGGGTTTTCTCACGAAAAATGTAGGCCGACGGCTGACGGAGAATGGATATCGAAACCTAATACTGTTTGTCACCATCGCGACGGCGCCGAAGCGTTAGTACCTACTATTATTTACTAGCTGCGCCCCGTGGTTTCACCCGCGTAGACCAGGATAAAAAGTAGCCTATGTATTAATACAGGGTATAAGCTATCTACATACCAAATTTCATCCAAATCGGTCCAGCCGTTTGAGCGTGAAGAAGTAACAAACACACATACACACACTCACAAACTTTCGCCTATAGAATGTTAGTGTGATTCTGTGTCCGAAGTAGCGACAGTACATTTACTATGGCCGAATAATCTCGTTTCTCGTTGACGTCCCGTTCCCAGTGCGGTGGACAAACAGTGTTAAGGCTCTTACAGACAGAGGCGATATCGCGAGCGATATTACGATATTATAGCGTCCCAACACCACTACGCGACACGTCGCGATGCGATATCGCCTCTGCCTGTAAGAGCCTTAACACTGTTTGTCCACCGCACTGGGAACGGGACGTCAACGAGAAACGAGATTATTAGAACCGAACGTGACGTCCCCGTGACCGCTTACGGTGGACACGCGGCCATAGTAAAATAATGTACACACAGCAGCAGGTCATGTTACTACAAAATGTCAAACTCCAAATGATTTTAAATCTTAAAATGTTGACGGTTCAGTACAAAATCGAATGAGAAAATTTGTAAACAGTTTGTAGTAACTTGATCTGCTGCTGTGTGTACCTAAGTATTGCTACTTTAGCCGCGCCGTCACCTCGTTCTCATTGACGTCCCGTTGACGTGGCAGTGTACAGACAGCCTAAAGCTAGTCTACCATCATCGATTCATCGCAGATTCACACATCAAAATCGTCCACCCGTTCGAAACATAGCATAAGCATAATCAGCCTATAATGTTCCCACTGCTGGGACACAGGCCTCCTCTCTGTGAGAGTGGGCGTGGGCCGTAATCCACCACGCGGGCCCAGTGCGGGTTGGTAGATGTCACATGTCTTCAAATTCACCATTCATTCACCATTTCATTATTTAAGAATACAGCCGTAATAATTTGTGTTTTGTTGTCTTTGTCTAGTTCTGGCAGAAGTAAGAGGATACGAACAATATTCACCCCGGAACAGCTGGAACGGCTGGAGGCCGAGTTTGAGAGGCAGCAGTACATGGTGGGGCCTGAGAGGCTGTACCTAGCACACGCGCTGCAGCTTACCGAAGCACAGGTGAGCATTGATAATCGATTTAATTTAATATGCCCTTGATACAGAAACTTTTCGTAACCGCTATGCGACTACGATTAACTCTTTCAAAAATTTTTTTTTTTTGAAAGAGTTAATCGTAGTCGTTCTATAAGGTGGCTTGTGGTAAGAATAAACTGGAAGAAATTGTGACGCAATGAGTACTATATTACATCATTGTTGTGACGTAACGAAAAAGCGTTATGCTGTCAGTCTCAAGTGTCAAAAGGTACGTTTTTGTTTTTAGCTTGCTAAAAACTAAACTCTATGTACTATTGCTCTGTATTAAAAATCAAAAACTTACGACGCTTTAAACTTGAGATCATACTAGCGAAAGGAACTTCGTTCCAACTAACACCTGCTGGCTTTTTTCTAAATTTATTTTGAGTGGCATAGAAACAAAAAGAAGGGTTGATTTTTTGTCATCCATTCAAAAGTTCCATTCTTTCTCTCCGAGGGCTTTCCCCTGTGGCTGGGGTTTCAGACAGTGATGTCCAGGTTATACCTACAAGGATTTTCTTTCACCAATACCTACTCAGTAATCAGTGATAGTATTATCTCTAATGAAACGGGAAGGTAATTAAATTTTGAAATGTCACAAATAAAAACTTAACGACATCAACGGCAAGATACCATGTTGGTTTTATACAAAGTGTAAGTGTTTAAACAGTGTCAAACCCCTGTAATCATTTCTTTATTTTTCATTCACTTTTACTATGGGACCAAACCTAAAATCGCGAAAAAAAAATCAGCTGTTCCCTACATTTTGACGAATTATGCGAACATAAATGTACTGAACAGCTTTTTTTCGCGAATTCAGGTTTGGTCCCATAGTAAAAGTTGTTCATAATGATGAGTACAATGACCCCCTATAAGGTTGCTACTGTTTACACTTACACCCTGTATAAGTAAACTTTTTCAAAATTATTGTTTTCTGTCCAGGTAAAGGTGTGGTTCCAGAACAGGCGTATAAAATGGCGGAAACACCATCTAGAGGTAACACAACAGCGGTTAGCAGTTCTGCAAAGACATCAACCACATGATAGAGATGATGACATCTAAACAACAGGCCTCGGAGGCCTACAGGGGGCTGTTCAACTGGAAACCTACAAAGTTCTACTGGAAACCGAGAAAGTGCAACTGCAAATCCAACAAGTGCACCTGGAAACTTGGAACGTGCACCTAGAAATAAAAAAACCAAAGGAATTCCAAATAGTTCAACAGGGAATCCAAATAAAGTGTAATAGAATAGTGCAACTGGGCATCGGGAAAGTGCAACTAGGTAAGGTATTGGAAAAGTGCAACTGGGCATCGGGAAAGTGCAACATGGTTTCAGAAAAGTGCAACTCCAGCGACATTACCTAATTATTGGAACTGATTTAAATTTATTGGAAACTCTCAGTGAATGTAGTGTTAAGTGATTGGTGATAAAGATAATGATCAAAAACTATTATTAAAAGTGAAGATGTGGACTTGAAAAATGTGATGACAGAAAGTGATGTTGAAAAAGACGAAAATAATGTAGGTACAGATCCTGATCGCGTTTTATAACACTTGATTCATGATATGGTATGTTCATGTTTAATTTGAGTTTTAATTTACTGGACCGCATTTTAAACGCCGAATATTCAGACGCCCGTAATCCCGGTACGTGGTAGGTACCTACACTGATCTTGCCATATATATTGTAACAAGGATCTTATTTTATCGGGACCGTATTTTCAGACTCAGGACAGTGAACAGACTCATGGTATAGGCACTACAGACATAATGAAAATAAGTGTGTATTTTAAATCTATCTCTAAGTGTACATTGTCTAGTCATTAAATAAAGTCAGTTTTAAATATAGTGTTTTGTCTAATTTATTTAACCTTAGCTTATAACGCCCCCACTGCTAGGACACAGGCTTCCAATCTATTGCGAGGGAGTGGGACTTAACGACATTTGACATCCAACACGCGGGCACAATAAATATATGGACAGTAAGGAAACTACGTATAAACGTTCGAAACGGCACACTTACATAAACGCGCACACCGACGAGGCCCCAAGCGATAGTCGCGGTCACATGGTCGCGGACTCGCGGTGCTCTCAGTATATTTTATTGTGGCTTAGGGGTCTCGTTGATGCGCGCGTCTGTGTGTGTGCCGTTTCGTAAGTTTGTTAGTAGTTTCCTTAGTGTCCATATTTATATTGTGAAGCGGTCCCAGTGACGGTTTGGTGGATGTCAGACGTAATCGAATTTTTGGTTCTAGGACATACCAGTTTCCTCACGGTTTTTTCCTTCACCGTTCATTTACCTTGGCCTGCCTTGTTAGCAGTAGCAGTAGAGCTGTTAATCCAAGGAAGAACTACCACCAGGTTTATTTTTGACAATCAAGTGCAAAATGAACGGCGGCAATCGAAACCGGGGGCAAAACGAACGGACCTGCTGCATTTTGCTGTGATTCGTTTTGAAGGATATGTGGTACCAATCTGCCTAGCCTTTTCCCAACTATATTAGAGTCGGCTTTCAGTCTAACCGGATGCAGCTGAAAGTATTTTACACGGAGCCACTGCTTAACTGACCTCCACAACCCACAGATGCACGATACCCCTTGGTAAGACTCGTTGTCAGACTTTCGGGCTTCTAACGACCCGTAACGTCTGTCAAAGTTCCATGAATGACAGCCGGGACCAACGGCTTTCCGAGGCGGTGACCACTTACCATTACACTGTTTGTCCACCGCACAACGTCAACGGGACGTCAACGAGAAAAGAGATTATTCGAACCGAACGTGACGCCCCGATGACGGAGAGGCAGCGCGTATTGGATACGGTCGTAATAAATGTATGTATCGCTACTACGGCGCCGTCATCTCGTTCTCGCTGATGTCCCGTTGACGGTGGCGGTGGACAAACGGCCTTGGGCGATAGCAAGAATCTTTGCCATTAATTTTCCATTAATGGTTACAAAAAAAATCTGATCAACTTTTAATCATATTTATCTCATGTTAGCTGTTGTCATTGGTTGAACGAAACAGTTTTATATTGTTTTGGTACAAAGTGCAGTCTTTTGCTAGGTAGGTACTAAAATTTTTGATGTAATGGGACAGATAAAATAAATATCTTGCTTTAGGTTCAAGCCCCACAGCTAGAGTGCGGAAAGAGAATAGGCGTGGCGTAAAATGAAACTAACATTAGGTATGATTATTAGAAATTTCATCAAAACAAGACAGAATCTGAAAACATTACCACACCAAAAACATTTTCATGTAAAATGTTGCCAAGACGAGACCATTGGCTCGCACCGTCAAAAAGTTATTAGATCTCATGTAGAGCCAAGCTTCTAACTCTACACGCCCTAATTCTACAAGCCTTATCTTCACAAACTCTACACCTTAGGTCAAAATATGAGGTCATTTCCTTACTACAAGAAATATTGTACAACAGAAAAGTAATGAATAGTGAATAGATTTTTCATCTGACGGTAGCGAAATGGCTATGCCACATATTTTAACTAAGGTGTAGAGTTTGTGAAGTTAGGGCTTGTAGAGTTAGGGCGTGTAGAGTTAGAAGCTTGGCTAATCTGATAATTTTTTGACAGTGCGAGCCGAAGCCTAAGTTCGAAGTATTTGTCGAGTAGACAATTACTTCGAACTGAAGGATGATGCGCAGTGGTAGCCCGAAAAATTCATTTTTTTTTTTATTGATGAGAGATGTATTGATGATTTTTATTGTTAAAATTATATAAATACATATGTTTTATTGCCGCGTATCATGCTTTGTTCAAGATACAACATAACATGGACCTGTAAATTGCAAAAAACCCAAAAAAAAATTAATTTCGCGGGCTACACAGCGCAATCACCTTAAGATGGAGCGTTGGTTCGGTACGGCATTTCATACAAACTTTCAAGTCCTTTTTTATCGAAATGAATGAACCGATTTTAATAAAACTTCATACGCACGATACATAGGTCTAAAAAGTTAGTTAAGAATATTTTCGAAATGTGTTATTTAAAAAAAGATAAATGGAAATCTCTGTTTCTACGGAATATTTAAAATCGGTCCAATTTAGCTGCAACACTATTTTTCGAAAATGTTCTTAACTAACTTTTTAGACCTATGTATTCTGCTTATGCGTATGAAGTTTCATTAAAATCGGTTCATTCATTTCGATAAAAAAGGACTTGAAAGTTTGTATGAAATGCCGTACCGAACCAATTTAGCTATTTGCTTGGAAATTATTCAGATTTCGATCGATAGCGTGCTACGCAATTATGGTGCTGGTTTATTATACTACAATGGCCGCACAGGCAGGCGCTTGGTACAGCCCGCGAGGCGTAAGCTGAGCTTTGCAATTGTGTGAGTGATCACCAAAATGGTACGAGAGCCCATGACCAAAATTTTTGTCTTATCGTTTTACGTAAGACAAAATGTTCAATCGTCTTATCGTTTTACGTTTTACAACGATGCGACATGGTTTTGGTCATGGCCTCTCTTACTAAATGAACAAAAGCCGATTGCCATAAAGCAGTATAAACCGGTTTAAACCAAGCAAAGGTCGAATCGCGCTCTAGGCCGGATGTCACACCTAGACTATCTGTGTGCACTCACACAAATGCAAATAAATAAAATAATAAATAAATAAATGAATATGCTTGGACATTTCACACAACGCCATCTAGTTCCAAAGCTCAGCTTAGACCTCGCGGACTGTAACACGCTGCATGACTATGTTCAATTCCACCAATTGAGACTTGCACATTTTAAGATGGTGTCATTGGAGAAGCGCAGAAGAATCGCGGATTCCATTTTTCTTTATAAAATTCTCCGGAACAAAATTGACTGTCCCCACTTGCTAAGCAGGTTCCGATTTCGTGCTCCTGCTAGACTGCCTCGTACCCCCATTACTCCCTTGTACCCCACTCCGCGCAGAACAGTTCTCGGCACAAGTTCTATTGTCCCTCGACTTTGTAAACAGTTAAACGAATACAGCGATCTTATTGACGTGCATTTCGACTCGTTTGGCAAGTTCCGCAGAATAACATTTAATAGTGTGTAATAATTAATTAATTAATAATAATTTCTTATAATATTATAATAATAATAATTTCTTTTTGACATTGGCTGTAATTTAATTGGATTTTTATGTCATTTTGGTTTCGTGTTATTTTTATTATGAATTTGCTTTTATGACATTTCAATTGATAATTTGATTTGGTATTGCATTATTATGACTGTGCTTTTAAATCTATTTTTGTATTTAAATTTGATTCTGTTGTTAATTTTGATTTTGTATTTAATTTTATTTTGTATTTAATTTTGATTTTGTATTTACTTTTGATTTTGTATTTAATTTTATTTGGTATTTTATTTTGATTTTGTATTTAATTTTGATTTCGTATTAATTTTGATTTTGTATTTAATTTAGATTTTTAATTTGTTACTGATTTAAATTTTGATTCAAACCTTCATATAACTGGTAACATTTATTACTTTATGGGGCATGCGGTGCTAACCTATAAGAGATTGTTATACTAACCCTTGATATAAGAATGTTTATTTTATCATGTAACGGTATACCTAAACAATTGTTGGTTGGCCAGAAACAAATAAATAAATAAATTGTGTTACCAAGCGAAGTTGCTGTGTGACTTCGGCCTTAGGTACATGCCTAACTCGAATACTTAGCACTTAATTACACAAAGAGATAATAATAATTTATTATTGTTGAGCACTTTTTAATTTACCCTTGGGTATTATCGGTCAAGTTCGTGAACGTTATTATCTTATTCTGTTAGGTAGGTAGGTAATCAAAATATTAGCGAGATGGATTATGAGTTTATGACTTTCTATTAAATGAGGGATTTAAATGGTCTTATTCTTTTAATTGGTATTAATTTTTTATTTAAAAAAAATAGGTTCGTAGTAGACATAAGAGAACCTAACGTGAAATCCCTTAAGATTAATGAGCCTAATGGTAATTTATAAATTATTCAATGCTTTTTGCAAATATTGTAATTTATTTATGACAGAAAAATCTAATTCATCATTAATGTTTTCATAACAAACTCAAGGAGTTATGTAGGTACATTTACATAATTGACAGCTGCAAGCAATTAATTATACTTATTTCAATGCATTCTTTAAAATAGCGTTATTTTTGCACATTTTAGGGTTCCGTACCTCAAAAGGAAAAAACGGAACCCTTATAGGATCACTCGTGTGTCTGTCTGTCCGTCAGTCACACAGCCAATTTGCTCCGAATCTAATGGACCGATTAAGTTGAAATTTTGTACACATATGGATTTTTGTAACCCAAATACGCACAACTAAAGTAAATAAATGAATTTTGAATATGGGGGTCACTTTTAGGGGGCAAATAAGAAAATTAAAAAAAAAAACAAAACTTGCAAACTGTACCATGTGACATATCAAATAAAAGGGCTTATTATGAGGGTCTCAGATATATATTTTTTATAATTTTAAAATAAACAGTTTTAAAGTTATTTAAGAAAATAGACGAAAATTGACCATTCCCCCCCTTATCTCCGAAAGTACTAAGCTTAAAATTTTGAAAAAAAATACAGAAAATAGGTCTATACCTGTAGATTACAGGAAAACCTATAAGAAGTTTGTGGTCTTAAGATAACATGGTAAATCTCTCAATATTGTGAGTACAAACTTACATTTACTGTTTGAATGTATGGGAGAACATGTATTTCAACTATAATGTTAAGTTTGTTCTTGGGATGATTTCATACCAACTACAGAACCCTTCATTGTGCGTAGTCCGACACGCACTTGCCCGGTTTTTATTATAGTACTTAGACCTCTACAAGAAAAGTCGAAGTGTCAGTTTATTTTAATCACTCATTGAAAACTTTCAACTTTGGCATTATGTTTTTGCCTATAATATGATGTATTATCGACAAAACGGATTACACCTAACTTGCTTTTTTTACCGACGAAAAAAAAAAGAGGAAGTTCTCAAGTCGACACGTACCTACTTACCTAAGTATATTATACATAAAAAATATGGTCCTTTGTTTTACTTTATCATAAGTAGACCGTACTGCAAGCAAAATTGTTTCAACATTGGAAACCGAAATTCGATGATCGAAAGTTACGATTATTTAGAGTCAAGAAGAAGCGGCGCGGCGCTTCGTCTTTGTGCCTTTTAATTTTTTTTCTTGTCGATCAAGATGTCTTCTTTTCTTTTTCTTTAAAATAATAAAAGTAGTACACTACCTACTGTAAGAGGTTGGTTATAATTATACATACGTAGTATCCCTAAGTAGTCTGTGATCAAGCCTTAGCATGGATATTACTGGCTAACATTTCAATCATTCAAACATCGAATATACTTATAAAAAAGTGATGCTCGCTTTTTTATAAGGATTGACAGATAGATTTAGCTAGGGCTCCGCGTAGGGCCTAGTGTGTGAATTATAATTTGTTTCTGATTTTAATATAGCGGGCTTCAGCCCCATTTCTTCTGAGTGCCACTCGTATGATTTAGTAGTTACGAAACCCCCTGTGCGGACCTGAGAGTACCGGGTCTTCACAGTACCTACGTTGACTTGCTAACCTTCAGTAAGATGCAGTATCTTTTTAATTCACTCCGGTTCGAGTGAATGTGATATTATATTATCTTCCGGATGCTTGGGTGGCTTATTCTGAGATATTTTAACCCCTCAAGTGTCGAATGCACCCCATGTGTGCATAAGAAAAACCCTTTTTTTATTAGGTATATAAGCTTATATCACATATATATAAATGTAAAAAAACATCATCCGATGGAAAACATTCATCATCAGTAGTTGTGAACCTATGGGGTTCGCAACTAACCCCCAGCCCTCCCCACTCGCTGGGGTTTTGGGTCTAAAATTAGCCAAACTCAGACACTTGAGGGGTTAATGTTATCTACAATGAACTATGAGGTAGTAATAAGAATCATTCACTCTACGGTTCTGTCCATCATAGTCACGTAGGTGCATAGCGGAAACTCTTCCCGTCCTTTACGCCAGGGTAGCCCGCTAAATTCAAATTTTCTTACGTTTTTAGGGTTCCGTACCAAAATGGTAAAAAAGGAACCCTTATGGTGTGACTCAGTCTGTCTGTCTGTCTGTCTGTCACAGTTGATATCTCAAGAACTACCAATGCTATCAACATGAAATTTGGATCAGTTTTAGATGACGTTTACCCAATTATTTTGCAAATAAGAAAGAAATAAAAATATTTATACTTTTTTGCAACAGGGACTGAAAGGGGGTCTTAAAAATTCAAAGTGGGGCTACTAGGGCATGTGGGGCATCATATGAATGAGCGCTCTTGTTTTCGACTTTTGATGAAAAATGTAAAAAAAATACCGTTCCGAAAAATTTGAAATTATTCTATGTGATAGAAGTTTATGTAAACATTACAGGAAAAATAAAACGATGTCTCTAAATACTACACTTTTTCAGAAATCGGAACGGAACCCTCAGTGCGCGAGTCCGACTCGCTCTTAACCGGTTTTTTTTTAAATTTGCAGGTCACTATCAGGTTGTATGTTGATCTGAATATTAGTAGGTACTTAATTCGCGACTGTAATAAATCTGTATTTATAGAATTATAATCATTAAAACCATCAATACAACTCTCTAATTTAATAAGTATTACCCTATTGAATGACTATTTCATGAAATCTTGACATTTGAGGATTATATTCTACCAACTTAGGGAGTTGTATAAATGATTCTAATGATTATAATTCTGTTAATAAATATTTGTTACGGTTGGTAAATTTAAATTTCGCGGGCTACCGTAGCACTTCTATTAGCAATGCATTCCGGTTTGTTATAGATTGACTGTTAGAAGAATTATTACGTTTAATGATCATAACCATAACAGGAAACCCGCAGTACTTAGGTACCTATATTTTCTAGTTAAGATCCGACAGAAGATTAAAGGTCAATACAGGGTGTAAGGGACAGCCCTCCGCAAACTCACAGGGTGCATTCAGCTCCTCATTTTGAATCATATTCCACCGGAAATTTTCTCAGGAAAATTTTCATTTTTTCAATTTTTTTTTCAGTTACATTTTCATTATTTCAAAGTAAAATTGCATTGTGTGTTCGTAGCACTCCATTTATGTAAAAAAAACTGCAAAAAAAAAAAAAACAGCAAAAAAAAAACCAGCAATGGATGTTGAAATACTCAACCAACGACGCGTGAAATCAGCTGTTGACTTTCTGTCTAACTACAGAGTTCATCGAACTCACCGCATACCTATTACCTACCCCTCCCAACCAGTAACAGACGCTCCGATTTGTGCACAAAAACACAAATAAATCAGGTTTATTGGATTCCCTTAACATTCCTGAAAAAATTTCATGTACCGGTCATCTTAGTATGACATACTGAATTCACCCTATCAGTTTGCGGAGGGCTGTCCCTTACACCCTAGTCATCAACGAAGGCTCGTAGGATGCTTTTGTATCGCAGATTATATCGCGATTATATCGTGTTTGTAGGAGCCTTTACATCTAGACTTCGGGCTGTTACGGAGAAATTCCTGATAGAAAAACCGGCCAAGTGCGAGTCCGACTCGCGCACGAAGGATTCCGTGGTTAGGATGAAATTATCCCCAGAACAAACTTAACATTATAGTTGAAAAACATGTGCTCCCATACATTCCAACAGTAAATGTAAGTTTGTACTCACAATATTGAGAGATTTACCATGTTATTTTAAGACCACAAACTTCTTATAGGTTTTCCGGTAATCTACAGGTATTGAACTATTTTCTGTATTTTTTTTCAACATTTTAATGCTCAGTAGTTTCGGAGATAGGGGGGGGGAATGGTCAATTTTCGTCTATTTTCTTAAATAACTTTAAACGATTTATTTTAAAATTATAAAAAAATATATTTGAGACCCTCATAGAAAGCCCTTTCATTTGATATGTCACACGGTATAGTTTGCAAAACTTTTTTTTAATTTTCTTTTTTGCCCCCTAAAAGTTACCCCCATATTCAAAATTCGTTTATTTACTTTAGCCGTAAGTGTTTGGGTCACAGAAATCCATATGTGTATCAAATTTCAACTCAATCAGTCCATTAGATTCGGATGAAATGGGCTGTGACAGACGGACAGACAGACAGACACATGAGTGATCCCATAAGGGTTCCTTTTTTTCCTTTTGAGGTACGGAACCCTAAAAAGCAACAAAAATTTGGTCGATTTGGGAATCGAAACCAAAAAACTGCACTGCAGCACATCTATAAAGTTTATTGGGGTAATTACGATAGTGGGGTAATTCCGATTGATGATAATTTCTACCAAACGCAGAGGCGTTTTACATATATTGGCAACATAGTATAGTCGATATTTTACCGCCGTCTATCGCTGTCGCTTATAAAATGCCGTTTGGTAGAAATTATCAACAATCGGAATTACCTCACTATCGTAATTACTCCAATAAAGTCTACTAAATTATGGGTAATCTTAACTTCTGATCCGATTTCGAAAATTGTAATAGGAAGCTACAGCATTGCTGAGTGTCATACTTCACGCGGACGAAGTCGCGGAAAGAAGCTAGTAATATTATAAAAAGGTATGTGAGTTTGTAGGTAAGGACTAATCTTCGGAACTATGTGTGATCTACTTCCGTCGACAAAATCCGTTTGTATGGCGGTCATGATAAACTCGGTCGAAGCCGCGGGCAAAAGCTAGTCAATATTAAAAAGTCTCGCCACAATTTGGCACAACTTTATAAAATCCTTTGTATAGTAGGTAAACTTTCCACACCACTCGGACCTATTACCAAACTCGATTAGAAATATATGTATCTCGCGTACGGTACTTACCTATTAGTTAATTCTTGAGGGCATGACGAAACGTATTACAAAACGTTAGATAGTGACGTAAACGTGTATGTCTCAGCGAGTCTTGGCTAACTCGTGGCTAGTGAAACTGACGACCGGTTTCAGAATACGGACGCGTGACGATTGAGGTAGGGCTGTGCGTGTACTTGCAGCTTTGTATTATTTATCGATGTTTTTGTCGATGATTTTTTTGAAAATTCACCATTTAGAATTAAATTCAGGGTGATTTGTGTTCTGGTGATCCGTCACTTATGACGTCATCCTAGTAAGGATGCTCACAAAAGATACTTAATAATTTATGCAGTTTCGTCAAACGCTAAAATTTTTGGCTCTATTCAGGGTCAAATTAAACTAGCTAGCGAAACTCCGCAGACGTGATTGGTATCGATATCTACACATGATAAAAAAAAATCATTTGATGATGTTTTTATTGGAGTCATCTGCCGTGTAGTCGTCACATATTAGTTTAAAAATCTGTTTTTTTTTGTGCATAATTCACAGACGTGATGGGTATCGATACGGCAATACGATAAAACAGATTTTATCAACAGACTTACACTAGTGTCCGACCGAAATTTCGGTCGGACACTAACTTACACTTGAAGCAGCCCTACCAACGGTCATTGACTCCAAATAAAATAATCAAATCTTTTTTATTTTTATTTTGTCGATATCGAACAAAACCCATGACGTCTGCGAAGCTAATTTAATAAAATTTGACCCTGTATATTAAGAAGATTATATTAAAAATAATATACATAGTATAATATAAATAGTCTAAATTAACAACAAACATTTCCATTATAATTGACTTTTATCGATACCAAACGATCCCATCACTACAAGATAATCGTTGTACTCTTGCTATCGACGCGGGAGCACGTCAACACTATTTGTTTACACTCCAACTATCAACAAAAACATTATTGTTTTATTTATCATTCAGTGCTCAGCCGTTTAGTAGTTCGTGCAAGAACAATAGAGTTATGTGTTCATGTTTTTAATAATGGATAATAAACGAATCAATGGTAAGTATTTTTTTATTTATTAAGTATTTAATTACTTAAATTATGTTTTTTTAAAATAAATGAAATATTTTTTGGAGGATTATTTGTATGTTAGTAATTTTTATTCTACACTAGCTGTCCCAACAGAAAAGTACTGTCCTCAATAATTCATGCAAAATTCCCATAGAAAACACCATTGTTCGTTTTTCCGAATTTTCCCGGCAATTTTTTATATTTTATTTTGGGAAATGGCATCTCGCAGGAGGATGGCCAAGAGGTTGTCGGCTGCTTAACCGGACTTACCTGTGGGTGCCTTAATAAATTAAGGCCTCCAGCCAGAGCATATAAGTAGGTATCTTAAAAACTAAGCGACTATTCGCAAAGGCCACCATGTGGGGCACGGACCTCTGTATAAGGCGTTGCTGGGGGGAGGACAGCAAGGAACAGGCTGGATAGGACCCCGCAACTTTTAAAATTTCGGCAACTTTTACAATTTTTCTTTCTCTAGTGTTTCCAACCAACGGTTTCGACTCCAAAATTTTTTTTTTTTTTTTTTTTTATTTAATTCACAAAACTGATGTTGTACAATCTCAAACGCAATAAAACAGTTCTAACACAATAGGTCTGATTGACATCTACTGGATGTGAATCTAGCATGCGTTTTTATGTTAAACACTTACTAAGTATTAATTTATTTAAAAAAAGTTAAACAAAACTTACAAATTGTGAAATTTTCCACAGACACATAATGAAAAGTTTACAAACAGAAAAAATAAATATAAACATGATTATACAATTAAGAATTAGAATAGTAAATGCAATGGTCAGCAGTTCGTAGCGTACAGGGTGTCTTGGACGCGGACGGAAGTTCCTACATTTGATTATAAGTTTATAAGTACAAGTCCATTAAAAAATCAGCTGTTCAGTACATTTATCTACACACCAAACTCGTCAAAATGTAGGGAGCAGCTGATTTTTTTTTCGCCATTTCAGGTTTTGGTCCCATAGTCAAAGTTGTTCAATTCATGGGTAGAATACCTACCCTGTGAAAATTTGTCTACCTATTTGAATGGGACCTTTTATATACAACAAGAGCTCAAATAAACAATAACATGTTGTGTTAACGTTTTAATAATATGTTTTGCTATCGAAGCGTTGTCGGAGATAAACAAAAGAGTGACGTTTAAACGTCAAAGTGATTTTAATGTCATTTGGGTCCGATAACCAAATGACATTGCAATCACTTTGGAAATCAAGGAACTAATTAAACGGGCATTGTCTTATTTACATCATTACCTACAAACCGTATGCCCGATGGTATCTCTTTAACTTTCGTTCTCTATTATTTATCCACTTTGCTTGGGACCATGAATTTTAAGAAATCCCGGGCTGTCAACGAGAAAACAGATGACAGCCCCGAAATAGCGACAGTGGCGACAGTACTGTGAGAACTTGGATCTCGCAGGGGGCTGTAGCTTTAGCTATACTATACTATGCGTGCCAAATAAGAATAGGATCTCTCTTGCTGCCAATTTCACACGATAACTGTCAAATTAGTACTGCTGATAGCTGTCAAATACATGATAGCTGTAAAATTAGTACGCATTGGTAATGAAGTTCGGTAGTATTGCGGAACAAAATGGCGTCTTGACAGTACCTACTATCCATTGAACTATTCATATCATTGAACCGCAAAGGACGTTTAATAAAAAACCGGTCAAGAGCGAGTCGGACTCGCGCACCGAGGGTTCCGTTCCGATTTCTGAAAAAGTGTGCTATTTAGAGACATTGTTTTATTTTTCCTGTAATCTTTACATAAACTTCTATCACATAGAATAATTACAGATTTTTCGCTTTGCAAACTTCGGAGATAAGGGGGGGGAACGGTATTTTTTTTACATTTTTCATCAAAAGTCGAAAACTATGCGGACTAAAAAAAAGAAAAAAAATGTTTGAGAATGTGCGCACAACGTTCTTTTATATGATATCCCACATGCTCTAGTAGCCCCACTTTGAATTTTTAAGACCCCCTTTCAGTCCCTGTTGCAAAAAAAATATAAATATTTTAATTTCTTTCTTATTTGCAAAATAGTTGGGTAAACATCATCTAAACCTGTTCCAAATTTCAAGTTGATAGCATTAGTAGTTCTTGAGATATCCAGCTGTGACAGACAGACAGACAGACTGAGTCACACCATAAGGGTTCCTTTTTACCATTTTGGTACGGAACCCTAATTATCTAACTTTAATAGATTTTAACCTCTATTTCTTTCAGAACCATCAGACCACGGCGTGACCAGTCTTGAAGGCTTATACACAGATTTTGACGGATGGGTTGCCAGATACAATTCATGTTATAAAAGGTAAGAATTAACAGCAACCATATACTACTTACTGAACCTTCCAGACTTCCACTAACATACCGACCGACTTGGTTAAGTAATAATAGCCACACGGGTCGATCTATCAGGTTAAGCTACGCTTCCCGCGGTCGGTCCATGGGTGGGTGACCATATTTACACACCGAGACCATCTTTACATACCTCGGAAAGCACGTTAAGCTGTTGGTCCCGGCTATCATTCGTGGATCTTTGACAGTAGTTACGTGTCGTCCGAAGACCGAACGTCTGACAGTCTTATCAAGGAGTATCGTACATTTATATCTGTAATTTTTATGGTGTGCATAATAAAGAGTATTCTATCTATCTATCTATCTATCTATCGTATTACCCAGTAACTGGGTTGTAGAGGTCAGATAGGCAGTCGCTCCATGTAAAATACTGGTACTCAGCTGCATCCGGTTAAAGTGGAAGCCGACCCCAACGTAGATGCGAAAATGTTAGGTAGGTGAGACCAACCGATTTTTGCGTAAGTTGCTTTTTAAACTTACCGATCGTTGTTGATTAAACTAACCAACTCGTCGATATCTTTTCCAAGTTCAACAGACACCTCATATGGTGAATTGACATATCCAGAACATAGGATTACATTATTACTACAGGACTCCGCGCCACGCGTATCGAAAGTGAAGCACCGTACCGATCTATGTGTGCGCCTTACCTGTGATATGTTATTCCTTGACACTTTTTCTGGGATGTAGAATTATTTTTATACCTTTTCACAACACGAGATGGCATTATTTTATTTTATTACCTACTTCACGTAAATAGTATACCTACAAAGACGCCTTCGTGTCACGTAATGGCGGCCGGTCGGCATACTATGATTTAAATGTGTGCGTGAATGTGTGCGTGAGGTCTATGTTTGTGCAAACGGTCCGGTTACTTACTGTGCTTCACTTTCGATATATGCGTGCGTGGCGCGGAGTCTTTCTTTTTTTTCTAGTCCGTGATTATTACATTATTCATGAGAAACCAATCTTAAAGACGAGGAACCACAACAGAACTTATGGGAAGAAATGGAAAAAAGATGACTGCCTGGTTAGTACTGGTCGCAAACGTTACTGCTGAGGGTTCGATACCCGAGTCAGGCAGCTAAATTTTTTCCATCTGAAATTTCTCAGTAGTAGCCCGGAATCTGGATTTGTAGGTATAGTCGGTTGTTGGCAATAGGCTGGCTCCCTGTTGTTTGGGACGGCGAAATGTGGGTGTACGCACGGCTACAGGTCAAGCTATAATTTCCAGTATAAGCTGATCTCGCATGGTATAGGATTTCCTTAGAATGAGAGGTCAGTGTAAATTGGAAATGTATAGCTTGAAGTGTAGCCGTGTGTACCATAGGCCTACACTTCTGCCTAACTCTTCGGGGATTACAAGTGTGATGTTATGTTATGGAAGAAAGAGACTCCTCCTTTAGTTTTAAAACAATTTACAGTCCGCGAGGTTTAAGCTGAGCTTTGCATTTGTGTGAGTGCACATAGATAGTGTAGATGTGACGTCCGGCATAGAGCGCGCGCGTTCTTTGTTTGGTTTAAAACCGGTTTATACTACTTTCTGCCAATCGGCTTTTGTTCTATTAGTACTAGAGGCCATGACCAAAACCATGTCGCATCGTTGTAAAATATAAGACGATTGAAGATTTTGTCTTACGTAAAACGATAAGACAACATTTTGGTCATGGGCTCTCGTACCATTTTGGTGATCACTCACACAAATGCAAAGCTCAGCTTAGGCCTCGCGGACTTGTAGGTACGCAGATAAATCTTCGTTTGAGGTTGGTTCAACTGCTATTAATGATAATAATAAGAATGCTGGCTGGTCAGGTCACGCTAAGATATTTTCTAAGGAAAATAATATTTTAATCACTTACGATAATACTTTTTCTGTTTCCAGGTCGACATATTTCTTCAAAGAAATAAGTACGAAAGAACCCCAAAATTATTCAAGACAAAACAGAGAAGACATTTTGGATAAAGATGTTTTCTTCGGTGACATATTGATGAGGCAACGGCACTTACGACGGCCAGCCAATTCGACGCCATGTTTTAATTTTAATTTTTATAAAGAGAACGACGGATTTGTGTTCTATGATCACGTTTTTTATAGGCTTATGAACAAAAATGGTGATAGGAGGACAATCTATCAATGTATTCGATCAAAACTCTAAGAAGAGAGATTTTAATGTTCAGTTTTTAGTATGATTTAGCGACGATTTTTTATCACCCACTGGACTTTCAACTCTAACGCGACGTCCTGCGTGAGCGATCTAGACGCGAACGCGAAGCGGCGCGGCGCGGCGCGAAAACAACAAACATTCGAAACCTATTGAAGTGGCCTACGTGACCAAACGCACGTGGGGTGCGGTGCGGAGCGGAGCGAAATGAAGCGAACGCGATCAGTTGGCTTGATATTTTCGCGCGAAGTGGACGCGTCGGCCATATTTTTCAAGCAAAAATTGTAAATGTCGGAAGTAGAACTTCTTATTAATGCTATCCAAGAACGTCCTACATTATGGGACAAAAGGAATAAAAGTTATCATAACCGGTTGAGTACGTAAATCCTGGTACAAATTATGAAATTCCCCATGAGTATGCCTTTCTAAGTACACAGTATTAGTTCCACTTCTCTGCTTTATACACTTCTTCAATATCTCATATTTAAGATATGAGTTTTCCAACAACATTAGCTTCCGTCCGTCCATGACAAATGTTTAATGCTAACTGAACTGAACGGCGGCGGAGGGCGCGGAGGGGACGGTTCGCGCGCAGACAGGACAGAGTAGCCGCGTCGCTCCGCACCGCATTAAATTCGCATCGGATCGTTTCGCAATCGCGTTCGCGTTGAGTCGTCCACGTAGGACACAGCGTTAGTGTTGAATCGAGCATTAAGAATCTAACGGAGTGCATCAATTCAAAGCACGTCAAAAAAATACACTGTTGGATTTTCAGCTTTCGGCGCTTGGCAGTGCGTTGAAAATCCAGTGTGCGATACAAAATTGCCGCGTTAAAAATTCGCTCGTGGGTATGAGGGCTATTCTCAAAACGTCACATCGAAATTCGAAGTGTCGAAATATGAATCCGCGAATGAGTTCGAAGATGCGGAAATGGCTTCTGCGGCATCAAATGGGAACATTTTTTAACGAAATGACAGATAAGAGGTGTCATTTATCTACAGCTAATGAAAGGTGCGAGCATATGGCGAGCATAGAGTCGCGTCATGCCTGTCAGCGGGAGCCTTAATGGTACTAATGGTCCACGAGTGTATCCTATCCTATAAAAATTTAAACACAAATCTAATATTGTGATAATAATAATAATACAATGTAAAAAAAAAATAATAGGTTAGGCCTCTAATGGTAATAATAAATCATATAAGAAAGGGATACTTATGTATTATTTGTAAATAATTATTTTATACATTATTGTAAAATAAAAGTCAAGTCAGTGCTGGTGCTACTTAAAAATATAATTGTTATTTTTTAAGAATTTTTTATTTTACTGGTTGGTACCTACGGATAACACAGCATAGCAGTGACATAAATGATGTCGAGAACGCAGTCTAACCCCACCAAAAGATTCACCGCCGAAGCTGGACTTTAAATAACATGTTAATACTCGTACTTGCCAATAAGGAAATCAACTTTTCGGGAGACACGGCTGAATAATGAGAATGATACAACAAGAAGGCCGCTAGCGAGATATACAAGTATCAGGAAACAGATAGCAGCGAGACCTCAAACGATGATTTTGTAAATAACAACTAATACAGCATAGCAGTGGCATAAAGAGTCAAAAACGAAGCTTAGCCGCCAAAAGATTCGCCGGGAAAGCTGACGTTGAAGAAACATGGCAGCAACGTCGTAAAAAAGCCCATCCATATTATATCACCCGTCTCTCCACTATTCCAAGGCTTGCTTTACGGTGCATACTGGGTAGGCTCTTTATCCCCTCCATATCCTAAGGGCACGTCTTCGCTACCATTACCACGCCCCCGGTCTACTCACAGATATACAATGGTCTCTGTTGCACCATGTAACATGAGGCAACAGGGGCTAGTGTGAATCTATGGGTTCATTCGAGTAATCGAGTCTGGTTAAACCACGCTGGGGTCGGTGCAATTCATTCATTTATTCATTCATTCATTACTGGTTGGTACCTACCTACTTAACTGCTGAAAACGCGGATCTACGTGAGACACAATGGCTTGCAACTACGACATTCAACCGGTTATTTTTATTTAATTTAATTGTTTCTGTAATTACCTACTGCATTACGTAAATACCTACAGAAACAATTAAAGCACTTAAGTATTTATATTATACAGGGTGTAATTTTAATCACCGTTAACCTCTTAAGGGTTCATTGTACTCATCATTATGAACTTTTACTATGGGACCAAACCTGAAATCGCTGGAAAAAAAATCAACTGTTCAGTACATTTATGTTCGCATAATTCGTCAAAATGTACTGAACAGCTGATTTTTTTTTCGCGATTTCATGTTTGGTCCCATAGTAAAAGTTGTTTTTTTTTTACCCCTTAAGAGGATAGCGGTGATTAAAATTACACCCAGAGTCGCTACTGGCTGACAAACAAAAGAACAGGTAGGTAAGTAGGTACTATAGAGGTTTGTTGCTAAGCCAAACTTAGTAGGTATGTTACTGGCAGATATTCTATCATTCAAACTTCGAATTACTTTTGAAGAAAAGTGAATCCTGGTTTTGTTCAATGGTGCTTGAGATTCTATAGAAGGTTCCGTTAGGGAGTGTGATATTTTAAGTTGAAACTGAGTCATAATAATAAATAGCGTCCCTCGGCCATCCGTCCTCCAGTCTACCTCTTTCATTATAGTGTAGCTACTAAATCCTGTGAGGTTGAACTCATCAGAGTACCTATTGGAGAAGAAATTGTAACACATCCATCGATACAGGTAGGGTATGTACCTACCTACCTACATGTACAGGAGAACAAAGGTTCATCGTACCGCTCTGAGAAATACAGTCGTGAATTCTTATGAGACTGTTTGCTATGAACTTATGACGAATAAATAACCTTTTAATTCTACGATTAATAGTAGGTACACAGTGAATCAACTTCATATGGTAATGAACAGAACACGAAGATAGGGTAAGGTACACACAGCAGCAGGTCGAATTACCACAAACTGTCAAATCTCATTCGATTTTGAACTTAACCGTCAACATTTTGAGGTTTAAAATCATTTGCCGAAATTTGACAGTTTGGTGCCTGATGTGCTGTCTGTACGAACCACGCACAAGAACACAATTAAGGGTTCCGTAGTTGGGATGAATTTATCCCAAAAACAAACTTAACATGGTAGTTGAAAACAGTTCTCCCATACATACATATACGTCACGTTCAATTCTCTAACTGCAAAATGTAAGTTTGTAATCACACAAAAATATTTTTATTTGCTATACTTAAGGTTGATGCGCCAGGGTAGCCCCCGAAATTCAAAATTCCTTACGTATTTTCAAATTGTCGGTCAGTGTGAGCTTGTATGTTGATTAAAATATGATTCGCGGCCGTAGCATATGGCTTTACAGAATTATAATCATTAAAATCAGCGATACAACTCCAGCATTTATCTCAAATCTAGCGATTTCATGAAATCATGAGGTTTGAGGTAAATGCTAACTTATGGAGTTGTATTGATGATTCTAATGATTATAATTCTGTAAAGCCTCATTAGCTACGGCCGCGAATCATATTTTAATCAACATACAAGCTCACACTGACCTACAAATTGCAAAAAACGTAAGAAAATTTGATAAAACTACAAATTAAGAATTTTCGGATTTATTCCTTTACTTATTGTGCTGTGAGACCGTGCTTCTTGCCAAACGTGATTCTAGGTCAACGGGAACTACCTTATAGGTTTTGATTTAGGTACTTGCAAGTATCAAAATTATGTTGCTTAAACGACCGCATTTTTTTATTGCGTTGACTTAGAAGCTTGATTTTTTAGAGCTCCAAGGGATTGTAGACCTACGTATTTGATATTATTTCAACTTGATACCTCCACCCGTGTATGATGAATTGATGACAGACTGACTGACTGACAGACAGACAGACAGACGGACAACGAAGCGATCCTCTAAAGGTTCCGTTTTTTCCTTTTGAGGTATGGTACCCTAAAAATGGTTGACTGATTCAGAATATACTACTTTAATAATATCTGCGTGGAGAATGGAGACAGTAACCACAGTTAACCTTCGCCTATATCGGTATTTAAGTAGGTACACTATTATCTACCGGTAGAATGCAATGATTCAGCCTTTCCCTTTGGCCAACGAACGCGTTTTATTACTTACATTCACAAATATCTCGCCGCAGAGCTCGTTGCTTATAGATAACAGCCGCACGGGTCGACCGAAGGTTAAGCTATACGCTTACCACGGTCAGTTTGTGGATGGGTGACCATCCATACTTAACGAGACCCTTCCATGCTTCGGAAAGCACGTTAATTAAGCCGTTGGTCTCTACTGTCATTCGTAGATCTTTGACAGTCGTTACGGGTCGAAGCCCGAAAATCAAGCAACCTGTCTTATCCAAGGGAAAGTGTTGTTATCAAAGTAACCCATTCTACCGTACTAAAACCGAAACATGAAGTACCTAGGTACTTGAAATTTATTCGATAAAAAAAAACCAAAGTAGCACCGTCTATTTTCTGTTTTATACGATTACACGTAAACAGTTCCTTATAGTGCAGTCAAATTTGCTTTAAATCAAAGGTATTTAAATATGTTAAGAACGTACTAAGCTAAAAATTGATTTAATTAAAGCATTTTGTCATAAATCTACTTACATTTAAACGAAGCGCGTTTAGTTCCGGTGCGCGAGAGAGTCTTCTATCACTCTCGCGTCAAACTAGACAGCCATAACGCCATTTCACTTACACACCGAGCTAAACCACGCTTCAATATCCTCATAATTTACAGACGGTTACAGTCCGCGAGGCCTAAGCTGAGCTTTGCATTTGTGTGAGTGATCACCAAAATGGTACGAGAGCTCATGACCACAATTTTTGTCTTATCGTTTTACGTACTTAAGACAAAATCTTCAATCGTCTTATCGTTTTACGTTTTCCAACGATGCGACATGGTTTTGGTCATGGCCTCTCGTACTAAAAGAACAAAAGCCGATTGCCAAAAAGCAGTATAAACCGGTTTTAAACCAAGCAAAGGACGAATCGCGCTCAATGCCGGACGTCACACCTACACTATCTATGTGCACTCACACAAATGCAAAGCTCAGCTTAAACCTCGCTGACTGTACTGGGTAGGCACTGTAAGGGTGTAATTTTTTGAGTTGTGACTGTTGTGAGTCGCGTAATTTCGGTCGCGTAATTTCTGAGTACGTATGTCGTGAGTCGGCAGACAACTCATTTTGCGTCGCCGTGTGAACGAAACAGGTTTTTTGTATGAAACCGAATGTAGCAGAAATTACGCGACTGAAATTACGCGACTCACAAGTCAAAAAATTACGCTCGTCTGGCTTCACCCTATCTGACTGGGCAACGTCCGATTCGTCCGACCAACGGGTCATTGGGCTCGCTCACAAACAATCTAATCTTTTATTTTCCTTATTTGTATATTTTAGTAGTATAAACAGATGATTTGCATAAAAAATCGAGCAGCCGGTCGATTCTGTAAAAATCTCACCGTGAAAACTTACGTGAAGTGAGTTTGTTTTTGTTAGGAATTGACACTATTGACAGCTCACTCCACGCTCACTTCAACTAAGTTTTCACGGTGAGATGGTTACAGAATCGCACTGCAGCAGTACTATTCTGTACAAATCTCACCGTGAAAACCTAGGTGAAGTGAGTTGTCATTCTGCCTGATGCTACGGATTGACACTATTGACAGCTCACTCCACGCTCACTTCACCTAAGTTTTCACGGTGACATTTGTACAGAATAGCACTACAGCTCACTCCACGCTCACTTCACCTAAGTTTTCACGGTGACATTTGTACAGAATAGCACTACAGCTCACTCCACGCTCACTTCACCTAAGTTTTCATGGTGGGATGGTTACAGAATCGCACGGCAGGTCTCTACGACCCAATATGTTACACTTGACTGGTAGGTACTACCTGTACAGTCAGCAACAAGAATCGATTAACACTTCAGTTTTTTAAATCTTAATTACCTATTAAGCAAGACATTTAATTAAAATCGGAACAGAAGTAAAATTTAAAGATCTAAGTAAGTACTAGACGCATAGGTATTTTAGGAAAAAAGGAGTTCTACAAATTATTTTATAACACATTTGCTAGTAAAGGGTCTCTTACTTCACGAATTTCAATATCGTAATGTATGTCATTACGTACTTGTGCCTACCTAATTGTAATGTAAAACGCACGTAAGGTAAAACGTAAGGTTTATCAAGATGCTCCGTCTGAAACGAACGGTACTTTTTAAATATTAGCAAAGAGTTTTTATGTCAGAAAAGTGGTCAACATTTTATGAATAAAATTAACTTTGGGAGATAAATCAATCTGCCTAGCCTTTTCCCAACTATGTTGGGGTCGGCTTCCAGTCTAACCGGATGCAGCTGAATACCAGTATTTTACATGGAGCGACTGCCTATCTGACCTCCACAACCCAGTAACTGGGTAATACGATACCCCTTGGTAAGACTGGTTGTCAGACTTTCGGGCTTCTGACGACCCGTAACGACTGTCAAAGATCCACGAATAACAGCCGGGACCAACGGCTTAACGTGCTTTCCGAGGCACGGAGGAATCTCGATATGTAAAGATGGTCACCCATCCACTGACCAACCCCGGCAAGCGTAGCTTAACCTGACGGATCGACCCGTGCGGCTGTTATTACTTAGCCACGAGCTCCTCCTTTTGAACTTTGGGAGATAAAATATAAAAAATAAACATTAATTAAATTAAAGAATTAATTCTTAAATTTAATTAATATTGGCAATAAATTGCAACAACAACAAACAAAAACAAAAAATATTAATTTACTTTATTAGTAATACTGTCTGTTTTTGTGCCTTTGCTTTAAAAAAAAAAGCGCTGATGCGCGCACATCGCTAATTTGTGAACAACTAAAAATTATTCCGCGCGCTTTTTCTTTTCGCTGTATTGTTTTTATTTGAAAATGTAGTCAAGTAATGACGAATTTATTAATTCGACACCGCCAGAAGTCTCAGAGGGAGCGAAAAAGGCTACCCTAAGCCTCTTGCCTGAAATATCGATAGAATAGATACTTACAAGCGTATCAAAATTTCATCTTATGGAAAACAAGCAAAGATCCAAATTCATTTTCAGAAAGTGTGTTTTTAAAGATTTATTCGTTTAAGAAAGTCCGAGTTTTATTTATTTCCTCGCAAATATGTTATAAAACGTCGTATGACATACGTGCGCTTTGATAATTACAGCCTCTGCTTTCTTGTAGCCCTCGCCTACGGCTCGGGCTAGCAATATCGCCTCGGCTGTAATTTTCAACTTGCCTTGCCGCCATTGATATATACGAAGTAATATACAGGGTGTAAGGGACAGCCCTCCGCAGATTGATAGGGTGAATTCAGTACATCATACTAAGATGACCGGTACATGAAATTATTTCAGGAACGTTATGGGAATCCAATAAACCTGATTTGTTTTATTACCTCGCACGCAATGTATTGCTTCCGTGGCAAAACGCACGTAGCGAACGGTAGCGCAGTGAGTGTTCGGCTGCCCCACCCGCCACGGGGTCAATTCTCGCGCCACTTGGCTTAAACTAGCGACAGCGTAGTGCACAAGTTAGTTGAGTAGGTAGATACTTACGCGCAGGTACAGTAAAAGCGACAATAATTTAGCCTTCATTTAATTATTTTTATAACTGAAAGATGTTTAAAGTGGTGTATGGTACCTACTTATTGGTCAGTTTGTCAAGTACGGGTAGGGTTCAATGAAAAATAAAATAAGTAGGTTTTATGAAATAAGGAATAATGTTTTTATTTTGTATTTACGATGATGGCTGTATTCCCTCAAAAACCTTTATCTTTTCTGGCTTGCCTACGTAAAACGTTGTATCGTCTGCGAGGCATTTTTAAACAAATTAATACAAAAGTATTTTCCGCTCAACCAACAACAGTCTAAAACTTAACGAAAATAACGCAGATGAAACAAACAGTCAATAAAAATAAAAAAATACTAAGTAGGTACTTGCAAACATGCATTCAGGCTTCTCATTAGCTGCCCTTTCACACAGCGGGAATTCCGCTTTGGTAAAGCGAGTAAAGATAACAAAATAATAAGCACTAGAGTTAATTTTGTGCCAAACAATAGCTACAACTAACGTTGAAGTGGTTTTCGTTTTTTTACCCGACTGCGGCAAGTTAAAAAAGGAGCGTTATGTGTTTTTACCATAAGTACAATGCTTATTACATAGAAAAATAATGTAAATCAATCAGTCTTATTTCAATAGGTATCAAAAATTAATCCTACCTTAGAATCGCTCCGGTCGTATGAGATACGGCTCGAAATTACCTCCACCGAGACCTTCACACACATTGGCACGGCGCAGGGTCTCCCCGTGCAAGCGGGTCAGCAAGTTGGGATCTTCGTTGCAGCTGTAGCGCAGCTGCTGGAATGTGTCTGTGATTCAATCTCGCATTTCTTCCTCACTCGCACATGCACTAACAAACACTTTTTCCTTTACGTAGCCCCACAAAAAGAAGTCTAAAAGTGTGAGACGCGGGCTCCATGATTCCGGCGCAATAGTCGAGCTGCAGTGCGTGTGCCTAGGCGTGGATTTTGACGGACCAGGTCTAAAACTCTTTCTACAGTTGCACCGCGAAGTGGTCTTCCGGCGCCTTCTTGATTGGGAACTATGGGCTGGTTATCTAGCACTCGTTGATAGACATTGGTAATTATCCGGGAGTCTGATGGATGCCGACGGTCAGGATACCTATCGATGTAATTTCTGAGCGCTTCCCTGGCATTTCCCCGAGCTTCCCCGTAGCACATTATCATTTCGCCATATTCACGAGCTTAGTGCTCGTGTAGCCATTTCTCACAGACAACAACACAAATGGGTAAGTACGTAAACTTCACGACGCGACTGCGCGAACAACAGCGAGCGATACTGCGCAGGACACAGTCGCAGGACAACTAAACTGTACTAATGACTACACGAAAAATCACACACAAAAACAGTGTTGTCAACTACTCAAAAAATTTTGCATGTTTCTTGCAAAAATGTTGTACAAAAATACCACTATTTTTAAGCTTGACTAAATGTTAGAGCTGTTATTTTTTTTGGAGAAATGAAACGATTAATTTGTCAATTTAATTCAAAGTTTATGTTAAGCAAATTAATAGTAGTGATAGCCCAGCGTGATAGAAGACTGGGCTTCCATTGCAGAGGGCTTACGTTCGATTCGCGACTCGACTACCAGTCGGTAGCTGCCGTAAAGCCATGAAAAGGCCCTTGGGTGGCTTGGAAACTGGATCCAGTGATCGCTTGAAAAGTAGAATTAATTAAGTAATTAGGTATGTACCTACCACGAATACTCAAGGGCACATTATGTGCGTTTTTCCTTTAGAAATTAAGTGCACTAAAAGATTTGCATTTAACATTAGAGGAGTTCTTATGTGAACCAAGTTTGATCTAACATTTTCGTTCACAAATTGAGGTTTATTAAGTTGGCAATACTGTTGCGACTCGGTAAATCGGAGCGACTCGCTTGTCTCTATTGTATTGTATGCAAGTAGTATGCGGTGAGTTTGATGAACTCTGAAGCTATGCAGAAAGTGAACAGCTGATTTCGCGCGTAGTACGTTAGAGTATTTCGACATACATTGCTGTTTTTTGGATTTTAGCTGTTTTATTTACATAAATGGAGTGCTGCAAACAGAGTATGTAATTTTACATTGAAATAAAGGAATATTAGCCAAAAAAACGTTAAAAAAAATGAAACTTCTCCTGAGAAAATTTCCGGTGGAATATGATTCACAATAAGGAGCTGAATGCACCCTGTTAATTTGTGGAGGGCTGTCCCTTACACCCTGTATAAGTCAATGCTTGCCGCACTTATATTAGGTCTTTGACTTTACCTATGAAATTGCCGTTCTGCAGTACTGGCCATTTCAAATCAAAATAATTTTTGTTTGGCTAAGAATTCTAATTTCAAATTAATTTTATTTTAAAAACATGGATTTTTTTTTCCAAAAGTAGTCATTTGTTTATTGATTAGTGTTACATTTTCATCGCATTTCAATATTTTTCGTCATCATGGATACGTTAAAAATTCGAGTAATTATGGAATATGAGTACCGTCGTGGCAGCAACGCGGCACAAGCGGCACGCAACATCAACGACGTTTACGGAGCTAACACTACAAACCAACGCACCACCTGTTATTGGTTTGCTCGCTTCCGTTCTGGAAATTTCGACCTGAAAAATGAACCTTGCGGTCGTCCGAAGACTTTGGTCGACAATTACGAATTAAAGGCCATTGTGGAAGCTGATGATACACAATCTACGGCTGAATTAGCAGCAGCTTTCGACGTTAGCGTCAAAACAATATTGGTCCATTTGCGTCAAATTGTCAAGGTAAAAAAGCTTGACAAATGGGTGCCCCACGAACTCAATGATCGCCAGCGCGAAGTACGCGTCGAGACGTGCCTTGCACTGCTCAACAGACACACAAATGAAGGAATTTTGAACCGCATTGTTACCTGCGATGAAAAATGGATTCTGTTTGATAACCGCAAGCGCTCAGCAAGTTGGTTGGATCCTGGTTCAGCACCTAAACAATGCCCTAAACGAAAACTTACCCCTAGAAAAGTGATGGTCACTGTTTGGTGGTCTAGCGCCGGTGTGATTCATCACAGCTTCTTACCAAACGGGGTGAGCATTACTGCAGATGTGTACTGTGAAGAACTGAACACAATGATGGAGAAGCTGGCACATCTCCAACCAGCATTGGTCAATCGCTCGTCTCCGCTGCTCCTGCACGACAACGCGCGACCTCATACTGCACAGCAGACGGTCTCCAAGTTGCAAGAACTGGGGTTGGAAGCTCTCCGTCATCCGCCCTTCTCACCAGACCTTGCACCTACAGACTACTACTTTTTCCACAATTTGGATAACTTCTTGGCGGGAAAAAAATTGAATACCTACCCGAGAGGCAGTACAAAATGCCTTTGAAGAATTTGTTGCCTCCCGACCAGCTGATTTCTTTAAGAAGGGCATCAATAAACTGCCACTGCGTTGGCAAAGATGCATTGATTACTTCGATTAATACAAATAAAAAATACATGAAAAAAATTCGTTTAAATTTTTTCACACAAAACGGCAATTTCATAGGTAAAGACCTATTATCATAATGTACTATTGTATCAATTTACATGTTGTAGTAGCAGTGTTAATTGAATTATGTTTCTGACCGTATCTCTGCCTACCCTTATTGGGGAATGGGAATGTACAGGTGTCGAGCTATGTTTTTTGAACGTACCTAAATAGTTACTTATCTATGTTTAAAAAAAATATTAGGTAATATAAGTACCAAGGCAGGTTACATACCGAAAGATATCTATAGGTAGTCAATGTTCCTTGTAAGCAGTCGGTACACGATTGCCAATGATATTGCCAGTGGCGGCGCTAGACCAAACGTTGACACACTGTTGGATTTTCAACTCTCGGCGCTAATCAGAGCATTGAAAATCCAGTGCGCGAAAAAGAGTTGCCGCGATATTTTTGCCGCGCCGTCCGCGCGAACGTCGCGTCGGCTGAACATACAGTTTAAAGAGGCTGTATTCTGTGAAAAATTTGACGAACCTTCATAATTATTTTCACTAGCCTTTGATGCACACCGTGCGTTGAAAAGTGTATTGTCCTGCCATCTAGCAGATTTTATTGTAGCAAACATTTTAGTTCCATCTAATTGCTACGAGATGTCGCTGTTATCTAACTACTAGCGATTTAATTCTGGATTTCTGGTTTGTTCATTCCGCCAGTATTTCTAGTTTCTATTATAAAAAAATGTAGGAAAGATTTCTTTTGTTACACCTGCCAAGCCAAGGTGTAGTCCAGGTTTAATTCCCAAAGGGTAGTTTTTTTATTTTTAAAGATAATTATATTACTTACTTAATATAAGTACCTTTATTATGTTTTGCAGTTGCAAAACTGCTGACGAACTAATTAGGTACTTAGGCACAAAACGAACACATACACTACTTACCTCTCGGAGATTATTAGCGGCGACTCAAAGAACGCACTTTTTATCTTCATACTAGGTACCTACTTATTATTAAAATTTATATCTGTCCTACAGCTGCTGTGCTAAGTGGCTTTTATAAAATACTAGCTTTTGCTCGCGGCTTTGCTCGCACATGCGATACAATGCGTTTCAACCATGGAAGTACTGTTTATAATAGTACTTCCATGGTTTCAACTAAGAATAGGGAAGTCAATGACCTCTAACTGTCAACTGAAGCTAGAAATCTAAGGCTTGCAAAGTTTTGTAGTGTTATCCTTATCCATTTTAGTTCTGTTTTTGGAAATTGTTTTTGTTAAAATATGTCACTGACTTTGCAAATGTGTAAACGAGATGCTATTTTGCTAAATTATCACAATATGGCGCAAGGTCATTCCTATTCTTAGTTGAAACGCACTGTACATATAAAACTTCCTCCTGAATCACTCGGGGCCGCCTCGATCGCGGCGATAGTCACGCTGTGCCTACAAATTATCGCCGCGATGATATCGCCGCCGTGTGGAGACACGTTCTAAGAGAGTGTATAGAAATACGTGGCACGACGATAATATCGTCGCGATTCTCTCGCCCGTGGAGGCGGCCCTAATCTATTAAAAAAAAAACCGCATCAAAATCCGTTGCGTAGGTAGTTTTAAAGATCTACCTATATAAGCATACATAGGGGCAGACAGCGGGAAGCGACTTTGTTTTATACTATGTAGTGAAGCAGGTGCTACTACACTACAGCAGAGATCAAAGTTCACCTCATTATACCTAGGTACCTACCTACCACGACCCACGAGACATTACATATTACCTAACCATAAAAAGTCGACACACACTCAGCAAAAACTAAAAAGCCAGTTCTTATGTTGTTAGACTTTAGAATCGACGCACGTTTGATTGTCTTTGAAATCGACGTTCTATCATAGTTATTTAGCGGTAGTAGGTACTTACTTATCTTTTACCTACAAATAACTAGTTTGGTAGCATTGTAAACAGCGCAACCGCCGCAATTAATAAAATGTGTTAATTGTACGTTGTTAATTATTAGATATTTAATGTCTTTGATTGAAGGTTTTATTCGCACTATTTTAGGTTTAATAAAACGTTATCAAAATGCGATTTTATGAAGAATAGGTATAGATAAAAGTAAATAAGTAGGTACTTACCTAGGTAGGTATTGTGATTGTGATCTACGTAAGTTCATAGTCTAATTTAGTGAAAATGAAGAAGGTAATGAAGGAATGGACTGTGGACGCTACGTGGGGGAAAATTGCAAGTAAGTAAACCTTATAAAAGCTACAATATTTCTAAAAACACAATATTTTGGACCAAAGTTAAGTTCTACATAACCTATTGCCAGATAGCAAAACTCTACAAAACAAAAATAGACTTTTTGTCGGGGCAATAAGGTCGAAATTAGTGTATTCTTTATTTGCAACGTAAGTGGGTCACTTAGTTCATCACTGCGGCTAAATTCCTCGATTCGATTTTGTAATTTATAACTCAGATTATAAAGTAGAAATTCTAATGGCCAACACATGAACACACCTAGTCACCTATCTGATGAGTAGTGATGGGACATGCACTAGTCACTGTCGTCAAAAAGTTATCGATAGGAGTGAATCGAAGAGGCCATACGTTTAGTTGTAAAAATTCTCTATGTAACTTTGGCACATTTTTGCATGTTATGAGATGATGTTGAGTACTGCCGGTCGATTCTGTAAAAATCTCAACGTGAAAAGTTAGGTGAAGTGAGTATGTTTTTGCTAGGAATTGACACTATTGATAGCTCACTCCACGCTCACTTCACCTTAGTTTTCACGGTGAGATGGTTACAGAATCGCACTGCTGCTCAACACATGTCATGTCACGCGACGCTTAAGACATACTGTAAGTACATAACACTTTAAAAAACATTTTTCAGTGGTATCCTGGGGAGATCCAGCTAATCCACCAATACTTTTGGTACATGGATACATGGATAGTGCTGCTACCTTCATTTTGTTAGTGGAACAGCTGCCTGACACTTATTGTTATGTTGCTTTTGATATGCCTGGTAAGTAATAACAGCCACACGGGTTAATCGATCAGGTTAAGCTACGCTTCTCGAGGTTGGTCTTTGGATCGGTGACCATCTTTACATACCGAGATCCCTCCGTGCCTCGGAAAGCACGTTAAGCCATTGGTCCCGGCTCTCATTCGTGGATCTTTGACAGCCGTTACGGGTCTTCAGAAGCCCGAAAGTCTGACAACCAGTCTTACCATAACCCTTGGTAAGACTGTAACCGTGTTGTGGAGGTCAGATACACAGTAACCGGGAGGTGGAGGTCAGATAGGCAGTCACTCCATGTAAAATACTGGTATTCAGCTGCATCTGATGCATGCATGGAAGCCGACCCCAACATAGTTGGGAAAAGGCTAGGCAGGTGATGATGATGATGCCTGGTAAGCTATTGACCTCGCCCGATAAAGCACGGGTGGTAAACGGGTTTACCATTACCGCCACTCGCCACTATCGTCAAGCCCCGCTGGCAAACCCGTTTACCACCCGATTTACGCGGCTAAACCTCTATTATTACATCGGTGATTATGTACTATATAATTATATCTATTACATAATATATGATTATGTTCCAGGCCACGGCAAATCAGAACCATTTCATCCTGGGCCTATTGTTTCTCACCTGGGAATTGTGGAAACGGTCCGTTTGATAGTAAAATATATGAAGTGGAACAAGTTCGTTTATTTGTCACATTCCATGGGCTTTATTATAGGTAAGTGAAATTTATAATCTCACTTTTAGTCCGGTAAATAATTATTACAAAAAATAGCCTTTGGCAACTGTAAAAATAAAATTGTAACTATAAAAATGATCAATTTAAATGTTGATGGACAGAGGGAGAGTAAGACCAAAGAAATCATGAATGGATTGTGTGTGGGTGATACGAAAGAAAATGGACTGAATTTTAAGATATGAGTGACGGAGTGAATGGAAGAAAAAAACGTATTGCGCCGACCCCAACATGGAACAATCAACAAGTGCAGGAAGGAAGAGAATGTTATGCCTTAGCCTTAGCGCCCGAATAATCGTAACATAAGACTGTTTTATTTTTATTTTTAACCTGATGTTGTAATTTAAATTTTCAGGTATCCTCTACAATCACTTATTTCCGGGTAAAATAGTAAAGATGGTGCACATTGACCCTGCTCCGCCGATATCATCGTATTACTATCCTCACCATAACCCTTTGTTTTGGTACCAGTTTTTATATGACACCTATTATAGTAGTTATGAAAGGTAAGCCTTGTTACTATATAAATGTTTTTTGGTCGGTTTGAAGCAGCCCCCAGTCTGAATTTGTGCCCGGTTGATGGCAATAGGCTTACACCTTATTACATGAGACTAAAACATAACTGGTGAAATGTGGGTGTACTATAGGTACTTACATCTCTGCCTATCACTTCGGGGATTATACGCATTATGTTATGTATTAACTTTTTAAACTTAATATTGTAGTGTGTGGATCAAGGAGGGTTAGAATTCTCCAACTAGGCTAGTGGTCAGCTTGGGTAGCTGCTGCCGTTAGGGCCAATAATTGGCCAATATAATAATACCATCTTAGTAAATTTTCAAATCTTTGGGCTAGATTCACTGACTACATACTGATGTACAATGGGCCAAAGTTGCGTATGCTCACCTTAAAGGCTATAATCGCATAGCACGGCACACGACTCGATCGCACAATGCATGCGTTTTGACCAATAGGATGCACGAAGCGTATTCTAGTCGTGTTCGTATCAGTATAATCATGTATAGAAGTGTGTTGTCGTGTGCGTGTGTGCAGGTATTCCTTGTATTTGGTTTAATACTTATACTTTTTTTGTTATACTCCCTTTACTCACACAAATGCATATCGTCTTTAATTGGGTGAAACCAGGAAGGGGTGTGGTTTGTCACTAGCTGCGCTCCCGCAGAAATATTTTCTTAAGTGAGCATGCTTAAGTTTTGTCTACTTTACACCGTTCACGAACCTTATTCTTAGCCGAAAAAGGTCCATATTCGTATAAATCACTTGCTCACATTTTCTTATACGAATATGATTATATTAGTCAGACATGCTAACTTTTCTTAGCATAGTAAAGTCTAAGTGCGATCTGTGAATATTGCCCTCACTAGCATAGGATCAGTGAGTGACTTTATGAGTTATTTTCTATTGTCAAGGTGGAATGCCGGAAGTTCAAAGCGATTGACGCTCGAAGAAGCAGTCCACTTGTTAGTTCGAAACAGAAGTATATCAGAAGATCAAGCGGAAGTGGTTCTATCCAGATCGCTGGTGCCAGCTGGCGATGGAAAGTTCAAGTAAGTCCAGTTAAGGAGTTTTATAATAATTCTCACAGCTTCCCGAAGAATAAACTGCGTAAAAAAATGCGGTTCAGTAGTTCAGCCATGAAAATAGTAAATGAATAGCAAAACTAAGATTTGAATTTGTTGCTGCTACGCCTAATTTGGTCAAAAACTAGTATCGTAGCTCACCTCCGCAGCTTCGGCTTACTGGTCGCCTCCGGCGACCAGCCTCAGCCGCTGCGGCTCGCACGGGTGCCTAACCTTTGTTACAGCGGGCGGGGGCTGCTCTCCCTCCGCGCCTCCGGATTTTTATATACACTCTAGTATGCCAGCCAAAAGACTACGTAAAGTGTAAAGTCGGGGTGCCCCGATTCGGTTTTGGGACAGATTCGACCTATTTTAACTATAAAGTGGGGTGCACACTAACTTCCTTCTGAGCAGAATTTTTAATTTGTTATAAAAACAAATAAAGCAACAAAACATTAATAAATTTATTATTTATTAAATCCATAATTAACAACTTTAATTAATTCCTCAAAAGTGTGTCTTTTGTGCCTTTCTACGTCTCTTCTCCACAGGTATTCATATAGTAAATCACCCATATTTGCACGATTATTATAATTGTCTCTTGAAAAAAACCTTTTAACGACACGCCACTGTGACTCGATTCTTTGAGTATGTGTTCCGTCGTTAGCCACAAAAGGATTGTCTGGATCACTATGATTCACCTTATGGTGGATGAAACCATAGTCACCCAGACAATCATAGGCCCGCCAGAAATCTGTATGTATGGTGGTGCCCGCAGCCATATGTTTCTGTATTAAGGGCACCAGAACGTCAGCGGATCGGACATTATCTGGACAGATTTCCAAACTTAGATCCTCACTCCCGTCCTGGATCATCCCGAGAATCCAATTTCCTTCAACTCGACGACCTGAAAAAAAAAAAAAGATTTAATTTGATTGTATGTATACACCTTAAAAATAATGATATGTTTTTGTTAATTTATTCAGTTGTACCTTTATTGTATTTCCTTTTCCCAAACTTGCTTTCAACTATTTGGACTATTTTGCCGGGACCTCCAATCTTCCCGGCAACTGTTTCTTTGTTTTTCTGGTAAACTACAACTGCCTCTCGACAGTAATTAAACCAGTCATTTATTGTTGACCTAGAAAGGCAGTGCTCTCCTTCAGAAAAATCCTCTTTAATTGTTCTGTCATAACTGAACTTATCTGAGTAGGCGTACATAAGATAAAACACTTGTGACATTTCAATTTTATGTTGTCAAACCAAGTGCCTTTGCCTCGGCTCACTTTAGATTTGGCTCTGCATGGCCCTCTATTGCAAACAAAAGAGCCTACTGGTTTATTGGTTGTAGGTATATTCCACTTTCATTGGTTGTTTGTGGTAGTTGCACAATTTTCGAGAGGGTATCATGCCCCTTTCCTCTGCAAATGCAACAGCCTGCTCACGCGTGCCCAATTGGCGGTACACTTTCACTAAGTTCCACATGCCACGCACTTCCTCCACATAGAGATGCACACGCTTAGCTTGTGGTTCATCGTCCTCCTCTCCTGAACAACTGTTCGTCGATGGCCGACGTTCGTTCTCGACCGCAGAACGGCTCGTGGATGGCTGAGGGTCATCCTCTACCGCAAAACGGCTCGTGGATGGCTGAGGTTCATCCTCTACCGCAGAACGGCTAGTCGATGGCTGAGGTTCTTCCTCCATGGTAGAATAAGGCGGCAAATCGGAGTCCAGGAAATTACGTGCGAAAGTCAGTCGTTTAGGCAGAAAATCGGTGTCCAGTATACAGGCGTAGGTCAATCGTTTAGGCAGAAAATCGGTATCCAGTATAAAAGCGTAGGTCAATCGAGAAGGTAGAAAATCAAAGTCAAAGGAAAAGCCAGAGTCGTCGAAGAAAACCACAATAAAAATATCACGAAGCACACAGAACACATTCACGCAACTCGGGGAGAAACGGAATGAAAGATTCCTATTGGAATTGGAGAATGATCAAATCAACGATTTCGTTCGTGAAACAAACGATTTTTTTTTTTTGCGTTTCGTTTCACCGATTTTACACGACATTTTACACCGCAGACAATATACAGATACAAATTTGGTTGACAATCGCCCATTTTGACATTTCGTTTCACTGTTTATCTGATTTGAGGTTAGAAACAATTTTTATTAATTTCTCGAAAAATATGCATTACCTTGTAATGAGAGTGGTAGCGTTAAATCAGGGACCCATCCCCTACCAACTTTCACCTCATTCACCCCCCTCCTCCTGCCAAACGATTCTAGATCCAACCCCCTAATTTTGTTTACACAACCAACAAGACTTCTTAAAATTATAAGAGAGAAATAAATATGAGCACTACATTAATGATGCAGTGTTAATGCAATCAGTAAGTAACTTATGAAGGATTTTGCTTCCACAGGTTATCGTGGGAGCCAAGAATGAAGAAAATAGCCACCGTTGCCATGTCAGAAGAAACTCTGTTCACCGTGATAACAGAGCATGCGCCACCCACGCTTATTCTTGAATCATCAGAAAATATCGCCACCCCTCCGGGAAAACAGTTTGCAGCCAGCATTATAGAAAAATGTCGCTTAATGGTTCCCAACTTTTTTTCTGTAACCGTCACGGGTGGCCATGATGTGCATATAACTCACCCCGAAAGTGTTGCACCGCATGTAAAAAAGTTTTTAAAATCTTATAAAGACAGTTGGTCCGCAAAATGTAAACTATAAAATAAATTATTATGAAATCTTTAAGAATTTTTTTCATCCTGTATATCTCTGTCACTATTTAGAGTTATCGACAAATTGTTAAAACTAACTACGTCCAACACTAAAGTCATCGAACAAGCTGTCAAAGTCGCTGTCTGTGTGTTTAGCATCACAGTTTGTTCCATCTCTTTTACCCTTATGCAAGTTGTAGACGCAAAGAAATAATATCATGCTATAAATGTCACAAATATTTTAGACTTGAATTTGATTCACCTGTGTACCTGTGTAGCACAGAGTACTTTTTTATATGTATTATTGTATTGGCTATGTAGTGTGTACCAGATGAAATTGAATACCGTGATTGAATAACTTAAAACCAATTTCGTAAAATGTGAATACAAATTCCAAAGGTTACTTGTAGAATTTAAATACATTCACTATGTGAATCTTTAATTATTTCAAGCCCTGGTAATGGCAATGTATTTTCATTACTTCGGCTGATTTTGTTTGCTTCCGATACGAAACGTCAAAACCAGTTGCAATAACATTTAATTAAAATATTTTGAATTGTTGTGTAAAAGTTAGTCAGTGAAAATGAAAGGCCGACGCGACTGGTTCATACATGTACCCTGGGGCAAACTGGCATGTAAGTATGTATTTACTTACCTATATTTTTACATCCTTATTATTTAATCTTATTCTTATGTTGTGCCTGCAGAAGAACTCCCAGGGGCCACCAACTGCCGTGGCCCACCTGGAATTCTCTTAACCAACTATGAAGCCAGGAGGGCTCCTGTTGTGGAGGTCAGACAGGCAGTTGCTCCATGTAAAATACTGGTATTCAGCTGCATCCGGTTAGACTGGAAGCCGACCCCAACATAGTTGGGAAAAGGCTAGGCAGATTGAATATAAACCTGACAATTGTCATATTCATATATGAACCAGCAATTGTTCATAAGAAAAATACAATTGAAACAACAATAAATATAATCATGGAAACCGCGCTTACATGCAAACTGCTTCTAGTAGGTAATCATTTGACAGGTTAAGCTGGTAAACTGTACACGTTTCTTGTAATTCCTAATTACTGCAGGAAATCCTGGAATATAACTTTTTGTTTTCTTGAATCGTAAGGCGGGCAAATCAAACCAAGGGTCCCAATCAGTCTGCCTAGACTTTTTGCCAACTATGTTGGGGTCGGCTTCCAGTCTAACCGGATCCAGGTCCAGTCTTCCAGTCTAACAGTATTTTACATAGAGCCGCATAGAGCCTATCTGACCACAGCCCAGTAACTAGGTAATACAATACTCTTTGGTACGACTGGTTGTCAGACTTTCGGTCTGCTGATGACCTGTAACGACTATCAAAGATCCAGGAATGGCAGCCGGGACCAATGGCGTGCTTTCCGAGGCACCCCTCCCCAGACCAACCCCGGCAAGCGTAGCTTAACCTGATGGATTGAACCTTGCGGCTGTTATTACTTAGCCACAAGCTCCCTCCAGGGCCCATTGATTTGATTTTTCCCCCTTAGGCCTCTAAAGCTGGGTACACTCAATGTCTGTACAGTTGGACAAACAGATTGGTCATACAGAAATAGAGAGAATATTTTGTATACCTGTGGTATGCAAATTAATTAGTTTAAGTTTGAAACACTACCAATATTTATTTTCATTGTGTGTGTAATTTTTGTTTGCTTATGAGAAACATATAAGAGTTATGTAAAAGATAAATACTGAGCACAATAAGGAGCCATCCATAAATTACTAATTAATAATGTTTTTGGAGCATTGTCACAGGTGGTCGTAATCTGTGTGATTCTATGACGTCAATTTCTTTTCAATTTTAAATTTCAAGATAGTTACATTAATACACAAACATTACACAACATAAATACATACATAAATACACATAATATACATTACATTACATAATTATATACATTACATAATTTTTATAATTTGTAATTTTATTTTATTTTGATTTTGTGATTTTTAATTTGATTGTTGATTTTGATTTTAATTTTATTTAAATTTTTGATTTTGATTTGATTTTATGATTTTGATTTAAATTTACAATTTAAATTTTATTTTTATTTTATTTTTTATTTTATTTATATTACTTAATCAATTATTTTCATATTTATTTATTGTGATTAATTGGAACATATAACATGATCTAAATGGATTGAAATAAATGATTTTGATTTGATTTGATTAAAACAGCTCTTGCAGTTTTACAAACACATATTTCTATTATAATTATTTTTTCATTAAATCAACCATAAAATCAAACATTTTAGCAAAACATTATCTTGTGTCCATGGAATTTAAACGTTATATTAATCAAGAGAGAGTTGGTAATATTTTAAAATTATTTGTTAGAGCTGAAGTTTAAGATACGTGTGACGTCACGAAGCTTATCTTATGATTCGTCCCCCCTTGTCACACGATGTCACACTCTGTTGACCGCTACTATTTATGGATGTTGTAAAAGTGTATCCACATAGCGCAGCGCCCGTGTGGATACACCTAACAACCTAGTGTGGCCCTAACAACAACAGCTTGGAAGTTGGTAGAAGGTTAGGCAGATAATGACGAGGCAATGAATTTAACTGACTTTACCAACAACTCTTTCTTGTCTTATAAACAGTGGTGGGCCATGGTCATCCAGATGGTGATCCCGTTTTCCTCGTGCACGGGAGACAGGATAGCTCCTCAGTCTTCGAGCCCCTGGTAGAACAGATGGCCGAGCAATACTACCTTGTGGCTTTGGATATGCCTGGTAACGGTCTATCTGATGCGTTTCCTCCCGGTAAGTTTGTTTTAAACAAGTTTTTGGGGCGCGGGTGGGCATTGCATGTGGCGGCATCTACATCGCCACATATGAACTACGCATGACATGACGTCACGCAAACCTGCATCGCGCAATTAGAGTTTACCACGCGATTAGCATATATACAACGTCCCGACATCAACCGTCGGGCAGTGGCCCACCAGACACAACACCCGTCTGGTCGGAGGATCCTCCGTTTTCTATGGAGGATGAGTTAACTTTACACCCTGTTCCTCATGCCTCTAAAATGGTGACCCCGAGCATGAACGTCAGCGCAGCCTTCGTGCAACTACATCAGCGTGACGTCATCAGCATCATTTCCTCAAGCTTTCGAGCGGCGAGTCACACAGCCAGCCAGCATCCACGGCTTCAACAGGTATCCTGACCACCAGCATGCAGCGGACGCGCATTCCTAGTCATCACCTTCAGCCTCAACCCAGCGCTGTACACTCCGACTCACTGGAGCATAACGCAGCGCCACCCCGACTCACTGGGGTATCACCGCAGACAGTTCCGACTCACCGTGAACTATGCGGCATCCGGTTCCGACTCACTGGAACCATAACTGGCACTGGCAAGCATCGCAAGATACACGACTCAGCCCACTATCGACCTGCGGTCTCCGGAGGGGAGTGATGTGGCGGCATCTACATCGCCACATATGAACTACGCATCAATGACATGACGTCACGCAAACCTGCATCGCGCAATTAGAGTTTACCACGCGATTAGCATAATATATACAACGTCCCGACATCAACCGTCGGGCAGTGGCCCACCAGACACAACACCCGTCTGGTCGGAGGATCCTCCCTTTTCTATGGAGCATAAGTGAACTTTACACCCTGTTCCTCATGCCTCTAAATGCAGGCCGCTCAATCGTCAACGCAAGCGGTACAGCAGTAGCGGTCAAACTACAGTTTTTAGTTTACGACGTGCTGACTCGCTAAACAAACAAAGACCCAGAGCAAGAGTTTAATCTTTTCTTTCTTGATATTTAATTGTAAGCTTTGTAACGAAATAATGCTTTGACTTTTTTTTTCAAGTTAAAGTGCAGGAGATACAATAAGGCCTCTGTTCCTGCCTTATATTCTGTTCCTGCCTTATATTCGTACGCGCGACCGACGTACGCGACCGACATCAACGTAGGAGGAATTCAGACTTAAGCATTCGCTCGTTTATAGTAATAATCTGTAATGACTGATCTAGTCGAACGGCATATCTTGCGCAACTCAAATTTGTTAGTACCTAAAACAAACATAACTCAACAAAGTTAGCTCAGCTAAGCACAGCACAGCGCAGCATGGCTATAATGTTGATCAGTCGTCTGGCCAGAGGATAATGTATCTTGTTTCAACCAGGACCGAAGCTGATGAGGTTCCATTTTTTGGCCGCGATGGAGTTGGCCATAAAGCATCTGGGCTGGGACAAATTCATCTTCGTCGGACACTCCATGGGATGTGAACAAGGTAGGTAAAAAAATAATAATAACCTTTTCTTCATGACAAATTCAAGAAAATTAAAAAAAAACCTTTCTTATTTGCAAAATCGTTGGGCAAACGTCATCTAAAACTGTTTCAAATATCAAGGTGATAGCATTAGTAGTTCTTGAGATATCCAGCTGTGACAGACGGACAGAAAGACAGACTGAGTCGCACCATAAGGCTCTCTTTTTACCATTTTGGTATGGAACCCTAAAACGACAGCCTCAACTGAGACAATCTTGTTGGTCAATTGGTCGCATAAATCCAGAGACCAGAGGGGCAATTCTCGTATTTTTAACAACGTTCGCAATCTCATCTCAGTCTCAATCTGTCAAAAAATGTATATCAAATCAAAATCAAAATCAAAATCAAAAATCATTTATTTCAATCCATCGATCATAAAATAAATTCAAATTAATTAATAATATAAATAAAATTTAAATTGTAAAATTAAATGAAAATAAAATTAAATCAAATCAAAATCAATAATCTAAATTAAGAAACACAAAATCAAAATAAAATCACATCAAAATAATTAAATTAAAAACTACAAAATCAAAATAAAATAAAATAAAAAAATTCAATAAAATAAAAATTTAAAATTACTAATAATACGCCTGCCTCTGAGTCATTTGTTTGTTTGTCATTACATTAACCATATAGCAATGGTTAATGTACTGACAATCAAACCTGTTCGCAAATACGCTCAGGATGGTGTTGGAGGTGGTCCGGAGCCTGCGCCCCAGAGATGTGCACCGTTTCCGCATCGTCGTGTAGAAACAGTCGACACGGGCGTCGGCGAACATCCCCGACGCGCTGCAGTGCCGGGGCAGCCCCAACAACACCCTGAACGCATTATTATACTGAACACGGAGAGCGTTGTACTGTTTCTGGGTATATGATACCCACAGGCTAGCTGTGTACAGGGACGTACAAAACGCTCTGAAAAGAGTTATTTTGACGGCCCCCGAGCAACGAGAAAACCTGCGGGCGATCATATTGGCCCTCACAGACAACGCCCTCCGCTCCCTATCGATGTCCGCATCGTCCCTCAGGTCAGGGGTCACGATATGCCCGAGATATTTAAACTGTTGAACTCTTTTTAACGCAACACCGTTCAATACAATAGGTGGAACAGTATCCGGGCACCTCCGACCCCTGGCCTGAAAGACCATGCATTCACTCTTCCTTGCGTTATAGAGCAAACCATGATCCAGCGCGTAACGCTCGCAGATGCCCAGCAACCTGGACAGACCACACACCGAGGCGCTCAGCAGCACCATGTCGTCCGCATAACTAATATTGTTGACACAAACACCATCAATATGGCAGCCGACACGAATGCTGCTGAGCTCCTCTATCAGTGCGTTTACGTATAGGTTGAAGATCTTCGATGAGGTCACCCCCCCCTGCCTCACCCCGCACTCCAACCTGTACGGCTCCGACAGAGCACTCGACCATCGAACGACGTTGACCTGGTTAAGATACCAGTACTTGAAAATTTCTATCAGTTCGAGAGGCATAGAGATGTTATAAAACTTTTGCCATAAGATGTCATAGCTAACCAGGTCAAATGCCCTCGAGAGGTCGAGAAAACAGGCATAAATAGGTGTGCTCCTATCGGAGTAGTACTTGACAGTTTGCTTCAAACACACAATAGCTGACTCAGTAGACAGTCCCGGTTTAAAACCAAATTGATTGTCATGAGTGCTGACATACCTGTCAAGCTGTGCATTAAGCAAACTGTCAAGAACTTTAGCAAGCACTGTGGCTAGTGAGATTGGCCTGTAGTTGCTCGTGTCACTTAGGTCACCGGTTTTACTCTTCACAATTGGTACCACCACGGTCCTCATCATCTCTGCTGGTAAGTACGCATGTCCTAAACAAAATGTATATAACATGGCAAGAACTCTGGGCAGGTGAACGCCAGCATGCTTTAAATGCTCAATGCTCAGACTGTCATGGCCAGGAGACTTTCCACGCGACATTGACATTATAACTCCCCGAACATCCTTCGCTGTGAATCTGGTGTTTATCTCCTGTCCATGAGACCCCTCCACATTGGATGACCGTGATGGCCCCAACGGCGACTTCACCATAAAGTGATCTTTAAATATGTCCGCAATACATTTCGGATCACTCACACCGTTGACGCTCACTGGTAAGCCCGGCTTATTATTTAGCCTACTAGTAGTTTTCCAGAAGCTACGGAAGTCATGCTTCGAATGGTGAGACGCGAGGATGTCCATCTTTATCTGCTATAGCGTTTACCTACATTTGTATAGCGTTACATCTGTATAGCGTTTACCTACATTTTTGACATTTGATTGACGCTGGCATGAGATTGTGAACGTTTTTAGGTACGAGAATTGGCCATCTGGTTTCTGAGAAATCCCTGATGGAAAACCCAATAACCTCTTCCTCAGCACTTGCTACCATTAGACCAACGAGGCAGTCTCCTGATATACCTCATCATCTGCCTAGCCTGTTCCTCACAAATGTTGGGGTCGACTTCCAGTCTAACCGGATGCAGCTGAATACCAGTATTTTACATGGAGCGACTGCCTATCTGACCTCCAAAACCTAGTAATTGGGTAATACGATACCCCTTGGTAAGACTGGTTGTCAGACTTTCGGGCTTCTGACTACCCGTCCGTAACGACTGTCAAAGATCCACGAATGACATCCGGGACCGTGCTTTCCGAGGCACGGAGGAGTCTCGATATACCGATCGACCCTTCCTTAGCCACGAGCCTTCGTGAAATACCTATTACACGCGTAATATTTTGTTGTTTTAGGCCTTTTTTATAGCGTGATCCACCCGGGCCAGATCACTAAGATGATTCTGCTAGATGCTGGGCCTACTCTCATGAGGATGCAGGTTCAAGACCATTTGGAGTACCAGAGATTCTATGATGAATACTATGAAGACTATGACAGGGAAAACTTTGAACGGAAGGTAAGTGGTTAAGAGCAAAATGTCACATTTAAAGTCAGCGTTTTCCTGTAAGTACCTTGTGTTGTAAGAGTTGAGTTTTTTAATCTTCATTTCGAGACTCGAGTCGATTTTCAAGACTTGAGCCTAATAGTCTCACGAGTCAGAATTGTTTGAACCCGAGTCCTTTTGAGTACTATTAGTTCTTTGAGTCCTGTGAGTTGTTTAAGTCTTTTGAGTCCTATGAGTTCTTTGAACTGGGTCACTGAACTCAGTCATGGGCTTTATAGTTGGTGTATTAAGTTATCAATATTTAAGGAATTAAATTATATAAATTATCAAATTAGCTCAAAATTATGTACATAATCAAATCACATAATATAAACTGAATACTGTCTATAAACTAGCTGCTACTAAGGACTCGTATGAGTCAGTCTCGAGTTCTTTTAGACAAGACTTGAGTCTTCCTATAAGACTTAAAATTCAAAAGGACTAGAGCTCTGAATATTTTGTATCAGACTCGAGTCTTCAAAAACAACTGAGTCTTCAAAGAGAACTCAAGTCTTATTATTGTAAGACATAGGACTGCAGTTTCTTACAACACTACCTGTACCTATATCTCTTTTTGCCACTTAAGAAGATATCAAACGCTTCACTTGTCCAATTTTCAAGGTTCCGACATAAAAAGGAAAAAAAATGAGTCAATAAGTGAGGCGTTTGATAGAGTCTGGCCACGCTAACTCTGCAGTGAAATAATGGTAGAATTTGGAAATCTGTATAAGACATCACCGTCTGTACTACGGAAAAAAGTAATAAAAACATTCTTAGATAAATAATCTATTATGCAAAAATCAAAAGGCAAAATACCAAAATCATTAGATCTACATACACGATACCAAATGTAAAACTTTTTGGGGTTGCCCATTTATTTCACTGCAGAGTTAGCGTGGACAGACTCTATCGGCTTTATTTGTGTGGTACAGTCCGCAAGGTTTAAGCCTCATAAGCTGAGCTTTGCATTTGTGTGAGTGCACATAGATAGTGTAGGTGTGACGGCCGGCATTGAGCGCGATTCGTCCTTTGCTTGATTTAAAACCGGTTTATACTGCTTTTTCGCAATCGGTTTTTGTTCTTTTAGTAAGAGAGGCCATGACCAAAACCATGTCGCATCGTTGTAAAACGTAAAACGATAAGACGATTGAAGATTTTGTCTTACGTAAAACGATAGGACAAAAATTTTGGCCGTGGACTCTCGTACCATTATGGTTATTTTCACACTACAAAAACGACTGATCAGAATCCTAGTTAACATAAAAGACACAGACAGATGCAAACCACATTTCCAAGAACACAAACTTTTAACTCTATCCTGTATACAGGGTTATTTTTAAAACACCAGTAACCTCTTAAGGGGTCATTGTACTCATCATTATGAACAACTTTTACTATGGGACCAAACCTGAAATCGCGAAAAAAAATCGGTTGTTCAGTACATTTCGACGAGTTTGATGTAGATAAATGTACTCAACAGCTGATTTTTTTTCGCGATTTCAGGTTTGGTCCCATACTAAAAGTTGTTCATAATGATGAGTACAATGACCCCTTAAGAGGTTACGGGTGTTTTAAAAATAACCCTGTATATATATTAGAAATAAGCAAATTTGTAAGAAACAACCAACAATTATTCACTACACGAGAAAACATACAAGCTAAATAAACACTACGACACAAAAATAGACTAAACCTACCTTGCGGATCTAAGCTGAAAATGCACTCAACAAGCACTTTAGTAATGTCAGTTAAAATATACAATAAATTACCCGAAGCAATTAAAAATGAACAAAAATTTAATAAATTTATAAATAAACTAAAACAATACCTAATCCATAAATATTATTATAGTATTAATGAATATTTAAAAATGAATAAGTACCAAAAATAATAAATAAAATCAAAGTGGAAGTGAGTAGTAGAAAAACATTTATATTTTACTTTTTTCAAATAATAATATAATAATAGCCCTCTTCCTCTATCCTATCTTGCTGTGCCCGACAGGGTCCACAATGACCTAAAATTATGTATATTTTATAATGTACCTACCACCTAAGTTAACAATGTGGAATGACTCGCGGACTGTACCACACTCCTCAGCCTGGCTTTTCAAAAATTAAAGTCGTGATGTTATATTTCTGACAGCCGTACCTCAGAGAAACGGCGATTCAAGCGTTACAGCGGCATCGGGAACTAACCAGAGATCAATGCGAAGTCATCATCTTAAGGAACTATCATGCATTTCCTTCTTGTCAGTAAGTGATAATCCTACTTCTATCTATCTATGGCCTGTTCCAATCAATCTGCCTAGCCTTTTCCCAACTATGTTGGGGTCGGCTTCCAGCCTAACAGGATGCAGCTGAATACCAGTATTTTACAAGGAGCGACTGCCTATCTGACATACACAAACCAGTAACTGGGTAATACATACCCTTGGTAAGACTGGTTGTCAGACTTTCGGGCTTCTGACACCCGTAACGACTGGCAAAGATCCACGAATGACAGCCGGGACCGACCAACGGCTTAGCGTGCTTTCCGAGGCACGGAGGAATCTCAGTATGTAAAGATAGTCACCCATCCACTGACCAACACCGGCAAGAGTAGCTTAACCTGATGAATCGAACCGTGCGGTTGTTATTACTTAGCCACGAGCTCCTCTTTCTCTCTCTCTTCGAGTCAACATCCCTATTGCTGTTGACAAATAGTCAACAGCAATTATCACCCAATCGAGGCATCGCAAGCGATAAGTTGGTTTTTAGTTTCCCTGATATGAATCCAATAGAACACGAGGAACCCAAAACACCATTTAGTAAGGCAAGGCGTGTGTGTTTATGACAAGAAAAGAAGTTTAGATATTGCAATTTCATTAATAAGGAAGTTTCCATGACACATAAACAAATTAAACATAAATACATTTTAAGTAAAAATATATTAATCATGGTGAAAGAATTATTTCAATATCTTGAAAAATAACGAATTTATAAAATTTTTACTATATCGCTTACAAATAAAATAAATAATCCGCTCGGGGATTTCACGCGGTGTAGGTGAGACACAATGACTATACTTACTTAATAAAAGCTTAACGTTTACAGCAAAAAGAACTCTAACGAAAAACGAAATGAAGACGAGGGTCAGAACGCAGAAGAGGTACAGAAAACTAATGGACATGAGAATACAAATGAAACGCAGGATACAAACGAGCAAAACGGAGAAGAAGTACTGAAAACTAATGGAAATGAGAATGCAGAGGAGGCACGTACAGCAAACGTAGCTCCGAAACCACACGAGCCCGGTGATCTAAGCGGATTCATACAACGCATGCGCAATGACGACGCAGTCGGGTAAGTGATAAAGTTATGATGTATTCATCTACAGGAAAGCGTCAGAGTAGCTCTAGAGAAAATCCATTTTTTTTTACGTTTTTTGCAATTTGCAGGTCAATAGAGTGTAGGTTGTAACGGGTGATTCATTTAGAGGTACTTTTTTCATAATTAAAAGAAAAGTGAAAACACAAATTTTATCTGATTATCTTTATTATCATACAAAAGAACCATTCATGACATTTATTTTTTAAAGATTATTTCTTTAAAATGTTGGCGATAACTGCGGCTAACATGGTCCGTTCTGAAGTTCCAATTGCGAGAAAAATTCGGTGCACAGTTAATTTTTCGCTTCGGACCGTTGAATTGGCAGCCTAGATCGTGTGATATCTCACCTCTAGACTTTTCCTTTGGGGCTATGTAAAGTCCAAAGTCTACATGGATAACTCGGGTATGATTGAGGAATAGAAAGCCAACATTACTCGCGATATTCGCCAAATACCACTCGAAATGCTCGGACGCGTCTAGAAAATTGGGACTTCAGAACGGACCATGTTAGCCGCAGTTATCGCCAACATTTTAAAGAAATAATCTTTAAAAAATAAATGTCATGAATGGTTCTTTTGTATGATAATAAAGATAATCAGATAAAATTTGTGTTTTCACTTTTCTTTTAATTATGAAAAAAGTACCTCTAAATGAATCACCCATTATATTGATCAAAATATGATTCGCGAAAACAAGTATGTATTCACAGGGGCCTTACTATGAGCTCTTATAGCAGGGCAGAAGCTGAACGTTTCCAGTGAGAGAGAAACGGTGCTATAGGTCGTATTCGTATGTAGCTTCGTCTCTCTCTCTCTCTCTCTCACTCACTGGAAACGTTCAACTTCTGCCCTGCTATAAGAGCTCATAGTAAATACATATTTGTTGTAAGCCCCCTGGATTATTATCATGAGAATCATCAATACAACTTTCTATATAGAATTGGCCTGAAATGTAATGATTTTGTGAAATAGTCATTCAATAAGGTACTTTAAACTTTTTACTTACTTATTTGAACGTATTGATGATTTGAACGATTATAATTATGTAGATACGTATTTGTTACGTTCACCATACAACATACAACTTGATACTGACCTGTAAATTGCAAAAAAAGTAACAAAATTGAATTTCGAGGGCTACCATGGTGCTTTCGCCTTAAGCGGTAGACCAGGGGGCTTACTATGAGCTTTTACAGCAGGGCAGAAGTTGAATGTTTCCAGTGAGAGAGAGTGACGGTGCTATAGGTCGTTTATAGCTCCGTCTCTCTCTCTCTCTCTCTCACTGGAAACGTTCAACTTCTGCCCTGCTATAAGAGCTTATAGTAAGCCCCCAACTGTACAGTATTTTTATCTCACGAAGTAACGCGCGCTTTACTTGTGGTTACCAAGACTTGGTAACCACAAGTACCTACAGAGCAGGAGCTCTCGGTACCGTCCCGTCCGAGACAATGGCGAAGTCGGGAGAGTGTATGTGTGTTATGTGCTGATGCTACTCGTCTTCACGCACACATTCACAGCGTGTTTGTAGACTTGATTACCACAAGTAAAGCGCGTGCCGCTTCGTGAGATAAAAATACTATACTTACACTCTGTCCACTGAGTCACTTTTTTGACAGTTTCATACTAATGAATATGTGTTTTGCTAATTTGATTCTTATTACAACTAGAAATTGTCCAACTGACAGGTGTCAAAAAGTGAATAACTTTGGACAGAATATAGTTTAATTATTTTGACATTTCTAACACTTAACGCGCCTGATCAACAATCTCATGCTTATTTTTGCTTTGGATTTCTTTGCCATTGTTTTTTCGAAATCTTACACAGAAAACAACTCCACAATATATTTTTATAACTAGACTTTTATAAGTAGAATTGCTTTCAGAATTTTGAATTCATAGTTACTTTATGAAATAAGTATTCTGGGAAAGCACTACCGTCTAATTATACAATAAATTTCGAAGAGCGGCATACCATAGCATTTCTGAATGAAAATTATTTTCTTTTCTTTTTCCAATTAATTTAATTTTGGGCTTCAAGATAGTTGAATTACTTCTCCGGGACTGGTTGACCTTCGTTGTCTCTGCGCTTTTATGGTTTGTCGCCACTCTTGATTCTGGCTTAAGCAGATATCAGACCCTTCACTTTTTGTTCACTTTTGTCTTTCATTCATCTTTGAAAATAAAAAAAAATATTTTTTTTCTTTCACTCGACGAAAACGTCTGAACACAAAATGAATCAGAATGAAAAATTGTAATTAATTAGTGATCCAATCCAGCGATGTTGAATTTCGGCACTTGACATCATTTGTCATTCGTCTACTTGTTTGAGTAATTTATGCGGCCTACCCAAATGTCTTTTCTTTGGTATTGTTCGTCGAATCGTTGAGCTCCTTAAGTTCTGAGTTGAGCTGCACGATTACTGACAAATGCGTGCACTGAATGGACAGGCCCACTCCATCTGTGTGGTTCTTTCCTCAAAAGACCATTTCATACACTAATTTACGTGGTCTTCGCATGATCTGACCAAGATTATGTTTGGACTTTAAAAGAGACTGTGACCTCCGAGTTGTTTTCGGCCTTTCTTCCCAGAGTAGTCAGATACGAAACGCCGACCTCATGTAGTTTTTAAAAATATGATTGACGTGTAAAAGTGTTTGTACAAACCTACTTACAGAAATAAATCATTTACGAGTGGTCATTCCTCTGTAATTTTTTCGGTGTCGTGCGAACGTGGAATGAAACAAAAATGAACAATTACTCGAGTGAAGCGTCTGATATTAGCTTTACAGGAGTTGCAACAAAAAGACGGAAAAATTACCAAAGACAAGCAAGTTCTAAGATTTTCCTTCACCTACATTACAGGTACCTGTCATGGGATAATCGTCTAAAAAATCTCGCGCCACAAAACTATGGGAACGACTATTATTTCCAACTATTTAAGACAATACCTCCGACTTTGCTCATAGCGGCCAGTGATGGCGCGAAAAACGTTCCGCCGAATTCAAAATGGCGGCAGGGCGCCAAAGAATTGTTGGACAGAATGGCAACACTTGATAATTTTAACAGAGTCGATGTAGAGGGTAACCATGATGTGCATTTTACACACCCTGAAAGAGTTCTTCCTTATATTAATGCGTTTTTACAAGACAATAAAGTTTTTTCTAAGCTGTAACTTTTTTTTTGTTAGTGGTCTATGTTCTAGAACGATGCTACTTAGATGTTAGATGAATTTCGATTTAAGAGAGGTGTGCCAAGACAACCCGTGAAATTTCTTCAATAATAGTTGTATTAGTGGTTTTAATGATAGCAACGTCCTAGAAAATGGGCCACAGTGAGTTATGTACTCAGTGCTATTCAAAATGACGTACCTACCTATTGTTTTTTTTTTATCATTTATTTTTATTGTATGTTCGGGGTCAAAAAAATAAACGCGAGGTTGCCAACATTATTTTTTTAAATTAATTATTCATATTATAGTTGTGTTTGACTGGAGACGGGTAAATGATACTAAAGAATATTTTTAATTTAGCTTATTATTAATGTAATTACCTTTATTTTGCTGGCTTAGCTTTATAGCTGATCGCATAAGCACTACACACACACTAAGGAACAATTCACATCATACCTAAAGCCCCGTGTTGATTGGAAATAATATTTTGTAACAGTCCTCGCAACAACAAAATAAATGTGGCTGACAAACATGAAACGTTGCACGTCTTTTGTTAATTACAAAACATAAACATATTAGTAGCATGTTGCCAGCAACACACAACAAACTTCAAGATTTTCAATCTGGAAGTTGACAACGTTACAAATAGCCAATGAGGTATGTACTACATAACATCATTGCAAATAGCTGTCAACTGTCAAATATGTTTTGATTATTTTGTCAATAATACTAAATTAAATTATGAGATATCGCACTAAAATATTGATCATAATGATTTGCAATAATTATTATTATCGTAACACTAAATATAACACGGGCGCTTTTTTCACGCAACTTTTTTTACCGCGCATTTGATTCTTAACTCTCGGCGTTGAGCCGAGCCTTGAGAATCCATCAGGGTCTCTTGCCCATATTCCAATTTATTTGGGGTCGGTGCAACAGGTCTTTTTCTTCCATACTTCTCTATGGCGGCGGGCACGAAACCAGCGACGAGGAGCGGTGCCCGAGCGGAGCAATGGCGACGGTACAAAATTGTTCCGTTGTTGCGTGCCCGCCGCCTATTAGCCGTCATCTCGGTTATCACCCCCTTTCTAACCATATCATCTTTCACACAGTCCATCTATCGTTTCTTTGGTCTTCCGCTATAAGTATTTAATAAAAAAATATGATTTCTAAATCATCAATTTTTGTCATAGGACCCTTGATCTGCGCATGTTTCTCCTGTGCGGCGATCGGGCATTTTGGCCAGAAAACCCCTTTTAGTCACTTATTATGTAAATGTAAGTCCTCCCAGAAATAGTACGCGCTTCGGCAATCATAGTCTATCTTCGGAAACACGAACGCGTGATGATGCGATCCAATAAAGAGCTGTTACAATTATGTATGAATCAGGTTTAACGAATTTAATTATGTATACTGTTTTAAACTGCCACTGTTATCAAATACACTTAATTTAAGTAGGTAATTAAATTATCAGTGTAGTGGTCTATTTTTAGCCCAAAGAATTAGCATTGCCATCCAACGTGGCAATGCTTCCAGCCTTTTAGGCACTTTTCCCATTTACAGCGATGCAGACGTTTTTTTTCTGATGCCCTAATAGCTTTTCCCCTTTTTATTATATACCTACTTGTACATAAATACAGGGTGTAAGGGACAGCCCTCCGCAAACTGATAGGGTGAATTCAGTATGTCATACTAAGATGACCGGTACATGAAATTTTTTCAGGAACGTTATGGGACTCCAATAAACCTGATTTGTTTGTGTTTCTGTGCACAAATCGGAACGTCTATTACTGGTTGGGGGGTAGGTAATAGGTATGCGGTGAGTTCGATGAACTCTGTAGCTAGAGAGAAAGTAAACAGCTGATTTCACGCGTAGTTCGTCACAGTATTTCTACATCCATTGCTGGTTTTTTGTTTTCAGGTTTTTTTTTTTGCTGTTTTTTTTACATAAATGGAGTGCTGCGAACACACAATGTAATTTTACATTGAAATAAAGAAAATGTAACTGAAAAAAAAATTAAAAAAATGAAAATTTTCCTGAGAATATTTTCGGTGGAATATGATTCAAAGTGAGGAGCAGAATGCACCCTGTTAGTTTGCGGAGGGCTGTCCCTTACACCCTGTATATATTTTAGTGTCAGTGTAGGTATATCTATTTTGAAGTTCGGGCGGAAATTCCGTTGCAAAACTTAAGTCGTCAAGAAAAGCACCACCTAACATATTCAGAGTCAAATTCGATTTTGAAATACTTACGTTAAAAACAGACGCGGACGATCCGTCGATACTCGATCCGTTTACTCTTCTATCCGCGCTATAATTAAACGAAATAATTCGTTTCCATTCCGAGACCGAACGTTTCCCCGACAAGTTTGAATCAATTTTCCGCATAGAGTGATTGAAAAAATTACATTTTTATAAAAAAATTCGTTTGCGTACCGCCGTGGATGATCCGCGACCGAATTTCCGCGGTTCCGCGCCATGTTACACAGTCAAAGCTAACAATGCCATGCCATGTCATGTTTAGCTAACAATTTGACATTGACAATGACAATGACAATGACAGCCATTATTTCGTAGCTGTCAAAGGTAGTTTTCGTAGTTCTTGTTAAAGGTTTGAGAGTAAATTGGTAAACATTGGTAATGGTTTTCTTTAAATTATTACTAAGAGTGACCTCAACATTGCCAGATCCACAACCATAAACAGTTTGATTATTAGCTACAGTGACTACAGTTTTATTTTTATCAGAATAATTATGTAGCCAGTCTTTTCGCATAGACATATGTGTTGTACAACCAGAGTCTACCAACCAATCAGAGCTCCCACATAAACCAGTGAACAAAGCAGCAGACTGCTTTTCATTACATTTCATTGTTGAAGGGAAAGCTGAACCATCACACCTTGTCGCTGAGCTGTCACACATAGCAGCTAAATTGTTTGCTGCAGCATTTTTCTTCAAGTCTGGACACCTGGGTCGAATATGTCCCTCTTTTTGACAATGGTGACATCTGATAGTCTTCTTATTGGATTTCTGCGCTATCAACGCACTGGTTTGAGAGGTCAGCTCTGAACGCCTAAAATCACCACTCTAAGTCTTTGATTTACCATTTCCTATGTCAAACAATCTGTTTGAGAGCTTTCAATGGCCATAATGAGAGTGTCATAATCATCAGGTAATCCAATTAAGAGAATTTCTGCTATCTCATTGTCATCAATTTTACAGCCAATTTCACATAATTCTTGTGTTGCAGATATTATCTCCGATATATACCTTTCCATAGAGTTGAAAGCGGAATAATGTATTCTAGCAAGCTTCCTTTTTAGATATAAGCGCCGACTAATTCCAGTATTTTCATACGCCTTTTGTAAAGCAAGCCATGCTTCCTTTGCAGTCTTTGCATTGCGCACATGCGGGTGACACGCTTGACTGATATTCAGGCAAATCTTTGCGTAAGCTCGTTGATTGTGATCATCATCATTGTGATCACCACTCACATGTACCCAAAGCCCTGCGTCAATGAGCAATAGCTTCATTTGAAACTTCCATGCAGAATAATTTCGAGCACCTTCTAATTTTTCAATAGATACCATGTGAGGATGACTGGGATTCATCCGGATTGCCATTTCAGAGACTGGTTTAGTCTGAGACGGTGAACGTGGCGGCGATGACATTGCATCAAAATAAAAATAAACTTCATACCCCAACTGGTTTTTGTTCACTAATTGACGTACCAGGGGGTCTACTCCCTAAGCACGAAGTCCGTAGTTTCAGCCTTCGTTACGGGCCTTTCCTACTCCGTATCACCTACGGACGTATGATTGGTTCGGGTCCCGAACGAAGTATGAATGGCAACACCATACGACAGTTGTCACTACTCCCGATGTGTTTTAGCCCGTCCGAAAAATTTAACTTTTACACTTGTTTTGATGGATCGTTAATCAGAGGGACGGATAAACGGACGGACGGATGAACAGACGGACTTAGGGAGTAGGCCCCCTGGGCCCATAACCTGTTAAAGGTTTTAATAAATGACCACACTTGTTTGATAATACTGTTTTCTTTAATAAAAAGTTTAGCAGAACACAAGGCACACAGCCATTTTGCTAGAGACCACAGACAAGAGAGAACAAGAGATACATGACATAAGAAACATTGTCTATAATCAAAGACATTCTATAGATAATTGAGTACATTGCCTTTTTGCCCAAGACAATTCTAACAGTTCTGACGTGTGGATGACTCAACTACAGTCCGATCGTCGAAAGAATGCGTTCCTGACACATGCCAGTTGGACAATTTGTAGTACTAATAAAGATCAGATTCGTAAAACATAAAAAAAAACAAAAAAAATATTAGTTGTTTTTGTTAGAACCTACAGAAAATATATAACTATTGTATTAAATAATTAAAAACTTCAGATTTGATGTTGTGATACTATAATTATCTAAGTTAATTACGTCTTTTGAATATTTAAAAAAAAACTTCATTTTGAAAAAAATGCGGCTGATTTCGGTTTAAAAAAACCTGGTAGTCATCATGGTTTCTTAAAAGTTTTATCTATTTGATATAAAAATTTTAAACTATTTATAGTGGTAATTGGTGTCCAAGTATTATTAATGTATTTATTTACTAAGTAATGTCAAAAAAATAAGAAATAAATAAATTGGTGTTGGTCCATTCCTATAGTAAACATTATTTACTAGTCTGTTAATTTAAAATGTTGTTATTATTTGTTGAAAAATTGTTATTTATGTAGGTATTTAATTATTCATTAGCTTTAAACCATATATCACACTATTCGACATGCGACTGCGACAGCTCGACGACAAGACACTGACCTGTCGCATGCGACTATCATCGGGTGTGGTAGCGAGAGCGGTGGATTCCCTGCCTGTCGTTGCGACTCTACAACTAGACGCCAAGTTTGTGGAGCTTAGAACAAAATGTATGAAAATTGTCGGGTGCAGCCTGTCGTTGCGTCTAGTCGCCGAGCTGTTGCAGTCGCATGTCGCATAGTACGCACCACGTCACAGATTAATACAGATGGGACACTTCGCAAAATCATTTAAATAAAAAGCTACTCTTGCTACGACACAATAAAGTGCAATTCAGGTCGCACAACGCTTATTACCTACAGTTATATTCACCTACAAGTTGCCTCTCTTTCTATCGCGTAACTCTTATACCTTCTGACTCGTCAGGGTTGTCTTCTTTTACGACGCGGCGCGTGAGTGAGTATCGAACTAACGTGCTCCCCGGCCGGTGCGCGGCAGCCCACACTGAATTGACCCAGTGAGATGAGCCCGCCGCCGCGTACTTGTAGCTTCATACCTAAACTGCGGAGTGTCCATCTGTATTAATCTGTGACCATGTCTAAAAATATAAGAATTCTCTTGGCATCTAGAATCTCTAAATGTTTTATGATAAATGGCACTGATACTTATCACATTGTGATTCAATTGTCTTAATTTTAAGAAAAGATTTAAATCGTTTGTGTTGTTCACCGTACGTTGCGCGAAAATGTGTCCACACTGAGAAAAGTGAGGTTACACTTCACGCATGGAACGATATGAGTGAGCAAGACAATAACTATTCAAATGTCATTGTCAACAAGAAAAAATTGTAACCTTCTTTCGACGCGGTCGAGGAAATCTAACGATTTAAATCTTGGGTTTTAAGTGTCAAATAAATGGAAGTAGTGAATTAATATCATTGTTTTATTGCAATACAATTTTTCTATTCAGTCATTCGTCCTAGTTTCTTAGAGAAACTTCGTCCCCAATTTGGTCGTTCAGATTGGCTGTTCAGCACAAATTAATTTAGCGCGACAGGTTTCCAAAAAATACAAAAAAATAAATTAAAAAAAACATTTAATTTAACAACTAGTAAAAATATCACAGTTTCGATTTACACTTGGCATCTTCTAGCAGGAAATTAGAAATATCTTCAGCCATACAATCAGGGTTATCAAGATGTATGTCATGTCCACCTTCGACTATTTTAAATCTGTAATTTCCGTTAAGCCATGCTTTTTCATCCATCAGAAAAGGTACAGGATCATATATTCCGACATCGATGATTTTTTTCGCTAGGAAGCAAAATGTAGGGGTTGTAGCAGTGGCGTATATTTTACGTAACATTTCACCGGAAAATGGCAACACTGCTACTTCTTTCATGCGTTGGTCGAAGGAGAATCTGGGAAATAAAATCAAATTGATGAAATTTAAATATAAGGGGAAAATTTCAGAGAAAAACGAATTGAGTTGGGAGTAGACATCTACTGGGAATATATACCGTATTCACAATAAGATGAGACATCGAAACAAACCTTTTTTACAGTCCGATCAACCGATTTTGACTTCTATTATGTTGGCGGCATGACAAATGGCACCTGCAGTAAACAGTTGGTATTGTTAACCACTTTTTTGCCTTTAATGCCATCCTTAAGCCTACGCAATAGAAGTCAAAATCGGTTGAACGGACTGTAGAAAAGTTTGTTTCAATATCTCATCTTATTGTGAATACGGTATAGGCTTTATGTTATAAAGTACCTGTACAGTCCGTCGCCGGAAGGAATCAGACTTCTTTCTAAGACATGCACTGTCGCCTCCTTGGATAATCCTCTCGTCTGCATCATCATCTGTTGGGCCTGCAACAAAACGATTTTGTTTTTAATATCGTTCAAAAGAACTTTGTTGCTACAGCATTGGATACTTACCAAAGATGCACAAGATCATTGAGTTTTCAAAAAACGTAAAACTGCTTCTCAGATCGGTATTTGCCCCATCATTTGTTTTTGAAGTACCTAAATAATCGACTTTGTTCGAATTTCGAAGTAATGTTTAAAGAATAACTCACAGGCCGCGAGAAAAGGCCATCAAGCATGCGCGAACTCTTCATAGGGAATCGTATTGTCTTGCACGCTATTTTGAACTCTATTTTAGTAATGATTTCATTCATTATCAATTTATCATTGAACATTTTCTTAAGCATTTGGCTCTTCTTTCCGCGCTTAGATTTACCTATTCCTTGCCAAAAAGAGATGGCGCTCTTCGGCCTGTATAGCTCCATCTCTTTCTCGCACTGATCCTTCCTCATACCTCACCTTCTCATAAGTATACTTCGGCGCAGTTTCGATTCCACTATTGAACTTGTGGAACCGGTCATCATCGTACATCCCGTAGTAGCTGTGGAACCAGTCGTGGATGCCTTGTCGTGTGCAGGGCCAGGTGTGGTGGGCGGGTATCGGGTCAATCTCTACCACGCGGGTTATGTGGCCCGGGTAGGCTATGTTAAAAAGTTTGCCTGGAATTAGAAGATGAGTGGTGAAATAGACCGAAGTTTAAAAAGCTGGTGAAATGAGGGTAAGTTGAGACTAATTTACACGGTGCGATCATAAGTTGAAACAACATTAATTGTTGCTTCAATTTTATTGTATGCCACAGGCAAGAACCGTGCATCGTGTAAATAGAACTTTAGGGTCCGGGCTTATCTGGCGAGGCGCAGCGCAGCGCGGTTGTCACTGCCAACTGCCAAACAAACATCAACCTTGCACACTTGAAACAAAATTGAGAATAAAAACTTCTATTAGCTCGAGAGCACATCTAAGCGGAAAGTGGTGCGCGTCTCAGGTTATATAATCTCGACTTTGTTTTAAGGCACGCAATGTTGATATTAGTTTGGCAGTGACAACCGCGCTGCGCTGCGCCCCGCCAGATGTGCGCCGGCCCTTAGACACAATGTCCCACCCTCTAGAGTGTCCCAACCAAATTGTCCATAAGTAGAAATTATTCTAAGTATACTCTTTCCAACCATTTACTTTACTTTTGATGTAAGCTCGCACGCCTATGAAGTTCCTTATTTATTGACAGGCAGCCATGTCAACCATAGACAAAAAATGCAATACTTCACGGACGCTGGTTTTCTTTACATTTTTCTTTAAATAAAATATCAATTTGTTATGTCGATTAAAACTTCTTCTTCTTAATATACTCGTATAAAAAGAAAAGTCCTGACTGACTGACCGACTCATCAACGCCCAGCCCAAACCATTGGACCTAGAAAGCTGAAATTTTGCACAGAGGTTCCCTTTATAATGTAGATAAGGAATAAGGAAGGATTTTCGTTCCCGTGGAATATTATCCGACATCCACGCGGGCGAAGCCGCGCGGGAAGTCCAAGTCATAAACAAAATCGATGGATAGAAGAAATCGAATCGGTAACGCACTAAGACATCACTCGAATATAGTAGTATTTCTATGTAGTCTGTGGTGCTCGAGCTGTCAAAAGTAAAATATATGGTTGGAACATTGACAAGTCAATGGGTTGGAAAGATTATAATATTTTTTTATGTATAAATGAATATGAATACTTACCAATAGGAACTCCAAGCGAATGTCCAATATAGATGAACTTATCCCACTTAAAATGGTCTTTCACCTTCACAATAGTGGGCACCAGATCCATAACAGAATACCTTACTCCTTTCGGCAAATGATCTGACTTGCCATTGCCGGGTAGATCTACACTCAAGTAGTAGAAGTTGGTGGGCAGTCGGGAGACCAGTGGTCGAAAACTGGAGCTGGCATCCATCTTTCCATGGCAGAGGATGACTGGGGGGTTGGATGGATCCCCCCAGGCTAGTCCTGTGGGATGAGGGTTGAAGTTATACACGATGTCAAAGACATCGACGCGTAGATTGTTATAATGAATTCAGCACATGATTTTAGACCCCCCACCAGCGTTAAAATAACTTTGGTTTAAAAAAAATGCTGTTTCATCATTCGTTATCATAATTTCAGCCGAAAGACGTCCACTGCTGGATATAGGCCTCCCCCAAGCACCGCCATTCCGACAGATTCGGGACCCGCATGCAGCGGATTCCTGCGGCATTTACAAGGTCATCTCTCCACCGTGTGGGAGGTCTTCACACGCTACGTCTGCCGGTACGCGGTCGCCACTCCAGAACCTTTCGGCCCCATCGGCCATCTGTTCTGCGAGCAATGTGCCCTACTCACTACCACTTAAGTTTGGTAATACTTCGAGCTATGTCGGTTAACTTGGTTCTCCTACGGATATCTTCATTTCTGATTCGATCATGTAGGGAAACTCCAAGCATAGTACTCTCCATTGACCTATGGGTGACTTTTAGCCTTCTAATAAAGCCAACAAAAGCAATACGGTACACGGTCAAAATGTATCCAATGGAACCAGCAGATTTGTTTTATCAAAGCTGAAAGAATAACCTGACCCGGGCATCGAACCTAAGATCTCCCACTCAGCAGTCGTACCTACTTGCTGATGATCTGTTTTTGAAATTATAGGTACTTTCCTCATCCTATCCACTATGGCTTCACGAAATCACAAGAATTGATCTTACCAGCAATGTTACCCCATGGCGCCTTTATGTTAAATTCCTTTTCCTGAAGCTGTAATCTTCCTTTCATTGTGCTGAAATTCATAAAACGAAGATGAAAACAAACAAAAAATATAAACAGTATTCTCTATCCTTTTCTCAGGAAAGTTACGGTTATGTTGTATACTGAGCGCACTGTATGTGATTAGTGCTTTAACAAAAATCTAGATGACAGTAGGTAAGTTTGTTGGCAAAAGTTATTTCTAATAATACATCGCAAAAGGCAACTGCTGTGGAAATATACCTAATATTAAATAGTTATTTATTGCTAGCTTCAATTAGGTAAGTATTAGCTACTTAACTTTATTTCAATAGCTAAGCATTCACAACTTATTTTAGGGCAAATATTGGTGCTCGATAAAAACCCGTTTCTCCAAAGTAGGCTAATACTTAAAACAGACTTTGCTTGCTAGGTTATTAAAATATTATGTAGTAAGTATTTAAATGAAAACTTGAGTAGGTTATCAACCAATTACTTAACTGAGAGAATAACTGCCCAACAATACGTAAACAAATAAAAAAAACACGAAATAATATTATCAAAAACAAATAATAGAAGAGTCAACTTACGCGCCGATTCCTGACAACAGTTTCGTCAATTTCATTGTTGCAACAATCTTATCGAATTATATAATACACGCGACCTTGAAAACCATGAACATACAGTGTGTTAAACATAGTAAGTAGGTAATATAAAATGAGATAGCAATCGTGTTTCATTCATCGCCGTGTTTTACGGTAGGAAAGATTTTGTGGTTCCCATTTTCTCAGGTTTATCAGAGTTGTTCGGATTTATTTTTAATGCGTTTTTTTGAATGATGGCCTATCCATTGAAATTTCAGAAATTTAGTACACCCATCATAATATCATCATCATAATCAGCCTACAATGTTTCCACTGCTGGGATCTGGGACACACGCCTCCTCTATTTGAGAGGGAGCCACACCCATACATAGGTACACTATATTAAGCCTTATTTACAGGGAAGTGCGCAAATTATCACAGGGTGTTCTACCCATGAATATGAACAACTTTCAATAGGGGACCAATTCTAATATCATGAAAAAAAACTGCAGTTTCTTACAAAAGTTCACTATCTACTCGACCAAAATGTATGAAACAGATTTTTTTTTGTGATATCAGAATTGGTCCCAAAGTGAAAGTTGTTCATATTAATGTGTAGAACACCCTGTGAAAATTTGCGCACTTTTCATGTTTATAGGTGGGTACCTACTTATGTATTTAGTAAGTATAAACATTTTCTTTCCTAGCAAATATCTGGGAGTGATACGTGAGTTCGAATGACGTTTTTGCGAAGGTCGCCATTTCGAAAAAATTTGCGAGTAGTACACCAGTCAGAAGTCATGGTATCGAAGTCCGATGTTGAGTTAATTTGTCTTTCTTTCTTTTTTTTTTTTTCCCAAACAAAATTAAATTACCATGCTCTCTGTGTCTCGTCTAATTGGGGTCGTGAGTTCGATTCCCAGACAAATTAACTCAACATCGGACTTCGATACCATGACTTCCGAACTGGTGTACTGCTCGCAAAATTTTTCGATATGGCGACCTTCGCAATAACGACATTCGAACCTACGTATCACTCCCCAAATATCTACCTAAATAATAAAATTAATCACTACCCAATAAACGAGATAATTTAAGTATCGTATCTCCTGCAGCAACATATTCCAAATTCACATAGTCAAGAATATTCTCACCAGTCACCTAAGTGACTATCTCTTGAAGATAACAAGCTTTTTATTGTGACGCTTAGCCATTCCGTAATTTTGATGATAAGAAAGTAATCTCTTTTAAAACTGTTTATAGCCCATTTACTTGTCTGTTTCTTGGACATACTACTACTATATAATATTATGTATTCAACTTTACCTTCCATTACCATTGATTTATTACCTACCCACCTACCCACGACGAAAGCCCACGACTAATCCTACCCTATAAGTAAAAGTACTCTGTGCCTACCAATACCAATCCTTCAGACCTTAGCTTTAGACCTTAGAGCAATTTAGACCCGTTTAGACCAATGATGTTATAGTAAATACCTCATTGTGCTTCAGACAGTTCACTGCTGTCAATATTTTTCTACTCTTTCTTCCGAGCGGCTAGCTACGGGCTAGTGGCATAGCTCATCCTCATAGGTACACACGGCTACACATCAAGCAGCATCATCATTTCCAGTTTACAGTGACCTCTCCTTGTAAGGAAATCCGATACAATGCGAGATCAGCTTATACTGGAAATGTATAGCTTGGTCTGTAGCCGTGCGTACACGGTCCTGCCCGTTGGAGTCGTCCATCCTGCTATTACATTTAAGTTAATTGTTTTTGGGCTGCCTTGAAAATCTAACTTATAACAATATTCTTTTTGTTTTCACGATAAGTTTATCCAGTTTATAGACATTGTTATAATACCCTCCTATGTAATACAGACCCCACTTTTTTAAATGTTATCTGTAATCTTACTGCTACTGACGCTTGACAGTTCCACATTTGTCAGTTTAGTTTGACATTGACATATGGTTTTGTTATCTTTTGTTTTCCTTGCCCGATTAAATTAGTTTTCATTCTGTTTTTTATTGAATTAAAGGTTTATTACGTTATTTAATTCGTTTATAAAATATATTTCAGTGTAACTTATCACGGAAAATCAACTGAATATTAAATAATCACATTCACGATAAAATAATATCACAGAATATCACGTAAAGTAACGGTGTACTACATTTTTCTTAAATAATGGATTTATTGGAAAACGAATGGTATATTCAAGCACCATGGGGCAGAATAGCAAGTAAGTAGATCGTATTACGGTATTCTGTAACATTAACTATGTTAGAGATGCATGAAAACTTATTAAAACTGTTTTTGAACTTTGACCCTCTATTCCTAATTGAATAATCTTTATAACGAATGGAAGTTGATTGATAATATTAGAATACATTTTATGTTAGTTTACATAATTAGACAGACATCATCACCTAGACTTTTCCCAACTTGAGGTCAGCTTCCAGTCTCAGTTGCAGCTAAATACGATGCTAAATACCAGTATTTTACATGGAACGATGCCTATCTGACTTCCACATCCAGTTACTAGGTAATACAATACCCCTTGGTAAAATGAGACACAAGATGACAAGACCTGAGGTATTTAAACAAATAGGTACAAGAAATTAGGATAAAAAAGGCAATAATTTAATTTTAAATTTAAGCAATATAATTTTAGTACGTACCCACACTATGTTATAAACTTAACATTATTTACTATTGTCTGTTCCCACAGACAAACCGTGAAAACGGTTTAAAAGAAACATAATAATAATAAAATTGTAGCTTTTCTGCTTAGCACGGTAAAATTACATTACAACATTCTCGTTAATATGGGACTTAAGTTGTGAAATACTTACATTATTTTCCAGTCATAGCATGGGGCAACTGCTACGACCCTCCGGTGCTGCTGGTTCATGGGAGCATGGACTCGGCTGTCAGCTTCAGACCTCTTATCAGCAAGCTGCCGAAGAACTTTTATTATATTGGTATGAGATTTTTCTTTCCTGTTAGGTACTACTACACCGTAAGGACTATTCTTGCTTGCAGCGCTCGGTAGCTGTAGTAACGCTTGCTAATGTGCACGGGATTTTTTTTTCAAATTGGTCAGATGCAAGTTTCCTCAATAGTATATTATTTTTAAGCTATTTATATGCAAGGTCTAAACAAAATACCTACACAAAATTTTCACTACTCATGAGTCAACTCTGCCTAGCCTTTTCCCAACTATGTTGGGGTCGGCTTCCAGTTTAAGCGGATACAGCTGCATACCAGTATTTTACATGGAACGACTGCCTATCTGACCTCCACAACCCAATAACACGTAATACAATACCTCTTGGTAAGACTGGTTGTCAGACTTTCAGGCTTCTGACAATCTGTAACGGCTGTCAAAGATACACGAATGACAGCCGTGACCAACGTCTTAACGTGCTTTCCGAGGCACGGAGGAGTCTTGGTATGTAAATATGGTCACCCATCCACGGACCAACCCCGGCAAGCGTAGCTTAACCTGATGGATCGACCGGTGCGGCTGTAATTACCTAGCCACGAGCTCCTTCTATAAATACACTGGTCTACATCAAAATTGCCTTTTACATGAAAATATACTATAGGTATTGATTGTATTCCACTCGCTGAACATAAATATACAAGTTAAAATTCATAGTTAGCTCTTATTGTGCATTTATGCCATATAAATATAATAGCGGGTAGCGCGACAGATATATCACATTAATAATGATAACTCAAAATATTTAGTGATTACCCGCGGAAAAATTTTATTATTTCACATTTGTTTGTTGCGTTTAACGCTGACTGTGTTTTGTTCAACAGTTAAAACGTGAAATTGTTACCGTTTTTTTACATTTTTAGTGAAAAATCTACAGTTTTCGTTATGTCGCGTAAATGTTTATAATAATAATAATATGTTTATAATGTTGTTAATAGTGCAGACAATTTTTGCTACATTTGTGGTAAGGTGACCCTTACCACAAAGATGCTCAATAACACAACGTTTAGAAACTGCTTACTTCCATTATTTTGGAATTAAAATTAAAAACCAAGACAAATCGTGGGTACCACTGGTAAAATAAGAGCTAATTAAAAAAACATATTCTTGTTTTTCTATTCAGTAACCTTAAAGCAATATAAAAATAAAGTATTCAATTGAAAGGCACACAAAAAGTTACATTTTGTAGACCAGTGATATCTTTTACCATAAGAACAGCTATTCCATTAATTACTTGTATGACTACTTTGAAAGGAATAATATTTTTACGCCGGATCAGAAAGGCTTTCGTAAAAATATGTCCACAAATTTAGCTATATATGATTTCTTAAGTTTAATATATCCTAGAGTTGATAGAAGACAGCCTGTCTATGCTTTGTATATGGATATGTCAAAGGCCTTTGACTACGTGGATCATAATATACTACTGAGTAAGCTGGAAACGTACGGTGTTAGGGGCAACACTTTAGACTTACTAAAATCTTACATCAGTAACAGAACTCAGATTACGAGTATTGACAAAATTTGTCCTAATACGAAGCATGAAATAAATTATAGGTCCAGCAGTAGAGAAATGAAGTTTGGTGTTCCACAAGGTAGTATTTTGGGCCCACCGCTTTTTATTATCTATGTCAATGACCTACCAAAATCTACTACAGATTGTATGGTACTATTTGCTGATGACTGCACTGTTGTATACAATGATGAAAATATTATAAATAATAGTTTAAATTCAATAATTCAATGGTTACAAAATAATAATTTATTAATTAATATCGATAAAACTAAATTAATGCAATTTAAACAAAAAACAAAAAACACTTTACATTCTCCAATAGAATTTAACGGTGAAACAGTTGAATTGACGACTACAACAAAATTTCTTGGCGTGCACATTGATGACAATTTGAAATGGCAAAGTCATATAGAGTTTGTTTGCAAAAAAGTGTCACAGTCATCTTATGGTCTATATATGCTAGCTAAAAAGGTCAATCTTAACACTTTACTCGTAGCGTATCATAGTAATGTTGCTTCTAGACTCAGATATGCAATCATTTTCTGGGGAAATACTACTAACTGGGATAAAGTTTTCAGATGTCAAAAAAGGTGCGTGCGAGCTATGTGTGGTCTCAATAGAGCTGACAGCTGCAAAGAATACTTCAAAAAATTAAAAATACTTACCCTGCCATCTCTATATATTTTTGAAATTGTTTTGTTTATTAGACATCATCCATCACTATTTACATTAGAAGTTAAATCTCGCAATAGAAGTTACCTGTATAATAATGTTACCCGTCAGTATAAAACTGCCCTCTTTGGGAAAAGTGTGTTTGCTATGGCCACAAAGATCTATAATAAGATTCCAAATGACATAAAAGAATGTGGCAATTTTAATGTCTTTAAAAATAAATTGATTGGAACAATTTATTTTCTTATTGAAAATTGTTATTACTCTGTTGCTGAATTTTTATTGACTTGAATTTGTTAAAAGTTTCATGTATCTTGACGAAAGTTTATTGTTGTTGTCTTGTGTCTGTTGTGATTAATAGTAATAATAGAATTTATATCAAATTATTAGAATTTTATAATTATATTCTCATTTATAATTTATTTAATCATTTGTATGCCCAAGTTGCTGATCATGGCGTGAACATTATTAAGTATATAATTATGTAATGAACACCTGTATGTAACCCATGCATCACAAATAAACGATTTGATTTGATTTGATTTGATTTGAATTTTCATAGTAATTGGAGTTACCTATGGAACAATTTTTTACTTGATTTAACACTTTGTCTAAGTGGCAAAGATTTTGTCACACTTCGACTGGTATAAACAGGTCCATATTTTATTTTTAAACACTTATGAAAACTTGAAAAGCAGGAAGTTCTCTATTTATACTCTATGGTTTTTTTATTGGTATTTCATCACTATCTGATAAATATTACCGATTTGGATATTATTTTGCTGTTTAAGCTGAGCTTTGCATTTGTGTGAGTGCACATAGATAGTGTAGGTGTGACGTCCGGCATTGAGCGCGATTCGACCTTTGCTTGATTTAAAATCGGTTTGTACTACTTTTTGGGAATCGGCTTTTGTTCTTTTCATTACGAGAGGCCATGACCAAAACCATGTCGCATCGTTGTAAAACGTAAAACGATAAGACGATTAAAGATTTTGTCTTACGTAAAACGAGAAGACAAAAAATTTTGGTCATGGGCTCTCGTACCATTTTGGTGATCACTCACACAAATGTAAAGCTCATCTTAGGCCTCGGGGACTGTACCAGTTTTTATTAGAATGGTTTCTTTAGATACTTTGTACTGTCCTCATAGTCCACTTCAAGACATGACCTAGCGAAAAGTCCCTATACAAAGCCCCCTAAAACACTGTTTGTTAAGGTGGGTCCACCACCACGAAACCGCATGGTGTTTGAACTACTGCGGTGCTGTGGTTTCGCGAAGGGTATCGCCGTTTAAGGTGATACAAAAAAGTGAACTGGGCGGGAATAAGAAAGTGAAATAGTCAATTACTTCCACATGCGAAAAAAAGAGAGCGCAACAACGCGCTGGAACCAAAATAAAAGCGCCAAATGAAATAAAAATTGTTTGAAAATAAATTAAGCTATCTATCAAAATTATGTTCAGCCAGAATTTTCAATTACCTAATACGCACATTTTTAATGCAATTTTGCAATGAAATTACTTAGGATTTTAGAATTATAGAAAAAAACATAAAAAAGTAGAGGTCTTTTTGGAATTAAATTCTATTGAGGAAATTTAACCCAATCGTGTTTTCCTTCAGTCAAAGTATTAATCAAATAGTCAATAAACATGTATCCAAAAGATAATGCGTTAATCAAATAGTCAATAAACATGTATCCAAAAATTAAATCCATACATGCTGCACTAGTTAAATAAATGGTTACGAAAAATCCTCCAATTTATTTTGGTAGCGCCTTAATCTATTTTTCTAAATTTCCAGGTGTAGACCTCCCCGGTAACGGCAAGTCAGACCGTTTCCTACCAGGATTGATGCTCAGCATATATGACATGGTGTCTTCAGTTCATGTAGTTGTGAAGCACTTCAGGTGGAAGACTTTCACATTGATTGGGCATTCATTTGGAGCTTACCTAGGTAAATACTAAACTATAGTATAGTTAAAATCTCGCTGCAGACTCGGTCATAAATCATTCGAGTGTTTCGCTCTCTTTCCCACTCACGGGCCTTATGGGCAGGCCACGCCCACACGTAATCCTGTGCATTACTGCAGTCGATGAGTGATATCGATAGTTTTATATATTTATAAATGGGTGATAGAAATAAATACACATTTTTTTTTATTTTATTACCAAATTTACAACAAAGCATATTAAATATATAAACAAAAGAACGTATATATAAAACTAAAAATAGAAAATTAAAATTCTTCGTCTGAGTCATCGTCATCATCTGTTATCGATAATGGCCTTGAGCGCGCGCAACTAGCGCACATCCCTACTCCGATTATGATTTATGACCAAGTCTGCAGCGAGATTTTAACTATACTATAGATGTTATTATTAGTTATATAAAATGTTGCCGCCGCCGGTGTCGCGGGTTGTTCGAAAGAGATACCGTGGCCCTGGCACAGGCAACTGTAGGGACACGGGTGGGTTTTAGTCGGTAAAAGACTGACATCCTGCTCCGCCCAGAGCGGGAGAAGTCATTCGATGATTTCCCATCCACAAAAAAAAAAGGTAAGTTTAAACAACGTGTAACGTTAAGCCGAAAGCGCCAGGGTAGCCCGCGAAATTCAAAATTTCTTACGTTTTTTGCAATTTGTAGGTCAGTGTGAGCTTGTATGTTGATTAAAATATGATTCGCGGCCGTAGCTAATATGGCTTTACAGAATTATAATCATTAGAATCAGCAATACAACTCCATAACTTAGCATTTACCTCAAATCTAGCGATTTCATGAAATCATGAGGTTTGAGGTAAATGCTACAAATTGCAAAAAAAGTAAGAAATTTTGAATTTCGCGGGCTACCCTGGCGCATCAACCTTAAATGCGCAAAACCTCTTAAGGGGTCATTGTACTCATCATTATGAACAACTTTTACTGTGGGGCGCAAAAAAATTCATCTGTTCAGTACATTTTGACGAATTATACGAACATAAATATACTGCACAGCGGATTTTTTTCGCGATTTCAGGTTTGTTCCCATAGTAAAAGTTGTTCATAATGATGAGTACAATGACCCCTTAAGAGGTTTTGCGCATTTAACGTTACACGTTGTATAAAAAGTTAGAGTTGTATTATTATTTTATTTATTAGTTTATTAGTGTTTAGATGGTTTGGTCATGTTGAGTGGATGAATGCATGGCGACTAACAAAAGGCCTATTTACAAAGCAGACGTGTGTGGGAGGACGCCCGGTCCTAGGAAGACATAAACAACATGTACCAGAATTTAATGCACAATGCTTAAGGGGTCATTGTACTCATACTTACAAACATTATAGAACAACTTTTACTATGGGACCAAACCTGAAATTGCGAAAAAAATCACCTGTTTCGTACCTTTATATATTCAAAACTACTAACTATTCAAATTCAAAATTTATTTACTGAAAACAAATATAGGAATTGCAGTACACGTTAAAAGTATAGTTCACAAAATAAGCACTACTTATTTATTTCTAAAAACGTGTGGGTGAGCACTGCTCTCCTAGCCTCCTGTTTAGTAAGAGATTGGACAGTAAGTAACACCATCCCCCGGACATTAATAGTATTTTTAATTTTTTTTTAAATGTGTCTGATAATAATAATATAATCAATTTCTCATTTTAATTTTAATTTTTACTGAACTACTTATGACTTAATAATAATTATGTACTTATATAAACCCAAATGTTTGCATGTCGCATTATCATGACTAAGTGTTAAGGATCTGTATAATTATTAATTTTAAGACCGAAATTTGTACCAACACTTAAAGCGAATAAATTGATTTGATTTGATTTGATTTGATTAGCTAGGTTATGGAAACCTGTGTTAAGGAAAGCAGTCCGATCCACTAATGTACAATGACGTAAAATTAGATAGTGCTTATAATCATAACTCGTCAAAATGTAGGGAGCAGCTGACTTTTTTTTTCACGATTTCAGATTTGGTCCCATAGTAAAAGTTGTTAATGATGAGTACAATGGCCCCTTAAGCGAAAAAAAAAACTTTAAACTCTGGCCCGCAAGCATGACCTTAATTTTGGAAAAGGCTCTATAGAGAGTCTAGTTTGAAACCCCCGATGTATAATAATTGAGAGTATAAAAACGATTCGACAAGACCGGAAAAAAAACAAGTGCGTGTCGGACTACGCACAATGGAGGGTTCCGTAGTTGGGATGAAATTATCCCAAGAACAAACTCAACATTATAGTTGAAAAACATGTTCTCCCATACATACCAACAGTGAATGTAAGTTTGTACTCACAATATTGAGAGATTTACCATGTTATTTTAAGACCACAAACTTCTTATAGGTTTTCCGGTAATCTACAGGTATTGAACTATTTTTTGTATTTTTTTTTCAAAATTTTAGACTAAGTAGTTTCGGAGATAAGGGGGGGGAATGGTCAATTTTCGTCTATTTTCTTAAATAACTTTAAAACTATTTATTTTAAAATTATAAAAAAAATATATTTGAGACCCTCATAGTAAGTCCTTTCATTTGATATGTCACACGGTACAGTTTGCAAAACTTTTTTTTTAATTTTCTTATTTGCCCCCTAAAAGTGACCCCCATATTCAAAATTCATTTATTTTCTTCAGCCGTAGGTGTTTGGGTCACAGTAATCCATATGTGTACCAAATTTCAACTTAATCGGTCCATTAGATTCGGAGCAAATTGGCTGTGACAGACGGACAGACAGACACACGAGTGATCCTTTATGGGTTCCGTTTTTTTCCTTTTGAGGTATTGACAAGACGACATAGGTATCAAGAGTAGAGCACTCTTACACGCTGAAGCGTTGTGAGGCGTGCAGTTTTACTTAATTATGGGCACAGTGCTTCCCCCTTGGTAGGCTGGTGTTAGGTATAATACCTAATTCACCCATTGCAAGTCTTGGAGGCAATTTACCTACATTTCCATTTTGAAATATTGTTTCGGGCGATAACGTTTTCACCCCCCTAAAACTTTACGAAATTAGAAAATTTTAATATTTTTCTAAATCTGTACCTTTTTATTTTTTTAGTAATTTAGTTGAGTTTAATTAAAAAAAAAATAAAAACCCTTGAGGATTTTTTTAAGTCAAAAATATAGATATTTAGATGCTATTAACTTATATCGTACGCAATATTTCTTTATAATAAAAACTTAAGGACCTAGTTTTTCATTACTTATGCTACCTACAACATTTCCAAAAATTTCGGAAAAAATTATTTGGGAAAAACGTTATCGCTTTTTGTATGAAAATTTACAGCTTCACAATCCTCTTAACGTGCTTTCCGAGGCATAGAGAGGTTTCGATATGATGTAATAGACCGTCACCAATCCACCGACCGACCTCGGCATGTGTACCTTCGATCGAACCGTGCGGCTGTTTTTATTTAGCCAAGATCAAATCATTTATTTGCTTAAATAGCCATATCCTACCTGAACAGCTGTGCAAATGTGTATTGTAATCAAAATATTTGTTACGTTAATCATTCATTACAAACATATGTTACACGTATTTGAATATGTAAATATTATGTTACTTATGTAAATGTTAAAATGAACCCAACAAACTTTAAGGAGGATGCGGTGTGGTAACCCGCGAAATTCAATTTTTTTTTGGGTTCTTTGAAATCGCGAAAAAAAAAACAGCTGTCCCGTATCAGGGGGTCTACTCCCTTAGCACGAAGCCCGTAGTTTCGGCCTTCGTTACGGGCGTTTCCTACTCCGTATCACCTACGGATGTATGATTGGTTCAGGGTCCGAACGAAGTATGAATGAAAACATGATTTGACAGTTGTCTATACCCCTGATGTGTTTTTGCCCGTCCGAAAATTTTAACTTTTGGGCTTGTTTTGATGGATCGTAATTTCAGACGGACGGACTAACGGACGGAGTTAGGGAGTAGCGGCCCCTGGGGTCTACTCCCTTAGCACGAAGCCCGTAGTTTCGGCCTTCGTTACGGGCGTTTCCTACTCCGTATCACCTACGGATGTATGATTGGTTCAGGGTCCGAACGAAGTATGAATGAAAACATGATTTGACAGTTGTCTATACCCCTGATGTGTTTTTGCCCGTCCGAAAATTTTAACTTTTGGGCTTGTTTTGATGGATCGTAATTTCAGACGGACGGACTAACGGACGGAGTTAGGGAGTAGCGGCCCCTGGTATTAAACTTCAGTATGGAACAGCAGATTTTTATTTCGCGATTTCAAAGTTGCTCCCATAGTAAAAGTTATTCAGTTCGATGGTATATAGCACTCCTTTAAGATTGACGGGTTAATTTTGGAACACCTTATACTATACAGGATGAATTTTTCAAGTGGGCGTGGATGGCCAAACCCGAAACTATGAGGAATAGCGACAAGTACTCAAAGAAGGTTCGGGCTCGATTTTGATGAAAGCTAAAACCGCATCATTGGATTTTTGAAAAATCAATATTTTTAGCCAGGAATCGAACCCGTATATTTCGAAAATAAAGCACTATTAAGTATTACACCATTCGATAGTGTCGCGAATTCTGGGAAATAATGACATACGGCATACAGCCCACCATACAGCTCATTTTTAACAAAATAATACAGCCCACCATACAGCTCATTTTTAACAAAATAATACAGCCCACCATACAGCTCATTTTTAACAAAATACTTTTTTTTATTTTTAGGGTTCCGTACCTCAAAAAGAAAAACCGGAACCCTTATAGGATCACTCGTGTGTCTGTCTGTCTGTCTGTCCGTCTGTCACAGCCAATTTGCTCCGAATCTAATGGACTGATTAAGTTGAAATTTGGTACACATATGGATTTCTGTGACACAAACACGTACGGCTAAACACTTATGGGGCAAATAAATCGTTTTAAAGTTATTTAAGAAAATTGACGAAAATTTACCATTCCCCCCCCCCCTTTCTCCGAAACTACTGAGCCTAAAGTTTTGAAAAAAATACAGAATATAGTTCTATACCTGTAGATTATAGGAAAACCTATAAGAAGTTTGTGGTCTTAAAATAACATGGTAAATCTCTCAATATTGTGAGTACAAACTTACATTTACTGTTGGAATGTATGGGAGACCGTGTTTTTCAACTATAATGTTAAGTTTGTTCTTGGGATAATTTCATTCCAACTACGGAACCCTTCATTGTGCGTAGTCCGACACGCACTTGGCCGGTTTTTCTTATATTATGTTACCTACCTATTAAATCTTAATTGATTAATTGTTCAAAATGATCACCATTGTTTTCAATAATTAGCTGGATTCGACGTCTCAAGGATTGTATTGGATTCAGCATTACAACTATTCCTTGACTATTCCTCATAGTTTCGAAATTGGCTATACACGCACACTTGAAAAATTCGTTCCTTCCTCGTGGTCAAACTTAATGGTCAAATTGATTTAACCACCAGAAGTTATTTTTCACTTTGTAGTGATTTTTGGAAGTCGGTTTTGTTTTTTTGTTAAAAAGTTTTTATTTCTCGCTTTTTAGTGGGTCTGTTTATAATTTGTATAAGTTACAATAGTCTTAATGTCAATTGCTTATCACATGTTACAAAATATTGCTTTTCCCGATGCTGGTACGTTAATTGTTGAGGAGTTCTGCTGGTAAGACCCAGGAGAACTCCTCAACAACCACTCACCACACGCATTGTGTGACGAGCGGAAATTGCTTAGCAACCATATTAAAGTAATCGAATCGCAACCCGTGAAATATTTAACATTGAATAGTTCCGGTAGCCATCTGTGGTCTTCATCATCAGTTCCACTTCACCAATTGGTGCTTCCCGAGAGCAAATGCACGAGCTACTATAGAAAATACCCACATCGCTATAGGTGTGCCTATAATATTTGAAGAGTTCCTTCGATTTCTCCAGGATCCCATCATCAGAACTGGATTTTGACAAAAATGGGACCATTTGGGAAGTATACCCTTTCCAACAAAAAAATATTTTTTCAAATCGGTTGGCAAGCGACGGAGCTGTGGGCGAACAAACATAAAAAAAAATAAAAAAATACAAACATCCGAATTGAGAACCTCCTCCTTTTTTAGAAGTCGGTTAAAAAGTACCCAACACTTATATCGCCATGCATTAATTGCAGCTGACACTTCATTATGAAATCATCTCGACATATTTGCACTTGGCGGCGCGCGGCGGAGAGATACTTTTTCGTTAGAAGATTTTTCTTTTTGTATTAAGTTTTCAAGTAAACGAGCAACTGATAGTGGATACTGACGTTTCATGGATTTGTTTAGGTGGCCGTTCCAACTTTCGACCACATTGTTTGTGCGATGTCTGTGGCCATAAACAGACAATTGTTTTCGGAATAATTTGTTGTTACCTTATTTTTTTTTTTTTTTTTTAATAAGTAATATTTTTATTTATTTATGTACACAGCTTGATAAAAAGTTTAAATAGCCACCATTAAGTTTGACCACGAGGAAAGAAATTATTTTTGTTAATGACTGCACAAGTAAACAAAGGGTGTATATTTTTCGTTAAACTAAGTAGTTTGACTATCCGGAACAGAATTCCTCCTGCATACCTATTCAGAACGATACGATACGGTTTCGTACCGTATCGAACGCCATTGATATCGACGAAGTCCGCTAAACGCTATTCACAAATCCGTAACCGTACAATTTTGACAGTTCGTATACGGTATGAAGACATCAATTCTTCCGACAGGTATTTGCTGTCGGAAGAGATATCGAATAATAAATATTGTTTATAAACATAGTTATATAAGCATTTTATGAAGTATTTAACTACATAATGTAGTTATGTAAAGTTTTATTATTGTTTTGACCGCTGCTTAGATCCAAGTATATTTATATAATTTTAGGGTCAGACTAAATAAAAAATCAAGACATAGCACTATCAACAGTAAAGTGAAGCCGCACGTTTCGGGTTTCGAAAACATGTGTGCACGTAATGAGGTGTAGTTTAATGTACCTAGTTTGGTGTAAATGTGTGCGTGTGAGCGTGTATGTAGGTACAGAACGAGGTGTAGTTTTGCGCAGCATGCTTCACTCTATTGTTCGCAGCGCTATGTCTGGGTTTTTTATTTAGTCTGAGATTTTAGGCGGTTACTGCATAACTCTATTCCAACCCTATTACTCTAACCTTTGGTACCTACTACGTTAACCTTCAATCTTATTTATTAACAATAGCAGCAACACTAATATCGTCTAAAAATGTGGATACATTATAAAGTTATAATGAGCTTATATTCATGTAGCATGAAATAGAGAACTAACTTGAAATGCTTGAAATAGAGAACAAAATATTTTCCCGGTTTGGTACAGAAAGTTGAAGTTTACAAAGCAAGTTTAATAGAAATCTGGTAAATTAATTAATTAATAAAATCATTGTTTACTGTTTTTTGTTCTTGTTAATAGTCACTTGATGTAATTTTACAGTTGCACTTAATGAAATACCCAATAAATAACGTCTATGTACTACTTTACATTTTCTACCACCATTATCTATTTACTACCATTTCGTAGCGTTCCCCTTAAACACACCTACAATCGGTTCAAAAGAAAACCCTTCCGCACGGATCTGTGAATAGCGTTTTGACAGTCCTACGGTTCAGAAATCAGGTTATCGTACATGTGTCAATTTCGATACGGTATCGAATCGTAACGTTGTGAATAGCTATGCTGGTCAAAAAAGTTTGACGATTAAGTTTGACCACAAGGAAGGAACGCTGAATACCAGTATTTTAAATAGCAAGTACATAACTAATAAACCTTTTATTTAATTTTCAGGGCAATTCTACAATCTATGCTATCCCGATAGACTAGACAAATTGGTCAATTTAGACCCTATCAATTTCTTTGCGGTGTCACCAGAAGAGTTTCCTAGATGGTATGTTTTTTTTTAAATATTCCTATAAAGGGTGTAAAAAGACACACCACAAAGCCATCAACTAAGTAGCTTTGCGCAAAAATTATTGCTGGCGACTTATATTTTTAGGTACCTATAAAAAAAGATTTTTTTTATTACGCGCAATGTAACGCGAACCCAGGCAAACGGAGTTAAGCCCCGCCCCTTCGCGACATTAATTTTCTCGTTAATCACATTTTAGAGGCATGAGGAACAGGTGTAAAGTTGACTCATCCTCCATAGAAAAGGGAGGATCCTCCGACCAGGCCAGTGGTGGGCTACTGCCCGACGGTTGATGTCGGGACGTTGTATTTAGGAACGGAATGTTATGAAAGGATAGTGAAATGAGACGTGATGATGAATGACAGATGTGAAGCATGAATGACTGACAGAGATGAATGTACGAAATAGTCAAGGAGTGAAAGAGATAGTGAATGAATGATTAAAATGTAGAATAAGTAGAACAGTAATGAAAACTTGTAAGACGATAAAGACGTTGAAAATTAAAAATACAGAAATTAAAGAAGAATCGGCAGTTTTATTAAAGGAATATTTAGCTTATCCCACATGTATATATGCTAATCGCGTGGTAAACTCTAATTGCGCAATGCAGGTTTGCGTGACGTCATGTCATTGATGCGTAGTTCATATGTGGCGATGTAGATGCCGCCACAACATTATTCTTATACTAGCTTTTGCCAGCGGCTTCGCCCGCGTGGATGTGTTCCCGTGAATATCTTATTCCTTGTCTACACGGGACAAGCTACCGGGAATTCCTTCCTTATTCTTTGTCTACATTATAAAGGCAACCTGTGTGCAAAATTTCAGCTTTCTAGGTACAAGGGTTTGGGCTGGGCGTTGATGAGTCAGTCAATCAGTCAGTCAGGACTTTTCTTTTTATTTATATAGATTGAAAAAAATATTTTTTACTTTTTAGTTCAGTTTAATGGTAATAAAGCGGGTTTTTTTAAGTATAGTTTTTAAGGATGCTGTTGCTACTGCCTCGTTATTGCAGTGCCTCGGAAATGTTCGCGATAACCCATACGGATGGGTTTCATGCTATCATCCGCAAAAAAACGTTCTCTCTCCTGAGAAGAATGGGGCAGTCGCAATAGTATCCTGAAGGCTGTGGCGGCAGACACTTCCTCTGCTATAATAGGCTGATATCATAGTGTCTCATTTCTCGCTGTGTCTAGTCTTGTCATTAATTTGTCTTTACCTTAAAGTTACTAACAATATTGTTTTAAGTTCTAATTCTGTTACTAACAATTAATGTATCTTTAGTTAAAACAGTGTAAGTGTAAACAGTGGCAATCTTTTAAGGGGTCATTGTACTATCATTATGAACAACTTTTACTATCAAACCAAACCTGAAATCGCGAAAAAAAATCAGCTGTTCCCTACATTTTGACGAATTATGTGAACATAAATGTAGGTACTGAACAGCTGATTTTTTTTTCGGGATTTCAGGTTTGGCCTCATAGTAACAGTTGTTCATAATGATGAGTACAATGACCCCTTAAAAGATTGCCACTGTTTACACCCTGTATTTATAAACTTCGGTGAGGGTTTTAATTAGTTTATCCCTTGACTTTTCACAATATTCATGTTGTATACCTATTATCTTCTTTATTAATTGCAGGTATCACATATTTTTCACTGACTTCTACAAGAATTATGAAAAGATTAACACTCAGCCGGAAAATGCTCCGAAAATTAAGTGGACCGAAGTAAGTTTGTTTTATTGTAGTTACGAGTAAATCCGCAGGGAACGGCTAGTAATAATACCAGCCTATTATATTAGCCGACGTTCGCACGGACGTAAAAATATCGCGGTGGGATTTTATCGCTCACTGGATTTTCAACTCTCGGTGTTGAGCCGAGCATTGAAAATCCAACCTAACAATAAAAGAGTACATTCTAGCGCGTCGAAAAAACACACTGTTGGATTTTAAACTATACTTACATGTAAATTACTTGAATAACAGAGTATTTCATAAGAAGTAACGCTTTTTATGAATTACATTCGATTTTCGAAAAATCATTTTTGAAAAGTATAGTATTTTCGGTTGTTCGCTTTTTTAACGATATTTTTGTACGTGAACAATATTATATTTTAATTCCATATGAAAGCTGAGATTTCCACGAAAAAAAATGAGCACCGGCAAAGGTCATTTATCTAAAATTTGCTAACCAAATTTTTCGATTGAAAATAAGATAATGTTTTTATATTTTCTTCATAAAACATCGAAAAATAAATATTTCGCTTTGTAAAAATTTAGGCTTGTTTGAAACACAAAAAAGAACATTTTCACCAATTTTCGTGAAAAAATAATAATATTTGCTATAGTTATAAATTAAAAACCAAAAAAACGGTTTTTTGCGTTATTCTCGATAATTTTGAGGTTATGGGTAACAATGTATGAATAGAAAGTTTAAGATTTTTTTATTATTTACCACTTTTACATTTAACTTTTTTCGATAGGATGCACAGTTTAGCCGCAAATTGCAAAAAACGAGTACAAACCCCTAAAAAAGTTTATATATCCCCCCACCCCCCTTTCCAGAACTTTTTCTGAGTCTGGACAATTTTTCCTTCGTTATTTACATCATCAACTAAATTTTCCACCCACTCGTATACTGCTAAGAATTTTTTTTTCATCAAACAGTATTGGTCCTGGTCTATTAATAATATTGATTGTATGATCAACAGGCACTGCAGACTATAAAGAAGAGTCGCCCCAGCCTGACTGAGCAGCAAGTAGCAGCAGTGTTAGAGAGGCTGTCCATGCCTGCAGGAGACGGATACATCAAGTAATTACATTACTGTTATTACGCTAAGATTAGATATTTAAGGCGCTACCAAAATAAATTGGAGGATTTTTCGCAAGCATTTATTTCACTATTGTAGCATGTATGGATTTAATTTTTGGATATATGTTTATTGACTATTTGATTAATACTTTGACTGAAGGAAAACACGATTGGGTTAAACCTCGATAGAATTTAATTCCGAAAAGACCTCTAATTTTTTTATGTTTTTTTCTATAATTCTAAAATCCTAAGTAATTTCATTGCAAAATTGCATTTAAAATGTGCGTATTAGGTAATTGAAAATTCTGGCTGAACATAATTTTGATAGATAGCTTAATTTATTTTTAAACAATTTTTATTTCATTTGGCGCTTTTATTTTGGTTCCAGCGCGTTGTTGCGTTCTCTTTTTTCGCATGTGGAAGTAATTGACTCTGTCACTTTCTTATTCCCGCCCAGTTCACTTTTTTTGTATCACCTTAAACAAACCTTTTTAGAGCGGTTTCGCACTACGTCCGATCTGAATCCGATCCGAACCCGTGAAAATTATCATATTTTAATAATGTAATGTAATTTAAAATTTGAAAATTATCAATAATTCATAATTTATCTGCGAACAAATCATAGCACGCAATTCATCTGTTTGACAGTTTTGTACGTCAAATAGCACAATCCTAATTAATTGCTGGGAATTCAGGAAATGAATCGCTTTCGTGAAACCGGATAAGTTATGCTCCACAAGACTATAAGTTATCCGGTTTATTTTCTGCATTTTCATTCTAAAATAAAAGAAATAACCAAACAAAAGATGAGGACGTCAGTGCGCGCTCGGTAGCCTCTTAATGTGTCTTAAGAAAGTTATTAGAAACATTAGTACCTTACCATAGATAAAGATAAAAGGTAAAGATAAAAATATATACTTATTTATAGCTAATTAAACATTATTTTATCAACAGGTACACATACGACCTACGAATGAAACGCGTCAACGGCCCCGCCTTCTCTCCCGAGCACGTGAAAAAGATATTCACAGCGACCAAAACTCCGATCCTTACAATAGCTTGTCAGAAATCGTTGAAAAACAAACTTTTCAGAAATACAGATTTCTTGTTAGACGAGGCAGAATATCCTGGGAGGAATTTAAGATTTAGGCCCGTAGATGGGACACATGATGTACACATAAGTAATCCGGAAAGAGTGGCAGCCTTTGTGGGGCAGTTTCTTGTCTATGGTTTAGAAGGATTGGATAATAAGGCTAAGTTATGATTCAGTATCATTGTCTATGAGGTCAAATTACCGCACAACTTCTGACACGGACCGCTATCAAAGCCATAAGTTTCTATACGTGATTGTGTTGTGTGAGTAATCGGTGACACGATTTGTTCGTATGCAATGTTGACAATGACGCCTCTAGCTGCGCTAAGGACGTCCTACATTAAGGAGAAATTCAAATTTTCTTACGATTTTTGCAATTTTCAGCATAGGCATAGATTAATACAGATGGGACACTCCGCAAAATCATTTATATAAAAAGCGACTCTTGCTACGACACAATAAAGTGCAATTCGGGTCGCACAACGCTTATTAACTTCAGTTATATTCAACTACAAGTTGCCTCACTTTCTATCGCGTAACTCTTATACCTTCTGACCTACTGAATTAGCCCCGTGGACGGGGCCCGCCGCGTACTTGTAGCTTCATACCTAAATTGCGGAGTGTCCCATCTGTATTAATCTGTGGCATAGGGTCAGGTTGTAATGATGATCAAAATATGAATCGTGACCGAAAGAATTATGTATTTACATAATTATTATCATTAAAATCATCAAAACAACTCTTTAAGTTCAAATAACCTTTTTGAATTACTATTTCATGAAATCATGTCATTTGTGGCGTATTCTAACTGAGTTCGATGATGATTTTAATTATTGTAATTAATCCTACATTGAGTAGTCTACCTTCCATGTTTAATAAAAAAAAATGTAATGTAATGTGTAAAATTGGCTCAGCAGTTTAGGTGCAGAGTTAGGTGCAACGAACAAACAAGACAGAAGAACAAATTGTCATAATTTGTTGAATATCAGCTTACAAAGTCAATTTTTAAATTAAAATTCTTAATTAGTGTTACACAAAGGAATTGTGTAGTTTAGTCTCGTATGCACCACAAATGTCTAAATGCGTTTAGAGAAAAATTAATTTAAAAAGTGTATTATTAAAAAAAAAAAAACTTATTAGTCTGTATATCATCTAGGACTACAGTCTGATTTTTAATTCGACGGAATTCTGACAGCAGTAATTTTTTGACACTTCAGATATCCTAAACCTTTTTTCTTTGTTGTCCTTTTTATAAGTTGAAAATGACTACAATTTTTTGGGATATAAAATAACAAAATATGAAAGAGAATGGGATCAAGTAAATTATATGACAATGTAAATAGTGTTTGTTCTGTGCATTCAATGCACACTAATTAAAATATTAATTTTATATGGCTAAATGCAAAAAAGCGTAAAAGAACATATTTTTTTAATTTAAATATTTATTTAGGTATCATTATCACTAATATCATCATCGTTGTCTGTCTGTAGTTACAAGAAGCGATGATTTTACAAACAAAAAGATATTCCTAAAAAAGGTTTGTAACCTATGGATTATTAGACAGGGATTCCTGTGAAAGAAAAATAATTTCCTTACTAATTATCGTAACTTCAATAATATGATAGTAAAAAATCTGATTACCATTTTAAAATTATCAGTCAATTTTTAAGTTTTAGTTTTTCTAATTGAAACCTTATTTATATTCAAGAAAGGTTTTTTTTTATTTCGCTTAAATGCGTTCCGTTTTTATTAGGACCGTTGTAGTATTGGCAACACTTCTGAAATGTCAGAATTCCGTGGAATTAAAAATCAGACTGTAGAGTCCTTGCCAAGACGAATCAAACGAACCCAAACTCGATAGGGTTGCGTCGTTTTATTACTGAGTTCCCATGGCCACCTTCCGGCTCCATCATCAGATCAGCTCCACGTCATAATAATATTGCAATGTCATCCCATTTACATATCCATGTAAAATTTCAGACCGGTAAGTGGGTCAAAGGAGATCATTCACCGTCCATACATTTTTGGGCACGTTAAGTTAGTTAGTTAAAAACAAAAAAAACAATTTTCCGAAACAATACGTTTTTCTCTATACTAAGCATATTTCTGTTTAAGTTTTTTTTTTACTAATATTCTTTTAATTAATATACTTACTGAAAACATATTTTTCAAACTCGTATAACAACGCAGGGAATAACTACAGAAAAAGCCTACAGATTTGGTCCCATAGATAGTGAAAAGTGAAGAGAATAACATGTTAAACGGAATTTTTTTTTTTTTTTTTGTGGATGGGAAATCATCAACTGTCTTCTCCCACTCTGGGTGGAGCGGGAGCCCTGTATCAGCCTTTTACTGAGTAAAACCCACCCGTGTTCCTTCAGTTGCGTATGCCAGGTTATGTCTTTCGAACAACCCGCGACCCCGCCGACATTCGAAATATCGCGGCGGGATTTAACGCGCACTGGATTTACAACTCTCGTCGAGCCCAAAGTTGATAATCCAACCTAACAACAACAGAGTGCATTCTAGCGTGTCGAAAAAACACTGTTGGATTTTCAACACTCGGCGCTAAGCAGAGCGTTGAAAATCCAATGCGCGAAATAAAATCGCTACGATATTTTTACGTCCCTGCGAACGTCGACTTAAACTCGATTAATTCCTGTCAACCAAATGATCTTTTAAATAACAATAATAATATAATTTACTATAACATTTTCAAACCTATTTCATGTATAAGAGTAGCAACAGATGTTAACGGAACGAAGGAGCCTGGATCTCACGACACAGGGAATCCTAGTGTGAGTTCCAGGAAACAACACAACAAATGTAACTTATTATACAATAAAATTATTCTTATTCTTATTCTTAAATACGTTTAGCGTTGCAAACGCATTCAGTGATTTGTTGTGCAAGTGGGCCTTAATGTTTTTGATTGGTATATTTTAATATTGGGATAAGGATTAGAATTAAGAATTAAAATAAGCAATTTTGTATACCTACTTAAATTAACTTTATTATAAAATATTTTGACTACCGCGTTGGTGTAGTTGTCCTAGATTAGGTGAAATGTTATTGGTTTTTTAACCGACTTCAAACTAAGGAGGAGGTTATGCGTTCGACGAGTTTCTTTTTCCATTGGGAATTATTTCAGTGTCATACATTCCCCTGTCAATGCATTTTGTACTGAAGCATAATCAGCCTGTAATGTTCCCACTGCTGGGACACAGGCCTCCTCTCTGTGAGAGGGAGTCAACCGTAATCCACCACGCGGCCGAATTTTTGTTTCTATAGTATAGGTAGTTAAAATCTCGCTGCAGACTCGGTCATAAATCATTCGAGTGTTTCGCTCTCTTTCCCACTCACGGGCCTTATGGGCAGGCCACACCCACACGTAGTCCTGTGCATTACTGCAGTCGATGAGTGATATCGATAGTTTTATATATTTAAATTTAATGGATGATAGAAATAAATACACATTTTTTTTATTTTATTACCAAAACTACAAAGCATATTAAATATATAAACAAAAGAACGTATATATAAAACTAAAAATAGAAAATTAAAATTCTTCGTCTGAGTTATCGTCATCATCTGTTATCGATAATGGCCTTGAGCGCGCGCAACTAGCGCACATCCCTACTCCGACTATGATTTATGACCAAGTCTGCAGCGAGATTTTAACTATACTATAGGACATACCGGTTTCCTCTAATTATTTGAGTTAACATTGTCGTTATTATCCATTGCAGTCATTTACTATGCTTATGTTGGTGATAGTGCAATAAATATGTGTTAAGATATCAGTTGTATTACATTTTTATGAAATACAATAAAGGTATTAATAGTTTTTGCTGTTGTTTATTATACCTACACCTATACACTGACTGATGACTGGTAATTTGGGACATGATGACATTAGCACATCAGGTGGTAAAATCATTTGGAGAAATTTGACAGTTGGTATACCAACTGTCAAATTTCTCCAAATGATTTTAAACCTTAAAATGTTGAGGGTTAAGTTCATAATCGAATGAGAAAATTTGACAGTTAGTAGTAACTTGACCTGCTGCTGTATGTACAATACGCGCCACTAAAGATGAGACTTGACACACCACGTGGTTTGACTTGCGCAGTAGACGATTTCAGGTAGGTTTCTTTAGCGGTATGAGGTCTGAGCGCGGGACGGGACTGGGCGTCATCGGGGCGGCCGAAAGAGCGCGGGAGGCGCGGTCAAGTCTCATCTTTCGTGGCGCGTATTGTACTCATGATAACAAACAACTTTTACTATGGATCAAACCCGAAATCGCGAAAAAAAATAACCTTCCCTACATGAGTTATGGGGACATGTAGGGAGCAGAGGCCGTACTATGTCGTGACGTAAAAAAAGGATGGTGCTATACGTCGTATATAGCTCCGTCTCTCTCTCAGACTGCAACCATGATGGATCCAGGATCTTTTTTCACGTCATAGTACGGCTCCTGATGATTTTTATGTTACAAAAAAAAAATATGCTGTTCCATACATTTTAACCGTGTAGGCACTTTGCTATGCTATCAACTATGCTATATACAGCATTTCTGTCTGGGGGGATCTCATGTGCTGAATTCATGGTTAGGTACAGTTTGCGCGTCGATGTCGCTGCCACCCCGTATGTAGTTCTGTCTTGGGTATTGGGTTCGAACCCAAGACCACCCTAATTGCGTAACACATTATCAATCGGAGTTGGTTTCATTTTGACAGTTCAACAACATTCATTGCGTTAGTTACGTTGTGAAGCAGACAAATTTTTCGAACATATGAAGCAATGGATTAGCCATTTGTTTCAAAATGAAACCAACTCCGATTGATAAGTGTTACGCAATTAGGGTGCTGCTATGCTCGGACTTTTAATTAGCTGCAGGAAGATGACACTTCATAACTGTCATTTCGTTAAAAAGTGTTCCCATTTGACAGCCAAATGACAGTAGAAGTGTCACTTTACTCCAGCTAATTAAAAGTCCGACCATAGTACCTTCGAGAGACTGCTTCGTCTGCCTCGTTGGTCTCCTCGTAGTCGCCTATTGCTGAACATGAGGTCCTGGGTTCGGTTCTCAGGTCGGTGCTACTTGCTTTTTACACCTGGAATTTCCCAGTAGCAGGCCGGAGTATGGATTTGTACCCGGTTGATGGCAATAGACTCGCCCCCTATTACTGGGACTTAAACATAACTGGTGAAATGTGTGTGTACTATAGGTACATACCATTCCATATTTATTATCTAGTTACCTACCTGTAGGGATACCCAGAAAATAGTGCTAAAACTGCGGTGAAAGTGGGCTTGCTAGTCTTGCTACCTACTTTACTAGATACAATACTTCAATAATTTTATTAGTAATCTGTGAAGTAGGCTGAGAATTTATGAATTTATCAAAGCTGAGAATACTCTTTTGGTGTCCCCGAAGTCGGGTAGTAATTGATCTGTCATTCTATCAAAAATACAAATTGGTGTTTGCGAAGCTCGTTATGATAACAAAAACTAAGATGGTATTAAAATTAAACGCAGATTTTAGTGTTTACAAAGGCGAACGGCAGGCTTGTATGGGAATTTCGTACAGCTAATAAAGTTTCGTGTTTTGGGATTTTTTTTGTTTTAATTGATAGTTATTATGATAAACAAGCCCTTTTTAAATTCTTAGATTTTTAGAACTTCGGACGTAAAAGTTATGACCGGTTTTATTTTTTAAGGTTACACACGGCTACACATCAAGCTATACCTTCATTTCCAGTTTACACTGACATCTAATTGCAAGGAAATCCTATAAAATGCGAGATCAGCTTTTACTGGAAATGTATAGCTTGATCTGTAGCCGTGCGTACCAATGTAGTTTGTTAAATATAGGTACATAAACATTGTTTTGGTGATAAAGTAGGTAAATGTTTTACTTACCATTAGGTATGTGTGTTTTGTGTAGTGTTTTACTACCAGGTAGATTGGGATGAGTATCGTACCTACCTACTCAGTGGGGTGCAGTAGGAGATATCTATGTCCAGTAGCGGACTGCAACAGTTTGATAACGGTGAAGTTCTGTGGGCTTAGTCGGCGTTTCCACGAGCGTAATAAAATCGCGCACTGGATTTTCAACTCTCTGCTTAGCGCCAAGAGTTGAAAATCCAACAGTGTGTTTTTCGTCGCGCTGGGATGCACTCTGGTTTTGTTAGGTTGGATTCTCAACGCTCGGCTCAACAACGAGTTGAAAATACAGTGCGCGAAAAAATCCCGCCGCGATTTTATTACGCTCGTGGAAACGAGGGTTAAGGGTCAGCTCACACCGAGACGCGACGCTTCGTGCACTTTTATACAAAATATAACTTTATTTACTACACAAAAAGATACATGTTGAAATGCCGCTCGCGGCTCGCGGCGCCTCGCTGCGTAGCGCGGCGCAGTGTTTATAAGAAGTACTCTGTGGTGTAATGGGTAAAGTTGTAATTTGTATAAAAGTGCGCGCAACGTCGCGTCTCGGTGTAAGCTGACCCTTAGTGCGAGTTTTTATACTTACTCGATCGCGTTTACGTTATCGTTACCTTATGTCAATTCGTATGGAATAATTGTGTTTCCCATTATAGTCACCAGGCGGCGCTTATTCATTTTCAGTACAAACTGACGTTTACGTTAACGTGATCGAGTAAGTATAATAAAAACTCGCACTAACACTCGTATTTATAGTCAAGTAAAAGTAATTACTTCAGAGTAATTGCTCAAGTAGTGATTTTCATTCTATATTTTAGTAATTGCTTGAAGTTAGAACTGTCAAAGCTTGTAATTCTTAGCCAAGTAATAGTCACCATTTTCATTACTTAAGAATTCTACCCTCAAGTAATGACATCATTAAGAAATTACTATTAGCAAGTAATTACTCAAGTAATTACTTGATTATAAATACGAGCCTAAGCCCTCTGATGGGGTTTTAAGTGTAGGTAAATAAAACAATACTTTGTTTTTGTAAGTACAATTTATTTTATTGTAAGTACTCATAATTAATTTATTCTTAATATTACTTCATCTAAGAAGGGTGCAGGTCGGGTAAGACCCTCATGGCGAGCATAGCTTAGGTACCAAATAATGCTCATTACATGTGAGCAGCATCCCACTGTTCTTAAACCTACAATGCAGTTACAGCAATAACTTATGATTGCGTCCCGACCATTCATGTTTGTTTCTGCAACTATAAATACAAAATAAGTTTTAGCAGAAGAATGGCGGGACTTTATTTTAGCACGAAGCAACATTGGGTTTATTCCCTCTAAACCATTTATGCTCTCTCGGGATACCTCTAATGTGTATATTCCATGAAAGCGGAAATGCTCACCCACATATGAACGGGCCTGGCGAATTTGGTATATACCACATGCAAACAATATCAATTCCTCCATGGATAGCCGCGGAAAAGATAGGGTTGTCGCATCTATGGGTGCAAACCAGGAACCGCGCCTGTTTAAATTATGTTCCATAACTAACTCAGCTATAGAATTGGTTAAAAACAGGTGCTCATATATAATTGAAACAAACAGCTCTGCATGTATATTGTCTGTGAATGGCGGAGTAAACGCATTCAGCAGAGCAGCTGCTATTTTAAAATCTGCCATTAGATTGCGACAACCACGGTTAAAATATTCATGGCGGAATATTTTAAAATCTCTCTTAAAACGGCCATTCACAGCTTCTATCATCCACCTGTTTATAGTGACACAGCGAGATCTGTTGGCTGCAAGAGTGGATAGCTGTGATTGGCCGTCTTCTTTAGTTTCCGGCATATGACCTATGTATCCTTTCTCATGCAGACTATCCATGCAGTCACGAAAACCTCTGTCAAGAATAAAAACATCATTTTCTCTATAAAAATCATTGAATGCCGTTTCGTTTAGTAAATCATTCATTATGGTCGCATCATTTGTAGTGGCACTATATGGTCCGCGTACATCTATGATATACCCATCAGAGGCACAGAGGATAAATGGCTTTAATAAATTCCTATATTTATGTAGGGAATATGTATCCTTTTGGAACAAGTAATTACTGCTTTTTTGTGTATATATATATGTTGCATCAGCTATTGTAATTGCGGGTTTTTGTTCAGGTGGTGCATCAGGCTCACCAAAAATGTGATTGGCAATGTAGGAATTTCTTGCTGCTACCTGCTCCCTTCTTAAATGAGAAAAACCAAGAAATTGTGGAACATAGTCTGTTAACAAGATATTTCTTGCTACAGACATTAATGTTTCTAGAGTCCTTCTGGGTACTTGAAATAAGCACGACAATCTGTCTCCAGAATCTCCAGTCCTTAACTTACACAATAAGGCCGTTAATGCAAAACTACCCCGATGCGTGTTCCTAAGCCTGGGTGTTGCTTCTAATATTTGTTCATGTTCTTGTTTACTTATGCCTATAAAGTACTTTACTTGGTTATCAGGGTAGTTTTGAATATTCTCATATGAGATGTTATGAAGTCCTTCCATTAATATAAAAATAATCTCTTCTATGTGTATGGAAGTAAAGTTATTAAGGCTATACTCAGCAGTATAGAGATTTTCACAATTGGCCTCCTGTCTATGCAGAGAACAAATACGAGCACCTCTTGGTATAAAATATTGATACCTAATCAACACTTCTCGCCTGGTTTCTTCGGGCACAACATTTCGCTCTGTTTCCATGCATTCTTGGAAAATGCAATGCCCTGGTGTTTCAGCCGCTCTTCTTATGTTGGGCAACACAATATGTTGGGATATTTCTTCTGGTCTTTCTGGAACTTGTAAGCTCAAATCTCGAGCTTGGTCCCAGCAAACTCCACAAACTTCATTCATGGATGACATCTGTAAATAATTCATTTCATGAGATGGCCATAGTTATCAAAATAGTATTGATGAAATACAAATTAAGTACTAAGTTCGATAGACATAAGTTGTGCCTAACATGTTCAAGCCTAAATGAAAAACAAAAAAAATAGGTAGGACACAGCGAGATTCCTGATTGAATTTGAGCAACCCAAGCTGGAGAACAGTTCTTGAGATACAATAATTGGTTTCCTTCACCTTACAGAAAACCCTTGCTAAATAGCTATGTTGTTACTATGAGTGAATTTATTGCTCATTGGAGTAGAGTAGACGGGCTCATTTGACAATAGAAGGACCAGTATATCCTTTTGCTGTTAGTAGAGCCAACATCATGAGTGTCCCAGAGTTAGCAACATATAATGCCAGGTACAGATTGGTGAAACGTAACATGTACACAAACAACACAAATACAAACAAACACAAATTAGCCGTCCCAATTTGTGTAATGCAACATGAAATGTAACACAACATCTCGGCGAATTTGTTTCAACGTGTGATACATTTTATGTTACATTTCACCAATCTGTGCCCGGCATAAGTGTAATGCCCTTTGCAAGGCAAGTGTTTATAACCTAGTTACTATAAATATATTATCTCATATATACCTGCTGGTGTTCCAACAAACGGGCAATATTGTTGGGATTCCACGCTTCATCTGATGTTGTGGTGGACAGACTGACCACATACAGCACACATTAAAAGAGTATGATCACCATCCACATGATCAGGTGAAGGGGGTTGAATATCTTCAACCGGTAGAGCAATCCTAGATCTTCTAGCTCTTAGCCAACATGGCACACAAGCTTCATCTTCAGAACGAAGCTGAAATAAAAAGTACCATTATTTTATTTCTTAGTTTAAATCAAATAAAGATAATTAATAATAGTTATAGTAGGTACATGTTTTTATACCTATCGTGGTTGGATCCAAGTAGAAACTGTATTAGCCACTCTGTGTTCTTCTGCATTTGCCCCTTCAACCAAAATCCTGCGTCGACTAATTCTTAGTATGGAGCGTCCGCATACAACACAAACACTGTGATGGCCAACTAGTCTTCTCGGCATACTATCAGATGAATGTGAATGAGCAGCTAGCTGCCAGCATGCATGACAAACATGGTCAGCAGGTGTTATCTGGAAATAATGAAGTGATTTGGAGTACCGTTCAACATTATTTCATACACTTTCCTCTCCTTTTAGCGGTCATAATAGCATAGTAATACCTATTCTAACACTCTTAGACAAGCCAAGTAAGACATGTAAATAACAATTTGTGTGTTTGAGATAGGGCACAAACTCCATGAAAAAACAGGTGACTCCCGCTACGGCTCGTTCTTGGTGCAGAGGTTAGCTATTGCCATCCAACGTGGCAATGCTACAAGTGTTATGGGCACCTTTGCGCCAGGAACAGTTCAGGGCGGGTTATTTGAGGTGTTGTTATAATTATTTTTTCTGTTCTAAACTCAAAAATATTTATATTTTCTATTTGATCTATGTACAGTAACAGCCAGAAGTCGACTAGCAATCTCACAAAACAATGGCATAGCAATATTAGTTTACTTATGACCTTCTTCGGCGCCGCAGCCCGTATAGGTATAAGCGCCGCAGCCCGTATAGCGCAGGCGATAATGGTCATTGCGGTGTAAGTGGACTTCTGGCCGTTGACTATACATACTTGTATTTCATTTATACTGTATAATTAATTATTTTCATGTACATTTATGTGAATAATATAAAAATAAATAGATTGTTATTAGGTGCCTATTTGTATGTTATAAATACACATAACCGTGTTTGTTAGTTTTTCTAATAGTAGATATTGAGATTAGTTTTAGCAGACATACATATTTAAGTGTGGTATGGTGTGGTTTATGGCAAGGACTACTTTCAACACGTAAAACTTATCACAGAATTCATCACTGGCCCACTCCTATGCAGAATGTTATTCGTAAATTACTTACATCTCTAGGATATGTCCACAGTCGAATAGTATTGACCAGATCTTCACTCTCATCGGATAAAGCGTGCCTTCTTATTCGGGACAGGCGAACGTGGCAATTAACACATTGCAAGCTCGTCATTTTAAATATAGCACGTAGACACGCACAGCACAGTTAATATAGCGTCCTTTCGCGAAACTACTATCAAGAGATAGAGTACGGAGGAGCAGATGCTCAACTCAACGTAAAAACGGCCAGATAATTCGCTAAAATGCTCAGATGCAGTCACAAACCACAATCCAAAACAACAGCAAAGAATCGAACTGACAGACAAGATTTTCTTTACCTGTCAATAAATAATTGCCATATGAACAAAAAAAATATTGACGACGAAAATCATTCACATCATTATATCGTTAACTATTATGGTTTAATGGTACAATTATGCATTCTGAGGTATAATATCTAAGTGTTTAATTATATTTAATGTTATTTCTATTTATAAATAATTAATTATCATTTCGATATTTGTGTTATTTTAAATATGGCAACTTCTAAAAACATAACTGCGTTTAGTTTACGATTTTATTACGTTTATTTATTCAAATCTTTTTATTGTCATTATTAATTAATCCGCACTTCTAAAAATAATACACTTACATGAAAATAAATGGCTTGGTTGTCTTATTATGTGGTACAAATTCTATAACACAACAACAAAAAAAGTACCCTGTACGAGCTCTGCCGTTTGCCTTAGCAAAATACCAAACAGCATTAAAACTTCAATTAAGTTAGTTGTTTTCTTTATTAAAACACCTAAACGCCGTACATAGAATTTCTAGCAGCTGGTGCGCAACAGATATTAAATCTATCTTCACAAATATAACAAATATGTCATATGTCATAATAAGCGTAGAATTTCAGTGATTCAGGTGATTCTTGCAAAATGTAAAAATACAGTTTTATTTGCGATTATATAACAACAATTAACAAGGTAATTATCCGAAACATTATCATTCTTAATCAAAGCTGATAGATGTTTGTGATAATTTGACATTATTTACCTGAAAAGTGTTTAACCTTTCGCCGGCAAATATTGTACGATTTTCTCTTAATTTTGTTATGAAAAAGGTTTATTTAACTCAAATATTACGAAATTCCAGATGGCATTGTTCATGAAACAAGACTTTACGCCTCCTCTGCTCTCCAGAAGATGGTTTGCTATCAAATTCAGGCCTAACATGGTATGTTTATCTTTTAACTAATTTCTTGAGTTTTGTTGTCTTTGGACGGTTATAAAGAGAATATGTACGACATATTGCTGCAACATAACACAGTAAGATACAATACACGACTTAAGACAACGCACAACACAGTAAGATAACCTTAAACATACAAAAGAGTTGTTTGTCACACAAAAATAGGTAAGAGATGCATTTCTTTATGTACAAATGTACATACCTACTATGTGAACAAAAAAAGAAAAGGAAACAAGTACTTAAAAAACCTACGACGACAACCTTAAGACGACCCACTGACCCAATCTTCTTTTCTTTCAGAAACACACTCTTGCATTGTCATTCTTTAAAAGCGAAAATACATACTTAATACACATGTAAAAAGTCCACTAGAGATAGTACTACTGCGACTCTCACAACTATTTACTGTGTTATTGTGCTACGTATGTACATAAACTTAAAATTTCTTCCCAGGCAGGTGGTAGGCAGGAACTACAGAACGCCATTATTTATCATTTACGTTGCATCCAATTGCGACCGCGGCCTTCCAGTAGTTGTGAACCTATAGGGTTCTTAAGTATGTAGGCGGACACAAGAGGAAAAACCTGTATTCGAAAATATGGGTTGCAAAGAGGGATTCTGTTTTTGGAAGGGGGATTCGTTTGGAGCATATCGGGGATGTTTGCTCAGAACCGAACTGACGGCTTCAATGCAATGATTCGCAAAAAAGTCGCATCACTGATCAACGCGGGCCAGTGACAATAGCATCCTGAAAACAGTGGTGGAGAGTGTGGAGAGTCCTTACACGCCTTTTCTGAGGCACTATATGGGGAGAACGGTCCGGGAGCTTATTCCCCGCTTTATCATTCACTGCACATCCTGCCTCAGTCACCTACTGTTCTTCTCCTTGTTTGTGTACTACTAACACTAGTTGTAAGATATTTTACTAACAAAATGGACGATATTGTTGTCGGACGTGAATAAATAAATTAAATTAAATTTTTAGCATAATTAATTATACATACTGTTATGTTTGAACCTTGTCGATTGGTTTCATTAGTTGTCAAGTGCAACATTTATGTAATGAGGGTAAAAAGAAATAAAACAGTTTGCTTTCTGATCTCGACTTGGTTGTATCTTTTATTGGCGACTGCGGAAAATAAGTTGTATTTCGGTGAAAATGACGGCAAATGTAACGAATATAGTGTTTCCCGGACAATTTAACCCAAAGACTGATAAGTGGTGTGATTACAAAGAACAATTAGTGTGCGCGCTCGATGCGGCGGGTTACGACAAAACTAACCTAGACAAGGGACGATCGCTGTTTCTTTCTCAGTGCGGCAAAGACACTTTCGCGCTAATTGCATCACTTTTAGTTCCAGCACGTCCTTCGGAAGTATCTTTAGTGGACATTTTTAGTGTTTTGGATAAGTTTTATGAACCCGAGGTTAACGAAATTTTGCAAGCGGGAAAATTTTACAAACGTCAACAAGTGCAAGGTGAAAGCGTGCAAGACTTTGTGGCGGCTATAAGTCTACTTGGTGCAAAATGCAATTTCATGGACTTGAAACGCCAGTTGAGAGACCGACTAGTACTGGGGGTGCGGGACGATCGCTTGCGACGCGACTTATTGAAAAAGAAAGACTTGTCTTACGAGGTCGCGTTACAGATGTGTCTGGACTATCAAGCGACGTTCCCTGATTTGTACCCTGCGTGTGTGGCTAGTGAGTCTAAGCAAACTCCGTCCAGTGTCACGGAGACTGAAAGTATGGACATTGGTAATGTTAACTCGAATGAGTGTCGACGGTGTGCACGCGCTCACAGGACGGGCGAGCGCTGCCCGTTTGTTAAGGCGAAGTGCTTCTACTGCAAAAAGTTTGGGCACATTGCGGCGACCTGCTCCAAGAAGCCAGGTCGTGTACACCAGGTCGACGACACGAGGGAAGCCGGCACGAGTGTGGAAACTTCAGCTGAGAAGATGATGGGCGTATACGTCTGCGTGGATAATTACTCACCACCTATTACCACAGACGTTATGATAGACGGCGTTCATTTATCTATGCAAGTGGACTCGGGTGCATCGCGTACCATTATGTCGGAAGAGACATACAAGATGCTGTGGTTGACGCCCCCACACCTACGAGCTACCAATCTAAAACTCGTGACATGGACTCAAGACCCTTTAAAAGTATTAGGACTAGCAGACGTGCGGGTTGTGCTAGGGAATAAGGAAGCGCAATGTGAACTGGTCGTGGTGGCGGGGAACGGACCAAATCTGTTGGGCAGGAATTGGTTCCATACACTAGGCCTTGAAGTAGCAGGATTGTGCTGGGCTGAGGAGGAGATAGAACCATATAAGAAAGATTTTCCTGAACTATTTAAAGAAGGACTCGGCGAGTACAAAGGTCCTGAGGTGGCACTTCACGTGCGGCCGGATGCTATGCCCCGCTTCTTAAAGGCACGCGCGGTGCCCTACCCTCTTAAGGAAAAAGTCACTAGACAGTTGAACGAGATGGTGGAGGCGGGTGTACTGACACCTGTCCGTTATTCTGAGTGGGGGACACCGGTGACGCCGGTGATGAAAGAAGACGGAACAGTACGAATGTGTGGTGATTATCGTGCCACGGTGAACACCGCTATAGATACAGACATCTATCCGCTGCCGACGTCTGTGGAAGCGTTTGTGAGACTTAGTGGCGGCAGAATATTTAGTAAGCTGGACTTGAAAAACGCGTACACACAACTGAAGGTAGACGACGCGACAGCTATGCTGCTCACGCTGAACACTCCTATCGGTCTAATGAAAGTGAATCGCCTGCCATTCGGTGTCAGCGCGGCGCCAGCGATTTTTCAGCGTCTTATGTCGACGGCGTTAGCGGGTATGGACGGAGTGGCGTGTCTATTAGATGATATCGCTGTCACTGGAGCCACGATTGAAGAACACAACCGGAGACTTAGAGAAGTACTGAGCAAACTGCAACAGCTGGGACTCCGCCTCAACGTAAAGAAATGCGTGTTCGCTGCGAACAGCATCACATTCCTAGGGCACATGATTAATGCAGAGGGACTTCACCCCGCACCTGCGAAAGTCAAAGAGATTCAGGAAAAGTCGGCCCCAACCAACAGAGAGACCTTGCGTGCCTTCCTGGGCTTATATAATTTTTATGAAAAATTCTTACCTGACAAGAGCACTGTGTTAGAACCACTGTATCGACTTTTAGAATCAAAAAGACCTTGGAGCTGGGGTGAGAAGGAACAGGAGGCGTTTATGGAGGCGAAGCGATTACTGTCATCAGATCGAACGTTGGTGGGCTATGACTTGCAGAAAGAACTACTTCTCATTTGTGATTCATCGGAATACGGTCTCGGAGCGATTATTGCACACGTCATGGAGGACGGTTCAGAGCGGCCGGTGATGATGGCCTCACGAACACTACAGGCGCACGAGAGACGATATGGGCAGATTGACAAGGAGGCCCTGGCTATTATATTTGGATTGACAAAGTTTCACGAATTCTTGGCGGGTCGTAAATTTTGTATTGTGACAGATCATAAGCCGTTGGTCGGTTTATTCAATCCCGCAAAACCAATTCCAGACCAGATATCACCGAGGATGTTGCGCTGGTCATTGAAACTTTCCAGTTATAATTACAGCATACAGTACAGGCCTGGTAAATTAATCGGCAACGCGGACGCGTTGAGCAGGTGGACCGCTCCGGGCACGTCGAGTCTGCAGGAGGATGTGCTGCGCGACGTGCTGCTGCTGGAGGAGCAGCCGAGCGGCTGGGAGCTGGACGCAGCTAAGATAGCCGCAGAGACCAACAAAGATGCGGTATTGCAAAAAGTAATGTTTCACGTTTTGCACGGATGGCCACGAAGGAACATAGACCCGAGCCTACAAGCTTATTGGACACGGAGAGAGGCTCTTTCACATAATAAAGGTTGTTTATTGTGGAGCAACAGAGTCATAATACCTTCGTCCTTACAGGACAAAGTGTTAAAGTTGTTACATGCCCCTCATGCGGGCATTGTCCAGACAAAAGCGTATGCAAGAGGCTACGTGTGGTGGGTCGACATGGATCGGCAGATTGAGAGTGTGGTGGCCGCGTGCCAGCAATGTCAGCTAGTGAGAAATAACCCACCAAAGGACCCGCAGACTTGGATTGTTCCAGAGAAGCCGTGGAGCCGTGTGCATGTGGATTTTGCGGGGCCCTTTCAGGGAAAAACGTTTCTAGTCCTAGTAGACAGCTACAGCAAATGCTTTGAGGCTGAAATCATACCAGCGATGAACAGTGGTACGGTGATAGCTGTTATGAGAAAAATTTTCACTTCACAAGGGCTGCCCGACGTGTTGGTGTCAGATAATGGACGTGCGTTCACCTCTGATGAATTTAATAATTTTCTTAAAAATAATGGAATTAAACATTTGTATTCACCGCCCTACCACCCAGAGACTAACGGGCAGATTGAACGCACGATTCAAACATTTAAGAACAAAATAAAGAAACTAGAGAACCTGGACATGCAATGGCAAGAGAAACTTTGCAAAGTTTTATACTATTTACGGACTGTGCCCAATAGCTCTACTAACAAGACACCTGCTGAGTTACTGAATGGGCGAAGATACAGGACTGCAGTGTCGAGCTTACACCCCGACTCGACGCCGAGCCGCGCCGAGCAACAACTGGAGGCGGCGGCGCAGCGCCCGCCCGCGCGGACTTTTACGCTGCTGCAGCCCGTGCTCATACGCATGTACGGGCCCGGGAACAGGTGGCGTCGGGCCACCGTGGAGACGGTGGAGGGGCCGGCCACTTATGTGGTGAGGACGGAAGATGGAGAGCTGCATCGGCGACACGCAGACCAAATACTGGCCAGACCAGCTAATGGGTCACCTGTCATTGACAGTCAGCCAGCCAATGATACGGACTCTGAATTATCACAGGATCCGCCGATTGTGATTCCGCCTCCTGAATTATGGCCAGATATTATAGGAATTCCTAATGAATGACTTAAGTGATTGCTATGTTAGAAGTAGACATTTTTGGTTAAATTAATTTTGTTATCTATTGTTGAATTTATTATTTAAGTATGCCCTTAAACATGGTCTCCTGTATAATTGTAAGAAAAGTGAGTTCTTGGTCTTCAGGGCCTCTGGCCAGTGTCCGTCTAGTGTGCCCGCCTTAAAACTGAATGGTGTTGAGCTAAAACGGGTCATTCAGTTCAAATATCTAGGGCACTATGTCACTGAGGATCTTGATGACCAAGTTGACATTGAAAGGGAACGCAGGGCATTGGCGGTTAAATGTAATATGCTGGCACGCAGGTTCGCTCGATGTAGTAAACAGATAAAGGTTACACTTTTTAAAGCTTATTGCCAAACCTTTTACACGAGTAGCCTGTGGGTCAGCTGTACTCAAAGGTCGATCAATGCTCTGCGGGTCCAGTATAATAATGGATTCAGGATGCTGCTGGGGCTGCCCCGCTTTTGTAGCGCTTCGCGTATGTTTGTGGAGGCTCGGGTTGATGGCTTCCACGCCATAAGACGTAAGCGAATCGCCTCCCTACTAAGCAGAGTGCGGGGCAGCACTAACAGTATCCTTCAAGTAATTGCTGAGAAGTATGACTCGGCAGTCATGAAGGCTTTCGTTCGGATTCTGGTTGGATAGCGTGGCAATCTATCCATGAACTCGAGCGAGAGGTTTCATGACTACACACCTTTTTTATATACCTTGTTTTATGTCTTGTATTATGTCTGTACTAACATAGTTTTTTAAGAAAATTGTGACTAACAAATAATGGACTTTGTCTGAGTTAAATAAATTAAATTAAATTAAAATTATTGTCGTTACCAATCATTATGAGAGAAAGGTATGTTATGTTTGAACCTTGTCGATTGGTTTCATTAGTTGTCAAGTGCAACATTTATGTAATGAGGGTAAAAAGAAATAAAACAGTTTGCTTTCTGATCTCGACTTGGTTGTATCTTTTACATACTAACATAATTTTAAGTGTGTTTACTAACAGAGGGATTTATGTTGTCTGAGTATAAATGATTTGATTGATTGATAAAAGAAATAAGCTAAGAACACGAGATCTTCATACTACTATTTTTCCTTCCACAGCTCCTGTACACCCGCGAGAATATAATACTGATCCTAGAAAGCGGTCTCCTGTTTCGAGAAGACAGTATTGATGTGGAGCAGGAGTCCCCGGCCCCTGAGGATGTGTGGCAGTATGTGGGTGGTGGCAAGAACGGGTGGATGACCAGAGGAGAACGAATAGTCTCCGTGACAGGGGTTGCTGCTACTGTTCTTCTGTTTCCTCCTAAGCAGTAGGTGTTATTCTTTTTCTTGTGTCAATCTGCCTAGCCTTTTCCCAACTATGTTGGGGTCAGCTTACAGTCTAACCGGATGCAGCTGAATACCAGTATGTTACATGGAGCGACTGCCTATCTGACCTCCCACAACACAGTAAAGGGGTAATATGATACCCCTTGGTAAGACTGGCCTCTGACAAGCTGTAATGACTGTCATAGATCCACGAATGACAGTCGGGACCAACAGCTTAACATGTTTTCCGAAGCACGGAGGGGTCTCGGTCACCTATCCAATAAATAAATATCTGTAGATTCAACCACATTGCATTCAATTTATGTTATTTTTGTCTCAGTATCCAGCGCTCAACCCTCATCAATCTGGCAGTCTACGCCTCTTTGCCTCTCGTACTCCGCTGGTGTCACCGCTCCCGCTGTAGGGGCACCCTGCCCTCTCTGCTGGCTGTCATGAGGGAGTACCTAGCGCTCGCGAGGAGGACGCATGCCTGTCTCAAGGAGTATGCTGCGCTGCATGTCAACATGTAAGTTTATCATCATTTAGCTGAAAGACTTCCATTGCTGAAAATAGCCATCCCCTAAGCTACAACAAGAGATGTCAGTTGAGACTTCAATAAAAGAGGTTCTCTATTTGAGTACCTATTTGTTAATCTTCGAAAAAAGAGCTTGTTTGTTGCCTTTTTAGGGTTCCGTACCAAAATGGTAAAAAAGGAACCCTTATCGTGCGACTCGGTCTGTCTGTCTGGCTGTCACAGATGGATATCTCAAGAACTACTAATGCTATCAACTTTAGATGACGTTTACCCAAATATTTTGCAAATAAGAAAGAAATAAAAATACTTATATTTTTTTTGCAACAGGGACTGAAAGGCGGTAAAAGTTCAAAGTGGAGCTACTAAGGCATGATATGAAAGAGCGCTGTTTGCACATTGTCAAACATTTTGTTAATTTTTTTTAGGTCGCATTGTTTTCGACTTTTGATGAAAAATGTAAAAAAAATACCATACCCCCTTATCTCCGAAGTTTGCAAAGAGAAGAATCTGAAATTATTCTATGTGATAGAAGTTTATTTTATGTAAAGATTACAGGAAAAATAAAACTATGTCTCTAAATAGCACACTTTTTCGGAAATCGGAACGGAACCCTCGGTGCGCGAGTCCGCCTCGCTCTTGACCGGTTTTCTTTTATTGACTTCAACAGTTCAACAAAAAAGGTTCTGTGTTCTGCGCGTTTTTATACTACTACGAAATATAAAGAGGTTCTGGTTTTTTTTAGGTTTACTAACCGATTTGACTTTGTACCGAGATTTTGTTACGGCCTTTGCAAAAGTAGGATGATCTGTAGGTATTTGACATGGGTCTTAAAGAAATACGTGAAGTTACAAGTTAGCTCGACACAAAAGAGTGCAAAAAATGGGGGCCACTAGTCATACATTATAAAATTTAAACTTTAAAAACCATTTTTCGAACAGAACTTTTGATAGTCTTATTAATTTTAAATCAATGTAATCGTTGTCATGCATATTTGTTGCCTGACAAAACACGCCTCACTGCGTCGCCGCCGCCGTCACCACTTGACGCTGACAGAATAGTCGACATCGGCTCAGTTGCCAAAACGGAAAAAAAAAAAACACGGACTGAGACAACACTGACAAAGATTAAAAATTAGTTCCGTTTATAGAGGTTTTTGCCAGACTTCTGAGACAACACTGACAAAGATTAAAAATTAGTTCCGTTTCTAGACGTTTTTGCCAGACTTCTGAGACAAAACTGACAAAGTTTAAAAATTAGTTCCGTTTATAGAGGTTTTTGACAGACTTCTGAGACAACACTGACATAGATTAAAAAATAGTTCCGTTTATAGAGGTTTTTGCCAGATTTCTGAGACAACACTGACAAAGATTAAAAATTAGTTCCTTTTCTAGAGGTTTTTGCCAGACTTCTGAGACATCACTGACAAAGATTAAAAATTAGTTCCGTTTATAGAGGTTTTTGCCAGACTTCTGAGACAACACTGACAAAGATTAAAAATTAGTTCCGTTTCTAGAGGTTTTTGCTAGACTTCTGAGACAACACTGACAAAGATTAAAAATTAGTTCCGTTTCTAGACGTTTTTGCCAGACTTCTGAGACAAAACTGACAAAGTTTAAAAATTAGTTCCGTTTATAGAGGTTTTTGACAGACTTCTGAGACAACACTGACATAGATTAAAAAATAGTTCCGTTTATAGAGGTTTTTGCCAGATTTCTGAGACAACACTGACAAAGATTAAAAATTAGTTCCTTTTCTAGAGGTTTTTGCCAGACTTCTGAGACATCACTGACAAAGATTAAAAATTAGTTCCGTTTCTAGACGTTTTTGCCAGACTTCTGAGAAAACACTGACAAAGATTAAAAATTAGTTCCGTTTCTAGACGTTTTTGCCAGACTTAATAAGTGGTTCAGTGTCCAAAGTTTTTTTTATAAACTGACTTGAAATAAGCACGAGGCAGTTCTGTAATCGATGGATATTTTTTAACCGCCTTCAAAGAAGGAGGTGCTTTTTGACGACTTAAAAAAAAAACATTGATTTCAGACGAAGATATAAGCAAGGCAAGGTTGTTAGTATCAAGAATGCTTTAGTAATTATAATGAAAAATAACAAACTAAACACACCGTCTACCCCAGCACGGCAGGCTCACCGGTCACCAGCTGAGCAGAACAGTATCAGTTCTCTCGCCAATCATCCCTAATCACGCCTAATTTTTTTCTCTCTCTCTCTTTTCCAGTGGCTCCTTAACAACGGTAATAGAATCCACCCACACGCTCCTCTGTCGTCACCAGAGTGAACTAGCGGTGCTACTGTCCCGGGCTTCGTCCGCAATCTTGGGCAACGCGCCCTGGCTTCGAGCTGACGTCGCCTGGGATGCTGTGCAGGCGCAGACTAGTGATAATCTTATGGTAAGCAATAAAAAAAAAAAATATATATATATATTTTTTTTATTTTATTATGTGGCGACATCTACACCGCCACATATGAATTACGCAGGGCATTAGAGCGGCAATTCGCTCAATATGTCAAAAATAAAACCGGACAAGTGCGAGTCGGACTCGCACACGAAGAGTTCCGTGCTACCGTAAAATACTTAAGAGGAAAGGCGGGTGGCCAGACTTTTGAAAATTAGGTATTTTAAGAAGGTATTGCTGTCGCTCTGCGAGCGCTCCACCCTCGAATTCGTGCGATAAGGACAACTGCAGATCCGACTAAATAGCCTATGTAAAAAGTCACATTTCGAGGTTTGGCTCTCGCCTATTTCCTCCTCCAATATTGGACCAATTTAAAAGATATTTCATAAACTGAATAAGAAGGATATATACTATGCCCCTATGTTTTTCTTTTTTCGTTAATAGTTGTCAAATTGGTACACTAGGCGTCTGTTGACAGCGGTCTGAATAGGCAATTTTGAGCATTTTTGGAGGGTTCTAGTTCTTATAAAAATAATAAATATCATCAAAAAGGAAAACATAGGGGCATACAAGTAACTGTTATTTATATTTCTGTAAAAAATCATTGCTTTATGGTCATTAACCAGAAAGAAAACAGGCGAGAGCGTTTGTATCTTTTTGTATGCAGAAAAGAGCACCGACGTTTCCTCTTAACACTACATATTAAAAACGGACGACGGATCACTCACAATGAAAACAAAGACTAGAATGTAACAATGACAGCTCAAAACGTATTATGTGTTTTTGAGATGTGTTAAATACATGCCACAATAAAAATATGTTTTTAATAATTAAGTAAATTAATATTATTTACTAGTTCGATAATTTATTACATTTTTCAAAACAGCATCTTTTTATTTGAAATTCTTAAAAACTTGGTCCCGTGTGAGCGAGACAGGCGACAAAATGCGACAGTCCTCTTAATAACCCACCAATAAAAATATTATAATTTTTTTTTTTTTATTTCGCAGAAAATCCACCACGCCTTCCTAGTAGTCCAATCAACGTTCTTAAAACACGTCGCCATGGCCCACTTTGTTCCGCCCCTTCAGGCCCAGCGTGTATATAAGAACCACAACGAACGCATACATTGGCTCCATACAGTCGTGATACCACACGTCACCACAGAGTTCCAACATAACTACGAATCTTTAGACCGAATGTATAGACTACTTAAAAACTCTGGCAATAAAGACAATGAAAATAAAAAATTAGGCACAGCTTTCACTGATAATTGGCTTTATTCTGATATACATACTGGTGTAGCAAAATCCTGTTTAGAATTAAAATTAATTCTAAATAAATCGAACAGTCTAGATGTTTTTCTCGATTCCTGCGCTATGAATAAGCAGGAAATCGATTTGGAAGTGTTGAATCGAGATATGGATGATATTATCGATAGTCTCACTATGTGTTTGAAAACTGTTCAGAGTTCGCAGCTGAGGTTGAAGAAAATTCAAAATAAGAACGTCAAAGAAATAGAGTATGAAGACAAGGAGGTTATGGTTGAGAATGTGGGAATTTTGAAAATAGAAGACAGGGAGCCAGAGAGTAAGGATGAAGTGTTTTATTTCGTGAAAACTGATGATGATGATTCGACTATTCAGCCAGCAGGGGACCTCACAACAGCGCCTGGGAAAAAAGAAAAAGAAACAAATAAAATAGTGTTATGTGAATTAAAAAGGAAATTGGGGAAAAGAGAGGACGTTATGAGGGAAAGAGAGAGACAAGCACTCGCTAAAACAATGCCAGAATTAAAGGACAATATACCAGAATTCCCTCGACAAATAAATCTAGAAGAATTCATGGAAAAGAAAGGTTATATAAATAAATTAAAATTAAGAAATAATGTGCCTAAAAAGAGGCCTCTGGCTATAAAACCAAAAAAACTAAAAAATAAGGATAAGAAATATAAATACAAATTAGCGAAATATAATAAAGAAACAGATATAAGTGATGTCATCTATGAGGCGAACGCCAAATTAAATGTAAAAAGTAAACTTTTAACTATAAGCACTTTTAATGACTACTATATCACAAAATGGTGTAAATATATAAAGTCAGAGAAAAACGAATTGGATTCCAGTGGACTTTCCGAAGGCCTAAGCGACGTCGAAGCGGGTACAGTCAACAAAACTGTCAAAGAAACTGTGAATAACGAGATACGGTTCACAAAAAAAGACTTGGAATTAACGCCATCATCTTCAGAAAGCGATTTTGAGTATTATAAAGAAAAACAGAAGGCATTATTACACGATGTCCGTCGCCATAGAGCTGTTAGAAGAAAAAATCATCCGAACTATAGACCAATACCTGCCATAGACAATGTAGACGAGAGTTTGAAGCCCATAGAGTATACTTTTGGTACTGGAATGGCAATGGCGTCGGTACTTCAAGTCAATAGATCTGTTCCTAATTATATAGCTGACGAAGAAGTATTTGTTGGAGACGGTGAGGTTTCTACGGATAGTGGAAATGATGAGGATGCATGAAATTATTAATAATAGGTACAGTCAGCGTCAAAAATAAGCTGAGCTTTGCATTTGTGTGAGTGCACATAGATAGTCTAGGTGTGACGTCCGGCATTGAGCGCGATTCGCCCTTTGCTTGGTTTAAAACCGTTTGTACTGCTTTTTTGGCAATCGGCTTTTGTTCGTTTAGTACGAGAGGCCATGACCAAAACCATGTCGCATCGTTGTAAAACGATAAGACAAATATTTTGGTCTTGGGCTCTCGTACCATTTTGGTGATCACTGACACAAATGCAAAGCTCAGCTTACGCCTCGCGGACTCTACGGTACGATAACGTTCAAAGATTCATTCGTTTATCTTCGGGAAAACCGAACTTTGCCGAATTAAATGTGACTGCTCCAATAAGGGAGTGATGGAATTAGTGCATCAATATATAATAATTTAGTAGAAATACAATGATATTATAAAGGAAAGATATGCCACGTTCATACTGAGCGGCGTTCGGATATTGTTGCGTTGTTATTTTATTTATTTTAAAACATGGAGGAAAAAAATGTACTTACAGTGCGTTTCAAATAAGAATAGGATCGACTCAGCGCCATGTTGTGACGTCATAGCTGTCAAATCGACTGAATTGGGTAGGGTGAGCAAAACAAGATATTTTTTAGTTAACATTTATTTACGAATCACGAATGAAGAATTTGAAAAAAATTAAAAAAATTGTTACCAACAATGAAAATATGAAAGAAAGAAGCATAATTTATAAAAAACTAATTATGAATAATTTTTTGATTTAACTAAGACAAAACAAAACGTTATTGATACGCAAAAGTTTTCTTTGCAAACTGTACTTTTCAATCAACATTTGACAGGTAGAGGTCATTGACGTTCCTATTCTTATTTGAAACGCACTGTACATGTTATAGGCGTTTATTAGTTTCCAACTACGACTGCGATCGATAATACGGAACGTAAGATGCAGAAAGAGATAGCTTGACATTTTAGATATATTGTCACGCCACGGACACGCTTTGTTTCTCTCGCTGCTATTAGCCGACTGAATCAAATTACAACAATTGTCTGAATTTGTCTGCAACAATTTTCGCGCGCTAGTGCCATATCTATTTATTTTTTTATATAATATCATTGTGGGAATATAAATCAATTTCTATTGGTACGTACATACATAAACTCATGCCTTCCCATGGGGGTAAGCAGAAACTACAGAACGCCCCTGCTACGATCTTTACATACTCCTTTTGCCTCGTTTACGTTCATACATATGGTCATACACGCACGCCGGTTGCCAGTACTACGCGCCTGACCTTTCTGAAGAACATCACCAATAACGTCACTATTTATGTCTTCCTAGGGCGTCCCCTCCCGGCTTTTCCACTCACAACACACACGACGACACGGTTGGCGCAGTGGTTGAGCGATTGACTACTGCGCAGCATGTCGCGGGTTCGATTCCCGCACGGAACAAATATTTGTACGACCTACAAGTATTTGTTTCGAGTCTGGGTGTTTTTCTATCTATAATATGTATGTATTTACAAAAAAAAAAATGTATATAAGTAGTTTATCAGCCATCTCGTTACCATAACACAAGTATTAGGTTGCTTAGCTTGGGACTAGATGGCGTTGTGTGAAATGTCCAAGGATATTTATTATTTATTTATTTTTACATCTTCCTTGTAAATACCTTTTGTTAGTAGCCATTCATTCATCCTCTTAACATGACCAAACCAATCTAAGCATACTCTTCAATTTTTGTCACTACATCTTCGTTGCCTTGTAGCCACATTTTATTCGCTATATTTAGGATTTTCCGGAGCTCGTGGCTAAGTAATAACAGCCGCACGGGTCGATATCAGCTTAAGCTACGCTTGCCGCGCTTGGTCCGTGGATGGGTGACCATCTTTACATACCGAGACTCCTCCGTGCCTCGGAAAGCACGTTAAGCCGTTGGTCCCGGCTGTCATTCGTGGATCTTTGACGTTCGTTACGGGTCGACAGAAGCCTGCAACTCGGACAACCAGTCTTACCAAGGGATATCGTATTACCCAGGTAGTCGCTCCATGTAAGATACTCGTATTCAGCTGCATCCGGTTAGACTGGAAGCCGACCTCAACATAGTTGGGAAAAGGCTAAACGGATTGATTGATTTCGGTTTTTCTGAAGATAAACAATGGAATTTTTGAAAGTTATTGTACTGTAATAGCTGATTTTTGATCAGAGGGTTGTCGTAGGGTTGTCTAATTGTCACCGTGGGCTTATAAATTCTCCTTTGATTAAAATAATTCACACTCTTCTACAAAATAGGGTTTTGCCTTGTGATAATAAACTTAAGGGTGGACCTGGTGAAGCGCAAAAACTGCCAAATGAATATCAACTTTACGCCTCTTAGAATAAAGTAAAAAATAAATAACCCACTTCCGTTCGCTTTGATGCTCACTCCGAATAATAAAAGTTTTATTTTCAACTTTATTTTAATACTTGCAAGTTTGATATCTGTTTGCCAGTGAAAATTACACTGCGCTGCGCTTCGCCTTGTCTAAGCCATGCCTAAACCAATAATTATTGGTAAATAAATCGCATTAAAATAATATTTTAGTATTACTGGCAAATATCAGAATTGATTACATTTTTTAATTAATATTATATCATTTGGATTGAAGTCATATAATTACGGAATATGCTTTATTTAAGTTATTTTAAGATAAATAATAATATCATTTAAACATTAAGGTCCACTTGCATCACAAATCACTAAATACATTTAGCGCTAAACGAATTTACAACATCGTTATGTTTCTGTCAATCGTTTGAGGATGTTTGAGCATGAGGTCCCGGGTTGCTTATATTAGGTGTAAAAAAATTAACTGCAAGAACTTCGTCCACATACTCGACATCGAAAAACAAACACATTACAAAAAAAAATTTTCGCGAATCGCGAAAAAAAAATCAGCTGTTCAATACATTTATGTTCGCATAATTCGTCAAAATGTACTGAACAGCTGTTTTTTTTTTCGCGATTTCAGGTTTGGTCCCATAGTAAAAGTTGTTCATAATGATGAGTACAATGACCCCTTAAGAGGTTGTGGGTTATTTATTTTACACCTTGTATAGAAATGCTACTTCAGTACGTCCCCTCAGGCGGAGACGATAGAGTCAATTCCAGGCGTTAAACACACGTTAATGCTAGTAAATGCTAATTCCGCGTAAATGCTACTGAATACTAGCATTTACGTGTGTTTAACGCCTGGAAATGCGCTAACTCTAGGAATTCGTCTCCGCCTGAGGGGACGTACTGAATTAGTTTTTCTAATACGCTCCCGGGTTTGGTTCGCGGGTCGGGCAAAGTGTTACCAACCAACTGATAAGGCGCGTCGTGAATCTTCGTTCGCACAGAAAAGAAAGTATGGCCCCGAAGATTAACGGGAATGCTTAAAACTTATAATCAACCTTAGATCACTATTATAAGGTTCATAATACACTGCAGCTGTTAGTTCCGTCTCACTCGCAAGTATCGCGGCTTCATGCCATACGCGGCGCGCGCTAACATGGCGGCAGCTGCCGACCAATAGCGGTACAGGAAATAGGAGCACGGTGCGTGGAGCGTGCCGATTGGTCAATAGCATTTCCCGAGCCTTGAACTCTATGGGGAACGAGGCGTGATTTATGATATGTATTTATTGATTTTTGGTGCAAGAAGGTCTTAAATACTTCGTTGCATTTAAAATTATTTCTTATAGATCTGTGATCAAACTTATCAAGTCAATTTATTTTGTATATTAATTACTTAATTATTGTAATAAAATTTGAATTAAATAAATTAGAATTTGCTTTTAATACAGTGTTTTCTTATACGTGAGGAGCTCGTAGCTAAGTAATAACAGCCGCACGGTCGATCCATCAGGTTAAGCTACGCTTGCCGGGGTTGGTCCATGGATGGGTGACCATCTTTACGTACCGAGTTCGTGGATCTTTCGTCGTCAGAAGCCTGAAAGTCTGACAACCAGTCTTACCAAGAGGTATCGTATCTGGGTTGTGGAGGTCAGATAGGCAATCGCTCCATTTAAAATACTGGTATTCAGCTGCATCCGGTTAGACTGGAAGCCGACCTCAACATAGTTGGGAAAAGGCTAAACGGATTGATTGATTTCGGTTTTTCTGAAGATAAACAATGGAATTTTTGAAAGTTATTGTACTGTAATAGCTGATTTTTGATCAGAGGGTTGTCGTAGGGTTGTCTAATTGTCACCGTGGGCTTATAAATTCTCCTTTGATTAAAATAATTCACACTCTTCTACAAAATAGGGTTTTGCCTTGTGATAATAAACTTAAGGGTGGACCTGGTGAAGCGCAAAAACTGCCAAATGAATATCAACTTTACGCCTCTTAGAATAAAGTAAAAAATAAATAACCCACTTCCGTTCGCTTTGATGCTCACTCCGAATAATAAAAGTTTTATTTTCAACTTTATTTTAATACTTGCAAGTTTGATATCTGTTTGCCAGTGAAAATTACACTGCGCTGCGCTTCGCCTTGTCTAAGCCATGCCTAAACCAATAATTATTGGTAAATAAATCGCATTAAAATAATATTTTAGTATTACTGGCAAATATCAGAATTGATTACATTTTTTAATTAATATTATATCATTTGGATTGAAGTCATATAATTACGGAATATGCTTTATTTAAGTTATTTTAAGATAAATAATAATATCATTTAAACATTAAGGTCCACTTGCATCACAAATCACTAAATACATTTAGCGCTAAACGAATTTACAACATCGTTATGTTTCTGTCAATCGTTTGAGGATGTTTGAGCATGAGGTCCCGGGTTGCTTATATTAGGTGTAAAAAAATTAACTGCAAGAACTTCGTCCACATACTCGACATCGAAAAACAAACACATTACAAAAAAAAATTTTCGCGAATCGCGAAAAAAAAATCAGCTGTTCAATACATTTATGTTCGCATAATTCGTCAAAATGTACTGAACAGCTGTTTTTTTTTTCGCGATTTCAGGTTTGGTCCCATAGTAAAAGTTGTTCATAATGATGAGTACAATGACCCCTTAAGAGGTTGTGGGTTATTTATTTTACACCTTGTATAGAAATGCTACTTCAGTACGTCCCCTCAGGCGGAGACGATAGAGTCAATTCCAGGCGTTAAACACACGTTAATGCTAGTAAATGCTAATTCCGCGTAAATGCTACTGAATACTAGCATTTACGTGTGTTTAACGCCTGGAAATGCGCTAACTCTAGGAATTCGTCTCCGCCTGAGGGGACGTACTGAATTAGTTTTTCTAATACGCTCCCGGGTTTGGTTCGCGGGTCGGGCAAAGTGTTACCAACCAACTGATAAGGCGCGTCGTGAATCTTCGTTCGCACAGAAAAGAAAGTATGGCCCCGAAGATTAACGGGAATGCTTAAAACTTATAATCAACCTTAGATCACTATTATAAGGTTCATAATACACTGCAGCTGTTAGTTCCGTCTCACTCGCAAGTATCGCGGCTTCATGCCATACGCGGCGCGCGCTAACATGGCGGCAGCTGCCGACCAATAGCGGTACAGGAAATAGGAGCACGGTGCGTGGAGCGTGCCGATTGGTCAATAGCATTTCCCGAGCCTTGAACTCTATGGGGAACGAGGCGTGATTTATGATATGTATTTATTGATTTTTGGTGCAAGAAGGTCTTAAATACTTCGTTGCATTTAAAATTATTTCTTATAGATCTGTGATCAAACTTATCAAGTCAATTTATTTTGTATATTAATTACTTAATTATTGTAATAAAATTTGAATTAAATAAATTAGAATTTGCTTTTAATACAGTGTTTTCTTATACGTGAGGAGCTCGTAGCTAAGTAATAACAGCCGCACGGTCGATCCATCAGGTTAAGCTACGCTTGCCGGGGTTGGTCCATGGATGGGTGACCATCTTTACGTACCGAGTTCGTGGATCTTTCGTCGTCAGAAGCCTGAAAGTCTGACAACCAGTCTTACCAAGAGGTATCGTATCTGGGTTGTGGAGGTCAGATAGGCAATCGCTCCATTTAAAATACTGGTATTCAGCTGCATCCGGTTAGACTGGAAGCCGATCCCAACATAGTTGAGAAAAGGCTAGGCAGATTGATTTGAGAGTGTTTTCTTATTTTAAGAGCGTTGACTCCGTACGGCATTTCATACAAACTTTAAAGTTCTTTTTTATTGAAATGAATGATCCGATTTTAATGAAACTTCATACGCGTAAGCAGGATACTTAGGTCTAATAAAAAGTAAGTTTAAAAACTAAAACCTAACTACTGAAAAATCACGCTCTAAAAAGTATGAAGCAAGCAAATATTCTAATCTGAAATTAGAAAAAGACAGACAAATTAAAAATTCGTAGTCACACGTCATGTTAGGGCAAACCGAACAGTTAAGTGTGACCCCGGATTTTAATTTGTCTGTATTTTTTTCTAATTTCAGACGAGAATATTTGCTTGTTTCATACTTTTTAAAGCGTGATTTTTCAGTAGTTGGGTTTTTAAATTTACTTTTATTTCAATTATTTTGGGGTTAATTTCGTTTTGGCTAGAGTCAATTTACATTATTAAAAAACAATAATTATTATATGTATTTTGGGTAGCTATACAAGGTGTAAAATAAATAACCCACAACTTCTTAAGGGGTCATTGTACTCATCATTATTAACAACTTTTACTATGGGACCAAACCTGGAATCGCGAAAAAAAAATCAGCTGTTCAATACATTTATGTTCGCATAATTCGTCAAAATATACCTTCTGAACAGCTGTTTTTTTTTTTCGCGATTTCAGGTTTGGTTCCATAGTAAAAGTTGTTCATAATGATGAGTACAATGACCCCTTAAGAGGCTTTGGGTTATTTCATTAACACGTTGTATATGAGGCGTGATTTTAGAAATTATTCAAGCAAAGCCGCGTGCAATAGCTAACAATGTATATATTTTTCAAATGTGCTAAGCCCTTTCATTTAATACCCAACACGGCATCATTAATAAAAGTTTTTATTTATTTCATGACTTTATGTACTCTTGAGGGCGCCATTTTCAATTTAATGTGACGTCACATAGCCTATAGCCAGCGGACAATCAAGACGCTTCCAATGATACCTCATTTGTCTAATTATGACAAGAAGTTTAGAAGTTATGAGGGAACAGATGAACATACATATATACATACAATTGCACCGGTCAAAATCGCAACCCTCCTTTTTGCTTCGCCGTAGTCGGGTAAAAAGTTAGCTATGAACATTTTTCACGTTCATAATTACCTACCTAAGTAGGTAGGTATCTATAAACGGATCAATTAGTTGTGGTCTCGATAAAATTACTAATGAAATGAGCAATTAAGAAGATAACATAGAATGTGGGTCACGTAACTTAAGATCCGGATGTGGCGCAGCTAAAAAATCAATAAGCCTAGCCTTTTTCCAACTATATGTTGGCGTTGGCTTCCAGTCTAAATATTTTACATGGAGCGACAGGCTGTCTGACCTCCACAACCCAGTAACTGGGTAATACGATACCCTTTGCCCTTTGGTAAGACTGGTTGTCAGACTTTCGGACTTCTGACGACCCGTAACGACTGTCAAAGATCCACGAATGACAGCCGGGGCCAACGGCTTAACGTGCTTTCCGAGGCACGGAGGAGTCTCGGTATGTAAAGATGGGTATCCATTCACGTACCAACCGCGGCAAGCGTAGCTTTTTCAAACAAACAGATTTGCAACAGCGCTCTTTCATATGATACTTAGAATACTTACCCCACATGCCCTAGTAGCCCCACTTCGAATTTTTAAGAACCCCTTTCAGTCCCTGTTGAAAAAAAAGTTTTTTTTTAATTTCTTTCTTGTTTACAAAATAGTTTGGCAAACGTCATCTAAAACTGTTCCAAATTTCAAGTTGATAGCATTAGTAGTTCTTGAGATATACAGCTGTGACAGACAGACAGACAGACTGAGTCGCCCATAAGGGTTCCTTTTTACCATTTTGGTACGGAACCCTAAAAAGAACTATTCAGTCGGCGTTCGCACGAGCGTAATAAAATCGCGACGGGATTTTATCGCGCACTGGATTTTCAACTCTCGTTGTTGAGCCGAGCGTTGAGAATCCAGCCTAACAAAAACAGAGTGCATCCCAGCGCGACGAAAAACACACTGTTGTATTTTCAACTCCCGGCGCTAAGCAGAGAGTTGAAAATCCAGTGCGCGATAAAATCCCGCCGCGATTTTATTACGCGCAGGCGTACGCCGACCAACAGTTTTCTAAATTTTAATGCAATGTATGAATGCAACTTATTTGAAGATGTTTATCATAATTATCATGGAGTGTGTCCGGAATGAGCCGGAAAGATGAGATGTGTTAATAGTATGTGCGAGACAGGTATGTATGTACCTAACAGCGTCCTTGCTGCTCCTGCTTCGGAAGCAGCCGCCAGGATGCTGTACAGGCTCGTAAACATTGGTTTTAGTCGCAGAGGTACCTAGTGTAAGGTATTTTTTTGTTGTGTAAGTTCAGGTTTGCTGGTCAGGGTCCGAGGGCCCCCCTGAGCGTGAGGGCACCGGTGCATGGCACCGCCTAGCCCTCCGGTTAATTGGCGAAATGAGGGTGTACTATAAGTAGGTACCTACATCTGCTTAACTCTTCGGGTAACGAGGCTTGATGTTATGTATACAACGTGTAACGTTAAATGCGCAAAACCTCTTAAGGGGCCATTGTACTCATCATTATGAACAACGTTTACTATGAGACCAAACATGAAATCGCGAAAAAAAAATCAGCTGTTCAGTTCATTTTGACGAATTATGCGAACATAAATGTACTGAACAGCTGATTTTTTTTCGCGATTTCAGGTTTCCCGTAAAATTTGTTCATAATGATGAGTAAAATGACCTATTATGAGGTTTTGCGCATTTAACGTTACACGTTCTATACGTAAGTTCATTAGTTAAATGTTTTATAATTATGATGATATAGAGATGTTTGCCGTTAGGTACGTAGTGATGTTAGTAATAAATAACTAATTACGTTTTAATTATTTTAGATATTATTATTTTGTTATCAACGTTAGTTTGTTGTGCATCGGCTTACAACATGGACGCATCCAGATTTATGTAAGTATGTTTATTTTATTCTGTTCAGAATAAATTAAAAAGAACCGGTCAAGAGCGAGATGGACTCGCGCACCCAGGCGAGGGTTCCGTTCCGATTTCTGAAAAAGTCTGCTATTTAGAGACATCGTTTTATTTTTCCTGTAATATTTACATAAACTTCTATCGCATAGAATAATTTCTGATTTTTCTCTACGCAAACTTCTGAGATAAGGGGTATAAGAACGGTATTTTTTTTTACATTTTTCATCGAAACCATCCAACGTCGAAACCATGCGGCTTAAAAAAAAATGGTTGAGAATGTGCAAACAGCGCTCTTTCATAAAACATGATACCCGACATGCCCCTTTCAGCCACTGTTACAAAAAAAAAAAAATTTTCTTTATTATTTGCAAAATAGTTGGGCAAACGTCATCTAAAACTATTCCAAATTTTAAGTTGATAGCATTAGTACCTAGTTCTTGAGATATCCAGCTGTGACAGACAGACACACATCGCACCATAAGGGTTCCTTATTTTGGTACGGAACCCTAAAAACATTACGATTTATATTTTAAAAATTACTTTTATTTTAATTCATAATCATGGGCAGTTTCACAGTGTCCAAGTGCGAGTCAGACAACGCACAATGAAGGGTTCCGTAGTTGGGATGAATTTATCCCACGAACAAACTTAACATTGTAGTTGAAAAACATGTTCTCCCATACATTCCAACTGTAAATGTAAGTTGGTCGACTATTACTCGGTTTAACTTGTAAAGTCTATATTTACTTAACTGTAATAGTTTTCCTTGTAACTATCTCGCTGTGGTCTGTACACAAAATAGTATAGTGTTAGGCCGGCCCCCACACTACCTATAGTTACGTCATAAACGCTTTAAGAGCGTTAAGCCGCGCGCGCTGGCAACGTCGCATTTCTAAAGGTTTTTTTGTGTTTTTTTTTAATAAATTTAAATCAAAGGACAATTTCCTCTCTCAAATTCTTAGATCGTTGGTATTTCTATGTATGTATGCTATTTTCTGACGGATATTTTGGTATTCACGCTTAGAAAATAAAATATTGTCAATTATTTTCTATTAGGTACCTATTCTATTTTCTAAATAGTAAATACCAAAATTACTGTCAAAAAATAGCATACATACTTATAAATACCAACGATCTAAGAATTTGAGAGGAAATTGTCCTATTATGATTTAAATTTATTAAAAAAATCACGAAAAACCTTTGGAAATGTGACGTTGCCAGCGTGCGCGACGTTAACGCTCTTAAACATCGCGGTAATTGTTCCGTTGTTCAACGCGATGAACGAGTGGCCACACTTGAACGGTCAACGTCAATGCTCATTGAATTCACACCCCTCGTCCATTGGCAATATGAATGCCGCTGTCAAATTATCGCATAGTGGTGGCTACCACCTACGGTTATCGCCCTTCAACGCGATGATCAACGGCGATGTCCGTATAGTGTAGGTAGCCCCGGCATTAGTGTGTGTGTTTATAATTTAACATTATGTAGAGTAGGTACCTGGGCCGGTAGTCTCGACATTGTTAACGATTTTCGTTACGACATTCGTTAACTAATTACATGCTCTGTGGTCCTAATGGGCTCCCCTCGACCCTCGAGACGGGCAAATGGTAATAGTTCGGTTTTATTAAAGACACGCAGATGACACAGACACATCTTCGAGCCCGTTCCTTAAAATTTATCAGACCACAGAGCAACGTAACGATCGTTAGGGCAACGTTAATAATGTCGAGACTACCGGCCCAGCACTTATCTGTGTTGTCATGAGTAAATAAATATTCTAAGTACTTACCTATACAACGTGTAATGCTAAATGCGCAAAAGGGGTCATTGTACTCATCATTATGAACAACTTTTACTATGGGACCAAACCTGAAATCGCGAAAAAAAAATCAACTGTTCAGTGCATTTATGTTCGCGTAATTCGTCAAAATGTACTGAACAGCTGATTTTTTTTTTCGCGATTTCAGGTTTGGTCCCATAGTAAAAGTTGTTCATAATGATGAGTATAATGACCCCTTAAGAGGTTTTGCGCATTTAACGTTACACGTTGTATACAGGTGTTAGGTTAAACGAGGGACATACTTTAACGGAGTGTAGTACTCATCATTATGAACAACTTTTACTATGGGACCAAACCTGAAATCGCGAAAAAAAAAATCTGCTGTTCAGTACATTTTGACGAATTATGCGAACATAAATGTACTGAACAGCAGATTTTTTTTCGCGATTTCAGGTTTGGTCCCATAGTAAAAGTTGTTCATAATGATGAGTACTACACTACGTTAAAGTATGTCCCTCGTTTAACCTAACACCCTGTATTTTTGATAATAATAAATACAGAGTAAGAACAATTACCATAAATAAACAAATCTAAAAATAAAAATAAAACTAAAACTAGTCTAACAGACCGCTACTAGTTGGCATTCTATTCTATTCTATTCTATTCTATTCTAGTTGGCAATGTTCCCAAAATGCTGGCAGCATTGCCACGTTGTATGGCAATGCTTAGCCTTTGGGCAAAATAAATACCTATAAATATGCCTATGCCTATGTATAATATGCCTATGAATATTCAAAAACATGATGAAAGAATACCATCACTTGGTACTGCTTAGGTATAGCTAATTTAAGTAATATGAAATAATAATATATGTCCGCTTACTGTGAGGGTTTCAAATAGATTTTTTTTTTATAATTTTAAAATAAATTGTTTTAACTACAGTTATTTTCCATTCCCACTTCGAAACTACTGAGCCTAAAATTTTGAAAAAAATACAGAAAACAGTTTATTCTTATCTTAGATTACTTACAGGATTTATAAGAAGTCTGTGGTCTTAAAATAATATAGTAAGTACATCTCTCAATATTGTGCGTAAAAACTTACATTTGCAGTTTGAATCTATGATGGAGAACATGTTTTTCAACTACAACGTTAAGTTTGTTTGTAGGATAAATTCATCCCAACTACGGAACCTTCATTGTGCGTTGTTCGACTCGCATTTGCCCGGTTTTTTTTTTTTGTTTTAGTTTAGTTCTTTTGCCAATAAACACATGTTTCTTTTGCAGCGGACTGGTCTTCGTTACCATGTCTCTCATACTGCTGTCGAATCAAATGGCGTTAAATACAGATGATACTGGCATCCCATGCCCGTTAAAGGACAATCCTAAATCAGTTAATGCAACAATAGGTACCTATGAATTACCATTACCAACTCCTGTTAATTTTTCAGATGTCAAATACGGTGGGCAACATAGCACTAGGGTGCGTGATGTTGCAATGCAGAAAATGACAGGCGCTTTTGTAGAAACAACAAAATATAACTCATCATAATTATTTAATTTATGATTGCATAGTTTTTATCAAATATGATTATATTAACTAGCGATTCGAAATATTCCAACCCTTCTATCTACCAGCAATAGAAGGAAAGGGAAGGTTTACTTTTAAACTGTGTATTTTACTAGGATTTTATTATTTCTGATTATCTGTTTCAGTGCACAACATAACGCGAACTATCAAGTGTGTGAACGGGAGAGCGATGGCCGGCTGCTGCGTTTCGCGGTCCGACTGCAACTTCTATACATCTTACACAGACCTAAGCTTGTATGGGCCACCTGGGTACCGTATGTGAGTACAAACAATCAATCAATCTGCCTAGCCTTTTCCCAACTAAGTATGTTGGGGGTCGGCTTCCAGGATGCAGCTGAATACCAGTATTTTACATGGAGCGACTGCCTACCTGACCTCCACAACCCAGTAACTGGGTAATACGATACCCCTTAGCCATCGCCACTCTGTGCTTCATGTTCCGCGAGCGACTCAAGCTCTTCGCCCCATGCACCCCGCCATCGACACTCTGTGCTTCATGTTCCGCGAGCGACTCGAACTCTCCGCCCCATGCACCCCGCCATCGCCACTCCACGCTTCATGTTCCGCGAGCGACTCGAACTCTCCGCCCCATGCACCCCGCCATCGCCACTCCGCGCTTCATGTTCCGCGAGCGACTCGAACTCTCCGCCCCATGCACCCTGCCGTCGCCACTCCACGCTTCATGTTCCGCGAGCGACTCGAACTCTCCGCCCCATGCACCCTGCCGTCGCCACTCCGCGCTTCATGTTCCGCGAGCGACTCGAACTCTCCGCCCCATGCACCCCGCCATCGCCACTCCGCGCTTCATGTTCCGCGAGCGACTCGAACTCTCCGCCCCATGCACCCTGCCATCGCCACTCCGCGCTTCATGTTCCGCGAGCGACTCGAACTCTCCGCCCCATGCACCCCGCCATCGCCACTCCGCGCTTCATGTTCCGCGAGCGACTCGAACTCTCCGCCCCATGCACCCCGCCATCGCCACTCCGCGCTTCATGTTCCGCGAGCGACTCGAACTCTCGGCCCCATGCACCCTGCCGTCGCCACTCCGCGCTTCATGTTCCGCGAGCGACTCGAACTCTCCGCCCCATGCACCCTGCCATCGCCACTCCGCGCTTCATGTTCCGCGAGCGACTCGAACTCTCCGCCCCATGCACCCTGCCATCGCCACTCCGCGCCTCATGTTCCGCGAGCGCCTCGAACTCTCCGCCCCATGCACCCCGCCATCGCCACTCCGCGCTTCATGTTCCGCGAGCGACTCGAACTCTCCGCCCCATGCACCCCGCCATCGCCACTCCGCGCTTCATGTTCCGCGAGCGACTCGAACTCTCCGCCCCATGCACCCTGCCATCGCCACTCCGCGCTTCATGTTCCGCGAGCGACTCGAACTCTCCGCCCCATGCACCCCGCCATCGCCACTCCGCGCTTCATGTTCCGCGAGCGACTCGAACTCTCCGCCCCATGCACCCTGCCGTCGCCACTCCGCGCTTCATGTTCCACGAGCGACTCGAACTCTCCGCCCCATGCACCCCGCCATCGCCACTCCGCGCTTCATGTTCCGCGAGCGACTCGAACTCTCCGCCCGAATTACGATGCGGGTTTCACCATCATTAATTAGAGAATTAATTCCGGAAGATTCGTTTTCGGTTCCTTTTCATTAATATTAAAATATAATAAAGAAATCGCAATGTTTTGCAAGTCGTAAAAACCGTGAGGTTGCTAGATAAAAATAAAGAAGAAACAATATTTTATACATAGTTAAACTTTTAATAACAAAAACCATCATATAATTTTTTAAACTGCCATGGTCACTAACATTATTATTCATTACATTATTTGACATTATTATTTTTATTTTCGTTTATCCGTGATCATGGTGCTTGCAACAGTGCCGAAATATCGGGAACTCAAATACAAGAACATGGTAAATATCCTGTTTGTGTTAATAACAAAAAATCATCATTATTTCACTTGTTTTCATACATATACATGATGCAGGATCTAAGTACAGAGGGCGCATCACATACCAAGTAAGTATTAGTCGGCATTCGCACGAGCGTAATAAAATCGCGGTGGGATTTTATCGCGCACTGGATTTTCAACTCTCGTTGTTGAGCCGAGCGTTGAGAATCCAACCTAACAAAAACAGAATGCATCCCAGCGCGACGAAAAACACACTGTTGGATTTTCAACTCCCGGCGCTAAGCAGAGAGTTGAAAATCCAGTGCGCGATAAAAACCCGCCGTGATTTTATTACGCTCGTGTGAACGCCGACTTAATCTGCAGGACATTAAAATTTGTTATCAGACACATCACAAGAGAGAGATGTCGAGTTGGGAAGTGACTACACTTATCGACGCGGAATCGGCTCGAGCCGATCAGAAAAAGCTTTATGTCCATGCAATAAAAGTGAAAAAGAAGTCATTCGGAATACGACAAGTGCAGTGGTGCCTGAATGTGATCGGCTCAAGCCAATTCCGCATCGATAAGACTTCATAAGAGCCACGGACGTTTTCACCCACTACCCGCGGCGGGCGGCGGCTGTAGTCAGCCGACGCTAAACGCCGAACGCGACGGAATTGTTGCTCGCTAATAACGGGACAAATATGCCGTTGATTATCGCGTTGAAGGACGTTGGCCATAGATGTAGCTACCACTTACCGCGATAATTTGACCGAATTTAACTACCGCGATGTTTATGGCGATGATGGACACTGACGTTGTCGTTAGTGTGGCCCAGGCATTACGCAGCCGCTTCCGTTTTCCGACTTAGGAACTCTTAACCATTTCAACATTCATGATACCATTTATTATTAGACAAGTAATCAATACTGAACAGCATCTTACAATGTGTACATTGCCAATCTACTTCGTTCTGATGTACTTCATTAAAATGTGACTCCAATACGTGTTCTATATGTGGTAAGCTGATAGGGAGCTTCACTTTACAAAACATACATTCAAATTTTAACCATTCCGTGATGGGGGGAAGGGTATCACTAATACCAATTTTTCCAATATGGATGTTGTATATTGGTGCGACCGTTTCCTCCAGCTGCAAATCATACCTCGGATCATCACTCTGTTTATTTTCTTCATACAAATATCTGACATATTTGTGCTTATTAGCATACTTTCTGTAGGTTGCAGGTACTTTGTAATAAGTATCCTTATCAAACATATCCTTAAGTTCAGATATCAAAAGCTCAAAAAGTGAATGTACTGTTGAGTATAATTCATAACTTTGCGTCACATAGCCCTCTAAAATATCCCTGAACTGTTTTATGATCAAATCTCTTTTATATCTTTTGGCTCGTTTACTCATCTGGTCCCGTTGTAGTGTTTGTAGAGTTGTTGGTAGAGTTATGTCAGTGAACCTTTCATTCCGTACTTTATTTACTAGAACATGTTTCAGTTTGTACATAACTTCTCTTTCAAACCGAAAGTGTGGCAGACTGATATTTAGTTTTACACACCATCCATTGAGAATTTGTTTGAACAAAAGTTTTTTGAGAGATATTTGAGACGGAGCAACGTGTGACATGTTAAATACAGTGTTATTAAGATCTAACCGAGGACGTCTAAAGACTAAGTGGTTGAGTTGATTCTTAGTGCATTGTATCTCCATTACAACATCGCTTGAATCAATATTCCTGTCCATTTTAATATTCTCTGGCATTTTAATGGTCTTAACCGCTTCTTTAGCCATTGGCTTGGCAGCTTCGAGCATGACACCTAAGTACTCTTTTAGGTTTTTGTATTTGTGGTTCAAGACTTTTGTTACAGCTTCAAAATCTTTTGTGTTGGTGAGTTTCTTTGACATGCGTGTCAATTCTTCCCATTGCGGCCAGGCTTTTAAGTATTTCTTGACAATATTGATGTAGATGTTCACTTCAAGTTCGTGACTAGATTTGACACAGATGTTAAATTCACTCTGTAGGATATCTATGATTTGTGCATTGGTCATCTCTATGTTTTTATACTTGATAAGTCGATGCAGGACACGCATTATTGGTTGATCTGTAATGGTAAATAAGTATTATCAAAACATGAATTTTATAGGTAGCATCATTGGCATAATGATAATGATGAAGATGGCATAATATAATTTTTGTTTCACCTGCGTAAGTCTCGAACACCTAAATTAGGATAAAAAGTATCCTGTGTTAATGATGTTAATCTATATAAATAAAAAGAGAAGTCCTGACTGACTGGCTGATTGACTGACTCATCAACGCCCAGCCCAAACCCTTGGACCTAGAAAGCTGGAATTTTGCACAGAGGTTCCCTTTATAATGTAGACAAGGAATAAGGAAGGAATTCCCGGTAGTACGTTCACATGGGATATTTCCGACACCCACGCGGGAAGTGCTAGTATTTAATACTATAGTAGAAGTTGATAGCAGCTCAGACAGATAAATAGCAGTTTTCGCCATTTCTAGCTAGAAGTTTTTGTTGTAACTAGGATTGCAAACAATAAATAAAAGTGAATGAGTGAATTTGTTAGTTTTCTAAATTAAATTTTACGCTTTTGCTTTGATTTTAGAAATACTATTATAATCATGTTTTTATAATCTTAAATCATTCCATTACACTTCACTGTGGATCACACAAAATCGGGCCGCCACGGTGCTTACCGCTGGTGCGCACGGTGCAAACTACAAAGCTTTCTCCGGCGGGCCTATTTCGACCGCCACAGCACCAGATGAAAGTTTATGATTTTTGCCACAGCTATGGTGTTAATCTATAGATTTATACACTTGACACTTATATGACTCTCAGTTACTATTTTAACCTAGTTTGTTTCGTATAACAAGCCTGAAGATCATTTTAATATTGTACTAACTTTTTCCTCCACAGGGATCGCCCTCATACTGGTTAGCAATGTACTCCACAGCTTCGACATCATTTGATGTATCGTCCTCCATAATTAGTCCTATAAACAAATGAGTAAAGCGGCTTTCAGACTATTATACGCTATAATATAATAGCATAATAGTATATAGCTCATAGCACAACAATATCGAGCACCATACATTGTTATGTACACGTACACATTGTACTGTACTATAGATTATTGACAATGTATGGTGCGCGATATTGTTGTGCTATGAGCTATACTATTATATTATAGCGTAGTCTGAAAGCCGCTTAAAGCAAAAAGAAGTGTCATTTTCCTGCAGCTAATTAAAAGCCCGAGCCTATTTAGTTGAAAACAAAACAAAATCGTGTGCTAACTTTTTCAAACAAAAACGTCAATAGGATTAAAAAAACAATAACAAATGAGTTGTCAATCAATGTCACTTTTTCTCTGCTCTGCAAAGCGTATCTGCTCTGGCACAGTGTCTTTTTAGAATAATAATTATTAATCAATAGAATAACGATACGATTTCATTTATCCTATTTCAGGTCCTGCAGCGATGTCTGCTGTCCTCAAAAATATATTCTACCAATAACATTACCAAATCATTCGAATGATACCAAAGACGACGACCAAGACGCCATTGACGCCGGTGATAGTGACGACTATGAATATTAAATCCACTTTATAGATCTATCTACAAATAAAAATAATTTTATGGTAAAGTCAACAGTCAGTCAAACAAAAGTCTACACTTTTTACAAATGTATTATCATCAATTTACAGGTAAAAACTTGGGGGGTGTCGCGGGCCGTGGGACCACAGTGTTCGGAATCATTATATTACGAGCTACTATGCGAACCAAATAAGAATAGGATTGCGCTTGCTGCCGACTTCACACGTTATCTGTCAAATTAGTACGCTTTGGTAATGAACTTCGCGAGTATTGCGGAACAAAATGGCGCCTTGAAATTACAAACGGCTACACATCAAGCTATAAGAGCGAGCGCGCACTGCGGTGCGTTTCCGTTAGTTCTGCCGCACGGGGCGGGGCCTACAGTAACAAATCGCATGACCGCGGTGCGCGCACTTCAAAGACATTACATACTTCACAGATTTTGCGTTAGAAAAACGCACCGCAATGCGCGCTCGCCCTAAATTTCCACTTACCTCACACTGTTTACACTGACCTCTCATTGTAAGGAAATCCTATACAATGCGAGATCAGCTTATACTGGAAATTATAGCTTGGTCTGTAGCCGTGCGTACTGTTCTCATTTGGCTCGCATACTTATAAATTCTGTAAAACCATATTAGTTACGGCTGCGAATCATATTTTAATCAACGTACAACCTGACACTGACTGACCTGCAAACTGTATTGCAAAAAATGTAACATTTGAATTTTGCGGGCTACCTTAGCGCATCCCCCTTATGCATTTTTTTCTAAATGTTGGTATGTAGGTACTTAAGTTCGTGGATTTATAGAAAAACATATAAGTATTACTAAGTCTAATAAAAAAGGTATTACTTTTGTAGCGTTTACTTTAGATTTTTAAGCAGGCGGCCCTGAAAAGTGTCGATAATTCGATGTCTACTCGCTGTTTGCCTCTTCATCCCATGTGTGTGCGTCAATATTACTATACTCTTTGGTGTGCGTCATTTCAGGTGCTTTCAGTAACTGTACCTAGTATTTCTCGTTTGACATCTGGGTGAACGAAAAAAATATATCACTCCAAAGTCGCGCGTAGTCGAATTGTGATTTGATTCGTTCGAAAGCTAGATAAATACTTACTATTCCATCGGTTTAGGTAATTAAATGTGGGCGTCCAGTTCCCGTCATTTAGTTTCCGAGATTTAAGAAAGTTTGTAAAGTTGGGTGCAAAAAATTGCATTTCGCGATTTTAATTGGTTATTAATAAATGCTCAATTATCTACAATGTCATATAGTAAATGACTTACAACGATTTTTCAGAATTTCCACTTCAAATGTCTTTCAACTTGGTCACCCATCCACTGACCAACCCTGGCAAGCGTAGGTTAACCTGACGGATCGACCCGTGTGGCTGTTATTACTTAGCCACGAGCACCTCCTCTTCAATTTAGCAGCGTTATACAACGAATTATAAAGTTGCTAAATTGAAGAGTACAACTGTGTCATAGCATGACAATTGAAGAGACATGTATTACGTTTAGTCGGTTAACCAGACACGTTTTTTTTTTGGTTTACCTTTATTTAATTACCCACACCCATGGACATGGGCGTACCCAGGGGGGGGCAGGGAGGGGCAGCTGCCCCCCCCTGGATCTTGTATGCCTAAGTACTGTTGTCGAAAAAAGTTATGTTAGAGCCACGTCACGTTGTCGTGTACTTACTTTACAATTAAGTAAACTAAAAAAAGCATTAATTTTAGAAAAAAACTGCGCTGCGCGGCCATAAACCTGTCTTTCTTGGTCTACGAATTAAGCGACTGCATGATAAGGGCACTCCCTATGGTGTACGTCGCTCGGCTTAGGCCGTCGCTGGGTGGATTACAGCAAGGAGCGATAGGCTGGATCATATCTGGATAATTACTGCTACAGGCTCAGCTACACCACCAGTTGGCAGTCTTTCACCGATCAAGGCTGGGGGGGGAATTACGTGGGGGTCGTCGTCGCAAGGGACCTGGGCGGCGAAGTCGGAATGTAGATTTGTGTTTGTAATCTGTGCTGGTGCTGGTGTAATCTGTACTTTTCTCCTGGAAGAGGGTTAAGGGGTCATCGGGGTCGGTGAGAACATGCCTTGACTTTACTGATTTTTGAGGGGATTTAACTAGACGATTCGATAACCAGAGGGATTGCGATGTTTCGCGGGGGTATCGAAGAAACGCTTGGAATTGCGTTTCAAGAATTGATGGATAGTTGGGATTTTAAGGTCTAGGTGGAGGATTTCATTCCGAACGAACCAAAAGGGTATCCCGTAGCTGTTCGGAGGAAACGATTTTGTAAGGTCTGCATCCTATGGATGCTTTGGGACTTTGCGTGTGCAAATACTGAACCCGCATAAGTCATGATTGTGAGAATACATGCTGTATAGATGCGCAACTTGCACTTAAATTACAATTTGCTATACGTTTGTAGCCACCACACTACAACATCACATCACGTCTTGACTTCCGTTAAAGAAATACCCAGTGAACAATTATCGTTCACTGGAGATTGCAGCTCTGAGAAGAACTATTTATCACATCACGTTTTGACACCCGCTAAAGAAACACCAGTTCTGAAAAGAACTATTTACACGTTTTTGACGTCCGTCCACTAAAGAAACAGGAACCTGCGAAACCACACTCCGGATCCCATTCACCAAGATCCGACCAGCAGCACCGATTAACACTACGATCTTCTGTCGCCCGCTCTCGCCGCTCGCGAGCACAAACAACACATCTGCACTGGACCCGGTCGCCTCGACGAATGACACGTGGCGCGCGTCACCTATATTTATAACCTTAAGCGCGCGCGCGTCACAAGCGACACTAGCGCCACCTCACGGCGACAACGGACAACAGTGTGCTGCGCTCTGATTGGCTAATATTTTGTAAATATTAATTCTCTAGTTTTTATTGGTTAGCTCATAATTGTAAAATAGGATATAAGCGGGAACATTTGGAAAATAAAATATCATTCTGAATCAATCTTCAACTTGGAGACAAGCGTTTTACCTCACCAGCCAACCATCTCCAAAGTGGTGACCCCGAACCAGACACACCTGAAGAAAATATTCAACCGCTGAAGAACCATCGATTCTCAACTTCAAGATGCCGAATTCCTCATCCGAAGATCAGTCAAGCTCATCCACATCACACACCGTCACGAAGGCTGAAGCTGCTGGTATCTCTCTCACCATGCGCATCCCACCGTTCTGGCGCGACCGACCACGACTCTGGTTTATTAGCTTCGAGGCCGCAACCAACGACCTGAAGAAAGGACAAGCACAGCTCGCCCAGATGGTCATAGCACAGCTGGAGCGTCAAGACATCGAGCAGATCATGGACCTACTGTACAACCCACCAGAGACGGACCAGTACAAAACCATCAAAGAAAGGCTAATATCTGCTTACGAGGAATCTGACAGCCGCCAGTTTCAAAAACTACTGTCAGAAATGGAACTCGGAGACCAAAAGCCGACCCAACTACTCCGCCGCATGCGAAACCTCGCCAGAGACAAAGTTCCCGACTCCACTCTACGTCTCATGTGGACCAACCACCTTCCATCACACGTCCGATCAGTCCTCGCCGTCAGCGAATCATTCAGCACCAAAACAGCACTCGAAGAACTCGCGCTGCTCGCCGACAAAATGATGGAGCAGACTGCATCTACTGAAGTCGCAGCCGTGCAGTCACCCGCACCACCTACACCATCCGCACCGCAAGCAGATACGCAATATCTTATCAACGAGATAAGAAAACTATCACTTGAAATAGCTGAACTTAAAGCAAGACCATACAACAACAACCATCGCCGCAGCCGCTACCCATCTCAGCACCGTCGTAACACATCAAAATCACGCAGTCGAGAAGCATCGCCATCACCGTTCTGCTATTATCACCGACGTTTCAAGGAGCAAGCTAGACGCTGTACAGCGCCTTGTTCATTCAAGAATACGGAAAACTAGACAGAACGTTGGCAGAGGCGGACACCGGCGTTCAAGAAAAATCACACCGCCTGTACATCACCGACAAAAACTCGAACCTATCTTTCTTAGTCGACACTGGAGCCAACATATCCGTACTACCGAGAAGAAAGGGACAAGTCGCAACGCCGTTACCATTCCAACTCTACGCAGCGAACAACACTACTATAGCTACATATGGCGAGAAAACATTATCTCTCGATTTCAAACTACGACGCCCATACAAATGGAAATTCATCGTAGCTGACGTTTCGAAGCCAATACTCGGTGCCGACTTCCTCAAACATCATCAACTCATCGTCGATTTGAAAAACCGAAAACTAATCGACGGTGTCACGAGTTTAAAGGTCAACGCCCCCGTACGAGTATCGAACGTGCCTACCGTACGCAGTATCGACATGTCGCAATCATACCACGACATCTTAGCTCAATATCCCGGCATAACAAGACTTACATCAATGCAATTGAACTCCGACATCAACGTGCAACATTTCATTGAAACACGAGGACCACCGATATACAGCCGCGCCCGACCAATTCCACCGCATCGCTTCGAAATAGTGAAGAAAGAATTTGAAAATATGATCGAGCAAGGACTCTGCCGACCAAGCAAAAGTCCATGGGCATCTCCACTACACATCGTGCCCAAGAAAAATGGTGATATTAGAGTTTGTGGTGATTATCGCCGACTCAACTCCATCACCATACCAGATCGCTATCCCGTTCCACGCATCAAAGATTTTACTCATCAACTATCAGGAAAAACTATCTTCTCTACAATAGACCTCAACCGTGCATACCAACAGCTGAGCGTAAGAGAAGAAGACATAGAGAAGACAGCCATCATCACTCCAATGGGATTATTCGAATTTCCACGTATGTGCCCAGGTTTGAAAAACGCGGGACAAACGTTTCAACGATACATCCATGAAGTACTACGAGGATTAGATTTCGTCTTCCCATTTATCGACGATCTCTTGCTGGCATCAGAAGACGAAGCTCAACACCGAGAGCACCTTAACACCGTACTAAAGAGATTAGAAGAAAACGGTATCACTATCAACCCCGCCAAATGCAACCTAGGCAAACCAGAAGTCCAGTTCCTCGGATACACTGTATCAACAGCAGGTATCAAACCTCCGCAACACAAAATTCAAGCTATCACCGAATATCCCAAGCCGACTACAATCGAAGAATTAAGAAGATTTCTCGGTATGATCAACTTCTATCGCGATCATATACCTAACGCCGCATCTCTACAAGCACCACTAAACTCATACCTACATAATGTAAAGAAGAGGGATAAAACTCAAATCACGTGGACCGACGAAGCAACTCAAGCGTTCGAGCAATGTAAAGCTAGCATCATAAACGCAGCTCTACTCGCTCACCCATCGCACCATGCAACACTCGCCTTATTTTGCGACGCGTCCGACAACTCAGCTGGCGCCGTACTACAACAATACATCAATGAAACATGGCAACCGCTTGGATATTATTCGAAGAAATTCACCGACGCGCAAAAGAAGTACTCTACTTTCGATCGTGAGCTACTCGCAATCTACATGGCAGTCAAACACTTCCGAAAAACATTCGAAGGCCGTCATCTCATCATATTCACCGATCACAAGCCGCTAACATTCATAATGTCGAAGACTCATTCAAACTCAGAAACTCAGAGACGAACGAGACAACTTCTATTTATCAGCGAATTTACCACAGACATACGTCACGTGAGCGGTAAAGAAAACATCGTCGCCGACACACTCAGCCGCATAGAAACTATTTCATGCCCATCTACAATAAACTACAACGACATAGCCAGCGCGCAAGAAAAGGACAGCAATATTCAACAATTATCATCACAAAACAACATAATTCTCAAGAAAATAACGATACCTAACACTGACGTCGAATTATTCTGCGAAACGTCTACGCCTTATGTACGCCCGTACATACCCGAGATATATAGAAAAGAAGTTTTTGACAGCGTGCACAACATTAGTCATCCTGGTACACGCACTACTCGAAAACTTACAACTCAAAAATACTTCTGGCCATCAATGAACGCAGACATCAGCCGGTGGACTCGAACCTGTATACATTGTCAGAAAAGCAAGATACAACGACACACATTCTCGAACATCTCATCTTTCCCGCCGAGCGAGCGTTTTCAACATCTACACGTCGATATTGTCGGACCGCTACCTACAACTACTCAAGGTCATCGATACTTAGTAACAATGATCGACCGACTAACGAGATGGCCCGAAGCAATACCTACCGACGAAATATCAGCTGTTCGAATAGCCGATATCGTCTATCAACATTGGATATCAAGATTCGGATGTCCGACTACACTAACAAGCGACCAAGGTCGCCAGTTCGAGAGTCAGCTGTTTCAAAACCTAATGAAGCAAATGGGTATCAAGAAAAATCGCACTACGCCCTATCATCCGCAAAGCAACGGTATCGTCGAGCGGTGGCATCGCTCTCTCAAAACTGCATTGCGCGCGAAACTCTCCGACGCAAGTACATGGATCGACGAGTTACCTACCGTGCTACTTGGACTACGAGCCGCCCTACGTACAGATACCGGCGTGAGCGCCGCCGAACTTACCTATGGTTACAACTTACGTTTACCTGGCGAATTCTTCACTTCAAGTACCTGCACACCTACGATGGATTATACCTACGTTGAAAAGTTGCGTGATATTATTCAAGCAAACAAGCCGCGAGCCGTCACCGAGCATCACAGCAATAATAAAAGCGTGTTCGTGCATCAAGATTTACTCAAGTGCAGTCACGTATTTATCAGAACAGATGCAGTAAAAAAACCACTTCAGACACCGTATGAAGGCCCCTACAGAATCGTAAACCGTACAGATAAAGTTTACACCATACAGTTACCAGATCGGCAAGTCAACATTTCTATCGATCGATTGAAGCCTGCATACGTTGTCACAGAAGATACCAATACCTCACCATCAACCAAGATTACCACATCAAGAAACCATACCGTTACCATTACCAAGAAAACTCAGAGCAATACCACTCCCGTTACCAAGAAACCAACACAAGTACCTCCCGCCAACATGACGTCACAACCCGCCATGAACAAATCAACACGTACGGGTCGTGCCATCAAGCTGCCGGTACGCTTCGCTTGAGGGGGAGTACTGTAGCCACCACACTACAACATCACATCACGTCTTGACTTCCGTTAAAGAAATACCCAGTGAACAATTATCGTTCACTGGAGATTGCAGCTCTGAGAAGAACTATTTATCACATCACGTTTTGACACCCGCTAAAGAAACACCAGTTCTGAAAAGAACTATTTACACGTTTTTGACGTCCGTCCACTAAAGAAACAGGAACCTGCGAAACCACACTCCGGATCCCATTCACCAAGATCCGACCAGCAGCACCGATTAACACTACGATCTTCTGTCGCCCGCTCTCGCCGCTCGCGAGCACAAACAACACATCTGCACTGGACCCGGTCGCCTCGACGAATGACACGTGGCGCGCGTCACCTATATTTATAACCTTAAGCGCGCGCGCGTCACAAGCGACACTAGCGCCACCTCACGGCGCCAACGGACAACAGTGTGCTGCGCTCTGATTGGCTAATATTTTGTAAATATTAATTCTCTAGTTTTTATTGGTTAGCTCATAATTGTAAAATAGGATATAAGCGGGAACATTTGGAAAATAAAATATCATTCTGAATCAATCTTCAACTTGGAGACAAGCGTTTTACCTCACCAGCCAACCATCTCCAAACGTTCATTCAGAACGAGACTGTTTTCTGTGCTTAGAGGTGCTCATCGAGGGTCACACCCGGATATTGGGCTTGCTTCTCCCAAGGGATCGGCTTGGCAAACATGGTGATCGGTCGGTGCGGGGAGATCGATTGAGACGCGGTTTCAAAAAGAGAACCGCTTGACTTTTGTCGGGATTGACGATTCTCCACTTTCGAAACCACGCGCCGAGTTTATCGACTGCAGTTTGGAGAGTTCGAGATATCGGCTCTTGGCGTTGGCCGGAATAGTAAATGATACTATAATGATAATATAATCGTATCGTCTGCGAACAGAGCCAACTGTGCCTTTTTACTTTTCGGGATATCGCTGGTACCTAAATAACGTAGAACTGAGTGGAAAAAACACAGAGCCCTAAGGGAAACCTGCGTGAACGGGGTGGGAGAGGATAGCGCTCATTCGGTACAATAGCGAAAAGTGCGGAAAGACAGAAGTTTCGTAAGATGAGCACGAGACGGTCTGGCACACTGAGTTTGTAAAGCTTATTATAATAAACCGTTGTGCCAGACTTTGTCAAACGCTTTAGCTATATCGAAGAAAACAGCACCCGTCATCGAACCAAGTTGGAAACCAACGCTTATGTGTTCGTTAATGTAGTGAACCTGTTGTACACAAGATTGTTGGGTTCGAAAACCAAACTGTTCGTTAGGAATTAGGCCCTTTATCTCGGCATAATCTTTAAGGCGCTTATAAACAAGTCTCTCATAGATTTTGCCGAGGTCATTGAGCAGACCGATGAGGCGAAAAAAAAACATGTGGGGGGACACGGCTTAAGAAATTTCTGATTTGCCCCCCCCCTGGGCCAAAAGCTGGGTACGCCCATGCCCATGGAGTTAACCCCCGTTTCCACAAGCGTAATAAAATCGCGGCGGGTTTTTATCGCGCACTGGATTTTCGTCGCGCTGGGATGCACTCTGTTTTGGTTAGGTTGGATTCTCAACGCTCGGCTCATCAACGAGAGTTGAAAGTCCAGTGCGCGATAAAATCCCGCCGCGATTTTATTACGCTCGTGCGAACGCCGACTTATAGTTTCACAAAAAAATCTGAATGGCTGGGAAAAAGTTGGACTCGCTAAGGTAGCCCGCGAAATTCAAATTTTCTTACGTTTTTTGCAATTTACAGGTCAGTGTCAGGTTGTATGTTGATTAAAATATGATTCGCGGCCGTAACTAACACGGTTTTACAGAATCATAATCATTAGAATCAGCAATACAACTCCATAAGTTAGAATTGACCTCAAACCTCATGGTTTCATGAAATCGCTAGATTTGAGATCAATTATATTATAACTTATGGAGTTGTATTGCTGATTCTAATGATTATAATTTTGTATTGCGACAGTTTGACTTGTGTGTTTGTCGGATTTACATTTAAACGTCGCTATAACACCCTCGAAAACCATGAATAGGACATCCATGATAAAAATTAAATAATGGTGTAGTATAATAAAAATAAATATGTAAGTACTAACAAAATTATAATCAAAATACAAAAATTTATTTGCTTTATTTCATGTGCAAAACAAGGTAGGTGAACACTACTAACTACCTATATTCAATTCACAATAACATGAGACATTGAAACAAACCTTTTTTACAGTCTGTTCAACCAATTTTGTCTTCTATTCCGTAGGCTTAGTGGCATTAAAGGCAAAAAAGTGGTTACAATACCAACTGTTTACTGCACCTACCATTTGTCATGCCTTCAACGCAATAGAAGTCAAAATCGGTTGTACGGACTTTTATGGTTTGTAAACATACCATAAAAGTCCGTTCCACCGATTTTGCCTTTTATCTCACGGCTCCCTGAATACGGTTTACTTCCTTCTAAACACGAAAGTGCCAATTTTGAAAAACTCAATGTTGCCCGCGCAAATAACAATGTGTTACGCGGCCGCTTCAACGTGGCAAACTACAAGCGGCGAGCGAAGCCCGAAGCGTCTTCACTCCTCCCGCCTCCGCAAGTCGCCACCGCTACCCGCAGTCGCACCAGCGTGGTTTCCGACTTAGTAACTCTTATCCATTTCAACATTCATGACACCATTTATTATTTGACAAGTAATCAATACTGAACAGCATCTTACAATGTGTACATTGCCAATCTACTTCATTCTGATGTACTTCATTAAAATGTGACTCCAATACGTGTTCTATATGTGGTAAGCTGATAGGGAGCTTCACTTTACAAAACATACATTCAAATTTCAACCATTCTGTGATCGGAGGAAGGGCATCAATATTACCAATTTTTCCAATACTGATGTTGTATATTGGTGCTACCGTTTCCTCCAGCTGCAAATCAAACTTCAGATCACTTTTCAGTTCATTTTCTGCATACAAATATCTGACATATTTGTGCTTATTAGCATACTTTCTGTAGCTTGCAGGTACTTTGTAAAAAGTATACTCATCAAACATATCCGTAAGTTCTGATATCAAAATGTCAAAAAGTGAACGCACTGTAGAGAATAGTTCATAACTTTGGACCGAACAGGCATCTAAAATATCATTGAACTGTTGGATGATCATGCGTCTTTTATATCTTTTGGTTGTTTCAATCATCTTGTCCCGATGGAGTGTTTGTAGAGTTGTCGGTAGAGTTATGTCAGTGAAACTTTCATTGCGTACTTTATTTACTAGAACATGTTTCAGTTTGTACATAACCTGTCTATTATACCAAAAGTGTGGCAGACTGATACTTAGTTTCACACACCATCCATTGAGAATTTGTTTAAATGACAGGCTTTTAAGAGATGTGCGAGACGGAGCGTATGCATTGGACATGTTAAATACAGTGTTATTACCATTTAACCGAGGGTGTCTAAAGAATAAATGGTTGAGTTGTTCCTTAGTGCATTGTATCTCCATTACAACATCGCTTGAGTCAATATTGTCATCCTTTTTAATATTCTCTGGCACTTTAATGGTCTTAACCGCTTCTTTAGCCATTGGCTTGGCAGCTTCGAGCATGACACCTAAATACTCTTTTAGGTTTTTGTACTTGTGGTTCAAGACTTTTGTTACAGCTTCAAAATCCTTTAAGTTGGTGAGTTTCGTTGATATGCGTTCCAATTCTTCCCATTGCGGCCAGTCTTTTAAGTATTTCTTGATGATTTTAATGTAGATGTCCACTTCAAGCTCATGGCTAGATTTGACGCAGATGTTAAATTCGCTCTGTAGGATATCTATTATCTGTGCATTGGTCATTACTGTGTTTTGTTTATTTCTGATAAGTCGACGCAGTAGTAGCATTATTGGTCGCTCTAAAATGGAAAAAAAAAGTTAATAAGTATTATGAAAACATGAATAAGTTGGAAGATGACATATTATGTTTGTTGCTGGAAGTAATAGCAGTTCAGACAGTTCTCCAGCAGTTTGCGCCATTTCTAGCTAGAAATGTTTGTTGTGAGTGAATTGCAAACAATAAAAATTAATATGGAAAGTCGAGTTTTCAACACTTTTAACCTTATTCAACAGTATGATCAAGATATGTATACATTTGTCACTGTAATATGACTCTCAGTTACTATTAGGTACCCAGTTTGGTAATCATGAACTTAACAAGTAAATATATAATACAAAATACACATGAAGATAGTGTCAATACTAACTTTCTCCTCCATCGGGGTCGTCCTCGTCCTGGCTATCAATATACTCCACAACTTCGACATCATTTGATGTATCGTCCTCCATAATTAGTCCTGTAAACAAATTAATGCAAATGCTTATTATTTAGTTGAAAACAAAACACAATCGTGTGCTAACTTTTTCAAACAGAAACGTCAAAAAATGAAATGTCAATTTTATTTTTCAATGTTAAACCATAAAGTATGGATATGTTTTTAGAGGTCAGGTATGTCGGTGCTGTCAGTGTTCTATTCTACAGGGTGAAATTGAATAGATGCGACAAAATTTGAGGGGGTGTTCTACGCATCAATATGAACAACTTTTACTATGGGACCAAACCTGAAATCGCGAAAAAAAAATCAGCTGTTCAGTATATTTTGACGAATTATGCGAACATTAAAGCACGATTCACGACAAACGAGTCTACCTTCTATGTCTGTGTAGTGTATATTCATCCAAGAGCATCTGACGAAATATATATGCATTGGTTTCAAAAAGTGGAATCTATCATTGATTCATTAAAAAGTGCAGTGTTTATTGTTGGTGATTTGAATTTAAACGCTAATCGTAAATCAAATAATGTTTTAAGTTACTATTGTTACTTTTTAAGTGTTTGTGGTCTGACTGAGAGGAATGAGGTGATGAATGCGCATTAGGTATGGGCGTTATTTCACGTCACTAGTTACAATAACTGGCTACGGGGCATGTAACCGAATAACTAGTTTCGAGTGAAACGATAAACATGTGATTTTTGTAACATTACAATGCAGTGACCGAATGAATGAGCCGAAATCCCGAGCGGTGACACGAATTAATCCGAACTAGTTATGGGCGTGTAACCGAATAGCTAGTTTCGAGTGCAACTATAAACACGTGACTTTGTAAGTAGTTACTTTACAATGCAGTGACCGAGGAAGGAAAGATATCATTGATGGTTTATTTACCTACGTTTGGTTCAAATTAGTTCGCTCATGGTCGAGAATTATTAATTGCCTCATGCATGTTTTTGCAACACTTTGTTAAAACTCGTTAATTTTGTTATTTATGTAATTACATAGCCACAAAAACTAAACTTGTGATATGTAACGTAAGTAATTACATTAGGTAGGTACTAGGTACAATGTTTTCGTTTCGTAAATAACTGTAATACTTCGATAGAATAACCATGTTGAATCACTGAACAGAATTTGAAAAATAACTAGTTACTAAAATCACGAGTTTTCAAAACTGGTGACGCCTTCGAAGTCACTAGTTACGTTACGTTTCGCGAAAATCACGTAACGACCCACACCTAATGCGCATGGAAGTAAGTTGGATGTAGTGTTGGTGTCAGATTGCATTAGCTGTGCTGAAGTGGCAGAGATTGATGGTGGAGGTCTTGTACCATTTAATGTTTGTTTTACACCAAACAACACGATGCGCCCATTAAGAGCGTTGTTGCATTTTTCATACGTAAATCGAGAACTTGGGAGATTTTGAAGTGATTTTGGTCACATAATTTATTTTTTTAGCTTCTTTTGACTTCAATCATCGTAATTATCATATATTTTTATTTAAAGTCTATTAAAAAAAACTTGTTCAAATTGAATTATTGACTACGAAAACAGTCGATTTCGAAGGCGCGATTTCCAGATGACGCGCGAAGGCTCAACTTTGAACTAATCTTACACCAATTATTACTACTAATTAAGAAGGTAAAGTGGTATTCATTCGTAGAGGCATATCCTGAAATTTAAAATGCATTGAGAAAAGTTTGATTTTTAATTCATTAACTTGTATTTTAATCACGTCTAAGATAATTAAAAATCGAGAAATCGACTACAAAAAAACACGTCATTTCTCAGAATCTAAAAGTCATTTGGCAACACAAATCATTTTATACGTAAGAAGAAAGATTGTACTATATATGTGTAAAAAATAAAACATATCTGTCTTCAATCATTTACGAAAATAATTTTTTAAAGTGAGTATAAAATCGGGTGCATCGAACGGCCTAACCTAAGTCAGTCGCGCTCTGGCGCTCTTCGACGCAGGACCTATGTCGGTTGACCTCCCGCCGCCGCGCATGCGCCTCGCGTGATATATAGTCAATTGTAGTGCGACTAAATATTTTTAATCCTTTCATTTAAGTAATATTTTAAGAAGCTAATGTGGTAGGCACACTTACTTTAGGAGAATTATGTTACAATTCTTGAATTATGTTGTATTACTTGTAATATTGATATTGTAATTACAATATCAATAATACAATATAATTTGGTCAAAATGTAAATCCAAGATGGTGGCTGCGAAAATTTTTAAATTTTTCGTCATGGGGATCGTTCCCATTGTTCTCGAGGATGCTAAAGCCGATAGTGACGTTAAAATGTAAATCCAAGATGGCGGCTGCGAACATTTTCAAATTTTTCATCATGGGTATCGTTTTCATGGTTTCTGTGGGTGCTAACGTCGATAGTGTAGTCAAAATGTAAATCCAAGATGGCTACAAGAATTTTGGAGGATGAATATGGAGAAAAAATTAATATCAGATTTTTATTTGAAATCTCTACTGCCACAATCTCTATTGTGGATCCGTGACAAAGGAGACGGAAACCATGTCATATAAACTTGGGCCTGGGCCTGGGTTGTAAAAAGATGAAATTGGTGTCAATTTATAGCTACTATATTATCAAACCATCACTGAACATTTTGCGGATTTTCGCGGTCTGAGTTCCGAGTTAAAAGAGATGTAATAAAAGTGAGGTTACATAACGATCTACATATAGGTACTTAACAGCTGATTTTTGAAGTTCTTCAGCTCGACGACCTCGTAAACTACAGCCTCTAGTCACTTTGCCACAATTTACACAACGATCCATGGTGCCAATATGAAATCAGTAGGCTGGTCGTAATATACAAAATAACAAGTTCAAGTCCAACGTTTATGCGGGGTTCTCCGTACCGTGTCCGGTGTGGTAGCAAGGTTCGTACAAGAAGCAAGATCAGAAGTCCGCAGAAAGAAAACATTGGTCGAGGAAAACATCAATAAAACTGTGGGAAATATACTCAAATCGCGACCGCACTAAACGATACGAAACGAGTGAGGCATAGATAAAGGCACTATATAAAGGTGTGTCCAAATATAGAGCGGCATTTGAGCGCGGCTGCCACGCGCGGCTAGCCGCGCTCTGATCGGACAAGGGCCGCGCGCGGCGGTGTTGAGCGTAATATATCTTCTCGTCTCACATCAGTGATGACCTCTGGCACTGAAACGTGCTCGCTCACAACATAATGGGTCTCAATCATAATCAGCCTATAATATTCCCACTGCTGGGACACAGGGCTCCTCTCGGTGAGAGGGAGTGGGCCGTAATTCACCACGAGGACCCAGTGCGGGTTGGTAGATGTCACATGTCTTCGAATTTTTGGTTCTAGGCGGTTTCCTCACGATATTTTCCTTCACTGATTTGAGAGTAGTGGTGATGAAATTATTTACACAAAGTGCCTGCCTGAGTTCGAAACCATGACCTACTCGTATGTCGGGATCGTTACCATTGGGCCACCATTGCATTGCTCTCTTGGGCCGCATAGTGCAGTCAATCATCCCTTCTAGGATGATTGACTTCACTATCGGCTTCATCCTCGAGAACTATGAAAACGACATCCATGACGAAAAATTTTAAAATTTTCGCAGCCGCCATCTTGGATTTTAATTTTGACTTCACTATTGGCTATAGTCGAAATCGAAAACTATGAAAACGATACCTATACAAATCCTTATCACTTACCACTGACGTGCGACGTGTGGTCGACTGTATAGTCATTAGGTCGACTGGGCACGTACAATACCTGCCTAGGCTAATAAACATTATAAAACCAACCCCACACGAACGCAGCAGTACTATTATTTATTCTGTGGCAGCGGGGTGACCTACCTATTTGAAATTTGAAAACAGTAAACCAAACATTTGCGCATGAGGCGGCTTTATGTATTTATGTATTATTGTTGGTTCAAATTCAACTGTTTTATGAACTTGATGCGGTTGCTAAACCTATAATGCCGCAAGAAAAATAAATAATTATAGCTAGCGCGTGGCGTCTTTATCTATATTGAAATTGGGCTTAAATTGAACTGTTTTACACAAAAAAACGATGATTTTGGACAAAAGATGGCTCCGCTGTTAACAAAATTTTATTCTGATTGTGTTCTCCCAGAAATTATAGATCCAAGGAAAAGTCGATCAATCCCCTTAGACAAATAAATAAAATAAATAATAAATAAACATCCTTGGACATTTCACACAACGCCATCTAGTCCCAAGCTAAGCAACCTAATGCTTGTGTTATGGTAACGAGATGGCTGATAAACTTCTTATATACATTTTTTTTTTTGTAAATACATACATATTATAGATAGAAAAACACCCAGACTCGGAAACAAATACTTGTAGGTCGTACAAATATTTGTTCCGTGCGGGAATCGAACCCACAACATGCTGCGCAGCAGTCAATTGCTCAGCCACTGCGCCAACCGTGTCGTCAAATACAAATACTTTTATAAAACTTCAACTTCAAAAAAAATTGGCAACACTCGCCTTGTAACGTCAGATAAAAAGCGAATTCTATTTTAATTTAATATACACTAATAATTACCAAAGTTTTATGAAAAATCGCCATAGAAATACTAAGAAATATTAAATTAAGCATAAATACTTATTATTCAACATGAAGGACCTCAAAAACCAACTTTCGTTTTACAAGAAGAAAATTTCACCGAGAAGTGACACCTGCCACTCAACTATTTATTAATAAATAATACGATACAATGCAATCATCACTCCTGTCCCCATCTCGAGACGAGTACCTCACTCCCATTGGAAGTGACGAGGATACGCCTTCGCCACGGCCGCCTCCGCTGCCACAGCCCGTGCAGTGTTGTAGGCGGCCGCAATTCAACATTACCCGCGTCGGTAGTGACGATGAGGACGTGCCTTCACCTCGGTTGCCTCCGCTGCCACAGCCCGTGCAGTGTTGTAGGCGGCCACAATTCAACATTACCACCGTTGGGAGCGACGATGAGGATGTGCCTTCGCCTCGGTTGCCTCCGCTGCCACAGCTTGTGCAGCGTAGTAGGCAACCAGAATCGTCTATTTTAAATATGAATGTTGACCCATGTGTGTTTTTGACGTGTGAGCAGTGTTCCGACGGTCGTCAGTTCAAAGGGCGCCGTGGCCTCAATATTCATATTGGAAAAACGCATAAGGACGTCCCTTTATCTTCCCATAATCCCAACCCTTCGACTTCTCAGTCCACCGACTTGCTTGTTTCTGCCACTTCTAATATACATTTCGACAAACACCTCGGTGACCTAAATTCAAAAGTGCCAATAGTGAAAAGAATCCCGAGGGGAGCTAGAGTGTCGCTAGCTAGGGCACTATCTGCTGCCATCAATAACTGCATACAAAATCAATCAAATAACACAGAATCTTGGCAAGAACTTTTAACATTTTCATACCGCCACTTCCACGCTCCATCAAACAGTAACAAATCTTTAACTTCTTTATTAAAATCAAATTGCACCACTAGTAATTTCCAAAATCATACATATGTCACTCATATCCCAAAAAAAACATATAACATAAATAAAATAGTCGAAAGCAAGGCAATGGATGGTGACCTTAGAAATGCAGCGAGAATTTTATTCTCTGACGATACTCTTGCTCCTAATAATGACGAGACTGAAGAACGCTTGTGTGATAAACACCCTTCTGCCATTCGAACCTCCTTGACTCTAAATCCCTGTACTCCATCTGATTCGACATTTCAAGTCAAAATTGAAGATACTTTGGACGCCATCATGTCGTTTCCCAATGGATCTGCGGGCGGCATCGACGGAATAACTCCTCAACATCTCAAAGATTTGGTCAGCGTGTCCGTCGGTGACGTCGGCAGGACATTGTTGTGCGACATAACTAAATTTTGTAACTTTTTATTTGTAGGGACTATTTCAGATTCATTCAAACCATTTTTGTTCGGGGCACGCCTCTGCGCTTTCAATAAAAAAGATGGAGGCATTCGCCCTATTGCTGTTGGCTGCACCTTCCGCAGACTAGCTTCAAAACTAGTCTGCAGGAACATTTCCCAAAATTTAAAATCACTATTTCAACCAACTCAATTGGGATTTGGTAGTCGAGGAGGTTGTGAGGCTGCAGTACATTCGGTTCGCACATTTCTATCTCACGACAGCGAAGCGGATGTACTGCTTAAGGTGGACGTAAAAAATGCCTTTAATTGCATTGACCGGTCAACCCTTCTGAACGAAGCATCCATCCATACTCCAGGCGCATATAATTATATTCGGCAATGTTATAGTTCCCATTCAAAATTATTCTACAACGACAAACAAATTTCATCAGAAGTAGGCGTTCAGCAGGGTGACCCTCTAGGACCAGCACTCTTTAGTTTAGGAATCCATCCCATTATATCTAATTTAAATTCTAAACTGAATGTCTGGTACCTGGACGACGGAACCCTGGGAGGTAAAGCTGACACGGTCAAAAATGATTTTATCAATATTATCAACAACTTTCGAAACTTAAATTTGGATCTAAATTTAGGAAAATGTGAACTATATATATCTGACAAATTCAACCCTTGTGATCGAAAAATTCTTATTCAAAATTTTCAAGAAATCTCACCGGAAATAAAAATTCTTCAAATGGATTCACTTTACCTTCTAGGGGCTCCGTTACTCGAGGAGAGTGTTAGACCTCTTTTGGAAGAAAAATCAAGAATACTTTCGGAACACGTAAATAGATTGGGCACATTAAATTCTCATATCGCATACACAATTTTAAAATATTGCCTTTTTGTACCAAAATTTACATATATTCTCAGAGCATGCCCAATCTGGAAACATACGGACATATTAGAAAACTTGGATGCCACCCTCAAAAAGGCTTTAGAAAAAATTCTAAATTTAAACCTCGAGGACAATTCCTGGACTCAAGCCACTTTACCTATTAGTTCTGGTGGCATCGGAATAAGAAAAATTTCTAGTGTAGCTCTTCCGGCTTTTCTTTCGTCGGTGCACAGTGTAACAAACTTGTGTTCTCAAATTTTGAATACGCCAACACTTGAATTGCACTGTGCATCTGACGCAATAGAGGCGTGGAAAACTCTCTGCCCCAATGAAAACTTCCCGAAGGAACCAACGCGGCAACGAGTCAAAAACTTTGGGATGTTCCATTGGTGCAGAGAGTCCACAAAAATTTGGTTCAAAATTCTTTCAGTGACCAACACCGCGCAAGACTTCTAGCTGTCTCTACATTTGAATCGGGACAGTGGCTACACGCCCTACCGTCTGTCAACCTCGGAACGCTGTTTGACAATGGCAGCTTCCGCATCGCCGTCGGTCTCCGACTGGGTGCTGCCATCGTCGAGCGTCATCGGTGTTCATGTGGCAGCGACGTCGACAAGAACGGACTCCATGGACTATACTGCCAACGCAGTGCTGGCAGATTTTCCCGCCACGGCTCCATTAACGACATCATAAAACGGACGCTTGCCACCATCAATGTTCCTTCTCTATTAGAACCTTTAGGGATGGTTCGTGATGATGGCAAGCGTCCGGACGGCCTGACGTTGATCCCCTGGGAGCGGGGAAGGGCTCTTGTTTGGGACGCTACATGTGTCGACACGTTAGCCCCTTCCCATCTCAGCGGATCGGTTTTAAGGGCCGGAGCCGCGGCGGAAGCCGCAGAAGAGGCCAAGCGACGCAAATATGTGACGCTTTCTAGCGACTACATATTTGTACCGCTTGGCTTCGAAACTTTTGGTCCTTGGGGTCCCAGTACAATAAAATTTTTCAAACAATTGTTTCCTCGTCTGGTCGACGCCGCTGGTGACAGGAGGGCTGGCTCATTTCTCGCACAGAGAATAGCTATTGCTATTCAACGCGGAAATGCAGCCAGTGTTCTTGGCACCATGCCTCATGGACACCCACTTTTGTTAGATTTTTAAGGTTTAGTTTTAGTTTTGTATTTAATTTAACAAACTTCAATTACTTATAAGTATACAAATACTTAAGCAAATAAGTAAAATGAGTTTAGTTTTTATAAGTACCTACATAATATTATTTTCTTCATCCATATTTGTATAAATTTAATTAAAATACACTAATAATGTTTTGTGGACAGTCTTTTTATTTTCTCCGTAAACCTCAGCTTTTACTTCAAAAAAATATAGGTACGCCATAGCTACAGATCAAGATCGTTTAGTCGTCGCAGCATCGCAACTGTGTGCCGTACATGAGGAAAAACGCACACACGCGCACTCGCTACGCGGCGTCGAGCGTCAGATGTTTAAAATCCGAGCGCGAAAATAGGCGACCACAGTCTTAAGTTCCGAAAAAAAAATTGATCCAAGTAACCTTGACACACAGAGGGACTGGAATTTCTCTAAATCAAACTTTGAACAGATGTACAAACTAATATCTGAACAAACATGGCAAGAGGTGATTTTTACTCGTGACGTTGACACTGCTGTGGAGTGTTTCTATAACATCTTGTACGGTATTTTTGATGAATCTGTACCCAAAAAACAGGCCTAAGAAGCCATGTAGGCGCTACCCAGTTTGGTTCACTGCAGAGTTAATTAACGACATCCAATGTAAGGCTGATCTGCACCGAAAGTGGAAAGCTTCTCAAAATCCTGATTTTTACAATCAATTCTCTTTTCTTAGAGCTAGTATTAAAAAAAGAATATCCTTTGCCTATGACGAATACATTATGCGCATTCAAATTCAACTTAGACGTGATCCCCGTGCCTTCTGGCAACATAAAAATAGCTTTAAAGTCAGAGGTGGTTTTGAACCCCGGATAAAGTATAATAGTCCAGTAGACAAAAGAATATGCCCTTCGATAATTCCAAAGTTTTTTATTTTCGCGGAGTGGATTACTTTCGTGAATTCATTGCTATGTACAAAAATGCTAACAGTTTAGAGTTATGCTATAGGTATTAAGTAGGTATTTCCTATTATTTCGTGTTATAACAATGATATAAAATTTAAATTAAAATACTACACTGTTTCTTAATTAGTACTATCTAAAGTATATATTACTGAAAATGCTAACAGATAGGTACTGTGGAACAATGGAAATCTGAAAATGTCCTTTAACTCATTCAATAAAAAATTTAAGTTTTTCAAATCATTTCCTATACACTTAAAGGGATTAGTTATACCTTACAACAAAAGTTCTAACAGCTAAGTAATATGCTTCACAAGTAATTGTATTTTTACTTTGCAATTAGCGAAATATTGAATTTAAGTTTATAAATTTGCGCCCACATATTCGTGATAATAAGCTCTGCTACCATACAAAAGTTTCAACTTGTACGTGCTATGCCTTTTTGTTTAATAAATAAAATACAATTTGGATATTGTGGCGCGCGGTGTAGGTACGACAATTCGTGCAGCGCGACGCGGTGACAGTCAGACCCACACTCACTGCAAACGTGCACGCGGCTACACATCAAGCTATGCATGTCCAGTTTACACTGACCTCTCATTGTAAGGTAATCTTATACAATGCGAGATCAGCTTATACTGGATATGTATAGCTTGATCTGTAGCCGTGCGTACCTACCTCTATTGAATGAGGCGCAAAATCATTTCATTACAGTCACATCTCACAAATGACTAATACGAGTACAGTCAGCGTCAAAAATATCGGAACGAACAGACTGTTCAAAATGATCTCAAAAACTAAGAAAATTAAACTACTCAATTGGGTAAAGCTCTTGTCAGAATTACAGTGTAATATTATCGTATACTGTCTTCATTCTGAAAACAGTCTGTTCGTCCCGATATTATTGACGCTGATCCAATCCAGTCAGTTATTTTTTCTGTTCCATTCCGTGACCGTGACTTCGCCCGCGCGTAATTATCAACAATTGTCAAAAATAGTCAAAATCCCGGATTCCGGGATTCACAAATTTAGAGTTCTGATTATAGGATCGAATGTATATTTATGTATTGATCGTCAAAATGTCGTGATTCCGGAATTGATAAATTAAGTATTTTTTTTACCATTACTGGGTAACTTGTTTATCACTAAATTTTCACAGGGGATCATCTACTATGAACAACTTTCACTATGGCATCAACACGTAAATCACGAAAAATAAATCAGCTGGTCGAGTAGGTATTGAGCTTTTGTATCAAACATCGTAATTGTTTTCGTGATTTCAGAGTTGGTCCCATAATGAAAGCTGCTGAAACTGTAAATCCAAGATGGCGGCTGCGAATATTTTCAAATGTTTCGTCATGGGTGTCGTTTTCATTGGTTTCGAGGGTGTTAAGGCCGATAGTGACACTAAAATGTAAATCCAAGATGGCGGCTGCGAATATTTTCTAATTTTTCGTCATGGGTGTCGTTTTTTTGGATTTCGATAGTGTTAAAGCCGATAGTGACAATAAAATGTAAAGCCAAGATGGTGGATGCGAATATATTCTAATTTTTAGTCAAAGGTGTCGTTTTCATGGTTTTGGGGGCTGTTAAAGCCAATAGTGATGTTAAAATGTAAATACATTATGCGGCTGCGAACATTTTTAAAATTTTCGTCACGGGTGTCGTTTTCATGATTTTCGAGGGTGTTAAAGCCGATAGTGACACTAAAATGTAAATGCAAGATAGCGCCTGCTTTAAAAATGTTGATGGTTTTTTAATTACTATCACACGTGTTTTCAGGTTGTAACGCGATACGCTGCACTGCCGCAGGGTTAGTCAAGTAGGCATCAGCCAAGCGTCACGCATTTTGACTCCTCTATCGGCCCGTTTAGCACACTCTAAAACCATGACGGAAAATTTTCGCAGCCGCCATCTTGGATTTACATTTTAACGTCATTATCGGCTTTAACACCCTCGAAAACCATTAAAATGACACCTATGATAAAAAGCTTGAAAATTTTTGCAGCCGCCATCTTGGATTTATATTTTAACGTCACTATCGGCTATAACACCCTCAAAGACCATGAAAACGACACCCATGACGAAAAGTTTGAAAATTTTGCAGCCACCGTCTTGGATTTACATTTTAACGTGGCGTTAAAATGTAAATCGCCTTTGAAACCCTCGAAAAGCATGAAAACGACACCCATGACGAAATATTTAATAATGTTCGCAGCCGCCATCTTGGATTTACATTTTAATGTTACTATCAGCTTTAACACCACCGAAAACCATGAAAACGACACTCATTGAGAAAAATTAGAAAATATTCGCATCCACCGTCTTGGATTTACATTTTAGCGTCACTATCGGCTTTAACAGTCTCGAAAACCAAGAAAACGACACCCATGACGAAAAATTAGAAAAGATAGAAAATATTCGCAGCCGCCATCTTGGATTTACATTTTATTGTTACTATCGGCCTTAACACCCTCGAAAGCCATAAAAACGACACCCATGATAAAACATTTGAAAATATTCGCAGCCGCCATCTTGGATTTACAGTTTCAGCAGCTTTCACTATGGGACCAACTCTGAAATCACGAAAAAAATTACGATGTTTGATACAAAAGTTCAATACCTACTCGACCAGCTGATTTATTTTTCGTGATTTACGTGTTGATGCCATAGTGAAAGTTTTTCATGAGTAGAAGATTCCCTGTGAAAATTTACTGATAAAAAGTTATCCTCTAATACTCGTAGTAAAAAAATACTTAATTTATCAATTCCGGCATCCCGACATTTTGACGATCAATACAAAAGTAGGTACATTCCATATTAGCCAAAGCCTAAACGTAAGTAAATATACATTCGATTCTATAATCAGAACTTAAAAATTGTCGCTCCGGAATCCCGGGATTTTGTCGATACATAAGTGCAATCCATATTAACTAACATCTGCACTTAAGTAAATTATACATTCGATTCTATGATCAGAAGTCAAAATTTGTGAATCCCGGAATTTTTTTGATACAGAAGTGCAATCCATATTAGCCAACACCTGAACGCAAGTACCTAACTAAACATTCGATTCCAAAATAAGAACTTAAAAAGTGTCGTTCCGGAATCCCGGCATTTTCTCGATGTATAAGTGCAATCCATACTAACTAACATCTGAACTTAAGTACTTAAAACATTCGATTCTATAATTAGAAGTCAAAATTTGCCGATACCAGAATCCTGGGATCTTTCAATCCTAAAGCCCACTCCATACTTAGCCAACACCTCAACTTTAGGTTAATACGCATCCGATTATCCGATCTCTAGTAATAATGTAATGTCCCAAAACCCGGGAGATTAATTATAAAAAAATAAAAAATAAAAATAAAAAAGCCTTTTATTTCCAGTAAATTTACATTCCTTAAAATCTATGTATGTGTTAGTTTTGTTTAGTTCATTCTATGTTATTTATTTGTCTCTTACTTAGTATAATTTTATGTGTATCCTATGTATTATATCATAGTATTTATAGTTAGGTACTTCATTTTTTTATTTAATCTACAGGAACCCCAGAATGGGTGAAGGCCTCCTCCAGTGATGCCCATTTGACTTTGTCTTCAGCTACTTTTCTCCAGTTTGGACCAGCTATTGCTTTTATATCATCTTCCCATCTTGTAATAGGTCTACCTCTTGTTCTTTTGCCTAGTAGGCCATTCCAGAATGTTACTCTTTTGGGAGATTAATTATCCCGGAAAAAATGTTGTCCTAAAGAAGTCTCCACTGTTTGTCTCCGTTCCTCGAAGTTCTATTCCGTTCTTTATTTATTACCAGAGATCGTATGTTCGGACGCATATTTACCTAAAGTTGAGGTGTTGGCTCTATAGAGGAAAAATAGAATGGATTAGATGGGGTATAGGATATTGATAGTAGGAATTATAAATACAACTAGAACTTACTTGTTGGCTCCAATCGTCGTTATGTATTCCGGCAGCCCATAATATGGTCTCTTGTGTCTCTGATCGTCTAACTACAGAAACCTTTATTCGTTTGTCAGAGGAATATTTTTGTTGCGACTGGAACGTATGTCCTACTGGTGCGGTCATTTGTTTCTACGAGTATCTCAGATTGACTTACGCGGCTTGTTATGGAAAATAGTTATTCGCAATTTAAACAAAAGCCATAGCACGTATATGTTGAAACTTTTGTTAGCAGAGCTTATTGTCTCGAATGTTCAGGCGAAAATTTACAAACTTAAATTCAATATTTCGCTAATCGCAAAGTAAAAATACAATTACTTGTGAAGCCTGAACATTCTTGTGAAGCCTTGTGTTGTACTTAGCTGTTAGAACTTTTGTTGTAAGGTATAACTAATCCCTTTAAGTATATAGGAAATGATTTGAAAAACTTAAATTTTTTATTGAATGAGTTAAGGGACATTTTCAGATTTCCATTGTTCCACAGTACCTATCTGTTAGCATTTTCAGTAATATATACTTTAGATAGTATTAATTAAGAAACAGTGTAGTATTTTAATTTAAATTTTATATTATTGTTATAACACGAAATAATAGGAAATACCTACTTAATACCTATAGCATAACTCGAAACTGTTAGCATTTTTGTACATACTAGAGTAAAATTAGAAAATATTCGCAGCCGCCATCTTGGATTTACATTTTAGTGTCACTATCGGCCTTAACACCCTCGAAACCAATGAAAACGACACCCATGACGAAACATTTGAAAATATTCGCAGCCGCCATCTTGGATTTACAGTTTCAGCAGCTTTCATTATGGGACCAACTCTGAAATCACGAAAAAAATTACGATGTTTGATACAAAAGCTCAATACCTACTCGACCAGCTGATTTATTTTTCGTGATTTACGTGTTGATGCCATAGTGAAAGTTGTTCATAGTAGATGATCCCCTGTGAAAATTTAGTGATAAACAAGTTACCCAGTAATGGTAAAAAAAATACTTAATTTATCAATTCCGGAATCACGACATTTTGACGATCAATACATAAATATACATTCGATCCTATAATCAGAACTCTAAATTTGTGAATCCCGGAATCCGGGATTTTGACTATTTTTGACAATTGTTGATAATTACGCGCGGGCGAAGTCACGGTCACGGAATGGAACAGAAAAAATAACTGACTGGATTGGATCAGCGTCAATAATATCGGGACGAACAGACTGTTTTCAGAATGAAGACAGTATACGATAATATTACACTGTAATTCTGACAAGAGCTTTACCCAATTGAGTAGTTTAATTTTCTTAGTTTTTGAGATCATTTTGAACAGTCTGTTCGTTCCGATATTTTTGACGCTGACTGTACTCGTATTAGTCATTTGTGAGATGTGACTGTAATGAAATGATTTTGCGCCTCATTCAATAGAGGTAGGTACGCACGGCTACAGATCAAGCTATACATATCCAGTATAAGCTGATCTCGCATTGTATAAGATTACCTTACAATGAGAGGTCAGTGTAAACTGGACATGCATAGCTTGATGTGTAGCCGCGTGCACGTTTGCAGTGAGTGTGGGTCTGACTGTCACCGCGTCGCGCTGCACGAATTGTCGTACCTACACCGCGCGCCACAATATCCAAATTGTATTTTATTTATTAAACAAAAAGGCATAGCACGTACAAGTTGAAACTTTTGTATGGTAGCAGAGCTTATTATCACGAATATGTGGGCGCAAATTTATAAACTTAAATTCAATATTTCGCTAATTGCAAAGTAAAAATACAATTACTTGTGAAGCATATTACTTAGCTGTTAGAACTTTTGTTGTAAGGTATAACTAATCCCTTTAAGTGTATAGGAAATGATTTGAAAAACTTAAATTTTTTATTGAATGAGTTAAAGGACATTTTCAGATTTCCATTGTTCCACAGTACCTATCTGTTAGCATTTTCAGTAATATATACTTTAGATAGTACTAATTAAGAAACAGTGTAGTATTTTAATTTAAATTTTATATCATTGTTATAACACGAAATAATAGGAAATACCTACTTAATACCTATAGCATAACTCTAAACTGTTAGCATTTTTGTACATAGCAATGAATTCACGAAAGTAATCCACTCCGCGAAAATAAAAAACTTTGGAATTATCGAAGGGCATATTCTTTTGTCTACTGGACTATAATGGGGTTGAACACGTCGGCAGTGATACGGCAAATGCTTTTTCCGACTTCTTCGCAAGCGTCTTGCCCCACGTTCCTCTTCTTGATGACAAAATTCATAACAACAGCTCTCAGAACAACAATTCTAACTTTGTACATATTGATAAAATAGAATTGCTAGATGTAGAATCAGCTATTAATAAACTAAAACCAAATTCTGCTGTAGGTCCAGACATCATTCCCGCATACATCTTAAAGGGATGTAAAGAATTCATTAAAACACCTGTACTTCATATTTTTAACTTAGCGCTGTCCACAGGTCAGTATCCAAAGCGTTGGAAGGTTTCGCGAGTTCAACCTATACCTAAAACTAAGGAAACTTCTCATGTAGAAAACTATCGCCCTATAGCCATCCTATCATCACTTCCTAAATTATTTGAATCCATATTACACAAGTTGATTAGTTACCAAATTCAACCATTTCTTTGTGACTCTCAACACGGCTTTCGATCGAACCGTTCTGTTAGTACAAACCTTCTAACGCTTGTGGATCTCATATCGCAGCACTTGGACAAAGTTATACAGGTTGATGTTATCTATTTCGACTTCAAAAAAGCCTTTGATCGTGTAGATAATGACGTGTTACTGACCAAACTTAGTAACATCGGCTTTTCACCAAAACTACTCAAGTTTTTCGCGAGTTATATGCGGGACCGTCAACAATATGTCAAACATGGGTGCTTCGTTTCGGACAGATATCACACTCGGTCTGGCGTTAGTCAAGGCACCATTGTGGGACCTTTATTATTCGGAATCATGGTGAATGATCTTGAGAAGGTTCTCAAACACACCAAGTGCTTGCTCTACGCTGATGATCTCAAGTTGATATATGGTGTTGAGGAGATGGCCGATACATTAACTCTTCAGGAGGACATTAACGCAGTGTTCCAATGGAGCATTGAAAACAAGCTCCTATTCAACACGGCCAAATGCAATGTTATGTCCTTTAGTCGCGCTCAAAACTCTCTGCATGTGCAATACTTCCTTGGAACAGATCCTATTGCTCGTGTTAATTCGGTGAAGGATCTAGGAGTTTTATTTGACCCGCGACTAACCTTCCATGAACATATGCGGTTTCTCGCCACTGATTCATACCGAAGCCTAGGATTCACTATTCGGAATATGAGAGAATTTAACAACACTCTGGACATTAAATTGGTTTATATGGCTTTAGTTAGAAGTAAACTAGAGGCAGCTTCAATAATTTAGAACCCCTATGAAAGTACTTACGCCTTGCTCCTTGAGAAGGTACAAAAAACATTCCTTAGATTTTTATTTAAAAAACTGTTCGGGTACTATCCATTCCTGTATCCTACAAAATTTTTGCTTGGAATGCTGAAATTTAACTCTCTTGAAGTTAGGCGTAATTACTTTTTACTCATGTTCGCTTGTCGTGTCCTTCGGGGAGAGTCTGATTGCCCGGAACTAGTAGCTCAACTTGTGAAACTTTTTGTTCCTCCTGTACCCAAATACCAACTTAGACCGCGACGACACGGATTGTTGGCCGTTCCGTCAGCACGCACAGTTTCGCATTCTAACTCGCCCCTGGTTCGCGCGCTTGCAATGCTAAATGCTCTACTGGCATCGACACAGGAGTGTGATTTGTTTGCCGCGAGATGGATAGACGTATGTCGTGCATGTTTGCGATTCTGTGAGATGATGGACGAAAGATGTTTTTTTTTTTTTTTTTTTTTGTTGCCAATTTTGTTGGTATATGTTAGTTTTACTTGTTTTTCTTTTTTGTGTACCTATTCTTTCTTATTGTTATTCCTTCTATATTGTAAATATGTCTGTTTTTTTTTTATTATTATTATTTAAATTAACTGTACAATAACTTAGATCTCGATCTGTAATGTTGTACATGTTTTTACCAAATAAATAAATAAATAAATTAAATGTATTGAACAGCTGATTTTTTTTCGCGATTTCAGGTTTGGTCCCATAGTAAAAGTTGTTCATATTGATGCGTAGAACACCCCCTTAAATTTTGTCGCATCTATTCAATTTCACCCTGTACTTAGATTATAAAACAAAATGTTTTATAATCTAAGACCCTGTATATCATAGTGATACCTAAACAGATAAAAACTGATAAAAACAATGCACTGTGGTAGCCCGCGAAATTTAAATTTTCTTGCGCTTTATTCGATTTGCAGGTCCGTGTCAGGTTGTATCTTGATCAAAATATGATAAGCGACAACAAAACATATGTATTTACATAATTTTAACCATAAAAACCATCAATACATCTCTATAAGTTAGATTTCGTGCAGATTAGTCGAACGAACGAAATCTAACGAATCTGCACGAAATCTAACTTAGAGAGATGTATAGGTAAAAAAATTCGGGACGAACCCGCACCTTTTTCCATCCACGCGCCCATTGCCCGAAACGTGCCGGAGCTGTGAACTTGAAACGCCCCAATGGACGAAACGCCCCGGGGTGGGGTGGGCGCTTTCCGTCTTATCTTTATTTTTTGGAATTTTGTATGTGCACCCACCCCTTGCGTTACGGGTTCTTTGGAAAGTTGGCTAAGTGTAGTATATTTTTGCCAAAAGCCGTAAGCGTAGACAGAGAATATATCGGCAGGCCGCTAACTTTTTTTCAACCACCTTTGTTCGTAACAAAGGCGCGGCGGCAGCTTGAATGCTACATATAAGTAATAAGTGGTATAAGATTTACATAATATTTTGTTTTAGATCGATATTTTGATGTCATTTGATTATTTGACACATGTAGGCAAAAAACAAATAGGGTTAAAAAAAAGAAAAAAAAAAATAGGGTCGCTATAGATTTTGAAATAATTAAGTATATTTTTGTTTTTTTTTTACCGCGTACTTATTAAAAACAAAATTAATTACACACGGCTACACATCAAGCTATACAATTCTACTAATTCTAGTTTACACTGACCTCTCATTGTAAGGAAATTCTATACAATGCGAGATCAGCTTATACTGGAAATGTATAGCTTGATCTGTAGCCATGCGTAGTTACATAATATTTTGTTTTAGATCGTTAAAAAACTAAGTTATTTAGAGTTCTCAAACAAAATTCGTAATCTAGCCTTGTCTATCCACTAGAAACAGTCATTAGTTATTATCAGGTCATAGAAATATTTTGCAAAGCCGTGTCTAGGTGAGGTGTGCGCCGACAAAAAATGTTTGGGGTCGTGGGAAGGGAAGTAGCGTGGTGGGGGAGCCAGGCGCGTGGGTGGTCCTTTCGCTATCTAAATAAGTACAGATACCAGTAGAGGGCCTATTGGCCTACTCCCTAAGTCCGTCCGTTCATCCGTCCGTCAGTTTATCCGTCCATCTGACTTAATGATCCATCAACACAAGTGTAAAAGTTAAATTTTTCGGAGGGGCAAGAACACATCGGGAGTAAGGACAAACTGTCGTATCGTGTTGCCATTCATACTTCGTTCGGGCCCCGAACCAATCATACGTCCGTTGGTGATACGGAGTAGGAAACGCCCGTAACGAATGCCGAAACTACGGGATTCGTGCTTAGGGAGCAGACCCCCCGGTCAACCCACCCGAAACTGTAAAATTTTCCCAATCAACCTTGAACCTAATGCTTTAGCGATAAAGATGAAAATCTATTAAAGAAATTTGACAGATTGTAGTACCTTGATGTGCTGGCATCTGTACGTGACGATTTCCACCAGTCAACTCCTACCGCAAGCCGCGTTATAGAACTTCGTTCTAATAATTCTGCCGAAAGGAAAAAGGACGTTTTTAGAGAAATATTGAAATAGAGAAAAAAAAATGTTTTGTACTTTATAAAATAAAAAAAATCACTGTTCTCTTGTTGTCTGCTCTATTTCGAAAAAAAATGTCAGATACACAACAGATAGGTCAGTACGTCTTTTTTCCTTAAAACGGTAGAATTCGATAAACACCTTTTTTATCACATTTCTGTTTAATTTGTTCAAAATATTGTCTTTAATTGTGATTAAAAAACCGAAGTGTTTCGATTTTCGTTTCTGTCTGTACAAGAGACACTCGAAAATTGACGTGTTTCGGAATCGGAACGTTACCTTAGATAAAATCGTAAACAAACTCTTCATGGAGACAGAAAATTGAACTGATAACTACAATTTGAATGACTGTTATGCTTTTTTACAAAATAACACATAGGAAAGCAAGGAAAGCATATAGTTACTTATATTATGATGTCAAATAAATAAATTAAAAAAAAAGCGTAAACAAATGATTTATTTACTTACCTAATAAAAGCGCCATCCTTGCCATGAGAATTTGCGACAGTTTGCAATCATGTCTCACAAAGGGTTGTTAGTAAAATGGGGGGGAATGAGTTGACGCTGTCGGCTGACGATTGACGCATGCGCTTTAATGCGCCGCCTAATAAACCCAAACCCAGTACTTACAACATTGTTGTATTGTTTGAGACGCGATATTTTATTACTAGCTTTAAATCAAATCAAGGAATGTAGTTCGATTAAGTCAAGAAGAAAAGAAAACGTAGGATCCAGATTAATTATGTCAAATTATTTAATACAAAAGTAAATGAGTATAGATAAAAAAAACGCGCACAGCCACAAGTAATTTAAATAATTGAAAAGCGCCACCTGTGCGCAAACTTTGTATATAACATGATTGAGGGTAGTGCCATCTAGCGGCTACTGGTCGTAGTCACAGAGGCTACAATCGGGGCACCTTCGATGAGCTTTTCTTCCTCGGCGGCTATTCCTATCCGCTGACATTTTGTAGTCGTGGTAGTTGGATCGCGGTCTTGATCTTGAGCACGACCTGAGGAAAGTACAATAATTTTATGAGTATGAGAAACTAACAAGCTCCCAAGTGTTAGGTAGGTCCAACTTAGATAGAGAAGTCAATAACGAGCTCGACTCGGCCCAGGTGTGACCATGAGTTAGTGTAACCATGCCAGTGATTGCTTACGGCACTGAAATGCTCGCACAGCAATGGGCCTCGTTGGCTAAAAGTCACCCAAATAGCAATAGGGTTAGAGGGAGAAATAAAAAAAAAACAATGCCGGTTTAATTTTGATGCCCCTTTACACAAGGGTAGGTGGTACGGTTTTAATATTTGTGTAGGGATACCTAATGTATATGTACATATATCGCTATTGGTCCCTAAACCACTTTTACCCACTCTCCTTCCTACTTTCTGGGATGAAAAGTAGCCTATGTTCTTTTCCAGATCCCAGGCTACCTAGCCGTCAAATTTCATAACGAATATTTGAGTGGTTTAGGCGTGAAAAGATAACATAGATACATAGAGACAGTAAGCCGATGTACGCACGGACGTAAAATAATCGTGGCGGGATTTTATTGCGCACTGGATTTTCAATTCTCGGTGTTGAGCCGAGCGTTGAGAATCCAACCTAACAAAAACAGAGTGCATCCCAGCGCGACGAAATACACACTGTTCGTTTTTCGACTCTCGGCGCTAAGCAGAGAGTTGAAAATCCAATGCGTGAAAAAAAATCGCCGCGATATTATTACGTCCGTGCGAACGTCGACTAACTTTTACATTTAGTATAATAGTAGGTAGCATGCATAAGGTACCTACTCCAAATTAAATGGAACACTTTGAAAGTTACGTACAAAATCTAATATCTCCCAGTTACAAGCTCAGATCTAAGGAAGCGAGCCCCAAGTCTATGGCTGGTTTTCCTTTCACGCTGGTCGTCGGCGTTGATAAGTCAATTCAATCACGCCGACCGCTCAGCGCTGACGGCTTTCTTAAAACCCTTCCTAGAAGGTCATACGTTTCGCCGGTCAGTGCCGACGGTTTGCGGCGGTCAGCGTGACTCTAAAACCAGCCTATATAGTGATCAGTGATCACATTCGTACCTACCTGGACCGTGACCGCGAGGCCCTGATGGAGTGACGGCATAATTCGTCATCGTCTTCGTCTTGTCCCTTGAAGAGTAGGCCCCAGTACTGATATACCAAGTAGATCAGGGTTAGCACTCCAGCTAACTGCAAGCAAAAAGGTTAGATGCAAAAAGGGAAGACAGCATCACGCCTGAGATTATCCCCGAAGGGTTAGCCATAGACCGGTGTACTTCTAAAGTAGGTACACCCACATTTTGCCAGAACTTATTTTTTTAAGTCCCATGTTGTAAGTAAGTACATATTACAAAGTGAGCCTATTGCCATCAGCCGGACACAAAATATCTAGACTTCGGGCTGCTGCACTGATGGGAAAATTCAGTGTCCCTTTCAAAGGGTAGATCGCGCGGATAATTCTGCTTGTGTGATGCAGAATTTGCGTGACGTCAGGTGCTATGCGTAGTTCGCAGACAAAAACCTTATCAGGAAAATCTAAAAGCTTTAGTCTAATCTTTAATCTGCCCAAAATGGAAAAGCCACATGTGTTTGTACCTACATGGATTTGATTACAACAACATAAAAGAATCCATTAGTGTCCGCGCATGCTATTAAACAATAATTTAATTGGCCCATTATTAAAGTTTGATCACAGATACTGCTGTTTAATTGACCCCATGTCCCCCATATATTGTATTATGCCTCCCTGCGCACTTTAGTAGCATATTATTTAAAACTAACTCATTGCCCTAAGCTAGCATGGATCAGGGAGGTCTTTTGGTGTCCAAATTCATACTTTTGTCATCTTCAACTGTACCTATGCAAATTTTGGATCTGATTCTTTAGATCAATGCATGCTTAGAGTAAGCCTATTAATTCTATGAATGCATGTGTATTAAATAGACTTTTACAGTCAGTGTAATCCTATATTTTAATATATTGTACAATCATTATCAGCGTTTGAACCAGGCAGAGTGTGGCTATATCTATAATAATGGGCAAATCAGAGAGTAAGAAAACACATAGAGTTAGACCTACCGCGATGTTCAGCTGCCTAACGCGAACAAAGTCTATGATAGAGTCAATCAGAGTTTCCATCGCCTCTGGTTATTGCATCTATGTTAGGTTCTGCCAAGAAACCACACTACATGGACTGAAGCATACTGTTGAGAAAAAATTGCACTGGCTCGAAAGGTAATGAAGAAATTTGCTTTAAATCAAAAAATATCGCTTGAATTTTTTTGTAGGTACTTATAACCAATAATTTTATACAAAAAATGTCCAAAATGACAGTTGAGATGTTGGAATTGACGTGTTCTTTTTATGAATTCTTCTTTTTTCGTTAACAAAGAGGATGATCTGTTTTGTCGCCATTATTTTCTAGTCTCCTTGCTTTTGAACTCGAAAACCAACAGCTCATTACCCTGGAACATTTTTCTTTACTGATTATTTCCGTTGCTGGTTGTAAGACTCTAATCATATCATGTCTCTGGGATTCGTCGACTTTCATGTCTCGGCGCTTTTCTGGTGGCACCGTCAATGTCGATTCTTAGAGGCTTCTAAATAGGTTTGTCCCAAAGCCCACGATTATTTTTACTTTTATCATTTACGCCTTATTTACGCACTCTGCGGCTGCAGTTTGAAGATGAGACTTTCCTTTCTTTTCAGGCTACTGTGGCTGATTTTGACTTTGAGTGCGTTTGGCGGCGCAGTCTACTGCGCGCTCAGTCAATATTTCAGGTAGTACATCTCTATCTACATTAAGATCTTAGGCTTATCATAATGACGTAATTCATCCGAATTACGTCATTATGATAATCATAATTCAGTCCTCTGACTGCCACCAACTACTGGTTCTCTTCTCATTCCTGTCACTGTCTACTATACCGTAAGCATCAGGTCCTGGTGTTTCCCGACATACTTTGGTGTTCTTTTGTTTCAACTTGCTTTTGTTCTTATAATCGTGCAGGTACAACTCGGAACCGGTGGTGGTATCTTTTCAGCGAGACTATAGGAGCTGGTGGAGCACTTTCCCAGCTGTGACCGCCTGCTTCCTCGACAGAGTGCAGCCGGATAAAGCTAGGGAGCTGATTGAGGAGTAAGTTTAAATTCATTAAGGGAAAAAGCCGTTGCCCACGTTTTCAGTCCCGAACTGTATTCCATAGGCCGGATAAAGTCATTAAAAAAAAACCGGCCCAGTGCATGTTGGACCACGCACAATGAAGAGTTCCGTAGTTGGGATGAATTTATCCCAAAAACGTTTGTTTTTGGGATATTGACAGTCAACGAAGTGATCCTATAAGAGTTCCGTTTTTTCCTTTTGAGGTACGAAACCCTAAAAAATCTACACACACAGGAATCATCAGCAGTCACTGTATTGCTCCCGGATTGTTTTCCAACTATCACTCTAATCTTCTAACTCCCATCAGCACCTGGAACGTAACTGAAGAGTCAGACCCCACGAAGTACAGCTACTACTACGAGTTCATAGAGCTGATAGCTGACGTCTCGTTCCGTGATAACCTGCAGAACTTCTGGAAGTACCAGGCTGACGAGACTGTTAAAGGTATCGACCTGCTGGAACTGGCGCTGACTGTTCATCCCTCGTCTGTGCTCCAGGTTATTGTGTCGAATAATGAGCATGAAGTAAGTACCTTCAAGCTGTAACCTGTAAGTATGTCGTTTACACTAACACAATTTTTTTGTAATTTCTTTTTGTCTATCTCGCTTCTACATCATATTCCCTGTAAATTGAGAAGTCTGGCTCTTGTAATACAGGAACTGCTAGTACAAGAGTCAGGGCTACACAGATGTTTGTGACTTCAAAGTGTAAATAAATTATTTATTTATTTATTTACTAGGAAAACCTAACACTCAATGATTTCACTCTTCTGTTGGATTAAGTTTCGGCACCGGGACAACGAAACATCACACAGACAATATAAAAAAATAAGAGCGGTCAGGGTACCCCCGTCAAGAACGAAGTTCTTTCCAAAAACAAAATTTTCACAGCCGCCATCTTGCATTGACATTTTGACCAAATTCACTCTTTAAAATCTCTCTTTCTAATATTTAAAATAGAAAGAGACAGAAGTAAGAAAGTCGCGCATGGAGCTTTTTCGTTAATTGACGATTTCTGACTTTTGCGGGAATAAAAGCAATATGATATTTTAAGTAAAAAGACGTAAGTAGATGGGTTACTTATAAATATCCAACATTCGAAATTCAAAACCGGCACAATGTCGCACTATTAGATGACACGTGGAAATAAGGCACATAATCAGCCTATAATGTTCCCACTGCTGGGACACAGGCCTCCTCTCGGTGAGAGGGAGTGGGCCGTAATCCACCACGCAGGCCCAGTGCGGGTTGGTAGATGTCACATGTCTTCGAATTTTTGGTTCTAGGACATGCCGGTTTCCTCACGATGTTTTCCTTCACCGTTTTGAGAGCAGCGGTGATGAAATAATTTACACAAAGTAAAGCACCTGCTGGGGTTCGAACCTACGACCTACAACTCGTAAGTCGCTGCCAATACCACTGCGCCACCACTGCTCACGGAAATAAGACGGCATGTCGTAATTATCGGTAGCGAAAAAGAGACAAGATGACGAAAACGTGGCTAATTAGCCAGATTTTGACGTCTCACTTGCGGAGCGTGTATAACCTAACCTATGTTATTTACCTCTTTTAACTTATAATATCACTGCTTAAAGGTTTTTCGTTACCTATGTGACGATTTCTACCAGTCAACTTTTACCCCAAGCCACGTAGATACGTTCCAATGATACAATTGGCAAACAATACGAGAGATTAAGAGTATAGTTTCATGCTATTGCAATAAAAAAATAATCGTTCAGCAAGGTGGATGCAACCTGCAGGGGCTGACTGCTCGGGGTGCGCTGCGTAGAACGAATAGGAATATACAACGTGTAATGCTAAATGCGCAAAACCTCTTAAGGGGTCATTGTACTCATCATTATGAACAACTTTTACTATGGGACCAAACCTGAAATCGCGAAAAAAAAATCAGCTGTTCAGTACATTTATGTTCGCAAATTTCGTCAAAATGTACTGAACAGCTGATTTTTTTTTCGCGATTTCAGGTTTGGCCCCATAGTAAAAGTTGTTCATAATGATGAGTACAATGACCCCTTAAGAGGTTTTGCGCATTTAGCATTACACGTTGTATAGGAACGAAAAAAATATACCTTCATATTCATAAAAGAAAATAATTGAGACCAGAGGGTTTACTGTGAGCTCTTATAGCAGGGCAGAAGTTGAACGTTTCCAGTGAGAGAGACAGATGGAGCTATACACGACTTATAGCACCGTCTCTCTCTCACTGGAAACGTTCAACTTCTGCCCTGCTTTAAGAGCTCATAGTAAGCCCCAGAGCGGCAATTCCCGTATTTTTCACAACGTTCGCAATATCATCTCAATCTGTCAAAAATTGTAAATCATTTACCTTCATTTTGATATTTGGTTGTCCCTGGCATGAGATTTAGAATTGGCCTTCTGGGATTTACAACAGACCAATCCTTTTAGGTACACTGGAACCCTGTAATGACTGAAGTGGGCATGTGTTTGACCTTCAACTCAGTCTACGCCGAGTTCCAGCACATGCTGCAGGAGGTGGACTGGACTCCCTTCCAGCTGCTACAGTGCCACTACCATAGCGGCCAGTGCTCTGTGAGAATAGACTCTATGAACAACGCAGTTAGGGTGAGAATCGATTATTTATTTTCGCTTAAGCCTATTCTGGAATAGTCAACTTGGATGATGACTTTGCGTACATCCTGGGGATTTTTGAGCATCCGGGCCGCTGAATCACGATTATTCGAGTTTTAGGCCATCCCTATCCAGACCCTCAGGTTCCAGAGCATGTCTGGAAAACTTACCGACATGAAAAATGATTTCGGGCGGCCCAGAGGCCGAATGGCGAAGGCGACCAGAATCTGTGCTTTTAATTTCTTTTTTCGATGATGTTCTAGTATTTCATCCATTCACCGTATGAGATATCGACGGCCATATCCAATCCAACTGGTGAAGTATTGCCTGGAGAAGAGCTCATTATTGATTATAAGGTAACGTTCTTACGAAGGATTCTATACTTCTTCTGACTTAAGCGTACTGGCGTGATATTATGTATTGATCTATCTTATGCGTCTTAGGTCGTCGAGATCCAAGCTTCACCAAGTGTGAAGAGTCTAAGATCGGAGCAGCGTCGCTGCAAATATCCTGATGAATGGATCAGCGACTCCATACGGGTAGGCATGTGGTTCCTTTTCTCCTATAATAATATGGCAAGTCTTAGCTACTTCCTCATACAAATATACCTTCGATCCTACAAATTGACGCGATGAGGAGTGCAAAAGTCTTATAAATAGTAACTGACCTCTAATATTATCTTCAACTTGAGGTAAAAAAAATGTGGCGATGCCTGGAGGAGGCCTATGTCCAGTAGTGGACGTCTTTTGGCTGAAATCAGGGTGATGGTGAGGTACTAGAGACTCCTTTCCGAAAGGTTAGCCCCAGACGGCAGAGATAAGAGAAAAACGGGCAAGACTCAGCGAGAGGTATTTGCCACCAGCCAGGGTAGTCTTCCAATGTTTCTAACCGTACTTTTACAGGCTTACAGCTTCTCTCTATGCCAGATGCACTGCCGCAGTCGCATGGCTGTGATGTTCTGTGGATGTAGACCCTATTTCCATGTCAAAGGAGGTGAGCATCTCTGTCTTCCACATCTATGTCTTAGAATCGGCCTTATCAGAACTTTTTAGGCTGCCATCAGCTCAGAAATGCCAGGATTGCCTGACATTATGCGGTGCTGTAGGTACTTGTGGCTGAACTAGTAAATTTCAGATGTAATCCAATATACTTTTCCAAAATGCGACATTGGCTCAAAAAAAAATCCCTTCAAAAAGTTCAAGGATTAGTAAAGGGCCGTGCTAACCTTCAGCCAGCCTCCACTTTAACATTCAGGGGTCATTCAAGGACAATATTACAAAAATTTTCATAGTGAACCTAGTACTTAACCAAAATTGTTCGCCAGCTCTCGGACTATTCGAGTTTTCTCAACCCAAAATAATGTAAAAAGGTTGAATACCAATAAAACTTCAGAGGAAAAATAACTGAGTGACAAAGAAAAAATAATCAAAAGTCAATCAACAGACAGCAAAAGAACTGTCAGGAAAATTTTTCATCACATTCAATGAAAAATAACAGGAATTAAAACATTTTTATCGTTAAAAAAATCTGTTTTAAATTTTTTATCACATCCTTCTGCCTTTTTCTTTACGCGGGATCCAAGATGGGGACGTCTGTGATGCATTCGGGATGGCGTGCATCGGCCGGAACGTTGAGATCCTCATTAACATTCCCAAGAACCTTGCTAAATGCTCATGTCTCCCCCAGTGCGCCGAACTCAATTATTATTCACACACAAAAACGATCCTTATTCGGTTAGTGGCTTTTTATATTTTCTTTTCCAAGTCTTTAGATATTTGTAGATGTACCTTTACCTACTGGGAGTGATACGTAGGTTCGAATGTCGTTTTTGCGAAGGTCGCCATTTCGAAAAATTTTGCGAGTGGTACGCCAGTTCGAAAACTCATTAAATCGAAAACCGCTATATCGAATGACGTTATCGCGAAGGTCGCCATTTCGAAAAAATTTGCGAGCATTACGCCAGTTCGGAAGTCATGGTATATCGAAGTCCGATGTTGAGTTTCTTTTTTTTTTTTCCTAAACCAAATCAAAAGACCATGCTCTCTGTGTCTCGTCTCATTGGGGTCGTGAGTTCGATTCCCAGACATATTAACTCAACATCGTATGTGAGTTCGATTCCCAGACATATTAACTCAACATCGTATTTCGATACCATGACTTTCGAACTGTCTTAATGCTCGCAAATTTTTTCGAAATGGCGACCTTCGCAAAAACGACATTCGAACCTACGTATCACTCCCTTGTAGTTCAGTACCTTTACCTACTACAGCATTCTTATTCCTCTGTTACAAGAATTTTCTCTTGCGAAAGGCAACCCGACCTCCTTGGCAAGATCTGACTTTCGTAGCTGTCAATGTCAAATTATTACGAATACAAGGTGTAACTTAGATAACGCCCAACCTCTTAAGGGGTCATTCTACTCATCATTATGAACAACTTTTAATATGCTGTTCCCTACATTTTGCCGAGTTATGCGAACATAGTACAGACGCCAGCACATCAAGCTACTACAATCTGTCAAATTTCTTTAAGTAATAGATTTTCACCTTTATCACTAAAGCATTAGGTTCAAGGTTGAGTGGGAAAATTTGACAGTTTCGGGTAGCTTGACTTGCTGGCGTCTGTACCTAAATGTAGGGAACAGCTGTTTTTTTTTCGCGATTTCTCGTTTGGTCCTATAGTAAAAGTTGTTCATAATGATGAGTACAATGACCCGTTAAGAGGTTGTGTGTTATTTACGTTACTCTTTGTCTATATCAACCTATAATATACCTGTCTACCTTTTATTATTCAATGTTGTACAATATTGGCGTTCCTATTTTAAATAAGTAGGTAAATAATTAATTTAACCCTAATAAAACCTATTTTTACCCTACTAAAACCTATTTAACTCTACTAAAACCTATTTAACCCTACTACTTATTAAACCTACATGAATGGGACCACGCCGGATACGGAGGAGGACCCACGGTCCGCCGTCAGGATCAACATGATGCCGCCAAAGATCAGACTTAACCGGGATATCATATTTACACTTGAAGATCTTTTCGGTTGGTGCAGCTGATTGAGTGGGGTTTGACAGCTTTCTGTGACGTTGTAGGATTGGTTTTGTTTGGGCACTACCACAGATTATTAATCTGTGGCACTACTGTTGGGTTTGCACGTAGATTCTAAGAATAATTTTTGGAGAGCTTAGATTTTCTCTTTTGGAGTTTACGATCTTAACATTTTTCGCACGATTAAAAGCTTGATTCACTTTCACCCGTACGTTGCAAATTTGTAATGTACCCACTACACAGCACAGATTAAAGTTTTCATGACAGACAAAAACATGCTTGCCGAAAATAACACGGGCAGTGTGAAGGGGGCAGAAGACAGAACGTCAGCAACTTTTTAAAATGAGAACTAAGTAATAGTAAGCAGGAAAGTTTTGCTGGCAGGTAAGTTGTTCTCGCATTTGTTACTGAGACAGGCCCTTTTTTGTAAAACAATTTCTTTCGCGCAGATCTCTGTTTATGATCCAGATTGTGTGTTCTTTCAGCGTCGCTAGGCGGTACAACTGCACTGTTCGTCGGAGCCAGCGTTCTGACAGTTGTGGAGACAGTACTCTTCATTCTAAGACATCTTGTGCGATTGGTTATCAGGAGAGGACGCGGCAGAGTCGTAGATTTTAAGCCTTAGATAGAGCTTAATTTGTTTAAAAGGATTTTGCTGAGAAATGAAATGAAATGAAATTTTAATTGCAAGAATCCACAATACAATACACAATACAATACACAATATATTACAATAGAGATGGTCGGGTTTTTAAAAGTTTCTAATACAATTCGCTAAAACTAGCATGCAACCTAATTTAATACATTGGCATAAATTAATGAGCTAATAAATTTAAAACATAAATCATAATTATCGGAGAGGTTCGGGATCTTATTGAGAGCTTTCTATTCTATCCCGTGTTTTTGCTGTGGTGTGTGACTCAAAAGTGGTTTGTCTTTAAGGAATCTGAGGACACTTAGGTCCGCACAGAAAAAAAATGCTAAGTATAAGAATCGAAAAAAGCAATGAAACCTATCTAAGTATAATTTTTATAACACATTTGCTCGTAAAGGGTCTCTTATTTCACGAATTTCAATATCGTAATGTATGTCATTACGTACTTGTGCGTAATTGTAATGTAAAACGCACGGGTTTCTTTTTAATAAGGTAAAACGTAAGGTTTATCAGGATGCTCCGTCTAAAACGAACGGTACTTTTTAAATCTTAGCAAAGAGTTTTTTTGTCAGAAAAGTGGTCAACATTTTATGAATAAAATTAACTTTGGGAGATAAAATAAAAAATAAACATTAATTAAATTAAAGAATTAATTCTTTAATTTAATTAATTTTGACAATAAATTGCAACAACAACAAACAAAAACAAAAAAATATGAATTTACTTTATTAGTAATACGGGCTGTTTTTGTGCGTTTGCTTTAAAAAAAAAAGCGCTGATGCGCGCGCATCGCTAATTTGTGAACAAGTAAATTTTCTTTTCGCTGTATTGTTTTTATTTGAAAATGTCGTCAAGTAATGATGAATTTATTAATTCGGCACCGCCAGAAGTCTCAGAGGCAGCGAGAAAGGCTACTCTAAGCCTCTTGCCTGAAAAATCGACAGATAGATACTTACAAGCGTATCAAAATTTCATCTTATGGAAAACAAGCAAAGATCCAAATTAATTTTCAGAAAGTGTGTTTTTAAAGATTTATTCGTTTAGTTTTATTTATTTCCTTGCAAATATGTTATAAAACGTCGTATGACATACGTGCGCTTTGATAATTACAGCCTCTGCTTTCTTGTAGCCCTCGCCTACGGCTCGGGCTAGCAATATCGCCTCGCTTGTAATTTTCAACTTACCGCACTTGTATCATAATGTACTATTATATATCTATGACCTACTTTAGGTAAGGGCATTGATATAAAAAGTAGGTAGTAATATGTATATGTCAATGGGCTACACATCAAGCTATAAATTTACAGTTTACACTGATTTCTCACTGTAAGGAAATCCTATACAATGCGAGATCAGCTTATACTGGAAATGTATAGCTTGTTCTGTAGCCGTGCGTACCTAACCTAAATTGTTTGAGCACCAATTTTACATTAGATTAGTTTAATGTTAGCTTTAACTCTGTAGAAATATTAAAGAGTGTTTGAGATAAAACATCGTTTTATTTATTTCCATAAACCAAAATAAAAAAATAAAATAAAAATTAAAAACGTTAAGTAAGTACCTACAGTCAAAAAAACTTTTTACAAAAAAAAAACAACCGACTTCCAAAAAAACACTAAAAAGTGAAAAATGACTGATTTCGGAAGTCGGTCTTTGGTTTTTTATTTACTTTCGTTTTTTTTTGCCACCGACTTCCGAAATTAAAGGTATTTTTCACTTTGTACTTACCTACCTACTGTTCTTTTGGAAGTCGGTTGTTTTTTTTTTAAGTTTTTATTTTTCACTTTGTTAGTGGTGCCTACCCCACAGAAATCTGAATACCACTCTGCAATATAAATTAGAGGTTAAATTATTGAAGCTAACTCAAAAGCCACTCATCAGAACTTGAAGATATTTTTATGCGACCATCTCAGGAGTATGTACCTATACCATTTCAAATAAAAACTTTGTAAAAAGGCAAATACGTCGCGCTAAGTCGTGTCAGAAGTTTGGTAGGCGTCAACGAATTCTTAATTCGTTGGTAGGCGTAGTTTTAGTTGACGGAGATAACGAGGCTACGAAATCTGCCTTCTGACAATCAAGGCCACACATAACATACAACTCAAGTAGCGCAATTTGAAGCGGCATATAGTTAGCATTAAATCATTTAAAGCCAGAGTGCACCTCATGACAATTCCAATAAGCCCAAACACGGCTAGGATACATTGCTTTATTACTGAGTTCCGATGCCTACCTTCCGGCTTCTTCATCAGATCGGTTCGATGGTACCATTTTCATCAGAACCATTTATTTAAAGCTTCATCATAGTCGCTTCACTATTTTAATCGAGATATTTTATCGCCACCCGTGAAATACTTATCATCGCTGAGGAGTTCCCGTGGCCATCTGTGGTCTTCATCATGAGTTCCACTTCACCAGATGATACTTTTTGAATGCAAACGCTTGATTTGTTGATGAAAATACCAAAATCGCTATATGTAGGTATACCTATAATATTTGAGGAGTTCCCTCGAATCCTCATGGATCCCATCATCAGAACTGGATTTTTATAAAAATGGGACCAATCTGGAAGTATACCTTTTCAAATAAAAAAGAATTTTTCGAATCGGTTCATAAATGACGGAATAACTACTGAGGTAACAAACATAAAAAAAAACGGAATTGATAACCTCCTCCTTTTTTGAAGTCGGTTAACAAAATAATCTGACAGCTGTCGTGTGATACTCCCTGGCCGCGCCACGGTGGAAAATCAAAAAAACATGTTTGTAGATAAATTGTACCGTTTATGTACTATACGGAATGAGTAATGAAAAAAATTGTACCTCAAAGAATAATGAAATATAATGAAGTTTTGGTGGCGCGGCCAGGGAGTATTCTCCCTGGCCGCGCCACCACGGTTCTTGTAAACTGTCCAGCGCAGCCGAACATAGTAAACGCTAAAGAATTGTACGGAAATTGTTCTCTTCCGTACGCTATAAAGAGATTCGAAAATTTCATTACTTTAGAAATTATAGGCTTGCGAAGGTGGCGCGGCCAGGGAGTATTCTCCCTGGCCGCGCCACCACGATTTTTAGGGCGTACCCGGACATAGTATACACTAAAGAATTGTACGGAAATTGTTCTTTTCCGTACGCTATAAAGAGATTCGAAAATTTAATTACTTTAGAAATTATAGGCTTGTGAAGTTGGCGCGGCCAGAGAGTTAGCTTCCTGGCCACGCTACCTACCTACCTGGCTCGCGAGTTATTGAGCGTACCCGGACATAGCTTACACTAAAGAATTGTACGCATTATGCACTATCCAGAAACGAAATAATATTTCGGAAAAATGTAATATCTTAAGAGAAAACATCAAATCAAAATTAAGCGCATCAGCAGAATTGCTGATCTTTGTACCTACTTACTAGATGTGGCCTTCAATTTAGAAGTATTTCGAATTATCTCAGTGAGATGTTGCATAGAAGTGCTAGAAATAAGCAACACAATACGAATCATCTACATTATTATGCATAACACGAATAGTTGACCTTCAAGAACAATATAAGAAATTGGTAGGTACTTTTTTTATTATAGAGTTTCCATTAGGTACGGTCAGCAACGAAAGTCGTTAACACTGTTACTTTTACATGTCATCTAAATTGATACAAAATGATCTATTACCCGACTGCGGGGAAGCCCAAAAGGAGGGTTATGTGTTTGACCTGTATGTATGTTTGTCCGTTTCTTTGTTCCCTCGTAACTCTTAGACGAATGAGCGGATTTGGATAAATTATACGTCTTTAGATTTGTCTTGCTGGCGCGAGTGTCAGTGGCTACATTAACATCAAAAATAAAGTAAAATGGTGGATTTGGGGTGACATATTGCGGAGTAAGAAATTTTTTTGTCTTCTAATACCATCGAGTAGGGTATCAAAATAAAGGGTTTTAAAAGGTGATTACAAAAATATATACAACTTATATGTTTAAAAGTAATTCAAAGTGACAAATCGTTTTTTTATTTTTTATTTGCTTTTAGCAGAGTTAGGACCTCGAAGGCTTGGCTATTTGTGCACTTATCCAAAAAGCTTTTAAATAACCCTCTCGGCCAAAACTCCTTGCAAGAACTAAATCGTCTGCGAAATCTTTCACATTTGTAAACTAAAAAGCTGGAAATCATCATCTTCCTGCCCTTATCCCATGTTACTTGGGGTCGGCGCAACACGTTTTCTTCTTCCATTCTCCTCTGTCAACCGTCACGCTCTCATTCACTCCCTTCTCTTTCATATCATTCCTCACACAGTCCATCCATCTTTTCTTTGGCCTTCCTCTGCCTCTCCATCCATCAACTTGTATATTCATCACTCTTTTAGTCACATGCGTTTCGTCTCTCCTCATCACATGCCCATACCAACTCAAACGATTTCCTTTCAACTTTTCTGTCACTGGCGCCACTTTCAAACTTCCTCTTATATACTCATTTCTTACTTTATCCATTCTCGTCACTCCACACATCCATCTCAACATTCTCATCTCCGCTGCATGCAATCTTTTTTCATCCGTCTTCTTCACTGCCCAGCATTCCGATCCATACAGTACGACAGGCCTTATCACGGACTTGTAAATTTTCCCCTTTAACTTGAGGGGCATCCGTGGGTCGCAAGTTGTTCCTGTAACCTGTCGCCATTTCATCCATCCTGAGTTGATCCGGTGTGTTACGTCTCGGTCTACTTCGCCATCCCCTTGGACAAACTAAAAAGCTGGAAATAAAAAAAGTAATTTAAAAAAACTAAAAAACCAGACTGCAGTAAAAAAACTAAAACTGAAAAGCTAAAAACAAGCCCATTTTAAATTTAATAAAAGTTGGAAGCAGGCGGGACCCGTTTGAGTTTGAAAATATAAAAAAAATGGAATGGGTCTTTTTTTACTGCAGTCGGGTTTTCTAGTTTTTTTAAATTACTTTTTTTATTTCCATCTTTTTAGTTTACAGATGTGAAAGATTTCGCAGACAATTTAGTTCTTGCAAGGAGTTTTGGCCATCAGGGTTATTTAAACGCTTTTTGATAAGTGCACAAATAGCCAAGCCTTCGAGGTCCTAACTCTGCTAAAAGCAAATTAAAAAAAAAAAGATTTGTCACTTCGAATTACTTTTAAACATATAAGTTGTATATATTTTTGTAATCACCTTTTAAAACGCTTTATTTTGATACCCTACTCGATGGCATTAGAAGACAAAATAAAATAAAATAAAAATAAATAAATATCCTTGGACATTTCACACAACGTTATTTTTTCAAATAATTTCTTACTCCGCAATATGTCACCCCAAATCCGCCATTTTACTTTATTTTTGATGTTAATGTAGCCAGTAACACTCGCGCCAGCAAGACAAATCTAAAAACGTATAATTTATCCAAATCCGCTCATTCGTCTAAGAGTTACGAGGGAACAAAGAAACGGACATACATACATACAGGTCAAACACATAACCCTCCTTTTGGGCTTCGCCGCAGTCGGGTAAAAAGCAGTGTAATAGATCATTTTTAACCGACTTCTAAAAAAGGAGGAGGTTCTCAATTCGGATGTTTGTAATTTTTTTTTTTTTTTTTTTTATGTTTGTTCGCGCATAACTCCGTCGCTTGCCATCCGATTTGAAAAATTATTTTTTGTTGGAAAGGGTATACTTCCCAAATGGTCCCATTTTTGTCAAAATCCAGTTCTGATGATGGGATCCTGGAGAAATCGAAGGAACTCTTCAAATATTATAGGCACACCTATAGCGATTTGGGTTTTCTTTATAGTAGCTCGTGCATTTGCTCTCGGAAAGCACCACTTGGTGAAGTGGAACTAATGATGAAGACCACAGATGGCTACCGGAACTACTCAATGATAAATATTTCTCGGGTTGCGATTCGATTACTTTAATATGGTTGCTAAGCAATTTCCGCTCGTCACACAATGCGTGTGGTGAGTGGTTGTTGAGGAGTTCCTGGTTCTTACCAGCAGAACTCCTCAACAATGAACGTCCCAGCATCGGGAAAAGCAATATTTTCTAATATGTGATGAGCAATTGACATTAGACTATTGTAACTTATACAAATTGTAAACAGACCCACTAAAAACCGAGAAATAAAAACTTTTTAACAAAAAAAAAACCGACTTCCAAAAATCACTACAAAGTGAAAAATAACTTTGATTTCGGAAGTCGGTGGCAAAAAAAAAGAATAAATAAAAAACGAAAGACACCGACTTCCGAAATCAAAGTTATTTTTCACTTTGTAGTGATTTTTGGAAGTCGGTTTTTTTTTTGTTAAAATTTTTTGTATCAATTTAGATGATATGTAAAAGTAACAGTGTTAACGACTTTCGTTGCTGACCGTACCTAATGGAACTCTATAATAATAAAAAATACCTACCAATTTCTTATATTCTTCTTGAAGGTCAACTATTCCTGTTGTGCATAATAATGTAGATTCGTATTGTGTTGCTTATTTCTAGCACTTCTATGCAACATCTCACTGAGATAATTCCCAATACTTCTAAATTGAAGGCCACATCTAGTAAGTAGGTACAAAGATCAGCAATTCTGCTGATGCGCTTAATTTTGATTTGATGTTTTCTCTTAAGATATTACATTTTTCCGAAATATTATTTCGTTTCTGGATAGTGCATAATGCGTACAATTCTTTAGTGTAAGCTATGTCGAGTACGCTCAATAACTCGCGAGCCAGGTAGGTAGGTAGCGTGGCCAGGAAGTTAACTCTCTGGCCGCGCCAACTTCACAAGCCTATAATTTCTAAAGTAATTAAATTTTCGAATCTCTTTATAGCGTACGGAAAAGAACAATTTCCGTACAATTCTTTAGTGTATACTATGTCCGGGTACGCCCTAAAAATCTTGGTGGCGCGGCCAGGGAGAATACTCCCTGGCCGCGCCACCTTCGCAAGCCTATAATTTCTAAAGTAATGAAATTTTTGAATCTCTTTATAGCGTACGGAAGAGAACAATTTCCGTACAATTCTTTAGCGTTTACTATGTTCGGCTGCGCTGGACAGTTTACAAGAACCGTGGTGGCGCGGCCAGGGAGAATACTCCCTGGCCGCGCCACCAAAACTTCATTATATTTCATTATTCTTTGAGGTACAATTTTTTTCATTACTCATTCCGTATAGTACAGACGCCAGCACATCAAGCTACTACAATCTGTCAAATTTCTTTAATAGATTTTCATCTTTATCGCTAAAGCATTAGGTTCAAGGTTCATTGGGAAAATTTGACAGTTTCGGGTGGCTTGACCTGCTGGCGTCTGTACATAAACGGTACAATTTATCTACAAACATGTTTTTTTGATTTTCCACTGTGGCGCGGCCAGGGAGTATCACACACTTCAATCCGGTCCATTGACTTATATATTACTGCGTACTTTTTATATCAATGATCCGGTCACAATTATTACTAGCCAGGCGCGTGCTCAGTAATGGAGTCCCTCGAGAGTCAAAATTGCTTGACAAGCACCTGAATATTTTTCGTGCTTGTCAAGCAATTTTGACCGTTTAGAACGAAGCTTAGTGTGCTTGACAAGCAAACTTCGTGCTTGATAATGCTTGATGAAAAATTATATTTTTGCAATGCTTGTCAAGCATGCCTCGCCGTCTAAATGCATGTCGAGCTACACATTCAGTGTGCTACGGAACTCGTCGTCATGGCGATTAGCACAAAGCAATTGTGAGAGCAAAAAATTCCATAATTATCTGCATTTAAGTAGAAACATTCAATATTTTAGTATAAGTTGGTACCTACATAATGTTTCTGTTTTAGCGCTTTTAGCGCAAGTTCAACACTGGGTCACTCAGTGGCGAGTGGCGACGAATATGAATGCGGTTGCTTGACGTTGCGTCAAGACTCGTCAAGCGTGCTTGTCAATCAATTTTGACAGTCTAGGGACCCCATTACATGACAGGCGCAATACGTGACTTTATGTTTTTTGTATATCAACTTTGGATTTACTACATTTTGACATTTAATTCAAGGACATTCGTTTAATAACACATTCCATTTTGAGTTACGACGCTGTGTAGTGTTCATACCTGTAAACATGAGAATTTTCTGTACGTATTCAACAAAATGATTAGCAACTAAACGCGAATTTCTTAATTGCTAAAAACAACAACGAAACGTTGGATGCTGTCATAACGCCCCTCCCACTTCACAAATGTATTTATTTTCGAAAAATATAACCTAATTTTAACTAAATAAAACAACGAACGAACGATAATCATGTTTTTGACAATACTGTCTTTATCCATAAACACAGTTTATTATGTTTTCTATACATTTTACTTTTTATTGTCCTGGTCCCATACAGTTCTGCCTTTTGGACTGGATATCGGCTTGTTGGGATTCTCTGCGTATTATATGACCAGGTTGAGGAAACCAGAGCTGGAGAATGTGGTCAGTATATTCGGGCCTGAGCCCTGGCGTAAGGAAAGCCAGATGGCTCCAGATAAAGTGGTCCGTTGCATCGCGCATAGGGGAGCGGGTCTGGACGCTCCTGAAAACACTATGGAGGCGTTTAAGTATGTAAGTAAACTTTTTAAAGTGTTACTAAAGAGGATTTGTCACCAAAGAGTCTTCACTCATAGTTGAGGCAAAAGAAGTAAGGAATTCTTCTAAAAAAAAATTGTAAACAAACATTGATTTTTGAGTATGGAACTTCTTTCTTTACTCCGTGGTATGGAATAAACAAACATACAATGGATATTATTTTATAGCAACAAATCTGGTCTTAATACGCCATAATTTATTACCAGTATTTTTTCCATGCAAATCATTTGCGTAGTGGAAAAACCAAAATAGCTCACAAACATTATTGTTTCATAGTCAGATCATACAAACAAAAGAAAACCTTCAATAGACAAAAAAAAAAATGTTGCATGCAGTTTGTGATACATATCATATTGCCTATGGTCATACCACAAACACCATACAGTGATTTTACCGTACGAATTTACTTTTCTAGTGTGTAGAACAAGAATGCAACATCATAGAACTGGATGTACGGTCTACCAAAGATGGCAAGCTGTTACTCTTACATGACCAAGGCTTGGAACGGCTGGCTGGCACAAATATCTCTGACGTCCATGCCATAGAATGGGAAAAGATTAAAGATATTGATGTGGGCGCTACTCATCCTAATAGGTTTGTTATTTTTATTTGTATAGTTATTTGAGGCATGATACAAGCTATTCAGAAAACATAGACTTCACAGTCTACAACAGCTAAGGCGATTAACACACGGCACCACGAACCGCTGCGGTAGGCGGTGAAACGGATCTCATGTCGTTGGCATTTATTAAATCCTTAGATGCCTAACACACGTACACCGCCCGACCGCGCGGTCGAAAGCGGCATTAATCAAGGCAACCGCGGTGGTGCCGGTGCCGTGTGTTAATCGTCTAATGTGGAAATCTAGACAAATTATAGTTTAGGATATTATTTAAGATTTCAAACACTAATGGCCGAATATTATAAAAGCTACTAAATTTTGAGTCCTGTTGGGTCTTAAACACAGATTTAGAGTAGGCTACATACAACAAGCCATACGACCAAGTGTGCCCGGCATGTTTGTGCTGTGCACAAACTTGACGCGCTACTACTTTAGTTGGTTTTCGATCGCGCCAATGGCGAGTTGTGTCGTCGAGGATATAAAAAAAGTCTGTTAGCTCACTGATGCTTAGCGATTGAAACGATTCTGTTTACATTGAGCACTCAGCATTTCACTAAATGGCTGGGGTGAAGTTATCGTAGGTATAAAAAAGATGACACGCTCGGTTTTCATACTATAAAGTGAACATGCGGTATCTAGCCTACTCTAAATCTGTGGTCCTAACCTTAGCAGTTTGTGACAGAGACTATTAAATATGTTGTAAGGTTGATCCGCAGTGGTAGCCCTCGAAATTCAAATTTTCATAAGTTTTTTGCAATATATGCAGGTCAGTAATTTTAATGATTATAATTTTGTAATTATACACATTTGTTATGGTAGCGAATCATACTTTAATCAACATACAACCTGACATTGAACTTCAAATTGCAAAAATCTTAAGGAAATTTGAATTTCGCGGGCTACCTTAACGTGTCCGCCTTAAGGTGATTGCACTGTGTATACCGCGGAATTCAATTTTTTTTTGGGTTTTTTCAATTTGCAGGTCCTTCTCAGGTTTTATCTGGATTAAAAATCATCAATACATATATATGTATTGATGATCTCTTACTTATCTCATTTCAAATAAAAAAAAAACATCCTTTTCTTTCAGAAAGCAGTACAAAGACGTGCGTCTCTGTCTACTGGACGATGCCCTGGATTACCTCCTCGCTAACAACACGAAGGTTATTATTGACGTTAAGGGCGAAGACAAACAGGTAATCAGTCTTGTTGTTGACCAGCTTGGGTTTCCTAAAGGTGTTCTTCCGCAAGGCGACTGCAACCGCAAACCGCAAGCGGCAAAGTCGCCCAATTGCAATGACAGTACGCAGTGATGACTGCGCGCGTTGATTGTTTTACTGCTTAAGGTTGATGCGCCACGGTAGCCCGCGAAATTCAAAATTTCTAACGTTTTTTGCAACTCCATAAGTTAGCATTTACCTCAAATCTAGCGATTTCATGAAATCATGAGGTTTGAGGTAAATGCTAACTTATGGAGCTGTATTGCTGATTCTAATGATTATAATTCTGTAAAGCCATATTAGCTACGGCCGCGAATCATATTTTAATCAACATACAAGCTCACACTGACCAGGGTAGCCCGCGAAATTCAAAATTTCTTACGTTTTTTGCAATTTGTATTGCAAAAAACGTAAGAAATTTTGAATTTCGCGGGCTACCCTGGCGCTTTCGCCTTAAGGCGCGGTGTTAGCTCAATAATCACAAAAATTGGTTTGTTGGATTGTCGAGTATGACGAAACGCAATGAAATTATCCGACGCAAAAAATACAGTGGACAGAGAAGGGTTTAAAGAAAAATGTTAACCGAATAGAATAGTAAAAATAGTTTTCAATAAAAAATTTTGAAGTTGCTCCACAAAAATAAACTTTGGCGTCGAACATCTCTGTATTTTCAGGGATTCGACATTCATTTTTTTAAGAATTTTATGGAATTAGCATATTTTTTAAACTTTAACCGGTAAATTATTTAATTTATTGTGTATATTCTGAATAATCTAAAGAAAACCCGGAAAATAAATGCACATTCGCAGCTTAGTCACATGTCGGCAACACAAATATTATTTTCAATTTTCAACCTTATTTCAAGCCAGCTAATGGTGACAATAGATTACGCGGTTGTGTGCCGTTTAAAATCAGTATAGTCAGTCCGCGTGTTATGGGCCTATGCACCTAAATATGTCTATTAAATAATTTTGTGCCAAACTAGGTCATGCAATTTTATGATTTTTTATTATTTTGTTTTTCCAAACTACACGCATAATCAGCCTATAATGTTCCCACTGCTGGCACACAGGCCTCCTCTCTTTGAGAGGGAGTGGGCCGTAATCCACCACGCGGGCCCAGTGCGGGTTGGTAGATGTCACATGTCTAAAAAGGTTCTAGGACATGCCGGTTTCCTCACGATGTTTTCTTTTACCGTTTTAAGAGCAGTGGTGATGAAATTGTTTACATAAAGCAAAGCGCCTGTCTGGGTTCGAACCCACGACCTACAACCACTGCTCAAACTACACGCGCCGCTGGACTATTCCAACAGCTGAAGTTCCAGCCAATCTTGCTTACAGGTAGTGAACGGAGTCCTGAACAGCTTTGCAACAAGACCTGAGCTGTATAAGTGTGCAGCCGTAACGAGTTTCAATCCATTCGTTCTTTACCAGGTACGTTGTTTTCGCAAACAGTAATATTGAAGAGCCTATACCACGGAGCAAATTCAAAGAGGAGATGTTGTAAATTAGATTTCCCTATGAAACGACGCGTGACAATAGGGATGATGACTAAAAATTTATTTTTAATTTCCGTCATAGATTATTCAAATATATTGGACACGTATTTTTTCTTTTTTTACGTAATTAAAAAATTACGGCGATACATTGAGTTAAAATATGGCATGACGTCACGCGTAGCTAGGTTTCATACGTACAAGTGACGTAGCGAGCCCCCACTCCCCAACTTTAATGCGTTTTATCTAAGTATTGTTTTATTAATATGATAAAGCAAAAAATACGTGTCTAATATTTTTTATTATCTGACTGACGGACTAAATAGAATTTCTTTTTTTTTACCCAGGCATCATCCCTATTTGCGGGGTGAGGCGGTGTTAGATCCCGCCCACTTCTTCATTTTCCATCTACCGGTCAATAGCCAAACTATTTGCTCGTCCCGTCATTTTACTTTGTAATTACGTAACTATCTCACACTAGATGTCACTAAATGCAGGATGCAACAGATTCGTATTCAGAAAATGTTTACAAAATGATATAAAAACTACAAAAAATATATTTTGCCCATTATAGGGTCTTTAGGTATGAATGTTGAACAAATTTCAGTACATATGATTATTAATATATGTTAGTACTGAGCTCTACGTGCCTAAATATTTTTAGTTCCCATGGCACCAAGTCTCGCCATCTAATGTCGGGTAGAATTATGTTTGGAAAATAGGAACGTTTACAAAGTTGTGCACAGGACGAACGCCAACAATACTCTGACTAAGGCCACGCCTACGTGATGACGTCAGGGCCTAGTTGAGAATCACAGTGCACAGTTGCTTAGGCTGTCTTCTTTTTGTATTTTCTCCGTGGCCTATACTACCTCAAATGGCAGCATGATCCTCCGTTATGTCGAAAATACTGCAGCATTAATTTTGAAATAAATATATAAAGTTGAGGATTAATGATAAGGACTATGTTTGACGAAAACACGATTCCATAAAATTTTCTCGACCCACGTGGTCGAACGAGCTCTGTGGGCCTAAAACGGCCACATTAAGCAATTCCTCTAAAAGCGATTCATTTCCTGAATTCCCAGCAATTTATTATGATGGTGCTATTTGACATTAAACGTCAAAGAACAGATGAATTGCGTGCTATGAATTGTACGCAGATAAATTATGAATTGTCAGTTTGTGCCCGTTTTACGATTTCAAATATGATTCATAATACTTACCTAGATTATCTTATATTATATGATTCTGCCAAAGTGGCCGTTTTAGCCCCTCTGCTCGGGTGACTTACTCTATTATCAAACGTATAGTCGCGGAATGAAAAGATTGCTCAACCTTAGGTTTTGGACTACATACTGCCAAAATTTTGGAAAAAGTGAAAAGGATCTGTGTTTAAAAATTGCTCTACCTTTTATTACTGCGAGTGTACAATTTGCTTAGCATTACGTTGTGATATTCAATATTTTCAGATTCGTAGGAACGATCCTCAGATAGTGGGGTGCCTCAGCTACCGGCCGTACTGCTTCAGTTGTCAAGATTATGACGCGGAAAAAGGCCCCAATAACCCACGGTTAGTTCAGTTTTATACGAGTACAAGTGTGACCCTTCGCACGGGCACAGATTAATACAGATGGGACACTCCGCACAATCATTTAAATAAAAAGCGACTCTTGCTACGACACAATAAAGTGCAATTCAGGTCGCACAACGCTTATTACCTACAGTTATATTCAACTACAAGTTGCCTCTCTTTCTATCGCTTAACTCTTATACCTTCTGACCTACTGAATTAGCCCCGCGGACGGGGCCCGCCGCGTACTTGTAGCTTCATACCTAAACTGCGGAGTGTCCCATCTGTATTAATCTGTGACACGGGAGCAATCTTCTAATGTGGCGACATGTCAAAACCAGGGACCGTACAACCCCGGTTAAGAGTTAAGTCTTTCGAAGGGGTAAGCCGTTTATGAGGTTACCTTTATCATGTCTTGAATGGGTTCTATACGTGAAACCCAGTGAAAGGGTTACCCCTTCATTAAGATAAATACAGGGTGTAAGGGACAGCCCTCCGCAAACTGATAGGGTTAATTCAGTATGTCATACTAAGATGACCGGTACATTAAATTTTTTCAGGAACGTTATGGGAATCCAATAAACCTGATTTGTTTGTGTTTTTGTGCACAATTTGTCTGTTACTGGTTGGGAGGGGTAGGTAATAGGTATGCGGTGAGTTCTATGAACTCTGTAGCTAGACAGAAAGTGAACAGCTGATTTCACGCGTCGTTGGTTAGAGTATTTCAACATCCATTGCTGGTTTTTTTTGCTGTTTTTTTTTTGCAGTTTTTTTACATAAATGGAGTGCTGCGAACACACAATGCAATTTTACATTGAAATAATGAAAATATAACTGAAAAAAAATTAGAAAAAATTAAAATTTTTCTGAGAAAATTTCCGGTGGAATATGATTCAAAATGAGGAGCTGAATGCACCCTGTGAGTTTGCGGAGGGCTGTCCCTTACACCCTGTATAATGTAAGGGTTTTGTTCGGGTTACCATATTAGCTATTTGCAACGTAAGCCCATCATCGAGAGATCATAGGTTACATTGCTCTGAGTTGGAATGTTATGCTATTTCGTTTTAAAGAGAGTTGAAGTGAAACCCTTTTGAACCTACATCGTATGGGTTTTTATTAGGGTTCCGTACCAAAATGGTAAAAAAGGAACCCTTATGGTGTGACTCAGTCTGTCTGTCTGTCTGTTTGTCACAGCTGGATATCTCAAGAACTGCTAATGCTATCAACTTGAAATTTGGAACAATTTTAATTGACGTTTACCCAACTATTTTGCAAATAAGAAAGAAGTAAAAATATTTATATTTTTACTGAAAGGGGGTCTTCAAAATTCAAAGTAAGGTTACTATGGCATGTGGGGTATCATATGAAAGGGCGCTGTTTGCAGATTCTCAAACATTTTTTTTATTTTTTTTTAGGCCCCATAGATTTCGACTTTTGATGAAAAATGTAAAAAAAATACCGTTCCTTCCCCCTTAACTCCGAAGTTTGCAAAGATAAAAATCTGAAATTATTCTATGTGATAGAAGTTTATGTAAAGATTACAGGAAAAATAAAACGATGTCTCTAAATAGCACACTTTTTCAGAAATCGGAACGGAACCCTCGGTGCGCGAGTCCGACTCGCTCTTGACCGGTTTTTTAATTGCTTAGAAAAACCCTATCGAAAACTCTTTCCATGATTAACTATGAGGTTTAGGAGGAGGAGGGGTGTTATTTAACTAGTATACAACGTGCCGTTTTGCATTCTCGTAAAATATCAGGGTGTGATACAGAACATCAAACCGAACAACTTTCTCCATGGGACTAGACATGGGCGCCGCCCCCAAATATTGCGGCGACGGCGTGCTGATGAATATAGCGCGGCGGCGGCGTGACGCCGGCGGCGTGGCTAATTTATGTGTAGTATGAAAAAAATCTTTTAAAAAAAAGCAACAATGCAATGACTCGCAATATTTATCAAAAAATAAAAGAAAACAATTGTTCAAGCTAGGTATAAAATTATTTTTCAAGGTAAATTTTGCATTCCTAAGGTAGACACCCAAGGAAAATATTTCTTTTTTTCGTTCCAAAAAGGTAAAAGATCCTCATTATTGATATCCGTTGATCCAACAGAGGAAGCGAGATATCGCCAACATTCTTGGTCTAGTGTATCATCATCTTCAATTCCATGACCAGCACTATGTTTCTTAGAGTTTACTTACTCAAAATTGATGAGGAACTGCTCATATTTAAAGAAACCTTTTCGTTATAGAGAGTTTATTTATTAGACTAATGTTTATTAAACTGGTCATTTTGAAACGAAACACTAAAAAACCCGAAACAAAATGGCACGTGCTAGCCTCGCTCACGCCGATCAGCAAGTAGCGGCGGCGGCGGCGGCGCGCGGGGTTGACGCGGCGCGGCGGCGCCGGCGGCGGCGCGGCGCCCATGTCTACATGGGACCAACATCATAATCGCGAAGAAAGAATCATGGCCACGCGGCTAACATGTTTGGACTAGTAAAATCTAACAAAACGACACTTGATGAAACATACGTTGTTTCATTTCCCTTTAGAAATGTAACTAAGTACGGCCTTCAATATATTTTTAAAAGACGGGAGAGTCAAGTAATTAAGAAATATGTTTTTTGAGGTTATTAATCTGTGGTATATGCATATACCAAGCAGCAACCTCGGTCGTGTGCAGCTGCAGACTCATCTGGCTCCCACTCCACATAATTATCTGTTACGGTTACGGTTGAGTTATCTTTATTTAACACAAAATCGCACAGAACGCAGAGTCGTCGCTGAAACTACAACACGGTCTGCGCAGAAAACTGTCAATGTCAATCTTTCTTTTGTTTCTATTACTTGTCAAAAATAGGGAGGCCACGTAATCGATCAATTTATGCAGTATCGATTTTTAGATGTAAAATTATGGCTGATTATTTTTCAGGCGACTAACAGCGGTCGGCTAACTATTTGCTACTAAAAAAATAACTTGGCACTGGCAGCGATTAAATATCATAGCATTATTTATATTAGATGAGCATTAAAATGCAACGAATTATAAAAATTGCTACTTGGTAGCGCACATATTAAACAGGGCCAATTGAAATCATAGGCGAGGTACACACGGCTACACATCAAGCTATACATTTCCAGTTTACACTGACCTCTCATTGTAAGGAAATCCTATACAATGCGAGATCAACTTATACACATTATTAATAATAACATGGCGACTAATATTAACAGTGGATCCTGCTTTGAAGGAAGTCAGTGTACCCCCTACTTCATAGTTAAAATAGGTAGAATCTGTTTCAAAACCGAATTGGGGCATCGCGACTCCACGTACTCTTTTGGCTGCTACCCCTAGAGTGCATATAAATCTGGAGGCGTGGAGGGAGGGAGCCCCCGCCCGCTGTAACAAAGCTTAGGCACCCGTGCGAGTCGAAGCCGAAGCTGCGGAGGTAAGGGCGAAGGGGCTGCACTTCCCGCAGCGCCAGAGACGTTTTAGAAGCATGCTAGTTTATATTAAAACAAAGCTAACAACTGATTACTAAGCTGTTTTCTACGTAAAATTATCCTTCGCTGTAGCTGCCAACCAACTATTTTTGCTAGCGGCTTTAATTATTTTTTAATCCCAAATTCAGTTTATTTTGTCGCCGCGTTATATACATGCCTAAAATGATTACTTTTAAACAGTTGACATTGTCGGGGATTTCATTTCGATTAAAAAATAAAATCGATTTAGATCTAAGTTAAAGTATGGACTTCTCTAGTAACGTTAATAACTATAAATGCGTTCAAAATCAATATTTTTTACTGCGTTCTGATAAAGTAAAGTTATAATTATAAAGATGATTATTTAAATACTTCCCAATCTTTTAAAAATAAACTGATGATACCTAATAATTACATTAACAATGTACTACATTTTGGTGACAGTCTCATCTTAGGTCGGAATTCTGTTTTTTCTTAGTCCAAAATGACCATGATCCTTTGCAACTGTCCCATAGAAAACTTCAATCTACCTACTCGACGCAAATGTATGGGACGGCTGATTATTTTTTCGCCATTACGATGTTGGTGCCATGGAAAAAGTTGTTCGGATTGATGGTCTATACCACAACCTTAAATTTGACGAGGATGACAAAACCACACGTTGTACAGACTGGTTGCTCGCCAGGATTTCAATTGTATATAGGGTGGTGCCCTGGCTTGAATTTTTAAACCTAAAATATTAATACATCTTTCAGTCATGACTCATGATGTTCATTTGAATCTTAGATAATGGACATCTAGATCGAGCCACCGCGTGGCCGGTCATGAGACAGCAATATAATACTTTTTCTAGGTTATGTGATAAGAGAAATCAAGTTTAACGTAAGAAATCTTCCATATTTTGGAATGAAACCCATGTCAATATATACGCACAATGCAAAAACTGTCCAAAAAAGTTAAATTAATCGACGCAAGATAAATTTTGTAACAGTGAAAGCACTTTGTTTGGCTAACATTCAAAAGTTCGCCAAGCAAAAATACGGCACGCCGTAAGAGACAGAAGATACGATGCTTTGTCTTAATTTTCCTACTAATTTCATATACAGGGTTATTTTTCAATGACCAGCCAAGTTTTCACAGGTTGTTCTACCCATGAATATGAACAATTTTCACTATGGGACCAACTTTGAAAACACGAAAAAAAAACCAGTGGTTTCCTACAAAAGTTCAATACCTACTCGATCAAAATGTATGAAACAGCTGATATTTTTTTTGCGATTTAAAAGTTGGTCCCATAGAGTACTATTATTTATTCTGTGCCCATAGTGAAAGTTGTTCATATTCATGGGTAGAAAATGAAAATTTGGCTGGTCATTGAAAAATAACTCTGTATATGTGTCTCACTTCCACACTTCACATTGTAATCAAGGCAACGTCTAGAGGCTCAATGTCATTGATTTGAATATTTTTCCTTAGATTCGCTGAAAACCTACCGATGCACAGCGCTTTACGCTTCGTGGACATGATACACGCGCTGCTGTGGCGCTGGTCGGCGCGCTGGTGTGCTGCCAGCGCCGTTTTGTTGCACAAGGACATTGTGAGCCCGTTAGTGTATTACAATATATTCATTTATTTCAGTCTTATTATCTTAGCTCTTTACAGGAGGAGCTCTTGGCTAAGTAATAACAGCCGCACGGGTCGATCCATCAGGTTAAGCTGCGCTTGCCGGGGTTGGTCAGTGGATGGCTGACCATCTTTACATACCGAGACTCTTCCGTGCCTCAGAAAGCACGTTAAGCCGTTGGTCCCGGCTGTCATTCGTGGATCTTTGACAGAAGCCCGAAAGTCTGACAACCAGTCTTACCAAGGGGTATCGTGTTACCCAGTTACTGGGTTGTAGAGGTCTGATAGGCAGTCGATCCATGTATAATACCAGTGTTTTACATGGAGCGACTGCCTATCTGACCTCCGCAACCCGGTAACTGGGTAATACGATACCCCTTGGTAAGACTGGTTGTCAGACTTTCGGGCTTCTGACGATCCGTAACGACAGTCAAAGATCCGCGAATGACAGCCGGGACCAACGGCTTAACGTGCTTTCCGAGGCACGGAGGAGTCTCGGTATGTAAAGATGGTCACCTGTCCACGGACCAACCCCGGCAGGTATGGGAGGACAGTGTAGGCCTTTTAACAAGTACTAGGTACTTAAAAAAACAAAGTAGTCTGCAAATATAGAGTTAGAGAGACCTTAGATGGGAATGCATGTATCTATCGCAAACAACAAAAACGTACATTTATTTTGGCCTTTATTGGGAGCTTTTGGACTCGTACAGGACTTTTTTTTTTACTTTTATCATTGTGGTTTTAGTTTTAGTTGGTGATCTTCCTGTGCAAGTCACAATAAATACTTTTTCTTTCTTTTCTTTTCTTTCTATTTTCTTTATCGACTACGTGACCTCTTCCCAGGAGTGAGATCCATTACTGGCGGTTGCTGGGCATCCGCTGCGCCGGCTGGTGCGTGAACAGGCCGCTGGAGAAGCTGTACTGGCGTGGCGTGCTCAAGGCGCCCTACCTCGCCAACACCCTGCTCGGCGAGCCTGATGTGAGTAGCCATAATTGCCGTAGTGAGTAGCTATAGTTGCCGTAGTGAGTTAGAACCTCAGGGGTGGTCTATACCCTGCCAGGGTCGCGGGTTGTTCGAAAGAGATACCGTGGCCCTGGTGGGAGTGATACGCGAGTTCGAATGACGTTTTTGCGAAGGTCGCCATTTCGAAAAATTTTGCGAGTGGTACGCCAGTTCGAAAACTCATTACATCGAAAACCGCTATATCGAATGACATTTTCGCGAAGGTCGCCATTTCGAAAAAAATTGCGAGCAGTACACCAGTTCGGAAGTCATGGTATCGAAGTCCGATGTTGAGTTAATTTGTCTGGGAATTGAACTCACGACCCCAGTGAGACGAGACAGAGAGAGCATGGTATTTTGATTTGGTTTGGGGAAAAAAAAAAATAAAAAAAAATAAAGACAAGTTAAATCAACATCGGACTTCGATACCATGACTTCCGAACTGGTGTACTGCTCGCAATTTTTTTCGAAATGGCGACCTTCGCGATAACGTCATTCGATATAGCGGTTTTCGATTTAATGAGTTTTCGAACTGGCGTACCACTAGCAAAATTTTTCGAAATGGCGCCCATCGCAAAAACGTCATTCGAACTCACGTATCACTCCCGGCCCTGGCACAGGCAACTGAAGGAACACGGGTGGGTTTTAGTCAGTAAAAGTCTGACACTGCCTCGAGATAAAAGAAATCATTCATAGCGTACCCAAAGATTTAAAAGTACGTTTAGCAATGAAAATCGAAAGTATAAAAAAAATAGTTGAAATGTTTATTGTTTGGAGTTCCTTGCTGAAAACTTTGCCGCGAGATGGCGCTAACGCGACAAGATAACACATGTCTTTTCGCCGGTTGGTCGTTTTTCATTCAAGATTATTTTGACAAAGTGACAAAGACAGCGCTTTCTCGCGGTGAAGCTTCCAAGCAAACCACATTACTTAGAAAGACGAAAATTACAGATGGAGCAAAGGCCTAGCGAAAAAGACAGTTATAGCAGCTTGGAACGCCCCGGACCACTGGTTGACAAGCTCATAGAGCCCGAACGAAAGATGTCATCCGGACAAAATTAATGTTTTTTTTTTAATGTAACGAAAAATAGAAAAAAGTATTAAATTGACGGTCGACTTAATAATTCTGCGATTTTAAACGATTAAGTTAATACTTATAAATAACAGAAGGCCGATTTTAATAATAATAAGGGTGGCAGGTGACGCACAACGCGTTGAAAATTTTTGTCGGTTATTAAAAAGAAAAATTTGCTATTCCAATGAGTTGAAGTTTTTCGTCGGTTATTAGCCAAAAACGGATAAGCGACATTTTTTGCGAAATCAAGAAACTTAGACGAATAGACGCAGAAAAAAAAGCCGATTCTAACCATATACAGGGTGTCCCGTAATTAATGGATAATGTCTTAAGGGGTCATTGTACTCACCATTATGAACAACTTTTACTATGGGACCGAACCCAAAATCGCGAAAAAAAAATCAGTTGCACATTTTGACAACATAAATGTAGGGAGCAGCTGATTTTTTTTTCGCGATTTTGGGTTCGGTCCCATAGTAAAAGTTGTTCATAATGGTGAGTACAATGACCCCTTAAGAGATTATCCATTAATTACGGGACACCCTGTATATAAGTCGATTTCGCAAAAAATGTCGCTTATCCCTTTTTGTCTGTTAGGCATCGACTGAATCCATAGTAACAGGTTGTGCGTCGATGTCCCTGCCGCCCTGTATACTTATCGCAGTATTTAAGCTGCATATTTATTAGATTCGGCCTCAACCGAGGCTTAATATTAACTGTTGCCTCAATCTGAGGCATATTCGTGCCTTGAAGCTTTTGTCGCCTCAGCACGAGTCATACTTTGTCGGTTTATTTCGTGCTTAAAAGAGCCTCATTATGAACTGTTTGCCTCGGTTTGAGGCGTTTAGACAGCAGCTCTGTTTTTCTTTTAATAAAATCGCTTTTAAATTAATTTATTCGTTAGAAATATTAGAACGTGCCTAACATGTACAATACGTAAACCAATTATTTAGTAGCTTATTTATTGTTTGTCTATAAAAGGCGTTTACTCCAAAATTCCTTAATTTATTTTCGTCAAGTTTATTTATCTAGTTTTTATAGTCTGGGTACATTAAAGTCGGGTAAAAAAAGCGACTTTTCTTATTCATAGATCAACGAAAGCGCCAATAGACCGATTGAATCGCCTCACAAAAAGCACGAAGTGGAATAGAACGCCTCGAGGCCTCGACGCAGCGGCGAGGCATCGCGTGTCAAACGGAGTCAGACTGCCTCGAGCGCAGCCGACATTTAATTTTAATGTCATATAGGGCCTGTTTGCGCCACTCCACAATTTGCGCCAGTGTTGCCCGCGGAATTCAAATTTTCTTACGTTTTTTTGCAATTTGCTGGTTGAATATGATTCGCGACCGTAACAAATATGTATTTATTTATAGAATTATAATCATTAAAATTATCAATACAACTCTCTAAGTTAGATTTGGCCTCAAATGTCATGATTTCATGAAATAGAACTGAACTGATGAACTTATGGAAGTTGTATTACCGATTCTTATGGTTATACTTAAAGTAAATACATATTTTTTTATAGTCGGGAATAATTTTTGATCAAGTCAAGATACAATCTGACACTGACCTGAAAGTTGCAAAAAACGCAAGAAAATCTGAATTTCGCGGGCTGCCTTTGCGCATGCATCCACCTTAATATATTGGTTTTTTTGCTGTATTTAATTGTTCGTGTGGTGATACAGGCCTTATTTTTTTTTTTTTCAAAATTATTTTTATGGTAATGTTTTGCTGTCCGCGAGGCCGTCTTGTCCCGTCGCTGCGCTCGAGGCGTCTTCGAGGTTTGTTTATCATCTTATTATCTTATGCTTCTTATTTAATAGGGAACAAAGTTGCACAGTATTGTGTTTCAGGAACATTGGGTGTTGCGGGCAACAATATTACGCAATTTTATCTCTCAACTTTGTGTCCAATGAATATTCGACATTATGCATTTTGTATACCGGGTGTAAAAAGACACTTGCCGAAGCCGAAAGCAACATATTCTACACATTATTTGGATCGTTTTTTTCCACTAGACCATACCTGGGAATCCACTGGTTCTGGAGATATTGAAAGTCAAAGTCGCATTTTTTACTAAAACGTATTCCAAGTGTTATTACTAAACTTTATCCGACAAGTACCTACGCGTACCGTAGAGCGATGGGGCGGGGCTTAACTCCGTTTGCCTGGGCTCGCATTACATTGCGCGTAATAAAAAATTGCTTTTTTTTAAACATAAAAATAAAAGTCGTTTCCCAGCATTAATTTTTCCGCAAAGCTACTTAATTAGATGTACGATATGCGTAGTTGGCGGCTTTGTGATGTGTCTTTTTGCACCCTGTACATATTTACTTTACTATAATAAAGGCCCCGTTGGTCTCGTGGACGCAAGGGCGACTGCTGAGCGTGGGGTCCTGGGTTCGATGCCCGGATCGGGCACAAAGTGTTATTGAATTTTTCCATCTGGAATTTCTCGGTAGCAGCCCGTAGTTTGGAAGTTGGTGGACACCCCTGAGTCTCGGAAAGCACGTTGGCCCTGCGCCTGATTTAACTCCGGTCGTGCCGGATTGCCGTCCCATCGGACTATGAGAGTGAGGGGAGAGAGAGTGCACTTATATCTGCGCACACGCACACACCCCTGCACTATAATTATCTCCAGCGTACACGCCTAGTCTCTTTCGAGATCTGCCGCATATTATTAATAATATTATATTATTTTAAATTGTTACGTTTTGTTTTTGTTTCGAGATATCCACAATTTTATGAGTTTACCAATGAATACGTAAATTTTGTGTCAGATAACAATGATATTATAAGTTAAGAGGTAGATAGGTGTCACGTCAAAACTTTGCTATTTTAAAGTTTTCTTCGTGTTGTCTCTTTCGCTCCCTATAATTACGACATGCCGTCCTACTTCCACGTGTCATCTAATAGTGTGACATTATTCCGTTTTGGGTAGGTAACCTGTCTACCTCTTTTCACTTAGGTACAAACCAAAGAAAATCGTTAGATTCGCCCTACCGCGTCAAAAGCGCATTTAGATCTGCTTCGTTTTGACACCTCTGACACATAATGACTTGACTTGCTTGTCCAGAAAACGCTATTTAATGTGTGTGTGCGCTTCTTAGTATAGACACTTTCTCGCGTGACTAAGTACGGTGAGGGCAAATCTTGCGATTTAAATCTTTGCTTCTACTATCATTGTCAGATATGCTTAGGATTAATAATGTATTTTGTAATGTACCAAAAAATAAAGAGTATTTATATAGCAGCTTTATTATTTAGGTTTTATTTGTTATTGCAAAGAAGATTAAATTATTATTTATTATTAAAAATATATGTTTCAGCTGTATCAATACATTTTAAGTTATTTTCATGTAAAAGAAGACTGTATCGGTTTTGCTAATCATTATTCTAAAATTGACTATGGGGTCGTTTTGCAATAATTCAGTAAATTGGCGGGAAATAAGTATGGCTTCCAATTTTAAATACGCGCGGCGGTATGATAGGTATACAGCCTGATACAAACTTTATGGCGGTTCGGAACATGACAAGACTGAGAGTCGTTGCGCAGTAACAAACGTACATGAGTGTCAGCGGGGGTGAGGGGTGAGATACTGCGCATCGAGTAGCGCACTTCAGAGCCGCCATAAAGTTTGACACGTAATGGTGCCGATTCTGTTGTGCACAAACTAAACTTAATTTATTTTCTATTTCTATTGCTAACTTTTTATTTCTAATAAAACAAGAAAGAGATGGACGTGAATTAGAGCTGTTAAATTTAGTTCAACTAATATTTCCATAGAGAATTAGACGACATGTCGAATGACGGTTAAAAACATGTCGAATATAAACACGGTGAAGCGCAAGGCGTAAACTAGTTTGACATCTCTGACTTAGTTCATAGCTTTTGCCGTCCTTTTCTCGCGCTGCCTGTTAGTAAAAGATAGCGTTTCTCTAATTTTGGTTTAGTTATTGAACAAGAGAATCAGCACGATTATCTACTTTTCCAAAGAATTTTGTCTATCTTGGTACCTGTCAGAGAGGCTAAAAAACGAAAAAAATAACAACTATCTAATAAAAACGAAAATGCTGGTGTACAGTCTGGGATCTTAATTGTTTATCAATTTGCCGTGTTGTAGCCATTTTCATACTACTGTCAAAGAATGACAATTTGCTAAACAATTAATGACATTTTCCTGACTTTTTCAAATGTTTAGATGCAAAAGAGTTAGGGTTTTAGCACACCTCCGACGCGAAAATAATTATGCGAAACCGCATAATGAATACCACTGCGAAACATTACATTAGATTATGTCGCGATTTGAGTAGCGGAACGTCATGCGAGTCAGTTGTAGCAATCTGAGGTAAATGTCTTCGCTTTCGACTTACTAAATACAGTACCTATAGGTCTACTTCGGACGTCTTGGATTAGTTTTTTCCGTTAAATCAACATCTGCAACAAAACCGCCAAAGTACCAGGCCATAACCACCGCAACGTACATAGTGACCGGCTTCCGATCAAATCGGCAAAATCACACGCGAAAGAGAGAATCGTAAGCAAATCTGTACGTTAGAACAGGCAGTTTCGCTCCTGTTTCGTCATGTCTTGGCGGAACTACTGCGGTTTCGCTGGTATGGTTTCGCGGCGGAAGTGTGGTACCCGCCTAAGTTATTAGTTAACTAGTACCTTTTGCATAATTACACTAAAAATATGCTATATCAAATGTTTGCAGTTTCAGCTTTAAAAATAAATGTCCTATGTATTTATTTAATACACCGAGTAACTTTCTTACTGAGCATAATCAGCCTATAATGTACTGCTGGAATACAGGGCTCCGCTCTGTGAGAGGGAATGGGCCGTTATCCACCACACGGGCCCAGTGAGGGTTGGTCGATGTCACGTGTCTTCGAATTTTTGGTTCTACGACATCCGGCCGGTTTCCTCACGATGTTTTCCTTCACCGTTTTAAGAGCAGTGGTGGTGAAATAATTTACACAAAGTAAAGTGCTTGCCTAACTACTGTTCTACTGGGCCTCCACTTTCTTACTTGTCGGGCTAAAACGCGCAAGCGACAAAGTTTTGCCGTCGCATTTTCTCGCGCTTATATGACTAGCGACATGATACGGCGATAGGATATTCTCGCACTGCACATTTATGATTATGACCAGTTGGAATGGAACTCTATTAGCATGGCGCGTTTTATATTTTTCAACGGCACCCTTTTCCCGTAAATATTTTAACAAAATCGAATAAATGTTTTGTAGATACAGAAGTATTACCAACTTTTTTAAATGTGGAGTATTATTTTACCAAAAATTTTATGTTTATTAGTATTATTTGCACAAAATCTTGACGTAAATTACTTATTGTATTTTGTGGTCCTTCGCTTTTTTTTGTTTTAATTTGTAATGTTACACATGCCTATTTGTTGAATCTGTGTTTTATATTGCGAAACCATTCTTGGATTAATTTGAAGTATTTTCTGTAAGTAATACCAACTTACATAGAATATACGGACGGCCAGTTTTAACATAGGCTCTCCGAACTTTTGCGCATGTTATCTCACTCACACTCGCCTCATAAGTATCAATCACTATTTGGTTCTTATAAAGGGCTGGTTTAACCAAAGTCAGATATATTTTATCCGTGGAATAAAATGTACGTCTGCATGACAGTTTTTGTAAGGGAAAACTGTCAAAAATTAAAAATTTATTCGCTGGGTTAGACTTTTAGGAGGTATAATAAATGTTTGGTCGAATCGCCCTAAATGCAGCAATGCCAATTTGTAAGATTTCAAATTGAATACAGTTTTATGCATATTTTATATCGACTTACAAAAGTTGTACCTAGGCACTTATCAAGTGTCAAATACATATAAGTTTAGGTACCTAACTTTAAAACGTAACATTGCAATTTAAAATACAGTGGAAGTGATATTCCGAGAATTCATGTTTAAAAACTATGTCTGAATCTGTGAAGTAGATAACCAAGCTACATAATAAAATATTTTTGTATTTTTTAAATGCTAAAATTTTTAATTTTGTTGAGCAGTGTAATGTTCTCGACAGCTTTTCTGAGGCCTTAAAGTGTTAAAAGGAAATGACGATATACGGTCTTTCTCGCACCGGCCCCTGTTCTGTGTCTCACGAGGGCTGGAGAGAGTGTTGCCAGTAGCGAAAAGGTAGAAAAGATAAAATTAAAGTACAAACTTTAATTTTATCTCTGGGTTCTTCACTCAGGGGCGGAGGGTCTTAACGTATAATGTACAAAGTACTTGTAATGTATTGTGTCTGTGTGTATGACTGTTCGAATTTTAGCTTGTTTAATTATCTCAATAAATGTCTTTTTGGCTATGTTTGTTTTTTTTATTTTTACCATATTAATAACATCTGCTACTGAACTTGGAAATTATACGAGAAGGACGAGAGGTATTCTAAGAAATGCAGGGTCAAATTAAATTAATTTGTGAAACTTCACAGACATGCATGGTAGATATTGGTACCGGTCACGTCTTAGAAGTTAGCCAGCTTTAATTTGACCCCGTGTATATTTTATTTATTTATTTAATTAAGGTTCACCAACAGTTGTTACAGATATTAAACTGATAGGAACATATAAGTAATTGTGTCTTATGTCTAACTGCACAACCAATTACAGGCAAACACCACATGCAAAATGCTTTGTAATTATAAATTTAGTTATAAAGACAGAATTTAGTCAGAAAGTTTAGTTTAAATTCTAGATGGTTACTTAAATTAAAATGCCAATACTAATTACGTACTATTACAAACATCGACATTGAGTCTGCGTGGACGTCAACCAGGTCGCTGCGTTCGTTTATAAGTTTGCACATGCGTGGTATAGGCGTGTGGCGGCATCTACATCGCCACATATGAACTACGCATCAGAGACATGACGTCACGAAAACCTGCATCGCGCAATTAGAGTTTACCACGCGATTAGCATATATACAACGACCCGACATCAACCGTCGGGCAGTAGCCCACCAGACACGACACCCGTCTGGTCGGAGGATCCTCCCTTTTCTATGGAGGATGAGTGAACTTTACACCCTCTTCCTCATACGTCTAAACTGGTGACCCCGAGCATGAACGTCAGCGCAGCCTTCGTGCAACTCCTTCAGCGTGACGTCATCAGCATCACTTCCTCAAGCTTTCGAGCGGCGAGTCACACAGCCAGCCAGCATCCACGACTTCAACAGGTATCCTGACCACCAGCATGCAGCGGACGCGCATTCCTGGTCATCACCTTCAGCCTCAACCCAGCGCTGTACACTCCCGACTCACTGGAGCATAACGCATGGCCACCCCGACTCACTGGGGTATCACCGCAGACAGTTCCGACTCACCGTGAACTATGCGGCACCCTCCGACTCACTGGAACCACAACTGGCACTGGCAAGCATCGCAAGATACACGACTCAGCCCACTATCGACCTCCGGTCTCCGGAGGGGAGTGATGTGGCGGCATCTACATCGCCACATATGAACTACGCATCAGAGACATGACGTCACGAAAACCTGCATCGCGCAATTAGAGTTTACCACGCGATTAGCATATATTACAACGACCCGACATCAACCGTCGGGCAGTAGCCCACCAGACACGACACCCGTCTGGTCGGAGGATCCTCCCTTTTCTATGGAGGATGAGTGAACTTTACACCCTCTTCCTCATGCCTCTAAAGGCGAATTAGCACCAAACACTGTACGGCGAAGAGGTGGAGCTAAGGGTATTATGGGTTTGCGAGGTGGTCTGCGGGGTAATCTGAAATTGAACTTACATACCAATTGTGGGCAGTCAATGGTGTTATTGAGCAGTTTATATGCGAATCTTAAATCCAAGAGCTCCCTTATATATCCCTTGTATATCATCATACCATCAGAAAAGAAAAGGATGTGTTTCTATCCAGCTGGGCCCCGCGAGCTAGGCTCATAAAACTAGTGGCAATGCTTTGTTTGTTCAATGTACCTCAACATACCTTACCTTACCTAGCGAATACGTGTTCATATGGATTGAGGGCCCGTTTTTTTATGTACGTAAGGATTGAGTCGCCACATTTCGTATCATAATGAAATTTAATACTTATTTAGTAGTAAGTTTAAAAATTTTGTAGGTTCGATCCTCGATTTTGTAGGTATAATACTTCAAAAGATTTATGAACATAAAGGTGGCACCTCAATCTAAATATTTGGATTGAGTCGCCACGTCAGAACTAGGTACGTCATGGATGAATGTTTATCATTATTTGGTATGATTTAGTAGTAATTGTGTATAGTACCTACTAAAAATCTGAGTCCTGTACTGTTGATATTGAAGAATATACAATAGGTACTTTTAATGTGGCTCCTCAATCCATCAATCAATCAATCATAAGAACGTGAATTTCCATGAAATTAATTGGTCAATTTATATTCCACTCCAAAGAACATTTAGTTGTAAGTGTGTTCGAATTTGTAGTATATAGAGAAAGTAGTAAAACTGAGTGAATTTAGTAAATAAACGCATTTTATTTGGCTCCTCAGTCCTGACGTTCTGCAAATAAATAATTGATTGTATCTACCTGAGATCACAACGGAATCAATAACCAGAGACACTAACATTTAGTATAAATGTCTACTAAATACTTATGTACAAATGAACATTGTATATATTCGGTATCTGAAAAAAAAAATACTTTTCGATATTCATTAAGAATTCGCTATTGAGGGTGACCATGTTGTGTGTGTACCTGGGACAAACGGTCAAACTAGGTAAGTCCAACTTCGTTAAGTTAGGGAAGCTACGGAAGATCTTCTCGTCCAAAATATCGCAGTGTCTCGAAACAAAAGTCTTTGACCAGTGTGTGTTGCCAGTTATGATTTACGGCACTAAGACGTAGCGTTTTACAATGGGCCTCATAAGAAAGCTCAAGGTCACCCAAAAGCCAAAGAAGAGGGTTATGCTCGGTGTTTTTCTGCGAGATCGAGTTAAGAATGAGGTCCCTTTTGGGGGGAGCAGTGGACGTCTTTCGGCTGAAATGATGATGATGATGATGTTAAATGAAACCAGGATGACTAGTTTTTGAAATTTATTTTTTTTAATAAAATCCCTACTTATTTCTAACAGAATTGTATTATTCACTTCGTAAAGGAGAAAAATAATAAAGTGTTCATCCTAAACGTTCTAAATAATTGCCACTTAAATACTAACTTACCTAATAAATAAACACATTATTACTAATTGTAAAAAACTATTCATACTGCCCATTGATACCTCTGATGTTATGGTAAGCGTTTATAACTACGATTTTGTATCGAAGCGCTTTTGTGTTTTAAAACAAATCACAATTGAAATCAAGATGTGCCAACAAAATATGTTTTTTTTTCTTGTTGTTTGAAAGTTATGACCTTGACAAAATTCGGGCCCTCAATCCTCCATTTATTTTGTTTTCCGTTTTAATACGCCTATCGTATGAAAGATTAGACAAATACAAAATAGTCTCTTTTTGTGAAAAAAATTGTGCAAGAAATTGGTGTTATTTGTTACTAATAAGAATAACGATTAAACTAACAATCCTAATAGATACCGAAATCGACTATTTTTGAATTGTGTAGTAGGGTAGGGTGACAATAATTTTTGACATAAGGTGCTCAGAGAACAATGTAAAGCATATATTATAATGCACATAGTTGTATGGGTAATTATCTTGGAGTAGTGAATGTTGATATTTAATTTTATTTAACGAATATTATGTTCCAAACATTTTCACATAAAATCGAGGAGGAGTTTTGGAGTTCAACCTCATTAGTTTGTCTATGCGACTACTACAAAGAAAAAGTACAGTGATGTTCTTTGTATTACAATAATATGTCATGTCAATTGATTGAGAAAACTACGAAAATAGTTACTGAAATATTATTATAGTCATACAAATAAGTACATGTAAGTTTGTTTTGTTACATACTCATCTACCTATATGTTACTGCAAAAGCCCGAACTGCGGTAAATATTAGGATTTACCCGTAAATTCTAATATTTACCAAATCTCACCGGTAAAACCCCGAATTATTCTAAAACTGTCTTTAATTTCGGACTTTTACCGGCATTCAGTCCGTAAACCCTAGATTTTACCGTAGACACCGGTAAGGCCCTGCGCGCACTGCCGTGCCGTGTGGGAGTGGCGCGAGGAGGCGAAACGGCGGGGCGTAACTCCGCTGCCGCGAGAAATCACGGCACGGCCGACAGAGCTCCGGCGGGATCATGGCGACATGGAGAGTGCGACTGTCGCAACCCAGCGCTGGGCACGCCACAATTGCGACGATAAGTCCCCTCTTTGAGGAGTGGTTAGTGAGGCGCCACGGCGTCCTCACATTCCGCCTGACGCAGGTCCGCAGGTGCGGGCGGGCGTGTATACTCCCGTTGCCGCGCTTAAGGGCACGTTCTCACACATTGTAAAAGGCCGCGTTACATAGGTAATTAATGATTTTATTGTTAAAATTATGCAAATACATAATTATTAATGTCGCGAATCATATTCTGATTAAGATACAACCTGTAAATTGTAAAAAACGCAAGAAAATATGAATTTCGCGGGCTACCGCAGCGCAATTACCTTAACGTGTTACCACGAGTGCCCAAAAAAAGAATGTTATTTTTTATTAGGGTTTTAGGATTTTAATTTTTTTTATCTGGTTATTTATAAATAGTGATTAAAAAGTTTCATTTTCACATTTGTTGTTTTAATCCTTGTAACATCTCCATTCTAGCCTGTTACTTCTTGTAATACACATGTGGTGGCATCTACATCGCCACATACAAACTACGCATCACAAGGACATGACGTCCCGCAACCTGCATTGCGCAATGAGAGTTTACCGCGCGACTAGCATATAGGTATACAACAACCCGACATTAACCGTGGGGCAGTTGCCCACCAAACACAACACCCATCTGGTCGGAGGGTCCTCCCTTTTCAATAGAGGATGAGTGAACTTTACACTGTGTTCCTCATGACTCTATACACACAATACGTATAAATAAAGGTAAAGATTTTGATTTTTAAGTGAAAGCTATACCTGCTGTAAGAGATACGCTGATCAATTAATATTTGACCCTTTTTTAATTTACACAGCTGAATGACGTCATAAAATGGCGGCTACTATTTCATGGTTTGAGAAAACATTAAAAAAACCTGTAAAACTTTGAATTTAATTTTAATATTTATATTGTCATTGAACTAAAACTAATATTTTCCGACTGCTTTTGGCCTAATCTGTCTAAATAATATATTTTTAGATTTTTTCTCATATAGAGTAAAATACCGTATTGTGGTCACCCTATTTCCTAATTCAGGGAACAAAAATAAAAGTCGATTTTTATTTACAATAAAGGGTCTTTTAATTTCTTTCTAGTATCGAATTTGTTGCACAATTTTTTTCACAAAAAGAGACTATTTTGTATTTGTCTAATCTTTCATACGATAGGCGTATTAAAACGGAAATCAAAATAAATGGAGGATTGAGGGCCCGAATTTTGTCAAGGTCATAACTTTCAAACACCAAGAAATGGATATGCGTGTGGTGTGAGGGCCACTTTATTGAAACTCTTTGAAAATATGCTTAGGATTTAGTGAACATTCCCAAACAATTGTGAAAGTTGGAATCAGATTTTGTGAAAGTCAACTTTGCGAGATGTGGACTGTAAAGTGGGGCCCTCAGTTCTCACATAGAGGATTGAGGGCCCGCCTGTACCTGACAAACTATGGACACTACAGATAAAGTCTTTATGCCAAAATCTAAGCTTATACCAAACAAAATTTGTGAAAACAAGATATTATCGCAAAACACTGTCCTACTTGGTATATCTTCGTTCAAAATGGGCCCTCAATCCTCACACACGTAAAAGTTTATCACGCAAATACAATGAAACCATTAACTTATAGCTATTGTTTGTAATCCTATAAGATACTAAATAAATTGTGAAAATTTGTGAAAGCAAGAGCAGGTCACCATTTCTTGTTGTTTGAAAGTTATGACCTTGACAAAATCCGGGCCCTCAATCCTCCATTTATTTTGTTTTCCGTTTGAATACGCTTATCGTATGAAAGATTAGACAAATACAAAATAGTCTCTTTTTGTGAAAAAAATTGTGCAACAAATTCGATACTAGAAAACAATTAAAAGACCCTTTATTGTAAATAAAAATCGAGTTTTATTTTTGTTCCCTGAATTAGGAAATAGGGTGACCACGATACGGTATTTTACTCTATATGAGAAAAAATCTTAAAATATATTATTTAGATAGATTAGGCAAAAAGCAGTCGGAAAATATTAGTTTTAGTTCAATAACAATATAAATTTTAAAATTAAATTCAAAGTTTTCAGGTTTTTTTAATGTTTTCTCAAACCATGAAATAGTAGCCGCCATTTTATGACGTCATTCGGCTGTGTGAATTAAAAAAGTGTCAACTATTAATTGATCAGTGTATCTCTTAGAGCAGGTATAGCTTTCACTTTAAAATCAAAATCTTTACCGTCCATACGTATTGTGTGTATAGAGTCATGAGGAACAGGGTGTAAAGTTCACTCATCCTTTATTGAAAAGGGAGGACCCTCCGACCAGATGGGTGTTGTCTCTGGTGGGCAACTGCCCCACGGTTAATGTGGGGTTGTTGTATACCTATATGCTAGTCGCGCGGTAAACTCTCATTGCGCGATGCAGGTTGCGGGACGTCATGTCCTTGTGATGCGTAGTTCGTATGTGGCGATGTAGATGCCGCCACATGTGTATTACAAGAAGTAACAGGCTAGAATGGAGATGTTACAAGCATTAAAACAACAAATGTGAAAATTAAACTTTTTATTCACTATTTATAAATTACTAGATAAAAAAAAAAATCCTAAAACCCTAATAAAAAAAAACAAAACTATTTTTGGGCACTCGTGGTAACACGTTAAGGTCAGTGTAAGGTTGTATCTTAGTCAAAATATGATTCGCGACATTAATAATCATGTATTTACATAATTTTAACAATAAAAATAATTAATTACCTACGTAACGCGGCCTTATATAATGTGTGTGAACGTGCACTTAAGCGCGGCAACGGGAGTATACACCCCCGCCCGCGCCCCCGCACTAGCCCGCCAGTGGACAAACTAACGCGGGAGCGTACGTCACGCTCGCTAAAGTTTAAATTTAGTCGCCTAATTTACCATCTTAGGTAAAACTCTGACATTGTTGAATACATTTAAAAGAAAGACCAATCTTTCGTATTGAATCTTATTGTAACACATTTACAAAAACTTATTTGTTTACTTTGTGGCGATTAATCTCCCACAACTAGTTTGCAGAAAAATCATCGCAGAGTCAATTTCAGACTCATAAATCTATCATTAACATTCATAAATTTTACTTTTAAAAATACATAAAGCATCAGAAATACCTATAATTTTGTTGACTTTTAATGTACTTGAATATCGATTATTAATAACATTAATTAGTAAAAAAATAAAGTCTCGGGGCAATTTTTACGTTTTATACCGATATTTAATCACGATTTTTTGGTTTGAATAACGCGTAATTACATATAAAAAAACATGTCAAAATAAACTATGTTGTACAAAACTAATTCTAAAGTTTTATTAAAATCCCTTCATTTATTTAGACATAATAACGTTATTAACATCACTCTAAATTAGAATAAATTACGTTGCATAAGCGGACACCGATTATTACAGCGCGAGTGCCCATCGAGGAAGGACCTGTGTCATTTTTTCCCGCCTCCTGATGTCCGAGCTCACGTATCGTGAACGCATTATTTTACTACGACTGCAATATTAAAATTTTGTGAAATGGCTCTTAAACGCTTTTCCCGGAATTGAGTTCAGTTCTCACCGCGAATTCTCCTTTATTTATGTGTTCTACCGAACAAAACGGGTGCCACGAAGTGGTAATTTGAGTTTAGGAAAAAGAAAGAAGTCGGCTATCTGCGGGTGTGGCTATAGGGGTCAGTTATCTGGTGGATAAGGTATTTGCTCGATGGTATTTGTTGAGTTTTTGGTCAAAAATTCTTTCACCAATGGCCTTGTGCGAAGGCGCATTATCGTGGTGCAAAATCCAAGAATTTTCTTTCCACAAATCTGGCCTTTTTCGTAGAATTTGCTGTCTTAAACGCCGCATAACGCTCAAATAACATTCTTTATTTACTGTTTGACCTTCCAACAAAAATTCCGAATGCACAACACTGCGATAAGCAATGAAAACGGTCAACATGACTTTGTCTTTTGATCGACTTTGGCGTGGTTTTTTCGGTTTCGGTTCAGTTGGATGGCGCCACTCCGAAGCTTGTTGACTAGTTTGCATGTCAAACTCGAAATCCCACGTCTCGTCACCAGTAACAATGCGTTTCGTGAATGCTGGGTCGGATTGGAATTGACTTGTTCTAGCATGCCCTCAGCGACTCTTATGCGATTGAGTTTTTGGAGAAAGTTCAGGACTTTTGGGACTATGCCGCTCGGTTAGTCCCAAAAGTCCTCAATTTTCTCCAAAAACTCAATCGCACAAGAGTCGCTGAGGACATGCTAGAACAAGTCAATTCCAATCCGACCCATGGTAAGACCCATGTTGCCGCTCGGCAACGTTGGTCATGCCAAGTGATTATTTAAAATGGTACGGATCAACTTGTGAGACACAGAAAGTTCAGCGGATACCTCTCTCAAACTTGAATGAGTATTGTCAGTCACTATTTCCTTCACTTTTGCGATGTTAACTTCCGATGAAAACGTTGATGGCCTACCAGAGCGAGGCAAATCTTCAAAAACAAATGAAACACATGCAAAAAATAAAATCACTCATAAGCACGTGTTTTTGATAAAGTCGATTCAGCGTAAGCCTTCTGTAACATTTTCAGGGACTCCGAACAGAAATTCCATTGGCAATGCAAAATTTAAGACAAACTCTTTGTTCGATGTTTTTGTCCATTATGAAATTCGCAATACACACTAGATAATGATCTAACTAAAAACAGCACTGTATTTAATCTAAATAACTCAAACTTGGCACCAAAATGGAAAACAGTTCTGCCAATCTAACAAAAAAAAAAAAACAGAAAATTGAATTTGGAACCATAAACAAATCATCCATTCCCGTCGTTTAGGCGCAGAATGTCCAATTCGCAATATGTCCAGCGGTCGCAAAATGTCCAATTCGCAAAATGTCCAATTCGCAACATGTCCAGTTCGCAGAATGTCCAATTCGCAAAATGTCAAAACCAGGAAATCTTAAATTAATTTAATTTTTTACAAAAAATGGTAAACTAACTAATTAGTTGCTCGAAATGGGCTCCATTCTCTTGGATACACAAATTTATTCTTTTAACGAATTCATTTCTAGTAACCTTTAATAAAGTGTTGTGGTGAATATTATAAATCGTATTCTGAACTTCAACTCTCACCTCGTTGTCATTCGCATAAGATTTCATGTAAATTTGATTTTTTACATATTCCCACAAAAAAAAATCTAATGGGGTGAGATCTGGCGATCTCGCAGGCCATTTGATTGTGCCGTTTGTACCAATCCAGGTATTAAAATGAAAGTATTGTCACCCTACCCTGCTACACACTTCAAAAATAGTTGATTTCGGTATCTATTAAGATTTTTAGTTTAATCGTTATTCTTATTAGTAACAAATAACATCAATTTGTTGCACAATTTTTTTCACAAAAAGAGACTATTTTGTATTTGTCTAATCTTTCATACGATAAGCGTATTCAAACGGAAAACAAAATAAATGGAGGATTGAGGGCCCGGATTTTGTCAAGGTCATAACTTTCAAACAACAAGAAATGGTGACCTGCTCTTGCTTTCACAAATTTTCACAATTTATTTAGTATCTTATAGGATTACAAACAATAGCTATAAGTTAATGGTTTCATTGTATTTGCGTGATAAACTTTTACGTGTGTGAGGATTGAGGGCCCATTTTGAACGAAGATATACCAAGTAGGACAGTGTTTTGCGATAATATCTTGTTTTCACAAATTTTGTTTGGTATAAGCTTAGATTTTGGCATAAAGACTTTATCTGTAGTGTCCATAGTTTGTCAGGTACAGGCGGGCCCTCAATCCTCTATGTGAGAACTGAGGGCCCCACTTTACAGTCCACATCTCGCAAAGTTGACTTTCACAAAATCTGATTCCAACTTTCACAATTGTTTGGGAATGTTCACTAAATCCTAAGCATATTTTCAAAGAGTTTCAATAAAGTGGCCCTCACACCACACGCATATAGAAATGGTGACCTGCTCTTGCTTTCACAAATTTTCACAATTTATTTAGTATCTTATAGGATTACAAACAGTAGCTATAAGTTAATTTGCGTGATAAACTTTTACTTGTGTGAGGATTGAGGGCCCACTTTGAACGAAGATATACCAAGTAGTACAGTGTTTTGCAATAATATCTTGTTTTCACAAATTTTGTTTGGTATAAGCTTAGATTTTGGCATAAAGACTATCTGTAGTGTCCATAGTTTATCAGGTACAGGTGGGCCCTCAATCCTCTATGTGAGAACTGAGGGCCCCACTTTACAGTCCATATGTCGCAAAGTTGACTTTCACAAAATCTGATTCCAACTTTCACAATTCTTTGGGAATGTTCACTAAATCCTAAGCATATTTTCAAAGAGTTTGAATAAAGTGGCCCTCACACCACACGCATATAGAATTTAGTTAAGAATTTCTTAAATATTTTAAGAAATTCCCAAATCTGTAGAATATGACATTACAGATTTATGTTAAACAAAAAGTAAAAACGTTATTGATTCGCAAATAAGGTTTCTTTGCAAACTGTACTTTTCAATCAACATTTGACAGATAGAGGTCATTGACGTTCCTATTCCTATTTGAATCCAATTTGAATCATTGTGTGAAATGTCCAAGGCTATTTATTTTATTTATTTATTTAATCCTCTTTTGAATCGCATTGTAATTTTTTTTTAAACTTTTGTGTCTTATTTAAGACTCTTATTACTCATAATGACAGCAGCGCTGCTGCATGTCTCTTCTCTTCACATCCGCATCAATTCTACAAGGAAGAGATGGAGATGATCGTGGTGGTTCAAAATCATGACGTCAGCATTTATTAATGTCAGTAAAGAAATAAATATTTTCACATAGCATACGATTTATTTGAATAAAAAATAAAGTATACAAGAAACATTACGATAAATTAAAACTAAATAATTATTTATTGAAGAATATTTTGAACTCGATATAAATATTGATTTCGAAGAGACAGAAAATGTAATCTGTGCTATCACATGCATACGTTTAGTTTGTGCTTACGTGATTTTTCTTTATTTTTACACTAGCGAATTATCTGTCTCTTCTGGAATAATAAGTGCATTGTGAACCGAAATCACAGGAAAGCCTATTATATCCTTCATCTCCAAGCTTATCCAGTGTACTATACATAGATACAGTTTAGTGAAAGCCTGGATTAACGCACCCATCTTAAACTCAAAATTCTTAAACAACCCGAATCAATATTTTTAGGACCTCACATAGTAGCTACTAAACGCAGGCACAACTTTTCTTTAGGTTGCGTTCCAGATCTGCAATAAAATCATATTTACCATATTAACTATGCTATGCTACTTACACATTGTGGCAAACCAATTTAGCTATTCCGGCGTAGTGTTAAGAATTTAGCGATTTAATTAGATGGAATGAGGTTTTGACAGGTGCCACCAACTTGAATTCGATTGTAAAAGGCCCAATCGAACCGAAATAAATGTAGGTCTACGGGCCACATCTGAACTCTGAATTCTCATACAGCAGCGTCAAAATATAAGTGAAGTATCAGTTCAGTACGTTGTAAACTCAGTGCAAACACGCTATGCATTGAATAACGCTTGTAACTAAGCTAGAACAACTCGAATAACTAACACTGGTCGTGGTTAAGAACTGTCATGAGATTTAAGCTTATGTAACATTTTATGTCCGTGTAATAACGTTAAATTTACCTGTTAGCGGTTGTTTACCTCCACCAGAAGGTAAGGGGTCTTATTTTACTAATATTTGTGCATCTAGTAGTTCGTGTTTCTGTAGATAACCTTGAAATACATTGTGTAGGTGTATGCCGGTCCTCTCCAGCTGTAACACGCTAACCGATTGTTCTCTTTACCTGTAAATCCTGTAATGCTTCCTTGTTAACGCTTTCGGTAATTTAGTTAATGGTTTTCATAATTTTTAGTTAAATTATCAGTTATTCTCTTGCACTACTTTCTGTCACTCCACTAGAAATGTCACGAGACTGCTGTTCCATGTTCAAATGTAAGTTTTTTTTATAAATACTCTGTGAAAAGAAAGAGGTGATAGTGTAAACAGATTATTATTCTTTTTAGTTTCTAATCGGACCATTGATAAAAAGTGGTACAAGTGCATTTTTGTCTTGTTTTATTACCAAATAAGATTTTGACATTTTTTTACAAAACGAAACAGTATATTTCATATACGTTGCCATACACATTTCATGAACATTTTAAATTATGTTTATCTGATGAAAATCTACAGAGACTGCAGAACTGTAGCTATGTCCTGATAAAAACGAAACTCAGTATATTTCATATACGTTGCCATACACATTTCATGAACATTTTAAATTATGTTTATCTGATGAAAATCTACAGAGACTGCAGAACTGTAGCTATGTCCTCATATTATTCAGATCAGATTACGAATTTGTGATATCAATATCAATTGACCGCCTGATTCCTATTGTTTACTCATTCTCTGATAAGATTACACCTTGACAGTGAGATGTATATTATTTTTAGTAAACACTTAATTTTTTCTTCATTTTATCTTAACTAAGAGATAATTAAGATACCAGAGCCACTTCTTTTTTTATTACTGACATTTCTATCTTTAGATACTTTGCTAGGCAATGCGATTGTAAAGTTTTATCTGTGGCAGCAATTACGTATTATCATTCTTGCTTTTTCCTGTTTCTCACTACTCGGAATTGAGCTGTCATTGGAAAGTTGTGGTCTACATTTATTTAATACTAGCTGTTGCTTGCGGCTTCATACGCATAGAGTTTGGGTTATCCCCCGGGAGCGTACTACTGGAGTAAAATGTATTATATGTCCTAACCCAGGTCTTGGGTCTACCTTTGTGTCAAATTTCATTGAAATCCGTTCAGTGGCTAAGGCATGAATAGGTAATAGACAGACAAACCAATTTAATTTTGCATTAATAATATTAGTATGGATTGATTCAGGTCATCAGATAACGCGCTATGTTGTGCAGTCTCGCCCCAGTCATGCCCACGATTGCTAGCATTTTATAGTGCAAGTCTGCAACTATCCTCTTTTTACACCCAATTTTGTTATGGTTTAACTTTATTATTCCTCATTAAGAATTAACAGTAATTCACTTACTGAGAAACTATGTTTATATAAAATATTTACAAGCGTACAAAAACGATGTTAAAAGTAAATTTATAAAATAGATAGGAAGGTAGTGGTAAAAAAAGTAAATATCAACTAATTACCAACCGAGTAACACGGATCTAAAGTAAAAGTAGATGTATTACTAGATGTGGCATACAAGGCAGCGTAGGTACTCACTACTCTTTTATTTTTGTTTTGTTAGTTTGCATGGACCCTTGCTAAAGTTAGTATTCTTATATTAATACTAGCTTTTGCCCGCGGCTTCGTCTATGTGGATATTTTTGCAGGACATTATTAGTCTTAGGTTGTGCTCATTTCAAATTATTCCAAATTGTTGTGTTCATTTGTTTCAATATAAGCGAGTGCAGAGTATTTTCTTTCTAAAAGCTTACGCTGTGGTGAAAAGATTTCTTAGCCAACAAAATTGGTTTCGGGGAGACTGCCCAAGTCATACCGAATATAGGTACTGTAGAGATTGTAACCTATTTAGTTGTAATTATGTAACCTTTTCTAGTAATTTTAAGATAATGAGATGAATGTCTCCACCAAAATATTATAATAACTGTCTGCTCTTCCGCTATTATATTTTGGTGTAGGCGTTCATCTCATAATTTTATGCCATTACCTATCTTATAATTACTAGAAAAGGTTGCATATTACAACAAATAGGTTACAATCTCTACATTACTTATTAAAAGAATTGCATTAGAGGCAATCTTTTTCTCAATAATTAAATCTCCAGTTTCCATAGCCAATTACCATTTTAATAAATGACTTGGCCTTGCTTATTTTGAGAGTATATTTGGCTTTAAAAATCATCAGAATTATTCAAATTAAAACAATGCCATTTCCTTGATCCTATTTTGTCTTGCACAGTGATTTTTAAAGTGAGTTTCTTTCGAATAACCACATTTCAAATATTACATTTTCTAGCTTGGTAACTTGGGAATGCTTATTTTCGGTTCTAAATCAGACTTTATTTTAGGAAACAGGATAATGGATGTTACTGAAATAAACTTAATTATTATTAAATAACACCCTGTGTAGTTGTAGGTATCATATTTTATCATTATAGTGTTGTCCATAGTTGAATGTATCTTTGATATAGTTACTATAGGTATCTACAGTCAACAAAGTGGTATAATCAGTTAATTCAGTAAAATGGTGCAAAAAATTGCCAGTAGGTAGTCACCAATTAGAGCTTGATCATAAAAAAACATCAATTGTATTCATATTATCTTGTATGAGCGTCATGTTGTTGTCTTCAAAATGAAATTAGTGCATGACGTACATAATAACGTCACAAGAACGTTATGATAACTCGACACCCCAGCAATGGCCGTTTTGCGTTACAAGGACACAGACTCCACCCCCCACAACTCAAAATCACATTTGCCTAGCGTTTTCCCAACTATGCTGGGGTCGGCTTCCAGTATTGACATAGAGCGACGCGTCTACCTTCTCCTCAACTAACGAACTTTAATTCTATACCTACTCAAATTTTTGAAAGAAATGCGACAATAATTTTTCAAATCCGTCTGGTAGTTCCAGAGATTACCCCCTACATACAAACTTACAAACAAACTTTATAATAATTAAAGTATTATAGAAAACAATGGGCCATTTTTCAGATAGTTTGTATCTGAAGTACCTACTTAAACAACTCGTGTAATAATACTTAGTTTATCGCACATGTGAAGTGTGAACATTTCGCATTGTATTCCGTTCTCAATCAATCAATCAAAACAATATCATTATTGGTGATTATAATTCGCTTGCATCAACAATTACGCCCACCCTTTCTTTCACTATAAGCCCTACCACCCACACCTCCCCCCCCCTTCCCTTCCCCTTTCTTTTTTTATTTTTTTTTGTCCTTTCGTACACATACATTACACTTCTGCTTGACTTCGAAGTAGCTGCTATTTGCCAAAGATCTTAATAATTTATAATACTTATCTCATTAAAATTCATCTTTTACATTTTTATCTAAAGGCAGGTTACCCCCATATTCTTTACTGGCCTTCTTGGTCAATATCTTAGAAAAGTTCTAATCATCTCGGTCGCGTTTTCTTCGCCTATTCCAGTACACCCTGATGAAGCCCTGATGGCTTCGAGTGTAAACTCGTATTACTGTCCATATTATTGGATGCAATCTAAAAATGAAGCCCAAGCTATTTCGCTTTAGGCAGTGTGGCGGCATCTACATCGCCACATATGAACTACGCATCAATGACATGACGTCACGCAAACCTGCATCGCGCAATTAGAGTTTACCACGTGATTAGCATATATACAACGTCCCGACATCAACCGTCGGGCAGTAGCCCACCAGACACAACACCCGTCTGGTCGGAGGATCCTCCCTTTTCTATGGATGATGAGTGAACTTTACACCCTGTTTCTCATGCCTCTAAAGCAGCTTTAGGCTGGTCAGACCATTCTCCAAAACACTTAAAACCCGGGCCCTGACAACCCCAAGTCCGGTCTTCATGTATAGAAGTTCATAAAAAATGTTCACGCAAACGCCCAGACAACCCGCAGACATGAAGGCCCTGACCTTGATATGTCTGTCTCTAAAATCTAAATAAATATCAAAACACTACACTTATCCACATTATCTATTCTCTCCAGACATTATCTAATAAGAGATAATTAATACACGGGTCTCACGAGTCTGTAAGTACCCCATTACGGGGCAAAGGCTATTTCATACTGATAAGAAATGCTCATTGATCGCCACGCCTTCTCACAGTGTTTTGCTTAATTAGGGGTCCGTACCAAAGTGGTAAAAAGGACCCTTATGGTGTGACTCAGTCTCTCTGTCTGTCACAGCTGGATATCTCAAGTACTATTAATGCTATCAACTTGAAATTTGGAACAGTTTTAGATGACGTTTGCCCAACTATTTTGCAAATTTAAAAGAAATAAAAATATTATATATGTTTTTTATTGCAACAGGGACTGAAAGGGGTCTTAAAAAATCGAAGTGGTGCTACTAGGGCATGTGGGGTATCATGTGAAAGAGCGCTGTTTGCACAATCTCAAACATTTTTTTTCTTTTTTTTAGGCCGCATAGTTTTCGACTTTTGATGAAAAATGATAAAAAAATACCGTTCCCCCCCTTATCTCCGAAGTTTGCATAGAGAAAAATCTGAAATTATTCTATGTTAAGCTTATGTATAGATCACAGGAAAAATAAAACTTAAAACTATGTCCCTAAATAGCACAGTTTTTCAGAAATCAACAAAAATTACATATAAATGATGGTACGGAACCCTCCGTTGCGCGAGTCCGACTCGCTCTTGACCGGTTTTTTTTTATTCATTGCAATAGTCTCGCCCCTTATTGTGGCTATGTAATAACAGCCGCACGGGTCGATCGATCAGTTGGTCCGTGGATGGGTGACCATCTTTACATACCAAGACCCCTCCATGCCTCGGAAAGCACGTTAAGCCGTTGGTCCCGGCTGTCATTCGTGGATTTTTGGCAGTCGTTACGGGTCGTCAGAAGCCCGAAAGTCTGACAACCAGTCTTACCAAGGAGTATCGTATTACCCAGTAACTGGTTTGTGGAGGTCAGAATGGCAGTCGCTCCATGTAAAATACTGGTATTCAGCTGAAAAATTTGAGTCCAGTTAATGGCAATTATAGGCAGTCATGTACAGTCGAAAGTCGTTGTGCATAACCCTTTTCAAAATTTTTTCGGCTGCACGTTGAAATTGTAGTTTTCGCGCGACCTCTTTTTGTTTGACCAATGAATGAAGGATGAGCCTTTTTTTTAAAGTTAATTGTTTTTGTTTGACCAATGAACGAAGAATGTCGCCCAAGAAGGATGACCCTAAAATGAACAATGTCCCTTTTCTTAAACGTTAATTGCTGTTTTGTCTCATCTTCGTCCCTCAGGCGCCAGAGGTCTACTTATCAAATAGCCAATTTCTCATTCCGACTACTTCTCTATGTTACTACTTCGCTATTGGCCCACTTGGCAAACAGCCTATTTCGCATTCTGTCTAATTCTCATAGTGACTACTCCGCAAAACATCTACATGTCAAACAACGACTGAAGTACAGATGGAGCCAAAAGTTAATTCTAGTTTAAAAAGATAACTTCTTATCTCTCTCTCCCAGTAATAATAAAATAGTGTAAGATAATAATAGTACATTTTTTTGTAGTTTTTTTAGTGGAGAACGTTTGTAATATGCATTCGAGCATGGCTTGCATTGTTTTTTTTTTTGAGCCGAGAACTGCAATAACAAATGTCCACGAGTATCAAACGACGTTTTTCAATACACTTTTGAAGAAATAAAATAAAATAACGGAAAACATTTTTGTCAAGTAAATAAGAAAATTAAAAAAAAAAAGTTTTGCAAACTGTACCGTGTGACATATCAAATAAAAGGACATACTACGAGGGTCTCAAATATATATATATATATATATATATATTATAATTTTAAAACAAATGATTTTAAAGTAATTTAAGAAAACAGACGAAAATTGACCATTCTCCCCCCTTATCTCCGAAACTACTTAGCCTACAATTTTGAAAAAAATACAGAAAATACTTCTATACCTGTAGATTACAGGAAAACCTATAAGAAGTTTCTCGTCTTAAAATAACATGGTAAATCTCTCAATATTGTGAGTACAAACTTACATTTACTGTTGGAATGTATGCTCTGTAATGTATGTATGTTCTTGGGATAATTTCATCCCAACTACGGAACCCTTCATTGTGCGTAGTCCGACACGCACTTGGCCGGTTTTTATTATATATATTAGTTAGCGATTTTATATTCAATGCATGTTATGCTTATAATTATTAGACTAAATAGGTTTGAAACGATTTTATATTGAATGTATGTTATGTTTTAAAAAAATAGTTACTTTAAAATTATATCAATCATTTACTTATTAAGTTAATATAATAAGTAAATGATTGATATAATTTTAAAGTAACTAATTTTTTATAACTAATCATTATATAAAATAAAATTATAGAATCAGTTATTATATCTTGTAAATATTGGAGATTTTGTAATTATATCATAATTATATTACTTACCCGTACATATGACATTGATTTTGATGCTAACTGTCCGAAAATTACATTTTTTTTAAAAGTAGGCAGTCTGCGAAGTAGTCACTATGAGAATTAGACAGAATGCGAAATAGACTGTTTGCCAAGTGGGCCGATAGCGAAGTAGTCACATAGAGAAGTAGTCGGAATGAGAAATTGGCTGTTTGATAAGTAGACCTCTGGCGCCTGAGGGATCTTGGTTAGAACCTTTTTTTTATAATGTGCGCCGAAGCGCTATTGGTGGACGAAAACAATGCAGGCAATGCAGGCGGGGCTAGCCACTGGCCCGTGCATACGAAAAGCTATGGGGGTGAGGCACAAAAGTCGTTGACCATACACCTCTGCCGCCATTCGTGAACACTGACGTCGTGGAATGTTATTTAAACTGTAGGTTTCCTCATGTTCATGGCGTAAAAGTCACGACACGAGATAAATTATTTATCTTATTTTCTTTCTGAAGAAAAGCTACGTTAATATGACCGCGTAACCATACTCGAGTAGATTTGGCGCGTCCATGACCTTCGCTATGTTATTTTTGGCTCAACACACTGCTTTCATTTTTTTTTCTTCTATTTGATAATAATATATTTTGTTTCCGGCACCCTAATTGCGTAACATACTATAGATTGGAATCTGAAACATTTTAAAACAAATAGCTAATCCATTGCTTCAAATGTTCTAAAAATTTGTCTGCTCGACAACGTAAATAACGCAATGAATGTTGTTGAACTGTCAAAATTAAACCATTTCCGATTGTATGTTACGCAATTAGGGTGCCGGTCGGCAGAACTAGAGACTTCAGTAATGCTTATCTCGCATGATATTTACTCGCTTTATCATACCTGTATAAGTAAACTAGAATTCCATACGTATTTGAAGCAGAAGATAATTTTCCAAAATGGTTATTTGATTAGTATCTTTGTTGTTATGTGTTATTGCAAAACATGGTCTATTTGTGTACTGAAAATCACTAGAGTTAAACTCGATACCACAGTCCAATGGTCTCTCTTACGAAACACTACGTATTGCGGTTCTCAAACACTATCCTAACTCGAAATTCTTCTTTTCAGGGTAAAAAAATCTCAATAAAAAAATACTCACGATGTTACGACGCTGCTCCAAGCATTTACAGACGTTATACCGAAGGCAGGGGCAGACCCTTCGGTTTAAGTCCTCAGAGGCGCCCAAGGTCTTCGGAGCCCTGACCCAGGCTGCCTCAAGGACAGCCCAACCCCGGGCCGTCAGCGCAGCCCACAACCAAGTCGCCACCATCCATTTCACCAACCCACTCTTCGCCGAACAAGATGTAATGACACCAAGCTTCCCGGACTCCGTGTCCGAAGGAGACGCAAAACTCGGTGACAAAAAAGTCGGCGATGCCGTCGCCGTTGACGAAGTTGTCATGGAGATTGAGACCGATAAGACCGCGCTACCTGTCATGGCGCCCGGTAACGGTATCATTAAGGAGTTCTACGTGAAGGATGGAGACACGGTCAAGGCTGGACAGAAGCTGTTCAGGTTGGAGCTGACTGAGGGTGGTCCGCCACCGAAGGCGGCGGCTGCTGCTGCTCCTGAGCCCCCGAAGTCAGAGGCACCACCACCACCACCGCCACCTGCCGCTGCAGCGCCCCCTCCACCACCACCAGCAGCTGCGATCCCTATCCCTCCCCCGCCGCCTCAGGCGCCCCCCGCAGCTAAACCCGCTGCCCCCATCTCCTCAATCCCCGTAGCAGCGATCCGTCACGCGCAATCAATCGAAACCGCGACTGTAAAGGTCCCTCCCACGGACTACAGTAAAGAGATCGCTGGTACTCGCACGGAACAGCGAGTTAAAATGAACAGGATGCGTCAACGTATCGCGCAACGTCTGAAAGAGGCACAGAACACGAACGCTATGCTGACAACCTTCAACGAGATTGACATGTCGCATATAATGGCCTTCAGAAAGAAGAACCTTGACGCTTTCACCAAGAAACATGGCGTCAAACTTGGCCTGATGTCCCCCTTCGTAAAGGCAGCAGCCAGCGCATTAATGGATCAGCCCGTTGTGAACGCGGTCATTGAGGATACCGAAATCATTTACCGTGATTATGTTGATATTTCCGTGGCTGTCGCGACCCCCAAAGGTCTGGTGGTGCCCGTAGTGAGGAACGTACAAACTATGACTTACGCTGATATTGAGTTGACGGTTGCTGGATTGGCAGAGAAAGCTAGAAATGGCAAGCTAACGATTGAAGAGATGGATGGCGGCACATTCACTATCAGCAATGGTGGTGTATTCGGTTCATTGTTGGGTACTCCTATTATCAATCCTCCTCAGTCTGCTATCCTGGGCATGCACGGTATCTTCGAGCGCCCCATTGCACTAAACGGCCAGGTTGTCATTAGGCCTATGATGTACATCGCGTTGACTTACGACCACAGGCTCATTGATGGTCGTGAAGCTGTCATGTTCCTTAGGAAGATCAAGCAAGGAGTTGAAGACCCAGCATCAATCGTCGCTGGATTGTAAATTAATTTCGAACCATCCGACCGAAAAACCAGCGAGAGTTACCATTAAGAATACTTGAACAAAATCTTCGCATGTCGGAGGGTAGTTGAATAAAAAAGAAGAGTATCATGTAAATTATTCACACTATTCAATCAGTAGGGTGTTAGATGCAGATGTGTATGCACGTGCGTTCGTCAGCTCCGTTTTTTTTTTGTTATTTATTGAAGTTCGCCTCGTATTCTTATATGTATTATTTATCTAAGTGATAATTGTCGAGAAGTACATAATGTTACCTATATGTGACGACATAAGTAAAGCCTCGTTTTATTTATTTTTTTGTTTTAATTAAAAATTATCTTGATTGGCGCACTTTATGTGGTAAATCTACAGTATTCGACTTTTTAATGTAAAAGTAATACTTAAAAGCATTCAAATTACAAACATTATGAGAAAAAAGTGCATAATTATATTTTATTTATCCCGTTTTGTAGAAATCTAAAATTAGGAAAATCATATTCCAAATCTTTTCTGCATTCGTAGACCTACACATGATTATAATTATTTACATTCGGTGTCTGATGCAATGGCATTTAAAACCTGTTAGTAACATTTTAGTCATGTTCTTCTAGGTATAATATGATTCAAGATTTATCTGAAAACCGCTATTCAAGTAGCAAAGTCCAAACCAATTTGAATGTTGTCTGCAACAACCTCGATAATTAACAGAATAAATAATAAGTAGGTACGAAGTCATAATGTGCTAAACACGTTACTTTCCTATTCACACTACTAATAAAATTATATTATTAGATATGATAAACATGTAGATAGATACCTACCTAAATACAGGGACGTCTAAAAATCGAGTTTTTGTACAATCTGTGATTCCCAAAAAAACAATACCTAGGTCATCTAACAGGTTAAAAGATGACTGATGGTATAAAAAGAGCATAGGCAGTTACTCTCCTGTTTGCGGCCGTTCACTCGGCGCCGTTCTGGGCCCCAATTCTGTATGATTCCCCGCTTATATCTTACCACGTCAATATCGTGTCTTGTAGAAACCCCTTTTTATATACAGGGTGTTAGGTTAGGTTAGACGAGGGACATACTTACTTTAACGGAGTAGGTACCTACTCATGAAAATGAACAACTTTTACCATGGAACTAACCCTGAAATATGGAAAAAAAATCTGCTGTCTCGTACATTTTCATCGCGTAAGTTTTGCAATTTTCATATTTCAGGGTTAGTTCCATGGTAAAAGTTGTTTTTTTTCACTCCGTTAAAGTACCTATCTATATGCCCCTCGTGACATCTTATAGAGATATAGTGGGGCCTTAGTTTAGACGATAATTATAATGAGTTCAATTTTTAAGTATAGTGCAAGAGCTAGATCGTAGAGTTTACGATTAAATCTTGATCTAGCTCTTGGACTATACTTAAAAATTGAACTCATTATATCTTTTAAACTAAGACCCGACTAAATCTGTGACTTGGCGAAAAGTTGCCACTAATTAGCGACTCAGATCTTCGCTAGGTGGCCTTGTTTTTGAGATATAAATGTGGCCAAGTTGGGGAGACGCTCTCCAGATCGGCCACCTATGAACCTATGAACTTTTGAACCAGTGACCGACAAGTTCTGATATTTGGCGGCTTTCGAGTAAGTAATTAGCTACTAATTTTTTGTGTAACCTATCAAAATTAAAATCCCTGATGGTGGTCATGCCAGTGTCAGTGACACCGGTGAATGCGGTAGGTAGTGGAGCGCGCGCGTCATAACAGAGTGGAAAAGCTACGAGTATACCGTGACGACACGGTTGGCGCAGTGGTTGAGCGATTGACTGCTGCGCAGCATGTCGCGGGTTCGATTCCCGCACGGAACAAATAATTGTACGACAAGTATTTGTTCCGAGTCTGGGTGTTTTTCTGTCTATAATATGTATGCATTTACAAAAAAAAATGTATATAAGTAGTTTATCAGCCATCTCGTTACTATAACACAAGCATTAGGTTGCTTAGCTTGGGACTAGATGGCGTTGTGTGAAATGTCCAAGGATATTTATTTATTATTTTTATACCAACAAACTTCATTGTTCTGGGGGCCTACTCCCTAAGTCCGTCCGTCCGAGCGTGTGTACGTGTATCCGTATGTGTGTCCGTCCGTCTGACGTAATGATCCATCAAAACAAGTGAAAAATTGGAAAAAGTTAAATTTTTCGGACGGGCAAAAACACATCGGGAGCGACAACTGTCAAATCGTGTTGTCATTCATACTTCGTTCGAGACCCGAACCAATCATCCATCCGTAGATAGAAAACGCCCTTAACGAAGGCCGAAACTACGGGCTTCGTGCTTAGGGAGTAGACCCCAGAGACCGACGACGCCTGCAATCAAAATCATAGCTTGATGTAACATCGTCTCTAAAGACCCTGCTCATCAGGCGACACGACAGCGGGCGCGGCAAGGCATGGCAAAGGATTTTGAATCTTATTTTTACACTTTTAGCAATGACATTTCGTTGATGTTGTCATAAGTAGACTTGAGAATACCGCGAGAAGCTGCTAAGGCGCTGCTGTTTGGAAGTACAATTTATTAATATTCAGATTAGGAAATATTGATTGGACGTGCATAAAAATGGTCATATACAGGCTGTAAGTGTAAACAGTGGCCATCTTTTAAGGGGTCATTGTAGGTACTTTTACTATGAGACCAATTCTGAAATCGCGAAAAAAAAATGTAGGGAACAGCTGATTTTTTTTCACGATTTCAGGTTTGGTCCCATACTAAAAGTTGTTGATAATGATGAGTACAATGACCCCTTAAAAGATTGCCACTGCTTACACCATGTATAATATTTAATACTATTTATATTTATTTAGGGAAATGCAGGTTTAGATTCGTGCGAATCTTCGCATCGCGTCGCGTCGTATTATCCCAGACGACGATGCGTCGTCGTCTGGGATAATAAAATTTGACCTTCACCTAATTTATATTTTTGTGCACGCGTCGAAACGCTACGCGGACGTACAGCCAGCAAATGAAATGTTTTTTTACTTCGGTTTTTTAGTAGATACAGTGACGAAACATTTTAAACAATAGTCCTCCTTATCGATGTCGATAACAGCGATAAGTAGAAATCAATTCCTTGCGCGTCACAACTAGAACAATAAAGTTCGCCTGCAGTGTTGTATGTAGGAACTACCTATACTTACTAGTAGATATGTGTAGGAGGAGTCACAGCACAGGACTAATCATATATATGAATGTAGCATATGATAGGTTAGTCACGCAGAACGTTCTTGTCTCTTCTCTTGCTCTTGGCGTAGGTACATAAGAGTTATAGGTACGGAGCTGTGTGGATTTAATGACAATGAATAAACATCAGCCTATCTCGATTTGGGCCAAAGTTATGCCCTAGAGTCAAAGTAACCCGCCCTTACGGTATAGGCACCTACAGAAAAGCAAAGCAGTGGCTAAATTATAGTAGGTAACACTACTAATAGGTACCTACTTACCTAATTTATAGTTTTACAACCAACGTTCTTTGCTGACCGTACTTAGATACGTATTAATTTAGGTCAATTGCCAATTTTGGTAATGTGTGTTTGGGTAGCGCCTAGGTAGGTATTGGATACCCACTACCTACATACTACAATGACGTATTATAAACCTACATAGACCAAAGTAACATTCGATTAGCAATGACGCTAATAGAAAAGCCAGAAAAGCCAAAAAAATTGGGTTTGACATAAGCTATCGAAATGTCACGTGATCATGTCAATGTCATTTTGTAGAAAAAGAATCACTCCGAAGCGAATGCCATTTGTGTAGGCCCTCTGTTCTACTATTAATTAGATAGGTAGTTATTAAAATAAATTTAATTAAATAGGTACTTACCGAATCATTCCACTTTGCGCCACCGAGCCGCCCCCACCAATGGGGCAAATTGCAAAAATTCGTAAAATAATAACCAAAACCGAAAATTCTTATTGATCATTAGGAGGTCTGTATTGAGTGAATTACCCAATGAAAATTAACGTTATATTTGTTTATTGCTAGGCTTCAATCTACAGGCGCGGTACAATTCTCAAGCACGCATTAATTTTTGATTAATTTAGTAAAAGCACACAGATAATACACTTATCATAACATAAGGCATTGTAGTTCGACACACACAAGTCAAAAAGCGTTTTGTCTCTTTTTAACTAATCAAGAGCTGCATATGAAAAGATAGACATCTAAATGTTTGTCAAGGACGAAATTTGGCAACACTTTTGTGTGACGTCAAAATCATGGCTATACTGGCAATACGCGTGGTCGGGTGATCGGCCGCCATGTTGAGTTTTGTGGTAGATGATTGGTAGATGTGCTGTGAAACGGTTGCTTGTTCTCTCTTGCACTCGCAGTAACAACCCTACGAAAGGCGGCCATGTTGAGTGCCCGATTTTTGTAGGTATGCACGCTAATTTTGTAGGTATGGCAAGTCCATAGGTTTACAAGTCAGTGCTCTCGACGGCCAAGACTGTAACCCGTTTCTTTACTCATGTGACTTATTTACTATCTAGAGTTTAAGTTCGATTTCAGCCTTTAAAACTCAATGACTCGCACTCGCCCACTTTTAAAATTAAGTATATTTTTTATCTGTGGCATTACTCACTGTTTGTAATAACGGTTTCCATGGCAACGTAATTTGTGTACAACAAGAAATATTTAGTGACGGGTGTTTTTTATGATTAAAATACTATTTTTATTGTATTATTTATAGCAAACAGTCCGTGCTTAAACATAGGTACAAATACTTTAAGGTTTTTATGAAAATATTTGATAACAGTGAAGTTTTTCCTAGACAAATGGAAAATTATGTCAAGGTAAGAAATAATTGGTTCTCGGCTTATTATTTATTCATGTATGTTTTGCATTTCACCACGTGAAAGTTCGCATGTCATCGATTCTTTTGTAGCCAGGTGAGTAGGTAGGTATAGTGAACCTTTTTCATGGGAATTATTTAGGTCAAACAATACCTGAATAGTTACGTACGTACTTACTAAGTACCTACATATAAAATTGGTTGTCAACAAAGAAATTAAAAATATTATACTATCTTTAATCTCTTTGGTTGTTAAGTTATTACTAAAAGTGGTCTCGTTATTAATATAATAAAACAAATAAGATGCGACCATTAGGAATAATGAGTTTTTCGAAGTAAAACCTCTAAAGTAGTCGTAGTAAGTCTATCTAAAATTCTTAGTGCGTAGTTTTGAGTTACTCGGCAGACTTGTTAAACAAATTGGCTGTGACTGTGACAGACGGACAGACGGACAGACAGACAGACAGACACACGAGTGATCCTATAAGGGTTCAGTTTTTTCCTTTTGAGTAAAAAACCCTAAAAAGTGAGCAGAATCTGCTATGCTAGGAAATAAGTGAATTGAACACTGAAAACGGCTGATATAGAATGTAGAATATGGACGAAAAAAACATACTACCCCAATTTAATTAGAATAATGGTTGGATATTGAAATCAAACGTAGCTAGGACGCCTTCAGGCTGGTGGGGCAACGATCGTCTCAAAGGGGCTACTGTGGCTAATGATAAGTGAATGAGAGTGGCTGAGAGCTGAGACCAGATAGATATTTAGATAGAAAACTTTTTAGTAGTATAATAGAGCCCAGTACAGTACCTACACACAGAAACACATCAATTTACCACAAACTGTCAAATCTCATTAGATTTTAAACTTAATTAATAACATTTTAGGGTTTAAAATCATTTGGAGAAATTTGACAGTTTGGTATGTGCTGTTCACAGTACCTAACCTAACTAAATACCTACCTATAAGTACCTATGACTATGACACATAGAAGTTTTAGTAGGTAGGTACATAATATGATTACATATTTCGATACTCTACAAAAAAGTGCTTTGTCATTTGATTTATGTTCTTATTAAATTACAGAAGTATAATTAAGTATGGTCACTGGTATGGGAGGGTAGTTATAGTTGGAAAAGTAGGTGGTTTATTGAGGTTAAATTGTCTATTTAGTCGACTCATAAGTAGCATTAGGTACTATTCGAACAGAAGATAATTGATGAAGGTGTCTTGCTTGCTCGATAATATTGCATCAAGTGAGATAATTTAATTTCACGAGTTTTGAATTTCAGTGAATAAGTACTAACTTAAAATGCAGACAACAGTAAAAAAGCCTACCGAATCCAAACCGAAAAGAGAAAAGCAAACAAAAGACGATGCCACGAAAACACCTCAAGAAGAGAAACTCAAAAAGACTCCCTTCACTGTTTCTACACCAAGAAGTTTTATACAAAAGAGTTCGACCGCCGACATTTATGGGCAAAAGAAAAAAGCCGCTGTACAAAGCGCGAGAGCTCCCAAAAAGTCAACGACCACTTCATACACGACAAGCAATGTATCGCCAATGAAGGACTTACTCAAATCCTCACCCTCTTCTACCAGTCTGACAAGAAACCAAAAATCCAAGATGACGGCCCCAAAAATGTTTGACGCGAATGCTTCAAGATACTCAACCACGCCAAGAAGTAAAGACTTTAGTATTGCAATAAATTCGCCGATCGTTAAACGAAAAATGGATATTAATTTAAAAAGAGAAGAGAGTTTTGTTAAAGAAGTAGCTAAAGATAGGAGGGAGAGAGATAAGAGTTTTGTTAAAGAGGCGACAAAAACAAGTAAAGTTCAAGAAAAGACTTTTGTCAAAGATGCGACAAAAGATAGAAAGGAGAGAGAAAAGAGTTTTATAAAAGAAGCGACGAAAGATAGAAAGGAGAGAGAAAGGAGTTTTGTCAAAGATGTGACAAAAGATAGAAAGGAGAGAGAAAGGAGTTCTGTCAAAGATACGACAAAAGATAGAAAGGAGAGAGAAAGGAGTTCTGTCAAAGATGCGATAAAAGATAGAAAGGAGAGAGAAAGGAGTTCTGTCAGAGATGCAACTAAAGATAAACAGGAAAAGAGCTTCATAAACGAAGTAGCTAAAGATAAAAAAGATAAAAATAAGGCCAGTTTAAGAGACAGTGAAAGACAGCGGACTAAAACAAGAACATTGGATGAGAGTGAAGTGAAAATGTTGAATTCTGGAGAAGTCGACAATAACGTTGAAATGTTAAATTTGTCGCGAAAGCTCAGTGCAAAACCCAAGGCGTTTTATGTTGAATTGGATGATGAAAAACCAAGTCACAGTAAAATGGTGAGTAGCTATTTTTTATACCTTATCTATACTTTTTTTTCTGTCGACAAACAGTATTAGCGACCTCAGAACCTGTAAGAGTATTTTTGTTCTGGCTTCGGTCATAGATAATATCCTGTCAATGTTTACCTAATCTTTATAGGCTCTGAGATGGCGACACGCCGCCGGTTGACGCTGAAAACCAGCGCCTTGACTCGTGCCTTTGTACAGGGGTTACGGCATTATGCTGAGCGTTAGCCGTTTCGCGCGTTAGTGACGCATAAATAAGTAGTGTTGTTTTTCTTTTTATGTTTAAAATATAACTACCCCATTTCTTTTGTTTTTTAGGTTTGTGTTAAAAATTAAATTCATGTATGTGCGTCATTTTTCGTGTGAATACATAGTTTTTCTTTCTTTCTTCTTTCTTTCTGTTACTGTGTTTCGGTTTGTGATACCGGTGTAATATCAGATACAAGAGACATTCTAACTTGTCCCTGGGATGTTAACGCACCCACGATGACTGGTATTCCAAAGGTGGTGGATGTCCATAGGTAGGTCAACTGTTGGTTTACCATCCAAGAGCATAAAAAAAAACTGAACTTAATGGCTGAACAGATTTCGATGGTATGATTTCACAGGAAGACCATGAACTCGGTTAGGACATAGGATACTTTTATCACAGTGGTACTTTCCGAACTCCTAGCGGGAAAAGCCACAGCCAAAAGCTAGCTTTGAAAACACGCCAAGATGGTATAAGAAATTCAATGGAAAGATTCATTTCCTTTAAAAATAGTTATTTCATGTTTTTACTTTCTATAACAAACCTTTTTAGACACCACCAAGCAAAGTATCCAGTGACGAAGACGTAAGTTATGAAGATGATTTTGAGAGTTACGAATCAGACTTCGATTCTTACCACAGTTCTACACCTAGTGAACAGAACGGAAGTGATGAAATCGATGATAAGGATGATGAAGGCAATGATGACGATGATGATGACGATGAGAGCGAGGCAGTTGAGGCTTTAAAGGAGGTGAAGGATGAAGAGAATATGTTAGATTCTGGTAAGTTTAAATATGGCCAAAGCAAAATGGAGGAGTGGGGTATTATTTCCAATCCTACACATTTTATTAGACATTTACGTCATTATGTAGACGAATTTGGTTGCAAATTTTATTGAATTACACGTTAATTCTATATCTCTTGCCGACAAATTGGACTGCCCTAAACTAAATCATCACATTAGGATGCTGACTAAAGAAAAGTACGTTCGCTAAGTTTCTTGCCACTAACATAACTCATAAGTACCTACTAACCCAAATGGATCTGTTCTTGTCCAAAATAAATGCATTATTATCTAGTACAAACTAGCTTCTGCTCGAGACTTCGTCCACATGATCAAAAGACACTCGGCAATACTGTAGCTTCCTATTACTGAAAAAAAATTCGGAATCAAATCAGAAGTTCCGAAGATTTCCCCCTACAAACAAAAACTTACAAAATAATTATAACTCTATATAATATTAGTATAGATAGATCAACAATGACGCTTCAACGTTTTCAATTCCAGGTAGTTTTGACCTCCGCGACCGTTCAGCAAATAAGCTTAAACCAGTGGTCTTAGACTTTATTCTGGAGACAGCTGAAGGCGGGGAGAAGCCAAGCTCCTTTACCGATGAGGGTTTCCAAGAGATGAGCAGTTCCAGCGCTGTATCCAGCATACGGACGGTGCACACAGAAGTGATAGACAGGTTTGTGCAAAAGAATTAACCTAGCCTTTTGGGTCCGCTTCCAGTCTAGCTGTTGGAGATGAATATCAGTATTTTTTACATGGAGCAACTACCGATCTGACCTCCACATCCCAGTTACTGGGTCACACCAAACCCCTTAGCTATGACTCGTTGTCAGACTTTCGGGTTTCTGACTACCCGTGACGTTGTCAAAGAATAACGAATGACAGCCAGGACCAAAGTGCCAGTAGAAAGCCAGCAGAAGCAGTTCATATACTTTTTCATATATTTTGTATGGATTCGTCAACAGGTGTGGTCGGTGGCGTCCACCCGATACAGCAGTACCCCATAACGCACCAAGAGGCGACAGCCACTGGTGGTTGTGGCCGTTTTGGCTCGTTTGCGCCTAGCCTAAAAGCCACTGCAAGTGGGAATACATAAATATATGTCTGTTATACATATCTGGGGCAGTTAGCTTCGCTACAATCTTCTTACCCTCTTGCTGACTGGATAATTTTTGCATGGCTTGAGCTATTATTTAGTTCAGGTCGATACGAATGAAGAAAACTTCATCGCTGCAGCGCTGGCCTCTTCATATTCAAGTCCCTATAAAGTAGGATTTAACAGTTCTACTAAATTCAAATGTGTTTCTTTCCATTCCAGACCTCTATTCATCGATTTCACAAAATCAAAAGAGAATCGACGAAAGAAACGGATAGGAGATAGGCTACGACAACGCGCAAAGGATTTACTTAGCATAATAACTTTGCACGAAATGTCGTACAGTCTGTTCGAAATGAAACCAATATCGTATGATCTCTATATGGCGACTTTTGGCCGATCGAATTATACCCAAATTGCTGTACAAACTTTTGACGATGGGATTTCTGAAGAGATACAAACTGACGAAATTGAATGCGAACACAAATGGACCCAACATCCAGTTGAATTTACAAAAAATGATATTTGCATCAAACAAAAAGTTGAGAGTCGAAAATATAGTAAAAATATGGAAGATTATTTAACTAAGTTCACTTTTTTGACCACACATAGTGTGGATGTAGAAAATAATAATGCGATTAACTTAGATGGAAATTATAAAACAGATCCATTACGTATCTTCTTTGAACAGAAAGATGGCGTCGGACCCAGCGAAATGTTGCCATATGAAACATACAAATCGAAATTAAAAAATAATGACTATAATACTCATCGTCTGGGAAAGTTTTTAAAGAGAATAGAAAGTAAAGTATGTAATGTTTTGAATTCGAACAGTGGCAACACAGAACTTTCCGAATTAAATAATACTAATTATCCATTTAGCAAAGGCTATGTATCTATTTCGCCGAAGCTTATAGCGGCCGAAAATCTTTCTTTTCTGAATAGTACAAAGATTTCACAAATGTTTTTTTCTGAAACGAAATCAAATCTAATAATGACAGTACACAAGAAAGCTCAGAATGTGGCGCTTAAAAAGTGTACCATTTGTCTATGGGACATCAGTGTTGCTACGCGAGAACCTGTAAAACTACTTACAGCTGTGGACAATGTAGCTAAAGGACGATTAAGAGGTACTACTGTTGGATATTTTGTTGCTGCTTTAGAAGATGGGTAAGTTAAATACACTTTAAGTTATAAACTAAAAACAAATAAACACTAAAATAATGTCTTTTAAATGCCTGATTTCAGTTCAGTACATCTTTGGGATTTATCAGAAGAGCCAACATGGCGGGAAGATGTTGCCAGCGAGGAGAAACCTACTGAATTAGTAGAAATAAATGTGAAAGAACTCACTGAGTTTGAGAAGCATCGGGAGTGGAACAATAAGAATAGTAACGTTGGATTGGATGCTGTAGGTTTCAAGTTTCAAACTTTTTAATTTATACTTTTTATAATACGAGCCTTATAAAGCCGATTTCACTAACGCCAGGCAACACAAAAACAGAATTCGGAAATAAAGCACGCTGTTCGGTTTTAAACTTTCGTTGAAAATCCATCAACGCGCTTATAATGATGAATTCACTTAATTGCCGCCTAATTTTAGTGAAAACGAATTTTCTTATATTTCCGTAATATAACCGTGAGTTTTCAGTCTTGGGACTAAATATTTACACTATTGTAAGACAGCTGGGAGTCCCAAAAAATTATTTAGAATGCTATTAATGAATGATAGCACTAAATTCTCATGACGTTTGCTTTTTGCTTCATTTAACAAAACAACACAACATCACGCCTATATTCCCCAAAGGTTTAGGCAGAGGTGTACCTATAGTACCCACATTTCGCCAGTTATGTCTTAGTCCCATGAAATAGGGGGCGAGCCTATTGCCATCAACCGGGCACTAATCCAGACTGCGGTCTGCTACTGAGAAATTTCTGCTTGAAAAACCCAACAACGCACTTTGACCGACCTTTTTTTTTTGTGGATGGGAAATCATCAAATGACTTCTCAGACAGACTGTTACTGACTAAAACACACCCGTGTTCCTTCAGTTGCCTGTGCCAGGGCCACGGTATCACTTTCGAACAATCCGCGACTCCGGTGGCATCGGGCCTATTGGACCTCATCATTGCTGACATCTTTTTGAGGCGCGCGTGCGCGCCGTCGATCCGGGCCTGAGGGCCTACTCCCCGAGTCCGTCCGTCCGTCCGTTCTTCCGTCCGTCCGACATAATACAGGGTTTCCCGTAATTAATGGATAATCTCTTAAGGGGTCATTGTACTCACCATTATGAACAACTTTTACTATGGGACCGAACCCAAAATCGCGAAAAAAAATCAGCTGCTCCCTACATTTATGTTCGCATAACTCGTCAAAATGTAGGGAGCACCTGATTTTTTTTTCGCGATTTTGGGTTCGGTGCCATAGTAAAAGTTGTTCATAATGGTGAGTACAATGACCCCTTAAGAGATTATCCATTAATTACGGGACACCCTGTATATCGATTCATCAAAACAAGTGTAAAAGTTAAATTTTTCGTACGGGCAAAAACACATCGGGAGTATAGACAACTGTCAAATCATGTTGTCATTCATACTTCGTATGGGGCCCGAACCAATCATCCATCCGTAGGTGATACGGAGTAGTAAACGCTCATAACGGAGGTCGTAACTACGGGCTTCGTGCTTAGGGAGTAGACCCCCTGGTCCTTACGGGAGGGCGAGACATCCGCAAGCCCGCGTCTACGGTGGCCTGGAATCGGCTACAAATTCCCGCCGCCCAGGGCGTCTCCTGCGGCGATTGGGAATAGAATCCAGGATCTAATGTTCTGCAGTAGTCCTTGCGATCTCTAGACCAGATAAATTGGGTTATGGGCAAGAGAATGATGAATTTTAACGATAATTATTTCAGGCCAGCATACCTTGCGCTCTACAATCGTGTGCGTACACAAACAGTGCTTTCAATATGAGCAGTGGAGACACGACTGACCGCATAGTCGGGTTGGAGGTGACTGGTGACCCGCATTCTATCAATAGTGAGGAGGGTGGACGAAGGATTGTGGGACAGGTAAACTCTATGGATTATTTTTGATAAATGATGTCAGTTTTTTGTTCCTTGTTGTTAAGCTTGGGAACAAGAAGAAAAAGGAAGAAGCTTAAGCAGAATATAGTTAAGAGATGATAAAACTTGGCGTTTGTTTAATCGTAAAGAACATCGAACCTCGTTGCCTACTTATACCGTCCGCCATTTTGAAATAAACGAGTTTTGGCGGCCAGCGATGAAACATGCCACGTGTGTCAACCGACAGAATAATGATACTTAAGTGATTACAAAAAAAATAATATTCAGTGATGAATCTCGTAAGAATTAGATATATTCTGAGATATTCAGTTCAAAAATGTAAAAATAAAACATGAAAAATAAAGCATTAATTTTCTAAGAATCTGTGATGATTTCTAAGCTATTGCTTAGAAAGTATAACTAACGAGATTCATCACTGATTATTTTTTATTTGCAATCACTTATTATATCGATTGACACTTGTTTCATCTCTGGTCGCTAGCAACGGACGGACGTTAGTGTCGTATGCTAGATCCCATAAAAAATGTTCGAACCTCTTTGTAATGACATTATTCGACGGTTCAACCAAATTAATCCAAAATCAAAATCAAAAGTCATTTATTCAAACTAGGGTGAAAATCAGGGCTATTCAAACAAGGGCAATATTATAATCCGTTGGCCTATTTTTTCTTATTCATTGGGCTTTGTCGGTCATAGCATCTCACCATTTTTATGGTTTTTTCTATTAATTTCAGGTCGTATCTCTACAAAGTATAGGCGTACTAACAATATGGTCAATAGTACAACAAAAATCTAAAACGATCCCACCAGATATTGGCAAGGCATTCTGGTCCAGAATGAAACTAGAGAAGAACCAAACAATATCATTATTGGATCACATAGATCTCCCGCTAAAAGACCCACAAAATGCCGATTTAAAATCAAACTTCAATTTAAACGCAGCAAAAAGAAGAATGATGAACAGAAAGCAAGAAAAAACAATAATAAAAAAAGATGTTTCCCGCCCAAAATCCGCCATTAGTTTCGATTTTGACAGTGACAGACCATCCAGTGCTGCCAGTGCTAAAATTAAACGAGTGTTGTCAATTGAAAAAGATGTTTCTAAAAATTGGGAGAGTGGTATTGTTTGCGAGGACTTGAAAGTGATGAGTTGGAAGGATCGAGATCATTATTTGATTGCTAAAAACTGTGGTGAAGTTTTGTGCTGCAAAAGGATTCTCGGGGCGGTTAAAGTGAATAAGTTTTGTGTTGCAAGTAAGAACTTTTTTCAATATACGAATAGAGAATAAATTAATGATAGTAAATCGCGTAGAAGCGAAACAACCGCTCCAAACGCGTCCAAAATGTAGACATTAGCAATTACTTTTATACATCTTTGGGGCATATGATACGCCCAATTTCCCATTATAATATTGCAGTCAAAAGAAACAGACGATGGAAAGCTAATTTACACTCAACACGTTTCATAACGACGAAAGAGCAAATGAGATGCAATAAAAATATTTTTTGTCCCTTTCTAGCTGACGCATCATCAGTAACCTGTATAGAAGTATCACCACACCGACTGCCATATTTCCTAGCAGCCACCGACACTGGGACCATCAGTGTATGTTCTTTACTTGAAAACAGGGTTCTACTTACATTGGATTGTAGGTGAGTCACCCAGTTTCTCCTAGACTAGACCAAGTGGTATTATTGCCTAGTCGACTGCTAAAACGCCATTTATAGATGCAAGTTTCTTGTCTATAACATATAATAAAATTGAAGCAACAAAAACCGTTTATTACCCGTGGACTACAGCAGGGACGCTGTAGTCCGTGGAAGAGAACACGGGGATTTTTTGTGCCCGTGGTCCCTTCCGAGAAATAAAATGCTACCGAATTAAAATGGTAGTCTCGAAAATATAATTCGCGACCAATGATATTATATAATAAAGAGGTAGATATGGCACTAGCGCGCGCAAATTGTTGCAGCCAAATGTAGACAATTGTAGTCATTTCATTCAGTCGGCTAATAGCAGCGAGCGAAACAAAGCGTGACCGTGGCGTGACCGCGTGACAGTATATCTAAAATGCCAAGTTATCTGTTTCTTTATCATACGTTCCGTAGTATCTATCGCAGTCGTAGTTGAAAACTACTATACACCTATAATATGTAAGTAAATTTTTAATAACAACGCAACTAGTGAATAGTCCCGGGAAATCCCGGAACCGAAAGTACCGGGAAATCCCGGAAATTTGCGTTGTTTTAGGAACCGGAATTTCCAAAACCAAATCCCGGTTCTTTCGGTACTTTCGGTAAAAGATTCGCGTTTAGAATTTTTCTAATTTTATTGCCTAAAATCCGACCGCTGCACTGTTACTATACTACCTAGCTACCACCGTTGCTACCTGTAATACAAGAGCATGATGCGCGAGGGTGCGGAGGTGCGGGAGGGGATCGTGGACGTTATTTGTCGCAGGCTTTCGACTTTCTTTTAACAATTCCACCGACAAGTGTAGAGCCGGAAAGAGTTTTTTCTTCCGCTGGGTACCTTTGCAATAAAATAAGATCACGTTTAAGTGATAAGAGTTTGGACGCTCTTATATTTTTAAGATCAATATATAGGCAGGAGAGAAATACTCTAAAAAATAAATAAACAGGTACCTAACCTATTGAGTGCCCCCATTTTAACTATAAGAAATCAGACCAATGTAATATTGGTTTGAGCAAGTATTAGTTGGGTACTTTTATTTATAGTATTGTAAGGATGAATACCTATGTTTAAGTTTTGCAAAAATATTTAAGTTTAAAGTTATATTTTTATTTTATTTTTTCTTAAATGTATAATTAGAGTCAAGTTGATTTAAAGAATTTGTCGATTCAAGTTGTTCCAAACTATTGTTGAATTATTATCACACTAATATTATAAAGGTGAAAGTTTGTGAGTGTGTGTGTGTGTGTGTATGTTTGTTACTTCTTCACGCTCAAACGGCTGGACCGATTTGGATAAAATTTGGTATGTAGATAGCTAATACCCTGGATTAACACATAGGCTACTTTTTATCTCGGTATACGCGGGTGAAACTGCGGGACGCAGCTAGAAATTTAAAAAATGTTTGTTAAGATTATCTAATCAATAAATATTGAGACTGATTAATGCTACGCTAAAACTCCATAGTTCCTTTTTTTGTAGATGTTACGTTAGTTTTAAATTATAATTTGGTTATGCAGAATTGCAATAAGAGTCATGTTAATTTGTTTGGTAAAGTGAAGATGTTTAATAAATGTTTCTGTTATATATTATGTAGGATTAGGTATAAAAATCGTTTAATGTTAAAAAATGTTGCTGGCATAATATGCGTAATTACCAGTAAAATTATACTAAATAAGACTGATTTAGTGTCTATAAAACAAGAAATAAAACGTTTTATTTGATTTGATTAAAATCTTTTTACTTTGCCCAGTCATTTCGTCTATTTTTACTTTCTCCGTTTCAACACTTTCAACTCTCTTACAAAGACTTATTAAAGTATCAAAAGTATCGATAGTACCGGGAATCCCGGTTCTTAAGCCAGAAGGTCCCAAAAATCCCGGTTCTTTAAAACAGCACCGGTTCTGCATTCCCTAAACGCAACAATATCCGAAGGCCGCTCAGTATGAACGTAGCATATATTTCCTTTAGAGCGAGCGCGCACTGCGGTGCGTTTCCGGTAGTTCTGCCGCACTGGGCGGGGCCTACGGTAACAAAACGCATGACCGCAGTGCGCGCACTTCAAAGACATTCCATACTTCACAGATTTTGCGGTAGAAAAACGCACCGCAATGCGCGCTCGCCCTTAGAGCGAGCGCGCACTGCGGTGCGTTTCCGGTAGTTCTGCCGCACTGGGCGGGGCCTACAGTAACAAAACGCATGACCGCAGTGCGCGCACTTCAAAGACATTCCATGCTTCACAGATTATGCGGTAGAAAAACGCACCGCAATGCGCGCTCGCCCTTATAATATCATTGTTCGCGACAGGGACCACGGGTAATAAACGGAAATGACTTGTATCGTCTAAACACTGTTTATCCGATGCAACTTTCATTGTTGCTTCAACTTAGGGCATGGCACTGGCAATTAAATTGCACCGTGTCTTAAGCGTTGTGTCCTGGAACCAGACAGTGGAGGCAGTGTTATTGGGCAGGAAAATTATAGTAGCTGCCAGGAGTGTGGATTTATCTGATCTACGACCGTTTGATGGCAATTTTTCGCCACATGGGACTTAAAACATAATGAGTGAACTATTAGTAAGGCAACATGATTCTAGACATGCCAGAGTACTTAGTTTATCATCGGTTTAAAAACCAATAAAAAAATTATACTGTGAAAAATTAAAAAAAAATCCTACGTGATTAAAGAGAAATCTTTTGTTCCCTACGTGATTAAAGAGAAATCTTTTGTTCCATACATTTTGGCAGAGTAGGTATTGATTTTACAACAGCAAAATCCTACGTGATTAAAGAGAAATCTTTTGTTCCATACATTTTGGCAGAGTAGGTATTGATTTTACAACAGCAAATTTTCTAAATATTCAAAAAAAAATGCTGTTACTGTTAATTTATTTGCTGTTAGATACCAAAGTGCAATAAGTACCTACACAGTGTAAATGTATGGAACAAGAGATTTCTTTTTAATCACCCACGATAAATTTCTAATCTGGGGTCTTGAATCATGTGCTGAACGTCTGGCGAAGTACCCGCCCCTTCGCACGAATAAAGGCATGGGCTTGTGTTTTTAAATACATAATGATGTTAAAGGCATTACAGGAACATCCAACCTAAGGAGATTGAAAAGGTCCAGTCAGACCACAAGGGTAGATACATCGGCACTGTTTCTAATCGCTCTCATCATCACGAGAGGAAAGGTTCTAAGGTAAGATTTTTTTCTTGAATTAGGTGTGTAACTTACTGGCGATCCAAATAGGCGCTCGATCAGTAGGGTGGAGTAGATGAATTGAGTAAATAATATTTACGTACCAATTACCTAGTAGAGGCCCACTTGCAGTTTGCATCACAAATGACTAAATGCGTATGAATTTTAAAATATCGTTCCGTTTCTTTGGAGCTCATGGCTAAGTAATAACAGCCGCAAGGGCTACGCTTGCCGGGGTGGATCCGTGGAAGGAAGACCATCTTTACATACCAAGACTCCTCCGTGCCTCGGAAAGCACGATAAGCCGTTGGTCCCGGCTGTCATTCGTCGATCTTTGACAGTCGTTACGGGTCGTCAGAAGCCCGAAAGTCTGACAACCGGTCTTACAAGGAGTATCGTATTACCTATCATGATCATTGGCTGTGGAGCTCAGATAGGCAGTCGCTCCATGTAAAATACTGGTAATCAGCTGCATCCGGTTAGACTGGAAGCCGACCCCAACATAATTGGGATAAGGCTAATGAAAATATTGATTTTTTCTGTCAATCGTTTGAAGACGCAGATAGAAACAAAACTATTTTGTAGACATTTGCGCAAGTGCGCCTGAGTGTGGTCCTTATCATACTTTAGTTTTTAAATTCTATGCTTTGTCATTCTTTCTTAAGGAACCACCACTAAGAAATTATACAGGGTGTTAAGTGTAAACAGTGGCAAGTGGCAATCTTTTAAGGGGTCATTGTACTCATCATTATGAACAACTTTTACTATGGGACCAAACCTGAAATCGCGAAAAAAAAATCTGCTGTTCAGTACCTACATTTATGTTCGCGTAATTCGTCAAAATGTAGGGAACAGCTGATTTTGTTCGCGATTTCAGGTTTGGTCTTATAGGTAGGTTTACACTTACACCCTATATAGCCCATAAAAAAAAATTAAGGCTTGCTAGCTTAATCCCGACATCTTCGAGTTTTTCTTAATCGAATCGAGTTTTATTCTGAAATGTCATTAATACCTACTGTCGATCGATATCTTTTTGTAGATATAGATTGATTCTTGGTCAAAGAAACCATAGCTTTTATAAATTATGCAACATTTTTATTTTCCTGAAAACTACATTAATATTGAAAAGGAGCTAATGGTGCGGTTCATGAGCTGCGGAGGAAGTTTCAACATGGCAATAGGCTTTGGATTTGGAGACTCAAGATCAAGAACTCTCGATATGCCTCCAAGAAACTCCCTTCTAAATGTCAATGTAAACATTTCTCTTAAACGTAGAATAGAATAAAATATGTAATCTGTAGAAGGCATTTAAGAGTCGCATGCTTTCCTTTGTGTTAACCGATGTCACCAAAATAACAATTAACTACTAATAAGCGAGCCAAATAAGAATAGTACTGTCAAGACGCCATTTTGTTCGGCCGTACTCGCGAACTTCATTACCAAAGTACCGTGTACCTATTTGACAGCTATCGCCAGTACTAATTTGACAGATATCGTGTGAAGTCTTAGTTGGCTCGCATACTCCCCGCCATCGCCACTTTCAGAATGACAATCCCCTTTTATTTTGATAATAGAGCGTGACAGGTTGCTTTAGCCACTGACAGTGCCGAAACTTCCATTAAAATAGATGGACTAATTTTAATACAGCGTTCAGTACGTCTAACCAAAGATATCCAAGCAAAAAAAACACTGATTAAAGTGATTTTATTTTGACCTAAAATAATTAAAAAAAAAACCGGTCAAGAGCGAGTTGGACTCGCGCACCGAGGGTTCCGTTCCGATTTCTGAAAAAGTGTGCTACTTAGAGACATCGTTTTATTTTTCCTGTAATCTTTACATAAACTTCTATCACATAGAATTATTTCAGATTTTTCTCATTGCAAACTTCGGAGATAAGGGGTATTTTTTTTTTACATTTTTCATCAAAAGTCGAAAACTATGCGGCCTAAAAAAAAATAAAAAATAGTTTGAGGATGTGCAAACAGCGCTCTTTCATATGATATCCCACATGCCCTAGTAGCCCCACTTTAAATTTTTAAGACCCCCTTTCAGTCCCTGTTGCAAAAAAAATATAAATATTTTTATTACTTTCTTGTTTGCTAAATAGTTGAGTAAACATCATCCAAAACTATTCCAAATTTCAAGTTGATAGCATCAGTAGTTCTTGAGATATCCAGCTGTGACAGACATACATACAGACAGACAGACAGAGTCACACCATAAGGGTTCCTTTTTTACCGTTTTGGTACGGAACCCTAAAAACGCGGCGGGAGCGGGCGCTGACGTGGTCACGGGCGCCTGCACATTTGTGGTATCAGAATTATGAGATAGCAAAGACATGGATGGTGTTCATTGGGTAACCAACATTTTTAGTGCACTTTCGTTAGCATATTTTTTTTCTTGTAAGTACACACCTAATGCGTTTTTCTTATTATTTTTTTTACCATTGTCCTTATTTTGATAGTCAGAATTATTTCTAAAAGTTTGTCCATCTATTTTAATGGGACCTTATACAGGGTGTAAGGGACAGCCCTCCGCAAACTAACAGGGTGTATTCAGCTCCTCATTTTGAATCATATTCCATTGGAAATTTTCTCAGGAAAATTTTCGTTTTTTTAATAATTTTTTCAGTTATATTTTCATTATTTCAATGTAAAATTACACTGTGTGTTCGCAGCACTCCATTTATGTAAAAAAAAAACAGGAAAAAACAAAACTGAAAACAAAAAAACCAGCAATGGATGTAGAAATACTCTAACGAACGACGCGTGAAATCAGCTGTTCACTTTCTGTCCAGCTACAGAGTTCATCGAACTCACCGCATACCTATTACCTACCCCTCCCAATCAGTAATAGACGCTCTGATTTGTGCACACAAACACAAACAAAAAAACACAAACAAATCAGGTTTATTGGATTCCCACAACGTTCCTGAAAAAATTTCATGTACCGGTCATCTTAGTATAATGTACTGAATTCACCCTATCAGTTTGCGGAGGGCTGTCCCTTACACCCTGTATACGCGACATTCAAGTATCGCCACTGGTAGAGGTTGGGTAGAGAAGGCTATTTTTCTGCATTTCAAGATATTGTAAGATACGTTATTAATAATATGTTTTTATCTCCTCCAGCTATCAGTAACATCATTATCCTGGTCCCATATCAATCCTTGCTGCCTCTTTGCCTCCTTACAAGATGACAGCTTGGTGGAATGGGAGCTATCGTACAGCGATATTTATGCGAAATGGATGGGTGATGCCGCGGCAAGCACTTGTTCTGCCGGGGACAGTACGCTGGTAAGCATTCGTAGTGACATCTATTTTGTTATATTGACAGTACGCTGGTAAGCATTCGTAGTGACATCTATTTTGTTATATTGACAGTACGCTGGTAAGCATTCGTAGTGACATCTATTTTGTTATATTCTGATACGATTGATCATACTCATTCTCCTGCCCGTATCTCAAGTTAATTGGGGTCAGCGCAACATGTCTTTTTACCCGACTGCGCCAGAAGCAGGGTTATGTTTTTCGAGAGTATGTATGTAGGTATGTATGTATGTGTAATTGTTTGGCACGCTCTGCGGCCTGAACGGCTCGATGGATTTTAGCTTGAGAGGTGTCGTTAGATTCGGATTTACTGTGAGAGTGACACAGGGTATATCAAAATAAAAAAAAACAAAATGGCGGATTTTTGGCGTCAAATTATGTCTTAATTTTTTTTTTCTCAAAACCTGTCGAGTGGGGTATCAAAATAAAGGGTTTTAAAAGTTGATTACAAAAATATACACAACTTAAATGGTTAAAAGTACCTCGAAGTGACAAATCGTAAAAAACACGTAGGTACAATAAAAACATCTGCGAAATCTTTCAAATTTGTAAACTAAAAAGATGGAAATAAAAAAAGTAATTAAAAAAATTAAAAAACCCGACTGCGGTAAAAGTCTGAAAAGCTAAAAACAAGCCCATTTTAAATTAAATAAAAGTTGGAAGCAGGCATTCCATTTTTATATTTTTAAACTCAAATGGGTCCCGCTCGCCTGCTTCCAACTTTTATTTAATTTAAAATGGGCTTGTTTTTAGCTTTTCAGACGTTTTTCTTCCATACTTCTCTATTAGTCGTCATCTCGGTAGTCACATCCTTTCTAGCCATATCATCTCTCACACAGTCCTTCCATCGTTTCTTTGGTCTTCCCCTACTCGTATAGCCATCCACATTCATACTGAAAACTTTCCTGATGACATTTTCCTCATTCCTCCGCATCACATGCCCATACCATGACAACCGATTTCCACACAGCTTTTCAGTCTGATACGATTGATATCACACATTTATTAAGAGCTGTAGAAGTTTTCTATAAGTGCTTAACATAAAACGAAGGTGGATGCAATTTTGCACTGCCGTGCCCGGGCAGTGAACGGAATGTTTATTTCCGTTCACTGTGCCCGGGCGTAACCGCGTAGGTAAATATATTATGGCATTTTTTTTTTGTGGATGGTAAATCATCAAATGACTTCTCCCGCTCTGGGTGGAGCGGAAGGGCGTGTCAGACTTTTACTGACTAAAACCCACCCGTATTCCTTCAGTTGCCTATGCCAGGGCCACGGTATCTCTTTCGAACAAACCGCGACCCCCACGGCACCCGCGACCCCGAGCCTGGTGGTACAAAGCAGGACTTTTACAAAGTCAAATCGTTTATTTCAAATATGCACATAAAAGACACTTTTGAACGTCAAGAATTGACAAGAAAAATTGATTTTAGTTGCCCCTTCCTCTTTTAAAATGATTTATAACATTTTGTATAATTATGTAGGTACTTTAATTGTATCATTATTAATATGCTGATTTTCAAAACCTCGCCGTGCCGAAGCGACAGGACATGGGACTGTACACGGTACTAATACTTTTCAATTTGGTTGGTTGAAGCAACTAAATAGAATGGCGTACACAAAAAGTGAATCATTCAAAGCAGACTTTTCATTTCTGAACCGTAGAATGTCGCCTTTAGTTACTTCATTATTCCATCTTTTAAAGGACTATTACTTATTGTTTTTTAAGCCATTTTAAAAATATTTCCTTTTTTATTTATCTTCTCGTTTTATAAATAATCCACCATTTTGTTCCCCAGGCCCTGTTAACACCAGAAGGAGAGATACAAGTGCATAAGTTGACGAACGAGCATCGGACTAAGGAGTATTTGTTTTTATTCGAAAAATATCTCGCACTTTTGTAAATTTTAATGTTAATTTAGTGTTTTATATTTAAGACTATCACCTGATCTCTTAGTTTAGGTAATATAGAAATTAGAATGGTATTGGATGTCTTTTTTTACGGACAACTAATTTTTAGAACCTGACCACATGTCCACGTCTCGACGTCGTCAACTTGGAACGGTGCGGTGTCGCGGCACGGTGCGTTGACGTGACGTGCAAATTTACGCCACCGTATCGTAAAAATGCACGTCACGAATGAATTCTGGAAATATTTTAATAGCGATATTGGAGCAACTATAAAAATTTAAAAAACCCCCTACGCAAAAAAGAAAAGGGAACATTTAAAAAGTCAAAAATAATACCTATCGTTGAGCCATTAAATTCGATTGAGTAATACCTATATACACTCCTTTGCAAAAAAAACGGGCAGTTTGGATTTTTCTACATTATTTGTAATCATTTAGTTCTAAAGAGGTTTTAATAGCCAAACTATTTTACTGGCACTTGATAAAGAGTCTGGGTATGAAAAAAAAGTTAATTTCAAATTCGAAACAGTTGTTTTTAAAAGTAATAATCCCTTTTTCAGTTTATGACTTTTTACTTGCTATTCACGGGTTTGCGGTTAAAAGGTTATCAGGAAACTAAAACTAACTTCTCGTTATTTTTATTAGAATAATTTATGTTTGTCGCATAATCCTGCCTTATTGTGACTTAAAACAGATATCTTTGTGTCGATTGTGATGGCAGAAAAAGCAATAAGAGCTAGTAAAATTATAGCGCTGCTGGAAGTGGGGTGTAGCCAATGTTACGGCTCACAGCGGTTAAACGTGAGTCGTTCCACCGTCCAAAGAACCTGGACTCGATACCAAGAGACAGGTTCCGTTCAAAGAAGGCAAGGTTCTGGGAGAAAACGTTGCACACAACCACGAGACGACCGCTTTTTAGTGACTCAGGCGCTGAGGAACCGTAAATGCAGTTACAAAGACCTCAAAAGAAACCTTGAAGAGGTACGAGGAGCACAAGTTAGCCTATGGACAGTGAGGAGGAGGCTTTTAGCGGTTTATATACGCAGTCGACGACCAGCGCGGGCCCCCAAGTTACTCCGTGAGCACCGGATTGCTCGACTGAGGTTCACTAGAAATTGTCTATCTTGGACACTAGGTAGCTCGAGTAGCGTACTCTTCTCCGATGAGGCTCGAATTTGTCTGAATGGTGAGGACCGACGTCGGCGAGTGTTACGAAGATCAGGGGAACGCTATGCTGACGTGTGTTTTGAAGTAATCACCCCTTATGGTGGAAGGTCCGTTATGTTTTGAGCGGGCGTAACTTCCAGCTATCGTACCGAGATAGTGTTCATTGAAAATGGCTCACTAAATGCGCAAAGGTACATAACAGGAATAATTTGTCAACATGCACAGCCCGCACTGACTGTAATTGGTGAAGATGCCATTTACATGGACGATAATGCTCGGGACCACCGTTCTGGCGACGTAGATGCTTATATGCAAGAGGTCGGTATTCGTCGTCTGGATTGGCTAGCGCGGAGCCCCGACCTTAACACTATTGAGCACGTCTGGGACCTCCTAAAAAGGCGAGTACGATCTGTCCAACCCCTTCCACAAAACATCAGGGAGCTTAAACGTGTGATTTCGGCTGAGTGGGAACACATTCCACAGGACACCATCAAAAGCCTGGTGGAAAGCATGCCAAGACGATTACATGCCTTAATCGATGCAAGAGGAGGTCATACTCGTTATTAATTTTTATTTTTTAATGTCTTTTTTTTATTAAAATACCATAAAAATACTCGTAGTCTTCATTTAATTATACACTAAAAAATTCAATTTTAACACGACTCACTGTTTACATTGACTAAAACACCGATTCCAGGATTTAAGGGTTAAAAACTATATTCTCAATGATAATAAGAAATTTCTAATCAGTTATGCTAATGACATACTAAAAATATTAATATTATTCATAGAAAAGCCAATGACTGTAAGGTGCCCGTTTTTTTTGCAAAGGAGTTTATATACTTTAATTACAGAAATTGATGGATGGCACGATAAGGTTTGCTCATTGAATTGGCGCTATAATTTCGCGGCGCGGGGTACCGCATATGTACATAGTCAATCAAGTGACGGGTCTGACTTACTTATGCGGTACCCCGCCGTGACATTATAGCGCCAATTCAATGAGCAAACCTTATCGTCATTTTTAAACTTTTTAAACAATTTAACAACATAGAAATGCTTCTTAATGCTGAATGTTAAGTTTCTCTGCACATACCATTAACTTATAATGATGCCACCATCGTACTGCAAATAGAATTAAATACTGATAAAAAAACGAATACAAACACTACTATCAGCTATTTTTTTTTCAAAAGTGTACTAGTGTGCTGGATATCCTGACGGCAACATCAGCTCATCGTGTAGCCACCATTGAATTGTATGAAGAATCAAATACTGATGTAAATGAATCCAAACACGACATTTCTGCAATTATTTTTTCAAGAGTGTATCCAGCACACTAGTGCTGGATATCCTGGCTGCAGCATCAGACCAAGAATCCCATAATCTTGCATAGATATATAGCATACATGGATGTTTCAAATTTTAGGTAACACTAAGGTTTGAAAGTAAAGTAATATACCCATTACGCGTCTAAGATCCCTACAGCAGCTAACAAAAGAGCGGATAAGTTTGAAACGGCTGAACCGATTTTGATAAAACATGTCTAAGAACCATCGCTGGAAAACCTGCTTTCAAATAAATAAAACCGCATCCAAATCAGTCCACCCGTTTAAGCGCTACGGTGCCACAGACAGTCACACAGACAGACACACACACACACACATAGCGGTCAAACTTATAAGACCCCTCTTTTTGCGTCGAGGGTTAAAAATATTAATAACCGAAACGTGGTTCGTTCTACGATAAGAGGTAATTTTTTTTTCAAAAAAATATTTCAAATTATTTTTATAGCCACTCATAGTTTATTTATATTGTTTACCTGCTAAACGCGCCGTTCCACGGCGACGTTGTCGTGACGTGGAGATGTGGACAGGCCCTAATACTTACAGGCATGTTTTGGGATTACCTTTATTAATAAAATTGCAAATTAAGAACACAATTTTATACTACACTCGGGGGGGAGTGATGATTATGTAGGTTCCAATGACGTTTTTGCGAAGGCCATTTCGAAAAAATTTGCGAGTGGTACGCCAGTTCGAAAACTCTTTAAATCGAAAACCGCTATATCGAATGACGTTATCGCGAAGGTCGCCATTTCGAAAAATTTTGCGAGCGGTACAACAGTTCGGAAGTTCATGGTATCGAAGTCCGATGTTGAGTTATTTGACTTTTTTTTTTTCTTCCTAAACCAAATCAAAATACCATGCTCTCTGTGTCTCGTCTCATTGGGGTCGTGAGTTCGATTCCCAGACAAATTAACACAACATCAGATTTCGATACCATGACTTCCGAACTGGTGTACTGCTCGCAAAATTTTTCGAAATGGCGACCTTCGCAATAACGCCATTCGAACCTACACATCACTCCCCACTTCTGGTAATCATTAGTTCCTGGGTTCGAATCCCAGGTCGGGCAAAGTGTTATGGGGTTTTTCCATCTGGAATTTCTCAGTAGAGCCCGGAGTCTAGATTTGTGCCCGGATGATGGCAATAGGCTCGCCCCCCCTATTACATGGACTTAGACATAATTGGCGAATGTTCCCTTCAGGGGAAAACGTCGTGTAAATGTTGTTTTATATTACAAAAGTTGTTAGCAAATGTTTGTTATTCTTATCCATATAAATAATTAGCTTTTGCCAGCGGCTCCGGCCGCGTGGATGTCGGAACATATCCCACGGGAACATACTACCGGGATTTCCTTTATTACTGGTCTACATTATAAAGGGAACCTCTGTGCAAAATTTCAGCTTTCTAGATCCAAGGGTTTGGGCTGGGCGTTGATGAGTCAGTCAATCAGTCAGGACTTCTCTTTATATTTATATAGATATAAAACGGTACACTTAATACATCATTAAAAGTATAAAAGGATTATAAATAAAATAAAAAAAAATTGAAAAATAAAAAATTGTATTCAAATGGACACATATAATTGAAAGAATATCACTAATTCCTCTTCTTGGCCACATTTTCTTTCTTCTCTGAAACTCTTCTGACACAAGCTTTGACAGCAAACGTCAAGAGCGTGATGAGCACGGCGAGCACTGCGAGCAAAGCGAGCACGAGGTCGAGCATCCAGCGCTCGTACCAGCTGTACTTAAGAGATAGAGAGCGGAGATGGTATGCTCCTGAAAAAAATAATGTTGGGTCAGATAGGCCGTCGCTCTATTTAAACCATACTACAGCACTATAAGGCCTCTGCCTCGAATCTTGCGGGCAGCGGGCCGGCGGCGGCGGCGGCGCGGGAGCGGCAGGATCTTAGGCCTCTGCCTCGAATCTTGCGGGCAGCGGGGCGGCGCGGCGGCGGCGGCGGCGCGGGAGCGGCAGGATCTTATGCGTACATTTAAATGGACCGGTTCTCAAAAACAGCGGCGCGGGAGCGGGGCGGGACAATGCGAGACGCGCCGCCGCCGCCGCCGCCCCGCTGCCCGCGAAATTCGAGGCAGAGGCCTAATTGCGTGCCGCCGGGGTCGCGGGTTGTTCGAAAGAGATACCGTGGCCACAGGCAACTGAAGGAACACGGGTGGGTTTTAGTCAGTAAAAGTCTGACACCACCTTCCGCTCCACCCAGAGCGGGAGAAGTCATTTGATGATTTCCCATACAAAAAAAAAAAAAACCACTCTAATTGCGTAACACACTATCAATGAGAACCGGTTTCATTTGACAGTTCAACAACATTCATTGCGTTATTTACGTTGTCGAGCGGACAAATTTTTCGAACATTATGAAGCAAGAGATTAGCAATCAAGTGTCCTAGGACACTTCGACTAGAACGATTCGACGAACAATACAAAGTAAGCTTACTTTGTATTGTTCGTCGAATCGTTGAGCTCCTTAAGTTCTGAGTTGAGTTGCAGAATTACTGACAATTGCATGCACTGATTGGACAGGTCCACTCAGTATGTGTGGTTCTTTCCTCAAAAGACCATTTCAGACACCAATCTACATGGTCTTCACATGATCTTACCAAGATTATTTCTGGACTTTAAAAGAGACTGACTTTGTGTCGGCATTTCTTCTCAGAGTAGTCACATAGGAAAAGCCGACCTCATCTAGTTTTAAAAAATGATTGATGTGTAAAATTAGTGTTTGTACAAACCTATCTTATTTATCAATCCTCGGGGGCCTTTACTCTGAGTCGGAGTTCGGGCCATAGATTTTCAGATGCAATTTTGATCCTTGTTTGAGGTGATGATGAAGGACTTACCTTTGCTTTCAATAGCGAGTTTCACGTAGAAAGCGATCAGATCTGATGGCGGTGCGGGCCTCGCGCGGAATATCTTCGACAAGTATTGTGCTTTGTTGTAGTAGCTGCAACCAAGAAAATTATTCTTCGTATTCATACAGACAGATACACTCAGCGGCAGTAAATACATATATTCTCCCAGTTGTCCCCAACCCCACATGGATTGCCACCAGGTGGCAATCGGGAATCAAATTCCCAATTGCCACCGGGTGGTGACCATGGTGAGAGAGTGATCAAATACAAGACTTTCGATTTTAATATATTTTTTTGATAAAAAGGAACCCTTATGGTGCGACTCAGTCTGTCTGTCCGTCTGTCACAGCTGGTTATCTCAAGAACTACTAATGCTATCAACTTGAAATTTGGAACAGTTTTAGATGACGTTTGCCCAACTATTTTGCAAATTAGAAAGTTTTTTTTTTGCAACAGTGAAAAGGGGTCTTAAAAATTCTAAGTCCCTACTTAGAATTTTTAAGACCCTCTTTCAGATAAGGATAGCTTATCTCCGAAGTTTGCATAGAGAAAAATCTGAAATTATTCTATGTGATAGAAGTTTATGTAAAGATTACAGGAAAAATACATCGATGTCTCTAAATCGCACACTTTTTCAGAAATCGGAACGGAACCCTCGGTGCGCGAGTCCGACTCACTCTTGAGCGGTTTTTTTTTTAAATCTTTAAGCACTTTTTTTAGCACCAATGAAGTCCTGGCGATGATCTCGGACCGGATGGACTGCTCGTACATACGGCACTGCTGCGATAGGCATGTTGCCGTCAGCAGGTCCGGATAGTTGTTAAGTCTTTTAGTGTTACGTTTTATTTGTTTTTTTTGTACGATTGTGTATTATCTTTTTTGTTCTTGTCACATATGAGTTAAGATTGCTTGAATTAAATGTATTTTATTTTATTTTTTTTATTTAACGCTACTGTCATGTGGGAAGCATTTTCCCAGCTGTGGAATGATGCAGGGTGACAGAAACCAGAGGGGCAATTCTCGTATTTTTAACAACGTTCGCAATCTCATCTCAGTCTCAATCTGTCAAAAATTGTATAGCATTTACCTACATTTTTGACATTTGATTGACGCTGGCATGAGATTGTAAACGTTTTTAGGTACGAGAATTGGCCATCTGATCGTGTACTTACCTATCATTACTCAGCATCTCTTTGAGCGCCACCCCCAACTCCTCAGCCACATCGGGGTGGAAGTCGACTCGCAACGCGTATCCAGCGCGTCTGGCTCGTTCAGCGTTCCCTGGCTGGTCTCCGAAGACTGGAACTGCTAGGAGAGGCACTCCAGCATGGATGGCTTCTAGGGTGCTGAGTAGACCACCATGAGTTATGAAGACTTTGATGTTTTTATGGGCTGGAAGGAAATTAACAGAATAGAAAATATACAACAGAAACTCAATCTGCCTAGCCTTTTCGGTCGGCTTCCAGTCTAACCGGATGCAGCTGAATATCTGTATTTTACATGGAGCGACTGTCTATCTGACCTCCACAACCCAGTAACTGGGTAATACGATACCCCTGGATAAGACTGGTTGTCAGACTTTCGGGCTTCTTCTGACGACCCGTAACGACTGTCAAAGATTCACGAATGACAGCCGGGACCAACGGCTTAACGTGCTTTCCGAGGCACGGAGGAGTCTCGGTATGTAAAGATGGTCACCCACGGACCAACCCCGGCAAGCGTAGCTTAACCTGATGGATCGACCCGTGCAGCTGTTATTACTTAGCCACGAGCTCGAGGTTAAAGAGGAATACTTCCACAAGTTACTGAGAAACTTGCATTCGTATGTGCCATCTTAGGCTCGTATTTATAATCAAAGTAATTACTTGCTGCTAAGTAATTTCATACTTGAGGGTAGAATTCTTGAGTAAAGAAAATGGTGACTATTACTTGGCTAAGAATTCTAAGCTTTGACAGTTCTAACTTCAAGCAGAGAAACTATAGAAAGAAAATCATTGCTTGAGCAATTACTTTTACTTGACTATAAATACGAGTGTTAGACCCTGTTAGCGCTAGCGCTTAGCATCAGGTGCGACTAAGATAAAGTTAAAGAATAAAAACATATAGAGGGCGATATCTATACACCACTACCACATACGAACTATGCATGACATCTGACATCACACAAATCCTACATCTCGCAAGCAAAGTTTACTGCAAAATCAGCATTATACTTAGACTTATATTTCAAACCCAACAACAATTCTTTACCCCCTTTTCAATGGCGGATCAGGAACCTTTACCCTGTACTTAGTAACTTTAAACACCACTTCTAGTGGACAAGCGTGAGACATGAGGAAAGATGTGTAACTTACCGAGCACGCTAGGCTGTGGCAGCCAGGGTCGCACGTGCACGTTGGGCGGCAGACCGGTGAGCGGCTCCTCAAACTTCCACAGCACGGTGCAGGGCAGCGAGGAGAACAGCTGCAGCAGCGCTGCACGCGTGTGCGGCTTTAGTTCCGCAGACTTAAGCACCGAACCCATGCTGAAGTACACTACACCCTGGGGGGAGCCGTCCAGAAGGTCTTGCAGGTCCTGGAATATATAATATAGGTGTTTGTGTTACGAAAGGTATAGTGTTGAGTAGCGATCCTACCGCCAAGCAGCACTGCTGTGTTCATAAGCATAAGCGTAATAGCACGAGAGATACTGACCAAAATTTTTGTCTTATAGTTTTACGACCAAAACCGTATAAAATCGATAGATCTGGTTATTCTGAATACAAAAATCCTAATTTCAGAAATTTTCTGCGTCACGTCTGACCGCATCTTCAAATATGTCAAAAAAAATTACCAAACATGTTGCATTGCAAACAAGGGCATATTCTTTTGTCCACTGGACTAATAGCAATCTGTCTGATTTTCTTTTCAGAAAGTAGTTGAACGATAGATTTTGGATACCGAAAACTCAATTTTCAGAAACCAGTAGTGACACGTACAGTAGTACCCAACTGATAAGGCGCGTCGTGAATATTCGTTTGCACAGAAAAGAAAGTATGGCTCCGAAGATTAACGAGAATGCTTAAAACTTACAATCATCCTTAGATCACTACTATAAGGTTCATAATACACTGCAGCTGTTAGTTCCGTCTCACTCGCAAGTATGGCGGCTGTCAAGCGGCGCGCGCTAACATGGCGGCAGCTACCAACCAATAGCGGTACAGGAAAAAGCGTGGAGCGTGCCGATTGGTCAATAGCATTTCCCGCGCTTTGAAAATTCATCTTCTGCGCAGGTACATCGATAAGCCATATTAGTTGGGTACTACTGTACTCAGGAGACCATTTGAGAAAATTAAAAATGAGGCAGAAAAAAAACCCATAGCAACCCGTCTGAAAATCTTGTTTTCAGGTGAACATTGGTCAGTTGATGCGAACAAATCAATTTTCAGAAGAAAGTGTCAGCATCGTATGCCTTGAAACCATTTTGAACGTGTCGAAAAATTTGATTGATCGGTAATATAGCAATCTGTATGAAAACTGTTGGAAATGATGAAAAAGGTTGCCCAGATGTAGAAAAAAATTATATCAGAAAATTTTACTGTCACACCTTACTAATCAGACAACTTTTCAATCGTAAAAATTATTCAAAATTCATGTTGCGGCGTATTTACGTCTATCGCCCAAATAAATAAGGTGCAACTCTCCGATGTCATTGCTCCGGTCACCTGATCAAGGATATTCTCCTGAGAAATGTAGAACCTCTTGGAATCCTTACAGGCGTAAAATTTTTATAACAAGTTGAATCCTTTGCCCGTATCAACACCATGTGGTAACTCAATGTCGGAGTAAATCGATTTCCTCGCAAAATGCTTTTTATATATTCGATAGTCAGCTACTTCTGTATACTTTTGCACCATATGTAAATGTTAAAACATACAGATCTGCACCCTAATTGCGTATCACTTTATCAATCGGAGTTTGAATCATTTTGAAACAAATTGCTAATCCATTGCTTCATATGTTCGAAAGATGTCTGCTCGGCAACGTAAATAACGCAATGAATGTTGTTGAACTGTCAAAATGAAACCAACTCCGATTGATAATGTGTTACGCAATTAGGGTGCAGGTTAGCCATTTTTCATAGAAGACCGCACAGCACATGTCAATATAACCTTACAATCGGTGGAAACAACCTGCCGACGCTTGCGCTAGTAGTGAAGCGAGAAATAGAATCGTAAAGCCTCCTCTACACTACTCGCGAAGTTGGTCGAAGTTAGGCGAATACGGTAGTGTGGACGGCCACTTCGCTTCGCTTCGTGCAACCTTGGCTCGCCTTGCGCGACTTCCGATCGTTGTCGGTTTTTGCGCCCGAGTTAAAGGCCCCGAAGTGCACCGACGAAGCGTCTGACTACACTACTCGACTCACTTCAAATTGACGCGTGATAAATTCGCACGTAATTAATTATAATAAGCGAGAGTGCACATTGCAACGGCAGGTGCCACTTCAACATTATCCATGGTGCAAAGAATACTACTTAGTCTGTGGTGCAGAGCGCGCGGGTGCCATCGGGCATCTGACCTCCTCGCGAAGTTGCACGAGTGTATAGTCACGTACTTCTGACTTCGGTCAACTTCGACGAGTACTTCGTCGAAGCAACTTCGCGATTAGTGTAGTGGAGGCTTAAAGCCTCCTCTACACTACTCGCGAAGTTGGTCGAAGTTACGCGAGTACGGTAGTGTGGACGGCCACTTCGCTTCGCTTCGTGCAACCTTGGCTCGCCTTGCGCGACTTCCGATCGTTGTCGGTTTTTGCGCCCGAGTCAAAGGGCCCGAAGTGCACCGACGAAGCGTCTGACTACACTACTCGACTAACTTCAAATTGTCGCGTGATAAATTCGCACGTAATTATAATAAGCGACAGTGCACATTGCAACGGCAGCTGCCACTTCAACATTATCCATGGTGCAAAGAATACTACTTAGTCTGTGGTGCAAAGCGCGCGGGTGCCATCGGGCAACTGACCGCCTCGCGAAGTTGCACGAGTGTGTAGTCACGTACTTCTGACTTCGGTCAACTTCGACGAGTACTTCGTCGAAGCAACTTTGCGAGTAGTGTAGTGGAGGCTTAACAAGCTACGCACGTTTGCAGGGCAACTCTAAAACTTTCTTTTCGTTTTTGGAATTTTAGGTGACATGGTGACATTTAAAATTTCTGAAAACAGGTTTTTGGTAACCCAGATAACTAAACAAAAGATTTAAAAAAAAAATTGGACCAGGTTGCTATGAGACAGGGCGGGTAAATTTTTTGACATTTTTGAAAATGCTCTCACGCCACATGTGACGCGCAAAATGTCTAAAAACAAACTTTTTCGTAATAAAATTACGACATCTACGTACATTTTTTATATCAGACATATTGTGATGTCTAATAGCAGACTTGATGCCCTGATTCTAAGCAGGCAACTTAGGCTGATTTATTAAAAAATGTGTCTGGTTTGGTATCTAAACAGTGTAGAAACCTTTTCACCATACCTTAGGCAACGGGGCAGGCTTATCATCAATATGATACCCAGCAATATTGATCACGTTCGGAGGCAGACTGAGCGCCGGTCCTATAGACTCGTGCGAGTTAGCCAGCAAGATGGACACGTTGTGCTGTGCCTCGTGAAATGGAGGGAGAGGCACTCCTCGCTCAGCTGCTAAAGGAGCGTAGATTTCCTCGTAAATGGCGGCCTGGCGGGGTTCATCGAACCTGGAGATTAAAGAGAAAGATTTTTTACCATCTAGCGAAGTACAAAGAAACTGGCCACTTCCTGTCTCTTGTGGTTATGACAATCTGGGAGGAATTAAAGGTTATGTTGGGCTTATAGCGACAAAAATCTGCAAAAATCATATTCTTTTCCGTTGTCACCATAAGTCGGGACTTTGGATGTGCGGGATATCTCCTCACATACCCGCAAAGACCGTTGCTACGATTTAATGGATCCAACATTCCAAACTTGAACAACTTTCCGAGTACAACACGACTTAAATTCTTCGGTGTTACAAGACCCTCCACGAGTGACGATACTTAATAAAAAGCAGACCATTCAGTATCATTGACGCAAACTAACTAAATCAGATAATATCATGATGCCGTGGCGAAAAGTTTTTACCAGCTGGGGTACGGGATAAATCAATTTATCCCAGTTTACACCAAAAACACACTTTATTTAAATAATCACAAATACAGGAATCAGAAACTTTAAGCAGATCACTTGTAGCTCACTGTTAGTTCACTATTGTTCAGTGTTCACTGTTTCGCATTCCTAGCTGAACTGCTTTACGCTGGCAACCCCTATATATATGACGAGTGTAAGCTCTAGAAAGTTCGAGGACATAATTCGAGAACATTCTAGTACTTACGGGAATGATCTAGAAAGCTGCAAAATGATACTTATTCATCTAGAAAATTCTGGAAGGGTTGTCACGAATTGACGTATCGTGTACTTCTGCTACTCGATAACAGATGGCGCTAGCGTCTACGTGACAATATTATGCAGTCAACACTTTGACTGACTGACTGACTGCTCGAAAATGCTCCAAATGTTCATTATTTTAAAGTATCGCCTTTCAAGCGGTTATAGATTAACGATCATCTAGCTGTAACTTACCAGCTGTCCACAGTCATAAGCAAGTAAAAGAGGCCATTCAGCATCCGCCGGCCCGTGCTCATGGGCATCGGGGTGTCGTTGAAGTACAGAGGCACCGTGGTAATGGACCGGACCTCATCCACCAGAGCTTCCAGGTTCGGATGGACGCCTACAGAGCTGAGGAGAATCCAGGGAACTTGCTGGATGGCAGCGTAACTGAAAGAAGACAGGATTTAATTATGATTTTATTGCTTATTTCACCAGGGGCTTATGGCTAAGTAATAACAGCCGCACGGGTCTATTGATCAAATTAAGCTACGCTTGCCGTGGTTGGTCCGTGGATGGGTGACTATCTTTACATACTGAGACCCCTCCGTGGCTCGGAAAGCACGTTAAGCCGTTGGTCCCGGCCGGCTGTCATTCTTGGATCTTTGACAGTCGTTAGGGGTCGTCAGAAGCCCGAAAGTCCGACAACCAGTCTTACCGATGGATAACTCTGGTTGTCAGACTTTCGGGCTTCTGACGTATTACCCAGTAACTGGGTTGTGGAGGTCAGATAGGCAGTTGCTCCATGTAAAATACTGGTATTCAGCTGCCTTCAGTTAGACTGGAAGCCGACACCAACATAGTTGGGAAAAGGATAGGCAGGTGATTACTTATTTCACCAGTAAGTATATTGTTAGAAGTTAAGGGGGGAAGTTCGTAGCTTAATAATAACAGCCGCACGGATCGATCCATCGAGGCCAGTCCGTGGATGGGTGGCCATCTTTACATACTGAGACCACTCCGTGCCTCGGAAAGCACGTTAAGCCGTTGGTCCCGGCTGTCATTCGTGGATTTTTGACAGTCGTTACGGGTCGTCAGAAGCAGAAAAATTACAATTAAATACCAAGGTAGACACTCACCCAGCTTCAAACTCATTGATGAACCACGTAGTGATCACAGCGTCGAACTGCTGTTCCACCAGCACCTTCTGAAGCTCTGGAGTCTCTGCAGATGTCCGGGACACATTTCTGGCAAAATTCCTGATGAAGCTAATACTATTGCCAGAGTTCATCATATCGACGGCTGTAGAAAAGATAATCTATAAGTTCTTTATTATAAAGAGAGAGTGAATTTTGTGAGTTTGTGTATAGGTAGGTACACAAACTCACAAAATTCTCCGGAGATTTCCCTCCACATATAATTATGTGAAGGGAAATCTCCGGAACCACAGCTCCTATTCAAAAATTCTTTCACGTCGTAATGGCGGACAATCTCAACGGAGATTAGCCATCTAGGCGGGAGATTTAGTGAGGGAGGAGAGATAGAGCACAATTGTTTTCGGAAACAGGTGTACTCACTCTTCTCTTTTAATCCGATGGGACGGCAATCTGACACGACCTGAAAGACATCAGGCATATGACCAACAGCTTAACGTGCTTTCTGAGGCACGGTACTACACCGCCAACTCTGGGCAAAAAAAAAAGAAAAACAAAAAAAAAAGAAACAAAAAAACAAAGATAAAAAAGCGTTTAGAGGCATGAGGAACAGGGTGTAAAGTTCACTCATCCTCCATAGAAAAGGGAAGATCCTCCGACCAGACGGGTATTGTGTCTGGTGGGCTACTGCCCGACGGTTGATGTCGGGACGTTGTATATTATGCTAATCGCGTGGTAAACTCTAATTGCGCGATGCAGGTTTGCGTGACGTCATGTCATTGATGCGTAGTTCATATGTGGCGATGTAGATGCCGCCACAAGGGAAATCTCTAATCTGAGAAATTCCTAATGGAAAAACAGGAGTCTTAGTTATTGATCAGGACATAAGAAAGTTACGTTAGAGCTGTTCTATCAGTTCACTTTGACCCTCATTCAACGCACATATCATCGCTGGTTCACAAAGAGGCACCTTTAGAATTTCGAAATGCTGTTTAGCTTAATAATAATCAGGGTCTGAAATCACTAGCAAGCCGGGGGGCTTACTATGAACTCTTCAGGGCAGAAGTTGAACGGTTCCAGTGTGAGTGAGAGACGGACAGGGTGTAAGGGACAGCCCTCCGCAGACTGATGGGGTGAATTCAGTATTTAATTATCATACTAAAAATCTAAATCAAAATCAAATCAAATTTATTCAATAAATTACAAGTCATAAAAATTTGTACAGTTTTGCTGAAATATAAATTATATTCCTAAGAACTTACGTGCCTGAACTAGGTAGTCCTGTGTTTCAGGCATACTAAGATGACCGGTAAATAATATTATTTCTGGAATCCAATATACCTGATTTGTTTGTGGTTCAGTGCACAAATCGGAGCGTATGTTACTGGTTAGGAGAGGTAGGTAATAGGTATGGTAGCTAGGCAGAAAGTGAACAGCCGATTTCACGCGTCGTTCGTTAGAGTATTTCAACACCCATTGCTGGTTTTTTTTTGCTGTTTTCTTTTACATAAATGGAGTGCTGCAAACACACAATGTAATTTTACTGTACTTAAATGAAAAAACTATTAAAAAATGAAAATTTTCCTGAGACAATTTCCGGTGGTTCATAATTCAAAATGAGGAGCTGACTGAATGCACCCTGTTAGTTTGAGGAGGGCTGTCCCTTGTACACTCTGTATATGACCTATAGCACCATCCTTTTTTCTCAACGGATCCATGATGTTTTTTCACGTCATAGTACGGTACCCATTGAGTTATATAACTAGAGAAGCAAACCTCATTAAAATGTGTAAAAAAAGTCTAGCCACTATTTCAACGCGACGACGTAGCTTTGAAACCACTAAACATTTAAAAGTAAACATATATCTTTCTCACTTACACAAGTCGCAAGAACAATACTGTCGCTTAGATTAGACAAAGATCGCAATATAAACATGCAATGGCGGTGAATGGCGGGATGGGGTTGCCTACCCATGCGAAATTTTACCCAAGTTTTTAAACGTTGAAAAAAAAACGTAACGTTTAAACGTTAAACGTTAAGTTATTTTTTAAATATGTGAATTATGTATTTCTTATTGGATGTGTATTAAAAGTTTATAACTAATGAAAATAATCAAGACATTTTCATTTTGAACATTTTTTATTTCCTTTAGTACATTTCCATACATATAATTTACATTTATAAATATTAGAATATAAAAACATTTAAGAATATAAAAAATAGTAGCCCACCGGCATCGGGAACAGGGTCCAGGGTACCGGTGGTCAGGGCTGCTGAGAGAGGAACCTCCTAACGATACGCGCCGTGTCCAGAAGTACCGCTTTCTGGAGCAATCTTCCTTAATCCAGCTGCCTAACGAGAGCCTCTTCAGGTGTTGATCGAGGCTCTTGGCTATTATGGCATTGGCCGTCACGACTATCGGCACAACGATTGCTGTATCGACATCCCACATCTCGACAACCTCGCGAGCCAGGTCAAGATACTTAATCTGCTTATCTTTTTCAGCTTTCACGAGGTTCTCGTCATGCGGGACCGCTATTTCAATAATCATTGGGCGACGCTCTAATCGATCTATCACCACTATGTTTGTCTTATTGGCAACAATAGTCCTGTCAGTGATGATAGATCGATACCAATACAGCGTGATATTGCCATTTTCGAGAACTGGGTCGGGCATATACCTATAGTACGGTACTTCCAATTCCACAAGACTGTATTTCAGAGTAAGTTGCTGGTGGATAATCCTGGCTACAAGGTTGTGCCTCTGCAAGTAGTCTCCGTTAGCCAGACGAGAACAGCCAGAAATAATTGACGGACTGATTCCCTCGGACGGTGGAATGCCCGACAGATGTCAACCGTGCCGTCCTTCACAATATATTTCCAGTAGTTGTTCGTCATCATAACTTCGTCCATAATCGCAAAGACAAAACCTTCGGTTTCCCCAAAGAGTCGGTTTTCTATAAGTCCTTTTCTTTTTGAAGGTTTTTAATTATTCCATGAATTGCACTGTTTTATCATTTACATTTAGCTGCATTTCGTCTTCTTCGCTCAACTCAGTTCCTCTAATAACATCGTTTATTTTTTTTATTTCTAGTCTTTTATTTTTTTGTGATATTTTTTTTTTGTTAGTCTTTTAGCCGATACATTTTTCAACCGGTGAATTATTTTCCTCATTTTGTGCTTTCGGGGCGTTTCAGTTAATTCGTCTATCTCTTCGTCGGTTTCCACAGCATCCACATCCATATTTTCTTCTTCTGAAAGCTCCACCTGCTATTAGAATAACGGTTGTCCTGAAAAATATACAATTTACTGTAGGCAAAACAACTCTTTATAAACTAAAAACTAAGTTGAAAAAAACATTCAACAATGTAGTTTGAGTCGATATAAACTAATTTGTTGCTGTGGGAGTTTAATGAGAAGGCATTTTTTGTTGACATTACCTATAATTTGATAATATTAATTGCCGCAAAAAATCATTACTTTTACAATAAGCATTAGAATTCCTTGATTGCACAAATAAACACGGCCACATTCGCTTTTTGGTCCTATTTTATCTTGATCACGGAAGTGCTTCGAACAAATGACAGTAGATTTAGTAGGTAGCCAGTCAGTATCTTTTCTCAGCAATCGGATTATTGATTGAGAAGCATCTTTAGGTAGTCTGGAACATTGTTAATCATTATTAAAAAATATTTAAAATCGCTTATTCCATAAATTAAAAACTCCCACAAATGTGGGAAACTAAAACATAGTTTTTAGTTGTAACACTGATCATAATTAAAAAAAAATCTACATTTTATTTATTTTCCTGCGTTTTTACGATGATATAAACACAGAAACAATAAACTTACGTGTGGAAAGTAATTCCGGTAGTTTTTGTGATCTAGAATCGCATTCTTCCATTACGCATTTACCCATTTTGGCGATATTTTTTGTCGCGTGTCACTCGGTTCACTTCGGCTGCCGTCGTAAAGAGCACTGAACTGACGTTAGTTACGCATACGGCCGTGGCCGTATGTTCAGTGGCAACGCCTTGGCGCGGCAATTGCTAATCTAGTGTAACATATATATCAATGACGGTACCTGATGATTAAAGCTTGTTCCTTCTCATAATGAGAAGAGACCTCTGTCATTCAATGAAACAGTTATAGAAGAATCTTATTTACTTACTTTTAAAAATCTCCCGAGTAGCTGGGAGGTCTATAATCGACAGGTTTGCATGAAAATCCTGCTTCTCGTATGGTGTGGCCCAAGTTATCTAGAAGAAACAAATAAATAAAAAAAATAAAAATAAATATCCTTGGACATTTCACACAACGCCATCTAGTCCCAAGCTAAGCAACCTAAAATGCTTGTGTTATGGTAACGAGATGGCTGATAAACTACTTATATACAAATGCATGTCTTTTAAAAAAAACCGGCCAAATGCGTGTTGTACTACGCACAATGAAGGGTTCCGTAGTTGGGATGAAATTATCAACAAACTTAACATTATAGGTAGTTGAAAAACATGTACCTACTCCCATGCATTCCAACAGTAAATGTAAGTTTGTACTCACACTATTGAGAGATTTACCATGTCATTTTAAGACCACAAACTTCTTATAGGTTTTCCTGTTATCTACAGGTATATAACTATTTACTGTATTATTTTCAAAATTTTAGGCTCAGTAGTTTCGGAGAAAAGGGGCGGTGGGAATGGTCAATTTTCGTCTATTTTTAGGGTTCCATACCTCAAAAGGAAAAAACGGAACCCTTATAGGATCACTTGTTTGTCCGTCTGTCTGTCTGTCAGTCTGTCAAGACCGTTTTTCTCAGGAACGCGTGAAGGTATCAAGCTGAAATTAATATCAAATACGTAGGTCTATGGTCCGTTGGAGTCATACAAAGATCAAACTTCTAAGTCAACGCAATAAAAAAATACGGCCATTTATGCGACATTTTTTGATACTCGCAAGTAAATCAAAACCTATAGGGTACTTCCCGTCGTCCTACAATCATGAAATTTGGCAAGAAGCAAGGTCTCCTAGCACAAATAAAGGAAAAAGTCCGAAAATTGTTAATTTGTAACTCTATCACATAAAAAAATATTTTCAAAGTTGTCAGTCTGTCAAGACCCTTTTTCTCAGGAACGCGTAGAGGTATCAAGTTGAAATTAATATCAAATACGTAGGTCTATAGCTTCTTGAAGTCCTAAAAACTCAAGCTTCTATGTCAACGCAATAAAAAAATAGGTACGGCCATTTTGCGACACATTTTGATACTCGCAACTGTCACAAGTAAATCAAAACCTATAGGGTACTTCCCGTTGACCTAGAATCATGAAATTTGGCAAGAAGCAAGGTCTCCTAGCACAAGTAAAGGAAAAAGTCCGAAAATTGTGAATTTGTAATTATAGGACACAATTTTTTTTAAATATCCATTGTTATGTTTGTTTTTGGGATAAATTCTTTTCAACTACGGAACCCTTCATTTGCGTGGTCCGACACGCACTTGGCCGGTTTCTTAAATAACTTTTTTTTTTTTTTTTTAATTATAAAAAAAATATATTTGAGACCCTCATAGACCCTCCCTTTCAATTAATATAAGTACCATATTCAAAAATCATTTATTTACTTTAGCCGTACGTGTTTGGGTCACAGAAATCCATATGTGTACCAAACAAGTTAATCGGTCCATTATCTACATTCGGAGCAAATTGGCTGTGACAGACGGACAGACAGACAGACACACGAGTGATCCTATAAGGGTTCCATTTTTTCCTTTTGAGGTACGGAACCCTAAAAACAATTGGTTATGAATGTAGCAAGGATTCAAAATACCTAAGTCGCAAAATGACTACATCGCTTTTAGTCCACATCTCATGTCTGAATCTCAAAATACCTAACTCGCAAAATGACTACATCGCAAAAAGTCCGAACAGTTGTGTAGGCACCTATACAGGGTTGATATCAGAATGACTGGATACATCACATTTTAATACTTACAACAAAGTCTGCAAACTCTGCGAAATTAAAAATACTACCTTATTCAGCTGTAAAAAAATTATAAAGAAAATGTTGCAAAGCTCTGGATATGATGACTCGGAACAACTAATATAAATACCCTGACCTGACACTGAATCAAACGTCAAATGACGCACAATGGGAACGAATACGCACGCACACACACACCCCCACTCACACCACACACACATCACATTTACACAAACATTTACATAACATCACATTTAACAACATACAACTGAAATCACCTCTCTAGTCTCCACTCTGGAATCCGTACCCCGAGCCCCAAGATACAGACTAACTGTCTAGTTTGGGGCTCACTGGCAATTATTATTATGTAACCTAGCTATAAGTAATATTTTAAGCTACTCATGTCGTCTCAACTTATTTTTAACATGTAAACCTGCTTACTGTATTACCTGGACAATAAACTATTTTCTATTTTTCTATTTTCTATTTCTATCATCATCCATCATTATCATCTGCCTAGCCTTTTCCCAGCTATGTTGGGGTCGGCTTCCAGTCTAACCGGATGCAGCTAAATACCAGTATTCTACATGGAGCGACCGACTATCTAACCACCAAAACCCAGTTTCTGGGTAACACGATACCCCTTGGTAAGACTGGTTGTCAGACTTACGGGCTTCTGACGACCCGTAACGACTGTCAAAGATCCACGAATGACAGCCGGGACCAACGGCTTCATATGCTTTCCGTGGCACGGAGGGGTGTTGGTATGTAAAGATTATGGTCACGCATCCACGGACCAACCGCGGCAAACGTAGCTTAACCTGATCGATTGACACGTGCGCCTGTTACTTACCCGCAAAGCCCTTTTTTTTAAGTAAGTTAACTGAACTAACTATAAAGCAGGGTGCCTAAAACGGCCACATTAAGCAATTCCTCTAAAAGCGATTCATTTCCTGAATTCCCAGCAATTTATTATGATTGCGCTATTTGACATTAAACTTCAATAAAGAAATTCATAATTTGTGGACCATTTTACGAATCTCCATAAAAAAAACTGTCAAACAAATGAATTGCGGTACGCAGATAAAATAGGAATTGTCAGTTTGTGACCGTTTTACGATTTGAAATATGATTCATAAATACCTATTATCCTATTATGATTCTACCAAAGTGGCCGTTTTAGTATATTATGGTCTAATGCTTTTTTTTTTTTCTAAATTAGGTAAGTAGGTAGCATTATTTTTACCGTAAAAAGCAATGGGGAGGAAAACTAACTTTTTATCACGCTAGGTGGCACATGATCGACTGTCCTTTTTTCATTGATTTGACATAACGAACAATTGTTACAGTCGTTCAGAGCGCCATCTACAAACAGCTTTGCGTGTGGCTCCCCATTACTTAAACTACTTATCCGCGCCCAGCACCGCACTCAGTCTCGCTCTCACTCAGTCCGCGAGCCGTATCGTACGAGCGAGATAAAAAGCTGACGTACTATGGGCCCATAAACTGTCAAAAATAATTGCAACTGTACACTAACCTCATGTCCAGCTTTCAACAGCGCCTGCACAACACCTTTTGCCAGATGATCATGACTCTTCGTTGGAGCAGGGAATACGCACAGGATCTTGTACGCCAAACTACTGGATGTACACAGCACCAGAACTGCTAATATGATCTTCATTGCGACAGTATTTCAAATTACCATTCAGCTTTTTTATACCTGTGGAAAATCGGTAAAGTTCACTTGGGCCTAACTCAACTGACCACACACAAATCGAAAGTGAACTTCGCGCGGTGAACTCTTTTGTTTTAGTGAGAAAGGAGTTACGAAATAAAATTGTAAGTAAGAAAAAATATTGTTTGTTTATAGCAATCCAATACAAGTTGATTAACTTTAGTGGAAAGGCGCCAAAATGAAAGGTGACATTCAATAATTCACTTTTATATTCAATTGGGTTGATTCAACCAAAGTGGAATATAAGGCATTAGGTGAACCTTGTAATAGAGCCTTATTAAACTTACGAAACTTATTGCTAAAGTTACATGCTCTGTGCTTATTGCATTAGGTAGGTACAGATACAATTTTAACGAATATAAAGACGGTCATAATTATAAAGTCTGATTTTTAGCAAAATTCAATCGTCTATAAATAGTCTTATCAACTCTTACATAATAGACATCTAGATCGAGCCACCGCGTGGCCGGTCATGAGACAGCAATATAATATATACTTTTTCTAGGGAGAAATCAAATTTAACGTAAGAAATCATCCATATTTTGGACTGAAACCCATGGCAATACATACGTACAATGCAAAAACTGTCCAGAAAAGTTAAATTAATCAACGCAAGATACATTTTGTAACAGTGAAAGCAAGCACTTTGTTTGGCTAACATTCAAAAGTTCGCCAAGCAAAAATACGGCACGCCGTAAAAGACAGAAGATAAGTACGATGTTTAGTCTCAATTTTCCTATTAATTTCGTATATAAGTGTCTCACTTCCACACTTCACACTGTAATCATGGCAACGTCTAGTCTAGAGGTTCAATATCTTTGTATCAACTACATAATAAACAAAACAAACTCACAATTCTTTGAACAAATGAGGACATTCAACACAACACAACACAACAAAATGATAAAATATTATGTCAGCAAACCCTCAGAAAACAAATGAAAAACGTTTATTTATGAGCTAAATATGTTGTCTAATTAAAAATGAGCCTACACTCAATATTTTTGTTCACAAAGGCGATGTGCCAATGTAGGTAACTGATAAAATTATTATTTCCCAGATACGAGATGGACGGCATTATCTGATAAAGCTGCTTATTATATAAAGTAAGTATCTATGTACAATTATCTAATTATTTATGGGTAGTATTTAAACACACATCAAAAATTACCAATTTTTCCCAACAGAATAGGTACGTACCTGAAAATTACTGTTTGCACATCAAAATTTGCATGCCTAAATAAATTACGTCAGTAAATAACTTAACGTCATGGTTAGGTCGACGGAGTCCCGCTACGCGGGGCTCCTATTCCTGTCTGCAGAGTTTGAAGGAACCTAACCAAACCGAACCTCGGGGTGCCCAATAATTATAATTTGTATACGTTTTGATATTCAATTAATTAACTAGTAGTGCAATAATAAGTATATTAGATGCGCATTTGTTATTTTTGACGAACAGTTAGTATTTTTGATTTGTAACTAATAATTTTTTGTTGAAACTATGGACAAAAATTTATGTATAAATAATAGTTATTATTTAAGTTTTGATAATCAATTAGTTAATTATTAGTGCAATAATTGATTTGTTGTAGGTATGTGTAGATTATTAGATGTAAAGTTTTTGATGTAAGAATATTTTTCTGGTATGCGATTAATAATTTCCCATTATTTATGCCGTGCTAAGTTCACTTCGAACCTCAATTCGAAAGCGAACTTACTTGTTTTTAACCGACTTCTAAAAAAGGAGGAGGTTCTCAATTCGGATGTTTGTATTTTTTTTTTTTTATGTTTGTTCGCGCATAACTCCGTCGCTTGCCAACCGATTTGAAAAGTAATTTTTTTGTTGGAAAGGGTATACTTCCCAAATGGTCCCATTTTTGTTAAAATCCAGTTCTGATGATGGGATCCTGGAGAAATCGAAGGAACTCTTCAAATATTATAGGCACACCTATAGCGATTTGGGTATTTTTTATAGTAACTCGTGCATTTGCTCTCGGAAAGCACCACTTGGTGAAGTGGAACTGATGATGAAGACCACAGATGGCTACCGGAACTACTCAATGATAAATATTTCACGGGTTGCGATTCGATTACTTTAATATGGTTGCTAAGCAATTTCCGCTCGTCACACAATGCGTGTGGTGAGTGGTTGTTGAGGAGTTCTCCTGGTTCTTAACAGCAGAACTCCTCAACAATTAACGTCCCAGCATCGGGAAAAGCAATATTTTGTAACATGTGATGAGCAATTGACATTAGACTATTGTAACTTATACAAATTATAAACAGACTCACTAAAAAGCGAGAAATAAAAACTTTTTAACAAAAAAAAAAAACCGACTTCCAAAAATCACTACAAAGTGAAAAATAACTTTGATTTCGGAAGTCGGTGGCAAAAAAAAAGAAAGTTAATAAAAAACGAAAGACAGCGACTTCCGAAATCAAAGTTATTTTTCACTTTGTAGTGATTTTTGGAAGTCGGTTTTTTTTTTTTGTTAAAAAGTTTTTTAGAGTACCTACAGACGCCAGTAAATCGAGTTGCTCCACATTTTTTACTCACGATGAAAACAAACGGACAGATATGCAATTAAAAATATTACTAGGACTATTTATTGCATATCATATGCAACAGCAACACACAGAACTGCTGGTCAAGCCATCCGAAACTGTCTTTTCCAAATCAATCTTGAACCTAATGCTTTAGCGATAAAGATGAATTAGATTAGATTAGATTAGATTTATTTATTTATTTGTATAAACATGGTACATACACACAAGAGCATGCAAGATGAAAATAATTACATTATGTCCAATCATGTTTAGCCCTATAATATATTGGCGTACAAATATTTTAGTCTCATTAAACTTTTAATGAACATAAATCAATATAAAATAAATAAATTGTAACTATTTGCATACCTACATCAAAGAAATTAATCAAACTGCTATGTCAAACTTACAACTAAGTATATTATAATAAAATTAATGTTAAACAAGTTTTTCGATTAAAAATTCAGACACACTGTAGTACGCTTTCAACTGACGTTTGAACTCACTGATACTCAGCTCCTTCCACCGTTTAACACTTTGAGCGGAGCGACGTTATAATACGTAAAATTTGATAAACGCTATTTGACACAACGTTTAACCCCTCAAGTGTCGAATGCACCCCATGTGTGCATAAGAAAAACCTTTTTTTTGTTCGGTACATAAGCTTATATCACATATATATAAATGTAAAAAAACATCATCCGATGGAAAACCAATCAAATCATTAGTTGTGAACTTGTGAACTTATGGAGTTCGCAGCTAACCTCCCCCCCCCCCCCCCTTCGCGTGTCAAATGCACCCCAAGTGTGCAAAAGGACAAAACTTTACATAATAGGTATATAAGCTTAGATCACGTATATATAAACGTAAAAAAACATCATCCGATGGAAAACATATCATTATCAGTAGTTGTGAACCTATGGGGTTCGCAACTAACCCCCAACCCTCCCCACTCGCTGGTGTTTTGGGTCTAAAATCAGCCAAACTCACACACTTGAGGGGTTAATCACGTCAGCAAAAAATATGTCTTTCTTTAAAGAACGTGTATAAAGTGCGGCCTATACCAATTCCTTCAAGCTACGTCATCGCGCCGTATCACTTTAAAATTTTCGGACTGCTAACGCCACTCCACGTTAGTTTTGTTGTACACTTTTTAAGGCTACTCAAACACATACATTATAATTACGCGTACATTCGCAACGTCGACGTGTAGTAACGGTTGTGTCACATTTCATATTATCTTTGCTTGTATGAAAAACCAGAACGTCACTAATCGTCATATATTTTGTATGAGAAAATAGTGTGCCGCGCAACAAACATTTGAATACGCAGATGCTCAGCTGAAAGTGTTAAGTAGCTTGATAAACAGAGTTGGAGCCATGCAGATGATACTTTTGCGCATGAGTGCAGTTTTAACTGGATATACGCGAATTATGCTCATATCCCGTCTATTACGTGGGACAGCGTCCTGTAAGCGTGGAAATAATTTGGGATTCGCTTTAACAAACATTACAGTTTCGAAGATATACAGACAAGGTAAAGTTAATATCTTCTATCTTATAAAATAAGGTTTGCAAGTATCAACAGTCTTTAGCCTAAACATTGACCTAATGCATCTCTTTTGGGCCTTGAATGCTATGTTGAAATCGGTAGAATTTCCCCAAAAGATGATATCTCAAATGAGACGCAGCTAAGCCGTGGTAGGCCGCAATCAAGGTATCTAAATTCACTACTGCAGCTAGAGAATGTAAGGCAAAAGCAGAACTACTAATTTTTTTACTGAGATTCTCTATAATATGTGATTTCCAGTCCAATCTTTTGTCAATGTTTAGTCCAAGGAATTTAGTTGCATTAACGCTTTCAATGGTTTTATTATCAATATTTATGTCCAAATTATTTTTAGTCAAACGTTGGCTAAAATGCATGATCTTAGTTTTAGTTAAAATGATCTTTAAATTATTATAGTCTAACCATTGTATTATAGATGTCAAAGAGTTGTGAATGTCAAGTTTATATTGGGTCATGTCATTATTATTATTAGCAATTGTCACTGTACTATCATCTGCAAATAGAGTCATGGGATGTGAAGTTGATTTTGGCAAGTCATTAATGTATAAAGTAAAGAGAGGAGGTCCCAATACACTTCCTTGCGGAACAACAAAGGTAACGTGCCGTTCATCTGAAACATGTATCTCTTCTTTTTTAGTAGCTGTATTGATTCTAGTTATTTCTGTCTTTTGCTTTCTATTTTCTAAATAAGATTTGATTAAATTAAGTACATTACCTCTTATTCCATATGCGTCAAGTTTTTTAATTAGAATGTCATGATTTACGTAGTCAAATGCTTGCGTCATGTCGCAAAAGATAGTACATACAGGTGTTTTTTTGTCCATTTTTGTCAATACCGTGTATAAAAAGTCGTAGATTGCCATATTTATAGTTTTATTTTCACGAAATCCTTTTTGCTCGTTACATAACATATTATTTTTTTCTATATAGCCGTTTAATTCCTTGTGTATATATTTTTCAAAAACTTTAGAAATGATTGGAATCACTGAAATAGGCCTATTATATTCCAGGAGCTCTCTATCCTCTTTCTTTGAAAATCTATTAAAGACATTTGGCAGATTGTAGTAGCTTGATGTGCTGGCGTCTTCTGTCATCGCGGATTCACACCGAGACACATCGTTCGTGATGTATCAGTAGGAGGTTATCCCTACACCGTATTTTTTTTTGTGTAAAGCATCTCGCAGGTCTACCTCCTAGGAGGTTGTCGGTGACGATACGGCCGAACCAAATAACCTATCTGTCACCAGTTTTTGGAGATAGAAAACCTATTCTAAGCATGGTTTTAACGTCCCAATAATCTAAGATAGATAAAATAAAAGAACGAAAGGATTGTAAGGACAGATAGAGTCTGTCTTTTACTGTCAGTAGGTTATTGGGTTTGGCCGTTAATGATTTGAAACTGAAGATCACGTGTATTAATGATTTGGAAACATATATGATAAATTAGAGAATTTTCTTAATAACTTAATATTTTAGATAATGTTTACATTAAATTCATATTGTAACTAATTTGTAAAGTTATGTCCAATATGTCTTTTACTGACTTAGTATTGGGTTTGGCCGTTAATGATTTTAAACTGGAGATCACATCTAATACTGTTAATGATTTGGAAAAATATATGATAAATTAGAGAATTTTCTAATAAGTATTTTAATATTTTAGATTATGTTTATATTACATATTATTGTAATTAATTTGTAAAGGATAAAAAACTGAGAATCACGCAAAAACTATCAAGCGTATTTTTACGAAACCTTCACCATTTTAAAGATAATTGAATTATTTATCTTTTAGTCTATATAACGTGTTTTATTATAATACCTTTTGTTTGATGTGTAATCCATCTAATTTGGGACAGCGCTCCTTGATGTGCGAGTCCTATTACTGGCTGGACGTACGACGCGTTGCGTGAGCTCAGCACAGAACACGCAAGCTAACCACTCAAGGCCGTTGGCACTTATCACAGTCTCCGGGCTACCCTGTGTATGCCTGAATAAATTAAGGCCTCCAGATACAGCATAACTGTTGTAAACAAAGCGACTACTCGGTAAGGTCACCCGCTCAGTTACATTATCTTTTTTAATCTACTAAATAGTCTGGCCAGGTAGTTGACGTCAGCCAATGGCTAGCGAACCGATGAAACTGCTGCAAAAAACATTTTTAGATAGGTATACAAAGTTCAATTTTGACGAGGAAGTAATTATCTACAGGTACTTCTTTAATTGATGAACAACATAATATAGCTACCCGTTTGCACTAACACTAAGCGACACCTAAACGAATGGCTTATAAAAACGCGCTGTTAGATTTTCAACGCTCGGATCGGCGACGAAAGTTAAAAATCGAACAGCGCGTTACTAGGCATTCATTAGGTGTCTTATAGTGAACAAAAACCGGTCAAGTGCGTGTCGGACTACGCACAATGAAGGATTCCGTAGTTTACATTATAGTTGAAAAACATCTTGTTGTCCCGTACATTCCAACAGTAAATGTAAGTTTGCACTCAACAATATTGAAAGACATGTTAATTTAAGACCACAAACTTCTTATAGGTGTTCCTGTAATCTACAGGTATAGAACTATATTCTGTATTTTTTTCAAAATTGTAGGCTCAGTAGTTTCGGAGATAAGGGGGGGATGGTCAATTTTCGTTTATTTTCTTAAATAACTTTAAAACGATTTATTTTAAAATTATAACAAAAATATATTTGAGACCCTGATAATAAGCCCTTTTATTTGATATGTCACACGGTACCTACAGTTTGCAAAACTTTTTTTTAAAATTTTCCTATTTGCCCCCTAAAAGTGTCCCCCTGTCAAAATTCATTTATTTACTTTAGCCTTACGTGTTTGGGTCACAGAAATCCATATATGCACCAAACTTCAACTTAATCGGTCCATTAGATTCGGAGAAAATTGGCTGTGACAGACGGACAGACAGACACACGAGTGATCCTATATGGGTTCCGTTTTTTCCTTTTGAGGTACGGAACCCTAAAAACGGGTAGTAGTGTGCGTTTGTGTTTTGTTACAATAAGCTACTAGCTGTGTGTGTGTGTGTTTGATACAAAAACTCTGTGCCCGCGAGACGCTGCGGTGCATTTATTTTTTGTGTACTTTTGCAAAACATTACACAAAAAACCTTACACATATTCAGCTGCATGCGGTTAGACAGGAAGCCGACCCCAACATCGTTGGGAAAAGGCTAGGCAGATGATGATGAGTATGGATGTATCTATTCCCAAAATGCCCAACGCACATATGTACCTACAATGCCTGTGTTATTGGAGTTGACCATGCTGAATATTTACCAGAAAAAAAAAAAAAAAAACCAGATAAATAAATATCCTTGGACATTTCACACAACGCCATCTAGTCCCAAGCTAAGCAACCTAATGCTTGTGTTATGGCTGATAAACTACTTATAAAGGGTGACTGGTAATTAGTGACCGATACCTAAACACATGATTGTGCTCATGATAACAAACAACTTTTACTATGGGACCAAACCTAAAATCGCGAAAAAAAATCGGCTGCTCCCTACATTTTGACGAGATATACGAACATGAATGTATGGGGCAGCTGATTTTTTTTTTGCGATTTCAGGTTTGGTCCCATAGTAAAAGTTGTTTGTTATCATGAGTATAATCATGTGTTTAAGTATCGGTCACTAATTACCAGTCACCCAATATACTTTTTAGGGTTCCGTACCAAAATGGTAAAAAAGGAACCCTTATGGTGTCACTCAGTCTGTCCGTCTGTCACAGCTGGATATCTCAAGAACTACTAATGCTATCAACTTGAAATTTAGAATAGTTTTAGATGACGTTTACCCAACACTTTTGCAAATAAGAAAAAAATTAAAATATTTATATTTTTTTTGCATCAGGGACTGAAAGGGGGTCTTAAAAAAACAAAGTGGGTCTACTAGGGTATGTGGGGTATCATATGAAAGAGCGCTGTTTGCACATTCTCAAACATCTTTTTTCTTTTTTTTAGGCCGCATAGTTTTCGACTTCTGATGAAAAATGTATAAAAAAATACCGTTAACCCCCCTATCTCCGAAGTTTGCAAAGAGAAAAATCTGAAATTATTCTATGTGATAGAAGTTTATGTATAGATTACAGGAAAAATGAAACGATGTCTCTAAATAGCACACTTTTTCAGAAATCGGAACGAAACCCTCGGTGCGCGAGTCCAACTCGCTCTTGACCGGTTTTTTTTTTTGTAAATACATAAATATTATAGATAGATGAGCCGATTACTAGTTTATAACCAACTAGCTAACCGGCCCTGGGGGCCTACTCCCTAAGCACGAAGCCCGTAGTTTCGGCCTTCGTTACGGGCGTTTCTTACTCTGTATCACCCACGGATGGATGATTGGTTCAAGTCCCGAACGAAGTATGAATGACAACATGATTTGCCAGTTGTCCCTACTCCCGATGTGTTTTTGCCCGTCCGAAAAATTAACTTTTACACTTGTTTTGATGGATCGGGATGATGATTAATTAAATTAACAAATATTTGTACGACCTACAAGTATTTGTTCCGGGTCTGGGTGTTTTTCTATCTATAATATGTATGTATTTACAAAAAAAAATGTATATAAGTAGTTTATCAGCCATCTCGTTACCATAACACAAGCATTAGGTTGCTTAGCTTGGGACTAGATGGCGTTGTGAAATGTCCAAGGATAATTTATATTTATTTATTTATTTTATTTATCGTAATGTCAGACGGATAGATGAACGGACGGACGGGAAGACGGACGGACTACCAAACTCGATTAATCGAATGAACCCAAAGATTCACACTAGCCTCTGTTGCCTCATGTTACATAAGACGCATAGTTTTCAATATTCGATGCTTTATTGAAGGAGGAGAAGCCTTTTTCTCTGAATGCCTGGGCTCGAATCCCAACTTCGAGCTGCAATTGAGAATTACCTGATGGAGACACCCAATTTTTAAACACAGTCACGCTTGCAATCATTAGACCAACGAGGCTGTCGATTTGACTTTGTAAAACCATTATCATCTTCCTAGCCTTTTCCCGACTATGTTGGGGTTGGCTCCCAGTCTAACCAGATGCAGCCGAATATCAGTATTTTACATGCAGGAGAACCAAGGTAACCGACATAACCCGAAGAGTTGCCAAACTTAAGTGGCAGTGGGCAGGGCACATTGCTCGCAGGACAGATGGCCGATGGGGCCGAAAGGTTCTGCAGTGGCGGCCGCTTACTGGAAGACGCAACGTTGGAAGGCCTCCCATAAGGTGGACCGATGACCTTGTAAACGCCGCAGGAATCCGCTGTATGGCGGGAAGCACTGAACCGGTTGAAGTGGCGGTGCTTGGGGGAGGCCCATGTCCAGCAGTGGACGTCTTTCGGCTGAAATGATGATGATGATGACATGAAGTGACTGCCTGTCCGACCTTTTTTGATTGTTTAAAAGAACACACATAATACTTCTTTTTACAGGAGCATACCACCTTCGCTCTCCGTCTCTAAAGTACAGCTGGTACGAGCGCTGGATGCTCGACTTGGTGCTCATTCTGGTCGCAGTGCTCGCCGCGCTCATTGCGCTCGTTTCGTTCTTGATCAAGACTGTTATCAGAATATTTTCGGGCAAGAAGACGAACGACGAGAAACAGAATAAGAAGAAAAGAGTTTAATGCTGATAGTTTTAAGTTTTTGGAAATATATTTAAAAAAGTTCTCATATTACCCTTTGCATTTATCCCAATTTGAGGTCAGCACAGCATTTCCTCTTCCACAAGCGAGGGTGGGGTCAATCGGGACCTTTTTCTACAATCAATCTGCCTAGCCTTTTCCCAGTTATAAAGTGGTCGGCTTGCAGTCTAACCAACGTTGCAGTCTAACCAACCAGTCTAAAGTATTTTCTGAGGCACGGACGAGTGTCGGTATGGAGATGGTCACCCATCCACTCTCACTCGTGCTCGATCCGCTCTCTCGACTCGTGCGGCTGTTATTACTTATCCACGAGCTCCTCGAGCCCTTTGTCTACTATGAATTACAGTAAAAAAAATCCTAAGATAAACAAATATTAACTGCCCTAAAAAATCGCGGCGATTTTCAACGCCCTGCTTAGCGCCGGGAGTTGAAAATCCAACAGTGTGTTTTTCGTCGTACTTTGTTGTTGTAAGGTTGGATTCTCGAAGCTCGGCTCAACACCGAGAGTTGAAAATCCAGTGTGCGATAAAATCCCAACGCGATTTTTTTACGTCCGTGCGAACGTTGACTTAGCACAGTCTATACATCATACAGACGTCCGACGAAGCCCGAGCTACATACGTCGTATGCAGCTCGGGCTCTCGTCGGACAACTGAGTCTCGAATTTTTGTAAGAACCAGTCTCCTTATAATCTTAAAAACTAAGAAAAATGGACAGAACTAGAGCATCTAAATATTTACCTACTTGATAATACTGTGGCGGCATCTACATCACCACATACGAACCACGCATCACAATAACATGACGTCACGCAACCTGCATCGCGCAATCAGAGTTTACCGCGCGACTAGCATATACAACGTCCCGACATCAACCGTGGGGCAGTAAGTTGCCCATCAGACATGACACCCGTCTGGTCGGAGGATCCTACCTTTTCTATGGAGGATGAGTGAACTTTATACCCTGTTCTTCATGCCTCTAAACTACCGCCACATTAGGGTAATTACTGGATGGCCGGACAAGCAGATGTCTACCCAAGCTCAGATGGTGGGATAGCGTAGACCAAGATCTAAGAACTGTTGGAGTGAGCTTTTTTATTTCACTTATACACACACTAACTAAAAGATTGCTTCTCCCAGGAATCAGAGAGTGAAAGTCTTGAATGTAAGAACAATCACTGGAAGGCTAAGAACTCACGGAGCGATTTTCACCCGCGACCGCCGCGGTGGTGGAACTGCGGTTTTATTTCTAAACTCACGAGACCGGTTATTTGCGCGGTTTACGCAGCCGTCGCGGTTGGATTTCTGTACCCCCCGCCCCCACCGGCCACCGCGGTCGCCCGCCAACCGATCGCAGAGCGCGTGGGCGCCACCCGCCGAAGCAGGTGACTGCGGCCCGCGCGATTCGACTAGTTGCCCGCCGGTGCAGCGGGAACCGCAAACAACCACGCACACCGCGGGAGTAAAACGCGTCGTGAGTTGTGCTTCAATTTTTTACATATACAGGGTTATTTGTAAAACACCAGTAACCTCTTAAGGGGTCATTATACTCATAATTATGAACAACTTTTACTATGGGACCAACCTGAAATCGCGAAAAAAAAATCAGCTGTGAAAATTGCTACGTGAGTTCTTAGCCTTGATGTCCAGTATATGAAATATATCTATCTTGCTAGATATACAGGGTGTTTCTTTTAAGGTGTCAAGCCAGTGCGAGCTGATAGCAGAGTACCATACCTATCGATTCAACCCCCATGTATGTTCTATGAATTTTTGTAGTTTTCGAGTTATAATTTTTTTTCAATATTTTTCCTGATTCTACGAGAAAACGGCTTTAAAAAATTATATCTTTTTTTTTGGGTCAACTTTGAACAATAATGTACTAAATAGTGCATTATTTTCTGAAATCGGTCGTTGAAAGTGGTGTAAGTATCTGAAAACTTGTGATTTTCATATTTTATGATTTTTTATTATCTTTGCTTATTTTTGCCAATTCTGATATTTACTATTCCTTTACGACTAAGCAGAGCTCAGTTGATAATTAAAACATAAATATATACCTACTACTATCCTTAACCATTAAGCAACCATTGATATGAAATGAGGGATCCAAAATAAGTTATTTTGGATCCCTCATTCTACGATTTTCTACGATTTTTTGTAGTTTTCGAGTTATTTTAAATAACACGAAAACTACAAAAAATCGTAGAACATACATGGGGGTTAAATCGATAGGTATGGTACTCTGCTATCAGCTCGCACTGGTTTGACACCTTAAAAGAAACACAATCAATCTGCCTAGCCTTTTCCCAACTATGTTGGGGTCGGCTTCCAGTCTAACCGGATGCAGCTGAATACCAGTATTTTACATGGAGCGACTGCCTATCTGACCTCCACAACCCAGTAACTGGGTAATACGATACCCCTTGGTAAGACTTGTTGTCAGACTTTCGGGCTTCTGACGACCCGTAACGACTGTCAAAGATCCACGAATAACAGCCGGGACCAACGGCTTAACGTGCTTTCCGAGGCACGGAGGAATCTCGGTATGTAAAGATGGTCACCCATCCACTGACCAACCCCGGCAAGCGTAGCTTAACCTGACGGATCGACCCGTGCGGCTGTTATTACTTAGCCACGAGCTCCTCACCTTAAAAGAAACACCCTGTATATATATGTATACGACATTCTGGTTGCATTGTCAAAACCTATAGGACACTTCCCGTTGACCTAGGATCAAATAGTATTGAAATAGTTCCCCAAGCATCATGAAAAAGCGTCTGGCGGAAAAAACCGCAGACGGGAAGTGTCTGGCAGTATTGATTAATAATATTCTGTAAAACATACATAAAAATCAGCAGTCAGACTTTAAAAAAGTGAGTAATATTTTTAATAGCTTTAGTTCCTGAGACCTGTAAATGGACTTGCCGTGGTTTGGTCTGATTTCCGAAATCAGACCAAACCACGGCAAGTCTCTACTTGATGTATTGATAATTTTTATGGTTAAAATTATGTAAATACATATTTCTTATTGTCGCGAATCATATTTTGATCAAGATGCTACCTTACACTGACGCAAATTGCAAAAAACGCAAGAAAATTTGAATTTTGCGGGCTATCTTAGCGCATCCCTCTTAATGCCAACGCAAAGATCAAAATGTATGGAGTTGACAGCAGCATTCACGTGAAATCTCTGAAGCTAATGTCAACTCCATACAATTAGATCTCTAAGTTGGCGTTAAGTGTCTAAATACTCTATGCCGAAGGTATCGCGACCGAAGTTCCGCAGCTGATTTTACGTTCCAACGTATTCGGCTGATATGACACACCATAAGTGCCGAACTTTACGCGGCAGAAATTCAGTTGCGCAACTTTGTGTGTATTCAGTGTCTCAAACTTCGCTCGCGTATAATGTGTGTCTACAGAATAAGTTGCCGCCGAATTGCCGCTGAACTTACGCCCGACCGAAGTTCGGCTATACGCTATAACGCAACGTAATTTCGGCATAATGTTGTGTCGTCAGTAATTCCGATAGCATTACAGGCGTAATCATGCCGAACTTCCGTCGCGTACCTTCGGCATAGTGTGTTTAGACACTAACGCTTACAGAAAAGGGATTTTGGCTAGGAAGGCTAGATTAATAAAGAATTTTCGGGTCCATGAAGTACTACTTAGTTCCGAATGCGAGTGAAACCGCGGTCTAACAAATCAATCAAGGATATTATCCACTACTAGCTTTTGACCGCGGATTCGCCCTCGTGGATGTCGGAAAATTTGCCAAAGGAACAAAATTATTAAGATAGCTTCTGCCCACGACTTCGTCCGCGTGAAATTTCTTGTTCCCCAACCCACCCCGTCGCATCGCATTGCCCCCACGCTATTACTTCGTTTTCGCTTTGCGTTCCTTCTGACTTTTTTTTCTTTTTGCTCGGCACCTAAGAGTCCTAGTGTGATGTTAAATATGCCCATAGTCTTCCTTAAGAATTGGGCTATCAAATGCAAAAATAAATATTAAAGTCCGACCGGTAGTTCCAGCGTTATGAGCGTTCAAACAAACAAAAAAAGCGTGTGTACTTACTCTCCCTCTAATAACACCCCCACAGGGATACAATTTACAAAAATTGTTTGAGATATTTCCGTAACTTGACTGAAAGATTATTTACTCTAATTTTCGCTTTGATCAAGCCCCGCAGTAAAACCAGCCCTGTAAAATTGACTACCCCTTTTCACCCCTTTAGGGGTAGATTCACCGCACGGTCTCCTGTGAGGCGGCGAGCCTCCTTGCTGGATTGCTGCCGAGGAATCTGGAGGCAAAAGTCGTCGCGCACGTGTGGGAGTGGCGCGAGGAGGCGAAATGCCGGGGCGTAACTCCGCTGCCGTGAGAAATCAGGGTACAGCGGACAGAGCTCCGGCGGGATCTCATGGCGACATGGAGAGTGCGACTGTCACAACCCAGCGCGGGGCACGCCACAATTGCGGCGATAAGTCCCCTCTTTGAGGAGTTGTTAGAGAGGCGCCACGGCGTCCTCACCTTCCGCCTGACGCAGGTCCTCACCGGACACGGTTGTTTCGGGAGGTTCCTGTTTCGCATAAGACGGGAGGAAACGCCCGGGTGTCACCATTGTGTGGATCGCCCAGAGGACACGGTGGAGCATACAGAGGAGGTCTGCCCGGCTTGGGCAGAGCACCGCCGCAGGGGTTCAATTTTGAAGAATCCTTTTTAGTGCACCCCTAGGGAACCTACGTGCCTTTGAAATCTCTAGAAAAAGCGGTTCGAGCTGTGCTTTGATATATCACCCAGTCAGTGAGTCAGTCAGTTTAACATTTTATATAAATACTAGCTTTTGCCCGCGGCTTCGCCCGCGTGGATGTCGAAAAACATCCCATGGGAACATTCATGTGGAAAACATAGTGCCGTCAGATATAACAGTGCAAACTCAAATCGCTATGATATATCGTTATGTGTATGGTGGGCTTAAAGCTGAAGTCGGCATGATTTTTTCCGACATCTTCAACAATCGTCGTCATATTTCAGACAATTTACACAAAACCGTATTATGTAACACTGAATCACTCCGTTCATTGGTGAAAACCGTATGAAAATCCGTTCGGTACTTTTTGACATCATCGTATTCAAACATCACATACGCGGCGGGGGGACTTTGTTTACTTAGTCTAATAACATTAAGTTAGTTACTCTAATAACATAACTTTTGACCGAGTGCCCACTCGGAAATAAAGACTAAAATGTTACCTCAAGATACGATGTATGACTACATTTCCACTCCCTTAAATCTCTTATAAAGAGGTAGGTACACAAACATTTTAATATTATTTGTGAATTTTAAATTCAACCCCGATGAGGGGATGATTTTGCAATAACGCTGTACCACATATTTCTTTACTTCCTAACAAAAAATAAATTTGAATTAAGAAATGCTGGGTTTCCCATACAAACTTTCATCCCCTATATCAGCTCCTGTAGGATTATGTTTTAAGACAAAAAGTAGCCTATGTCCTTTCCCAGGATACTATCTATAGCCTTGCCAAATTTTATCGAAATCCGTGCAGTTTTGTGAATTTTAAAATCAACCCCTATTTGACGCCCTTAGATGACGATTTTTCAAAAACGCTGAACCACATATTTCTTTATTTCCTACCAAAATCATAAACTTGAATTTTCGTATTTATCACTAACTTAAGAAATGCTGGGTTTCCCATACAAACTTTAATCCCCTATATCACCCCCTTTAGGATTATTTTTTTTAGACAAAAGTAGCCTATGCCCTTCCCCAGGATGCTTTATATAGCCTTGCCAAATTTTATCGAAATACGTGCAGTTTTGTAAATTTTAAAATCAACCCCTATTTTACCCCCTTAGGGGATAATTTTTTAAAAACGCTGAACAGCATAATTCTTTATTTCCTACCAAAAGCATAAATTTGAATTTTCATATACATATATATATTTATATATATATATATAAACACCCTTTCCCACACTTAGTTGATCCAGCAGTGAGCCAATGCATTATTGACTCCACCTTTAGAGCAGAATAACTTGACTCCGGTTTCATATTTTTCGAGCGGAGTGGCAACATCGCCTTCCACTTGGCGACGTTGCCAAATATATTTGTAGAAATATATTTACACTCGACATTTTTTTTACTCTAGCATCTAAACAAAAGTGGATCCGTAACGGTCAATTTTTTTATACTCAACAATACTTTTTGGCTCCGAATTTTATCTGAAGACCAATACTTATTGGCTCCATATACAGTGAATTTCGGATACTTCTAATACACACTATAATTCTGATTTTAGACTCCTTGCATAAAAATGATATAATTTTCTACCTACATAAGTTGATCCACTCGATAACCTATACGCAATGTTTCATACATTGTTAGATCCACCTTGACTAAGAGGTGCGGCACCGCGCACAGCATACTATGTGGTTCCATTTTATACTCTCCTTGCAGAAATGCATACATACGTTGATGTACTCGATTTTATATTCTCATTGCTTCATACGTTGTTAGATCCACCTCGAATATAAGGTTATAAGTACTATGTGGTTCCGTTTTATACTGTCCTTGCAGAAATGCATACAAACGTTGATCCACTCAATTTTATATTCTCATTCCTTCATACATTGTTAGATCCATCTCGAACATGAGGTTATAAGTACTATGTGGTTCCGTATTATACACTCCTTGCAGAAATGCATACATACGTTGATCAAGCAGATTTTACATTCGGCTTCATACATTGTAAGATCCACCTCGAGTATGGTGGCGGATCCAACAATGTATGAAGCAATGCGAATATAAAATCGAGTGGATCAACCTAAGTATGCATTTCTGCAAGGAGTTTTTTCAGTTCTCTACGTTTAGCGGTCTAGGCAGCCGAAGCGTCTGTGCGAAAACGCCACCATGTCAGTCCGACTCCAGGACCGGACCTCGAAACCTATCCTTCTGCAGCGAGGGGTGAGACAGGGAGACGTTATCTCTCGGAAACTGTTCGCCGCTGCACTGGAGGATGCGTTCAAGGTTCTGGACTGGAAAAGGCTAGACATCAACACCAATGGCGAGTACGTCACTCACGTTCGGTTTGCCGACGATATAGTAGGCATGGCTGAGACTACGGAGGACCTCAGTACAATGCTCGATGACCTCAGTGGAGCTTTCTAAAGAGTGGGTCTTAAAATTAACATGGATAAGACATGGATGGATGGTCACGTCAAATGGCCATGTAGCACCCACTCTCATGAAGATCGGAGACACTACACACTTGTGGACGAGTATGTTGCTTAGGACAAACTGTCCAGTTAGGTAGGTCCAATTTCGAGAAAGTGGTCAATCGTCGAATACGACTCGGCTGGGCAGCGTTCGGGAAGACATAGTCCAAAGAATTGCCAAACTTAAGTGGCAGTGGGCAGGGCACATTGCTTGCAGAACAGATGGCCAACGAGGCCGAAAGGTTCTGGAGTGGCGGCCGCGTACCGGAAGACGTAACGTTGGAAGGTCAGGAACAAGGTGGACCGATGACCTTGTAAAGATCGCAAGAAGGAATCCGCTGGATGCGGGAACCAGAAAACCGGTCGAAGTGACGGTGCTTGGGGGAGGCCTATGTGCAGCATTTGATATCTTTTAACTGAAATGATGATGATGAGGTATAGAAGATAATAGAGAAGCTTTTGTGCGCTTTTGTGACCTGATATTATATGTGACAACACCATTAACAGTGAAGCATTCTGACAGTGACAGGTCACCATGGCGTAGTTGGTTAGGATACCACCTATCATGCCGCAGGTCGTGGGTTCGATTCCATCCCATCCACAGATTAAGTAGTATTATCCCATCTCATCCCATCCAGGACAAACATTTGTGTGCAAGAAGATGTCTGTTTGTCCCGAGTCTGGGTGTAATTATCTATAAAAGTATGCATTTACAAAAAAAAGTGTGTGTGTCAGCTCCGACTACTGACTTCTGTTTTTTGTGCCGTTTCGACTTTCTATTTTTCATCATGTCATTTCTGTCGTGTAGGGTTTCTTCAATGAATCAGTGCTATACAAAAATCAACTTTAAGGTGTAAAGGCAAAAAAACTGATTGATTGATTGATTGAAGGCGCTCGTCCTTCTCAACCCACCTCTAACCCCTTCCCTATGTCCCTCTCATCACCCCCTTCCCCTCCCTATCTCAACCCCTCCCCCTACCCTCTCACCCCCTAACGCATCCCCTTTCCCCGAACCTCCCCCTCCCCTTTCTCCACTACTTCCCCTCCCTTTCCTCCTCCTTCTGCCCTCCCTTTTTTACCACTGCCTCCCCTCCCTTTTCCTTCAAAAAGGGATGTTTTGAAGGAAAAGGAAGGAGAGGCACATCCTCCACATCCTCCCCTTCATAACTTTATCCCTCTCACCAATCCTCGCCACTCCCCTCTCACCATCCCCTCTCCTACTCACCCCCTCCTTGCTCACCACCATCTCCCGTTCCCCCTCCCTCTATCCTCCTCCCCTCTCACCCCCTTCCCTTCCCTATCTCTCCTTCACTACTCCTTCCCCTCACGCATCCCCTTTCCCCGAACCCCCCCTCCACCTTTCACCACTGCCTTTCCTCCCTCTCCCCTTCAACATCCCCCTCGATATTCCCTTTTACTACTACCTTCCCTCCCTCTTCCCCTCAACATACCCCCTGCACATTCACATTACTCTATCCCTCTCACCACTCCTCCCCCTCTCCACCTTACCGTCCCCTCTCCTCCCCACCCCCCTTCCTTAACACATTCTCCCGTTCCCCGCTTGCCCTCTCCCCCTTCACCAGTACTCACCACACCCTCCGAAAAGGAAAACGCATCCCCTTTCCCCGAACCTCCCCTTCCCTTTCACTAATGCCTCCCCTCCCTTTCCTCCTCCTTCTTCCCCCTCTATCTCCACTTTCCTTTTTACCACTGCCTCCCCTCTCTTTTCCTTCAAAACATCCCTCCTCCAAATCCTCGCCTTCATTACTTTATCCCTCTCACCACTCCTCGCCCTCCCCTCTCACCATCCCTTCTCCTACTCACACCCCTCCTTGCTCACCACCCTCTCCCGTTCCCCCTCGCCCTCTCCCCTCTCACCAGTACTCACCACACCCTTCCTTCCCCCTCCCTCTATCCTCCTCCCCTTTCACCCCCTTCCCTTCCCTATCCTTCTCCTTCACTACTCCTTCCCCTCACGCATCGCTTTTCCCCGAACGCCCCCCTTCCAACTTTCACCACTGCCTTGCCTCCCCCTCCTTCTCAACATCCCCCTCGATATTCCCTTTTACTACTGCCTTCCCTCCCTCTCCCCCTCAACATACCGCCTCCACATCCTCATTACTCTATCCCTCTCACCACTCCTGCCCCTCTCCACCTTACCATCCCCTCTCCTCCTCACCCTCCTTCCTTAACACCCTCCCCAGTTCATCCTTTGCCCTCTGCCCCCTCACCAGTACACACCCTCCGAAAACGAAAACGCGGAACCGTATTCGCGTCTCTAGTTAATGTCGCGATAGCGGCGGCACGCTGCACTATGTAAGAATTAGTTTGTTTGAATACCATCCAAGGTTTATCATCTATATTAGCTAATGAAAAAGCCCGTGGCAAATGGTGTGCTCTGATTGGCTCATTTGAATCGGATCAACTAGTGCTCAAATGCAAAAAAGGTGGATTTGTATAAAAATGTCTTAATTATTATTATTACTTGCGTTAACACTTGTGGCTCCAATCAGAGCCACTTACGTATGGTTTGACTGGCATTGGATCAACAAATACCACCCGGATCAACAAGTGAAAACGGATCAACAAATTACTACCTATATGGCACGATGGAGCCACAAAGTGCCCATGGGTATATCTATATATATAAATTATATATATATATTTAATATTTATTATATATATTTATTTTTTTTATATATATTTTTTTTTTTTACTTAAGAAATACTGGGTTTCCCATACAAACTTTCATCCCCTACATCAGCCCCCTTACAATTATTTTTAAAGACAAAAAGTAGCCTATGTCCTTCCCCAGGATGCTATATATAGCATTGCCTAATTTTATCGAAATCTGTGCAGTTTTGTAAATTTTAAAATCATCCCCTATTTTACCCCTTAGGGGATGATTTTTCAAAAACACTGAACCGCATATTTCTTTATTTCCTACCAAAAGCATAAATTTGAATTTTCATATCCCTAGCTTAAGAAATACTGAGTTTCCCATACAAACTTTCATCCCCTATATCACCCCCTGTAGGATTATTTTTGAAAAAAAAAGTAGCCTATGTCCGTCCCCAGGATACCATCTATAGCCTTGCCAAATTTTATCGAAATCCGTTCAGTGGTTTAGGCGTGAAAAGGTAACAGACAGACAGACAGACAGACAGACAGACAGACAGACAGACAGACCGACAGACCGACAGACAGACAGACAGAGTTACTTTCGAATTTATAATATTAGTATGGAAGTATGGATTGATAGATAGAAGACAACTCAAGATTACATTATTTCACCACAATTTCAGCTCATGATAAAAAAGTGAAGATTCTACGACCAAAATCATGTTTCAAAAACGCCCAATTGAAAAAAAGGTGGCATTAATAAAGTATTCAAAAACTGATGTAATAATATGGAATCCAGTGTCAATTCCACGGGCTATATAAGTACCAATACATAATCTGTGTAGATTATGTCTACCGCAGTCAAGGTTGCTCTAGCGCACAACGTAGACGCGTGTGCATAATAACTTGAGTGTAGTGCGCACCAAAAAAAAGTTTTTTGACATTTCGGTGTGTTCAAAACTTTATTGTGTTGTGTTCTAAATGTGAATTTGAAAAAAAAAAATAAGTGAGTTTTTTTTTTCTTTTTATGGTTTGTTTTGATAAAATGTATGTAGAGTATGTAGAGGTAGGAGAATTAAAAAAACATGTAAAGTATAGATATGTGGGTATTCCAATTTAAATTCATGCCGCACCTATTAAGTAAATTTATATGGATTTTTTTTTTGTTTGTTATGTCCCAGTAATGAGGAAAATAAATATAGAGGTTCTTGTGACTGTTTGATTAATAATAACAAACAAGTTTATTTTTAGAACAGTGTTACCATCTTACATCATCATCAGGAAATAAGTTCGTCGCGTTCGACCCGGACTTAAAATATCGCACCGGTATCGTTAGGTAGATCAATACCAACAATATTATTCTTTGTTGAGAAGTTAGTAAAACGGTAACTTGGGCCATTCTGTAAAGTTCACTTTAACGTTTAATCTCACTCAAGTGAGTGCCACAATTTGAAAGTGAACTCATTTGTTTTTGAAGTAAATAATCACGGATTCACAACGAGACACCGTTCGAATTTCGAAGTCGATGTTTAGAATAATTAATAAATCTATGAATAGCTTGAGTAATAGCTGTGCAGCTTGTAAGTACAACTTTGTTCTTCATTTAAGAATTGGTTAGCACTTGAGAAATAGGAAAATTAAAATCATTGATGAGTAGGTACACATACACTAATTTTATTACTGATCAAATTCTCTCTTGATCTCGGTGAGCAATATGTTCAACAGATTTTCGATCGATAGTTGGCCGAACTAGCTGTTGCTCGTGACTTCATCAGTCCATTATGTAGCCTATGTCCTTCTCCATGTCATGGTGTATCCTTGTAACAAATTTCATCTAAATCCGTTCAGCCGTTTTAGCACAAAAGCGTAACAAACGAACTAGCTCACATTCGCATTTATATTTCAATATTTCATTAACAATTTACATTGTGTCTGAATGTTTTACCAATTTAAATTGTGTCTGAATGTTTTACAACCTACGCAAATAATTAAAATACATAATAACAAGTTAAACAAATAATTAAATTAGATAGGATTAGGATTACGATTGTCGTTTTGAATGAATTTTGATCGATGTATGTAGGTAGGTAACCGAGCATTATGATAGGTAAAGTCTAGTATGGAGCGTATTTTATCTATAGCAACAAAACAATAATAGAACTGGCCTTGGGGACCAACAATTGTACCAAGTTCACATGTGTGTGTGTGTGCCGATCGGCGGCATGATCGATGTGAACTCTGTACCTACTATTATTTTATCATTAGTTGGTTAGTCAGCATATTTAGGTAATTACCTACAATGCAATGGTCCATGGTCCATCGTATAACAAAAGCGTTTTTTCGAGTCCATTAATACATATACATAGTGTTTTTTTTTTATATCCCATAACTCTAGGGTATTAATGAGACCATCATTATGAACAACTTTTACTATGGGACCGAACCCAAAATCACGAAAAAAAAAATCAGCTGCCCCCTACATTTATGTTCGCATAACTCGTCAAAATGTAGGGAGCAGCTGATTTTTTTTTCGCGATTTTGGGGTCGGTCCTATAGTAAAAGTTGTTCATAATGATGGTCTCATTAATACCCTAGAGTGATGGGATATCAAAAAAAAACACTATGTATTAAACATATTGGTCCTTTCAGGCTTCAAAAATATGTACCAATGAACGTCAAAAAAGTTAATAATATTGAGACAAATAAAAGCATAAATAAATTGAGGTCAATATTTATATGTTACTTACTGCTTTACGGAGGAGTCTCGGTATGAATCAAACACGGAAAGGATGGATCGACCCGTGCAGCTGTTATTACTTTACATATTATCACACTAATATTATAAAGGCGTGTGTGTGGGTGTTTGCATGTTTGTTACTTCTTCACGCTCAAACGGCTGGACGGATTTGGATAAAATTTGGTATGTAGCTAGCTTATACCTTGAATTAACACATAGGCTACTTTTTATCCCGGTCTAAGCGGGTAAAACCGCGGGGTGCAGCTACTAAAAGAATAAATCGTCTACTGCGCAACAGTAGTACAGTTTGGCAGAATCATAATAGGATAGTAGGTATTATGAATCATATTTGAAATCGTAAAACGGTCACAAACTGACAATTTATAATTTATCTGCATACAATTCATAGCACGCAATTCATCTGTTTGACAGCTTTGCATGGAGATTCGTAAAATGGTCCACAAATTATAAATTTCTTTATTGAAGATTAATGTCAAATACTTCAAAGAGCACAATCATAATAAATTGCTGGGAATTCAGGAAATTAATCACTTTTAGAGGAATTGCTTAATGTGGCTGTTTTAGGCCCCCTGAAGGCCAATTCTCGTACTTAAAAAACGTTAAAATTCAAGTTGCAGTGTCATCTCAGCGACAATCAATGTCAAAAATGTAGAGAAATTAGAGGCTTTTTTTACAGATTGCGACTGAGATTAGAATGCGAACGTTCTTAAAATTACGAGAATTGCGCCTCTGATCTCGGGGTCAATAGTCGCTGGTACAGTCCTTTCACAGTGATTTCGCCTCTGATCTTGCGTCACTGTCAAAATGACAGCGATCTTTATGTTCATTGTATTAAGGTTGCCGTTCGATTGCTGCCACTGACAAGTCTCAAAATCAAAGTAATCTTTAAAAATAAGGTTGATGTTGGATTGCTACTGTCAGAGGTAAAATAACTCTGAACAGACTGTAGTATATTTTTTGCAGGTACTGGTGTTTGTATATTCGTCTAAATCTGTATTTTTTTGTCCCAAACAAAAAGATCCGCTGATGTAATATTTTGTAACATACATTAGATCTGCCTAGCGGCTTCCAGTCTAACCGGGTGCAGCTAAATACCAGTATTTTACATGGAGCGACTGCCTATCTGACCTCCACAATCTAGTAACTAGGTAATACGATACCCCTTGGTAAGACTGGTTGTCAGACTTTCGGCCTTCTGACGACACGTAACGACTGTCAAAGATCCACGTGTGACAGCCGGGACCAACGGCTTAAAACGTACTTTTCCGAGGTACGGGAGGAGTCTCGCTATGTAAAGATGGTCACCCATCCACTGACCAACCCCGGCAAGCGTAGCTTAACCTAACGGATCGACCCGTGCGGCTGTTATTACTTAGCCACAAGTAATAACACCCTCTATTAAAAATATTTTGTAACTTACGTACTACCTTATTATATCAATTTAACAAATCAAATAGGTATACATGTAACAGATTAATATCTATAATATTGATAATGTACTTACTTTGGTCATACAAGGTCGCAGTCGAATAACAGCAGTAGGTAATACCTAATTACTAGGTACTGTAATTACTTATCACAGTTAACCCCTCAAGTGTCGAATGCACCCCATGTGTGCATAAGGAACACCCTTTTTTATTAGGTAATTATACAGGGTGTAAGGGACAGCCCTCCGCAAACTGATAGGGTGAATTCAGTATGTCATACTAAGATGACCGGTACATGAAATTTTTTCAGGAACGTTAAGGGAATCCAATAAACCTGATATGTTTGTGTTTTTGTGCACAAATTGGAGCGTCTATTACTGGTTGGGAGGGGTAGGTAATAGGTATGCGGTGAGTTCGATGAACTCTGTAGCTAGACAGAAAGTGAACAGCTGATTTCACGCGTCGTTGGTTAGAGTATTTCAACATCCATTGCTGGTTTTTTTTTTGCTGTTTTTTTTTGCATTTTTTTTTTTACATAAATGGAGTGCTGCGAACACACAATGCAATTTTACATTGAAATAATGAAAGTGTAACTGAAAAAAAAATTGAAAAAATGAAAATTTTCCTGTAAAAATTTCCGGTGGAATATGATTCAAAATGAGGAGCTGAATGCACCCTGTGAGTTTGCGGAGGGCTGTCCCTTACACCCTGCAGCTGTCAGCTTATATCACATATATATAAATGTAAAAAAAACATCATCCGATAGAAAACCAATCATCATCATTAGTTGTGAACCTATGGAGTTCGCAGCTAACCCCCCCCACCCCCCCCCCCCCCCAACGCGTGTCAAATGCACCCCAAGTGTGCAAAAGGACAAAACTTTACATATTTGGTATATAAGCTTATATCACATATACAGGGTGTTCGGCGCATGGACCGACACAATTTTTTGGGGCATTGGGGGTGTCATTTGCTAGGTTTCACCTAAAGACCTCCATGTCCTAAGTGTGACGGTAATTGAGATATGTTTTTTTTTGTTCTTTCTTTGAATTACCCAAAATCTCGCCTTTGAATCGATATATTTTTTTTGTTTATGGTTGTAAAAGAACAAAATAATTTTTATTATAGTCTACAATGTATTTTTATTCTAAATAAAATAAATAAACAAAAAAAATATATCGATTCAAAGGCGAGATTTTGGGTAATTAGGTGTTTTGTATTGGTGTATTGTATAATTTGGGTCTTTAGGTGAAACCTAGCAAATGACCCCCCAATCCCCCAAAAAAATGTGTCGGTCCATGCGCCGAACACCCTGTATATAAACGTAAAAAAACATCATCCGATGGAAAACATATCATAATCAGTAGTTGTGAACCTATGGGGTTCGCAACTAACCCCCAACCCTCCCCACTCGCTGGGGTTTTGGGTCTAAAATTAGCCAAACTCAGACACTTGAGGGGTAAATACTGTAGTTCACTTCGAACCTTACTCAAGTGAGTGCACACAATTCGAAATTAACTCATTTTAGATGCAACGCAGACGACACACTTTTTGTGCGATCGAGTCTGTCTGTGGCGCACAAAATGTCTGCATGGCACACAAAAAGTTTGTCGCGGATTGTACGCAGACTCAACACACACGACGCACATCTTCGATCATTCTGTCGGCCGAACTGTAGGAAAGTAGACGCTATGTCCCCCACTTAAGGTGCAGCGAAAACGACAGACTTTTTGTGCGATACTAAAAGTGAGCGCCGTCTGCGTTAGAGCGAGCGCGCACTGCGGTTCGTTTCCGGTAGTTCTGCCGCACTGGGCGGGGCCTACAGTAACAAAACGCATGACCGCAGTGCGCGCACTTCAAAGACATTCCATACTTCACAGATTATGCGGTAGAAAAACGCACCGCAATGCGCAATCGCCCTTAGCGCGTGTTGAAGCAAACGTTCATTTTTTTTCGCGCACTTTTTGGCGGCGCGGCGCGGCGGGCACGGCGCGATCTGCCAGAATGACACGGATTTTTTGAGCGCCAGAATTTTTGCGCATCGTGCGTTACTGCATAAAATTGCTTAGGTTCTATTTTCACAGACTAAAAAGTGCGTCACGTATACAGGGTGGCCGGAACATTGACGTCCAAAAATAAAATTTCGGTCCCTCGTATCGTGGGGTATTCGAATCACCCCCATGTATGTTCCGCGACTTTTCATAGTTTTCGAGTTATGAATTTTTTTCTGAATGTTTGAAAATTTTCGACCTGACCAACCTAAAAAAATTCTAAAAAAAAAAGTAGAGGGTTTTATCGAGTTTCTTTTTTTGCAACTGAATTTTCATAAGTAGTACTTTTATGCATAAAATAATCAGCTTCGTAACTGTGATGAAAGTTATGAAAATGTTGATCTAAAGTGAAAAATTTACGTTCGGTAAATTATGACTCAAATTTTCAACTTTAAATTAAAAATCTTAACAGGTGACTTCATAATTCCTAAGTAGGCTTCAAGAATGCGCCAGACTCTCAGCTTTCATAATCATAAAAAAAATGAAGTACTTAATAGGGCTACTTTGTTTAAAATCGGCCTTCAAAGACAGCGAGGTGGAAAAATTCTTAAAATTACCCATCTGAGTAATTATTTTTTTTTGGCTATTTTCTCGTTCCTAAGGTTAATTAATGATAAGAATACTGAAAACTAACCAACAAATGGTTTCAGAGTTGGGTAAGAAAAGTTTTACGTAAAAAGTGGTTTTGAATAAAACACAGATGATAATGTGAAAAAAGTACTTAATTTATTTTTAACATTTACAAAAGGTTTTCAAAGTGGCCACCACCAGCAGCAATACACATTCTACACCTACGTAAGAAATTGTCTGGCAATCGTCTAAAAGCGTCTCTGTTCTCTCTCACAACACGTTCAGCTTCTGCAATCAACTGCCTCAGCTCTTGTTCACTTGAACAGTCTCGGGCGTATGCTATTTCCTTGTAATAGCCCCAAATAAAGAAATCGATGGGGTTGAGATCAGGTGAGCGTGGAGGCCACCTAATTGGTCCGCTGCGTCCGATCCATCTGTTGGGGTATGTTTCATCTAAGTAATTTCGGACCTGGGTTGCATAGTGACACGGGGCGCCGTCATTTTGCAACACCATGGTTCGTCTGAGTTCGATATTCACATCTGCCAGCAACAATGGAAGTTCATTTTCCAAAAAGTTTTTGTATGTTTCTCCATCAAGTCTGGACGGCAGTTCAAACGGACCAATTAGTTCGCCATTGAGGATACCAGACCACAAGTTAACGCTGAAGCGATGTTGAAATGTCGAAGCTCTCACTTCGAGTGGATTGTTATTGCAGGTAAAAGAGTTGCACCCTCGTTTACAACCCATAGTCCACGAGAACGGATCGCGCAAAATTCATTAAACTAACATTTTAAAAAATCTCCGTGTTTAAATCTTAGCTTTCCTGCAGTCATTTTTGGTTAGCAAACTAAATAACCTTAGGAGCGAGAAAATGGAAAAAAAAAATATTAATCAGATAGCTAATTTTAAGAATTTTCCACCTCGCAGTCTTTGAAGGCCGATTAAGGCCAAAGTTAGCCCCATTAAGTCCTACGTTTTTTAATGATTATGAAAGCTGAGAGTCTGGCGCATTCTTGAAGCCTACTTGAGAACCATGAAGTCACCTATTTAGATTTTTAATTTGAAGTTGAAAATTTAAGTCATAATTTACCGAACGTAAATTTTTCACTTTAGATCAACATTTTCATAACTTTCATCACAGTTACGAAGCTGATTATTTTATGCATAAAAGTACTACTTATGAAAATTCAGTTGCAAAAAAAGAAACTCGATAAAACCCTCTACTTTTTTTTTTAGAATTTTTTTAGGTTGGTCAGGTCGAAAATTTTCAATTCAGAAAAAAATTCATAACTCGAAAACTATGAAAAGTCGCGGAAAATACATGGGGGTGATTCGAATACCCCACGATACGAGGGACCGAAATTTTATTTTTGGACGTCAATGTTCCGGCCACCCTGTATGTCGTTTGCGCTGCGCGGTCGAGTCTGTGGCTCACAAAATTATTTAATTTTAATAATAATTATTTCATTAATATTTCATCATTTAATGGGTGATTAGATTACTGATTACCTATTAATTTCATTATGGGACCCTCCCTGCCTCGGGAGGGCTGTCGCATTTTGTCACCTCTCTCGCTCACACCGGACCACATTTTTAAAAAATATAAGCTTTTTTGAAAAATATAATAAATTAGCGGACTGGTAAAATAATATTAATTTAATAGGTACCTAGGTAGGTAATTATTAAAAACGCATTTTATTGTGGCATTTATCTATCTCATGAAATCTCATCTCAAAATCGCATAATAATTTTTGAGCTGAGTTTTTTGATAAGATAACACAATAGAAATGTGCTGTTTTTAATAATTAGGTGGGTACCTACCTATTAAATTAATATTATTTAGGTACTAGGTCGCTAATTGATTAAGTAAGTACCTACATTTTTCAAAAAAACATCTTTTCATTTAACAATCTTAAAAATTTGGTCCCGTCATCCTGTGTGAGCGAGAGGGGTGATAAAATGAGACAGCCCTGTTAATCCGTTGGTCCAGTTATCATTAGAGTCATTCATAGTCGATCTATGACAGTCGTTACTGGTAGTCAGAAGCTCGAAAGCCTGACAACCAGAGAATTTGAAGGTTAAATCAGATAGGCTGTCGCTCCATGTAAACTTCTGGTATTCAGCTGCATCCGGTTAGACTGGAAGCCGATCCCAAAATAGTTGGGAAAAAAGCTAGGCAGATGACGAATCAAAATTATGAAGTGCTTGATATAAATAGTATACTTATCACATTGAAACCAGTGCAAGTGTTTTAATGATAAGAGAATAATTCCATCGTCGAAGGGCAATGATAAAAATGTCTGCCTGTGCGTAGGTAGGTACTACAGACATTAACACTGTTAGGTATGATAATTTAATTTATTATCTGACTGATATTGATGTGATAACAAACCACGGCTTTTTCAATAATAACAATCTAAACACCTAATATGACTATACATGTCAGGGACCATTTTATTGAAAGGGTTTTCGATATTTTCTAAGCAGTTAAACAAAAACCCATACGATGTGGGTAACCTTTTTGAATGGCTTAACGGCTTAAATTAAGTCTTTTAAAAGGGTTACACTTCAACTCTTAAAAACGATAACAGCAGTATAGTTGTTTTATCTCATGAAAGCGAAAATTCCGTACAGTCAAATATACAACTACTTACATAAAAAGACAACAACATACAACACAAGAAGTAAAAAAAAGTTTCAACTAATGACTGCACGGGCGCGGACTAATTACGGAAAAAAAACAATATTAGTTGATAGCACGGCTGTTCAACAATTTACCGGAAGATATAAAGAAGTGTTATAGAAATATCTTTAAGACTAAACTCAGGAAACATGTATGTACCCTATAACGTCACCCACACCCCAGAGGCAAATATGATAATTTATTCATTTTAAGTGAACTGTTATTTAAGTTCTTATGAGAATAAAATTCTTTAAACCTAAACCTCAAGTGGGCGAGCCAAACCATACTTGTATGTGTAAATGTTACATGCACATTGTCTTTGCGTGCGTAAGCTCGGGAGCGCGCTACCTGCAGGTACGCACACAAGAGCGCGTGTCTATACGCATTACATCTACAAGTATGACTCACCCGCCTTCGTGAGATAAAACAAGTGTAAGTAACATTCCAACTCGGAGCAATGTAATAATATGATCTCTCGATGATGGGCATACGTTGCAAATAGCTAATTATTGTAACCCGAACAAAACCCTTACATTATACAGGTTATCTTAATTAAGGGGTAACCCTTTCACTGGGGTTCAAGTATAAAACCCATTCTATGGGTTTATGCATTTTTTCGCGAATACGATGTTGGTCCCATGGAGAAAGTTATTCGGTTTGATGTTCTGTACCACACCCTGAGACGAGGATGCAAAACGAAACGCTGTATGTTAAAAAGTAACGTTGTAGGTAAATAAATATAAAAATAAATAAATATCCTTGGACATTTCACACAACGCCATCTAGTCCCAAGCTAAGCAACCTAATGCTTGTGTTACGGTAACGCGATGGCTGATAAACTACTTATAGACATTTTTTTTTTGTAAATAAATACATGTCGGAGAAACACCGTCCTCCTCGACATCGTTTTTAGTGTTCACGTCGGGTCTAGTGGGCGTCATAGGGATATGCGAGCACAAAACACTATTTACATACACACACGCGCGATTTTACTAAAGTTCTACAATTTGAATCACTAGGTAGGTAATTTTAACTATAAAGGAGCAGCAGGTTCGCGGCACAGATCTAACTTCACCACTTGTGATCCACCTCGATCAACCACCGTTACAAGACTGAACGCTCCACCCGGCGAACGTTAAGATGGCGCCTCGACCCCACTCTAGGTCTACCCTCTGCTCTGATTGGACGTTATACAATGCAGTGACTTTTAATAAATTTGTTAGGTTTTACACAATGTAAAAATGTAATAAATCAAATTAAATTAAGACTTAATTAGCCATCAATATTATCTATTCGTATGCAACCAACAATCAACTCTTTGTTTACTTTCTCCGACATACATATTATATAGATAGAAAAACACCCAGACTCGGAACAAATACTTGTAGGTCGTACAAATATTTGTCGTCAAAGGTATTTCAATTTAATTATTCTTGATTCCAGAACACAATGAAGCTCAACGTGCTACTGCTGTTAGCAACCATATCCAGCTCATATGGCTACCACATCCTGGTACTGATCCCAGTACCTTCTCACAGCCACAACACGTTGGGGAAAGGAATTGTAGATGCTCTTCTGAATGGAGGACACACGGTAAGATCCATTATGTTTAAGGCGACGATAAACGACTTATAATTATTTTAAACGTCTAAACGAGTTGTGTTACTGATTTGGAAAAAAATATATGTACCCCCATAGACTTATAAAAAAAGGAGGACTCCGCGCCACGCATTTCGAAAGTGAAGCACAGTAAGTACCGGACCGTTTGTACATCATAGTATGCCGACCGGCCGCCACATGTGACACGAGCGACGGCGTCTTTGCAGGTACTCAAATCACGCACACATAAATCGGTACGGTGCTTCACTTTCGAAATGCGTGGCGCGGAGTCCTCCTTTTTTTATACGTCTATGTGTACCCGTTTAATTTTTCAATTTAATTGATTTTTATTTATGTGTTGTTTTAACGGCAATAGAAATACACAATCTGAAAAAATCAACTGTCTACCTTGCTGCTGTCAGACGGACGGACGGACCGCGGAGGCTTGGTAATAGGATTCCGTTTGGCACCCTTCCGGTACGGAACCCTAAAAATTGACTAGGTTGTTATTGTTACTTAGCTAAACTATTTTGGTGACCAAATCCAGGACCATACATAACAGTTGTTGCACAAGATCAATGACCTCTTCCTAAAATATAAAACTAAGTAAATATTTTTATTATTTCAGGTGACATGGGTGACGCCGTACCCAGAAAAAGTCAAGAATCCTCCGAAAACGTTGCATGTTCTTGACGTAAGCACAGTCCAGAAGTTTGTCTCAGGTATGTGAATTTATGTCAGAATTATCTATATAACTACAAATACAGCTTTTTACTACATGTGTAAAGTTTAGAAAAAAAAAACAACTCTGTTTGTTCCCGGTAATCTCCGAAACGGTTAGACCGATTTTGACGGGAGTTTCACTGACAGACAGCTGATGTTTTAAGGAGTAACTCAAACTACTTTTATTTCAGTAAAATATACGATACAACGCAAAAAAATTTAAACCCAAGAGATTGTGAACAAAATCCGATTCAAATAGGGAAGTATTGATATCCACGCGGGTAACAGCTAGTAACTCATCTATAGACATCTATACGCTTGCGTCAATAGTACTGTGAGGGGTCGAACCTCACAGGGGGCTGTAGCAGCTCTACAGTCAAAGAGGGATCTGCTTAAACTCTGCTGACATTAATATAAAATTATCAATACATATTACAACTATCCCATCGACCGTGGTCACCTGGCCATTGTCATCTATTTAAAATCGTAGTTTGTCTCCTTTTCTATTTAAACATCCACGAAGGTTACACATGCTAAAACGCATAAGGTTCAAAGCCTCTACAGTACCTTAGTCACTGTACAAAGCCACACTATTCAGTGGTGACTTTGAGCTGGTCCAGCGCAGTATGAAATTCTCGTCTCCCTGGTGACTACTGCAGTGGTATACCAACAAGCCAGATGTACTATTTCTCATCTCATATAGCTGGGCATTACTAGAAGGCTAAAAGTCACTCTAAGAGCAATGGAGACGGCCTATGCTTGGAGTTTCCCTACGTGATCGAATCAGAAATGAAGAGATCCGCAGGAGAATCAAGGTAACCGACATAGCTCGAAAAATTGCCAAACTTAAGTGGCAATGGGCAGAGCACATTGCTCGCAGAACAGATGGCTGATCGGGCTGAAAGGTTCTGGAGTGACGACCGCGTACCGGAAGACGTAGCGCTGGAAGGCCTCCCATATCACAAGGTGGACCGATGACTTTGTGAAGGCCGCAGGAATCCACAGAACCGGTCCAAGTGGCGGTGCTTGGTCCCAGGCCTTTGTGCAGTAGTGGACATCTTTCGGCTGAAATGATGATGAATAGCTCATGCCAACATGATAGAAGAAGAAACCAAACTTTATCGATACTTGTACCACCTTCTAGACAATTTTAACCAGTTAACTTTAGGTGCAGCGCAGACGACAGACTATCCGTGACGCACTTTTTAGTCTGTGAAAATAGAACCTAAGCAATTATATGCAGTAACGCATACGACGCGCAAAAATCCGTGTCATTTTGGCAGATCCCACCGCACCGCGCCACACAAAAGTGCGCGAAAAAAAGAACGTTTGTTTCAACCGACGCTAACGCAGATGGCGCACACTTTTATTATGCAATCTGCACTCGTTAGTGGGGTACATAGCGTCTACGTCCCTACAGTTCTGCCGACAGAATGATCGACGATGTGCGTCGTGTGCGTTGAGTCTGCGTACAATCCGCGACGGACTTTTTGCATGCCACGCAGACATTTTGTGCGTCACAGCCTCGATCGCATAAAAAGTGTGTGTCTGCTTTGTACCTTACCCAAATAAACTACTAAAGATCGGTCGCTAAGGCGATGCTTGGGTGAGGCCTGTCCATCAGGGAACGTCTTTTTTATGATGATAAAAGAAAAATTACGTTCGCCGGTTCTCTTTGATTCCCATGTAATAGGAGACGAGTCTATTGCCATACAATCAATCAATCCGTCTAGCCTTTTCCCAACTATGTTGGGGTCGGCTTCCAGTCTAACCAGATGCAGCTGAATACCAGTATTTTACATGGAGCGACTGCCTATCTGACTTCCACAGCCCAGTTACCCTTACCCCTCGGTAAGACTGGTTGTCAGACTTTCGGGCTTCTGATGACCCGTGACGACTGTCAAAGATCCACGAATGACAGCCTATTACGACACGTTTGGCGCAGTGGTTGAGCGATTGACTGCTGCGCAGCATTGTCGCGGGTTCGATTCCCGCACGGAACAAATATTTGTACGACCTGCAAGTATTTGTTCCAGGTCTGGGTGTTTTTTCTATCTATAATATATATGTATTTACAAAAAAAAAATGTATATAAGTAGTTTATCAGCCATCTCGTTACCATAACACAAGCATTAGGTTGCTTAGCTTGGGACTAGATGGCGTTGTGTGAAATGTCCAAGGATATTTATTTATTTTTATTTATTTATTGCCATCCACCGGGCAAAAATCCAGAATCATCTGGATTTTTCCATCTATACGGAAAAACTCACTAACACTTCGCCCGACCTGGGAATCGTAATCAGGAACTCAGCAGTATTAATGCTTGGGACCAATATACCAATGAGGCAGTCTACTGACTAAAACTACGTCTCTGTTTATAATAATATTATTGAATTCTATTGTAATTATTTCCAGGAGTGGACATGACTGACCCTAAAAACACCCAAGGTGGAATCGCTTTCGTCAAGGAGTTCGCAAGTAACGTAACAATTGAAATGATCAACACTCCATCTGTTAAAGAAGCTTTGGTCAAGCAACAGTTCGATGCTGTGGTCACTGAGACGTTCTTCTGCGATTTTCTAGCAGGGTAAGTTAAGAATTATCATCATTAACTAGCTTTTCCTGCGGTTGCGTCCGCGTGGCGGTCGGAAATTATCTCAAGGGAACATACTATCAGTCTAACCTAACCAAGGTCTACCTGTGTGCCAAATTTCATTGAAATCTGGCGCACGAGAAGTGGGGGTGACCATGACTGGCCAATCCTAAAAAAAAAAAAAAAAAAAAAAAAAAAAAAAAAAAAAAAAAAAAGGGCTTCGGGGTGCGCTGATTCCATTTCTGCGGTCCTTTTTCACGTAGCATGCTCCGTTGCAAAGATACAGAAATCAATTAGGGTTCTGGCTCTGTTCAATTGGTTAATGAGGTACCCCTCGTTAGCGCTATTGTCACCTCACCTCCCACGGCTCATTATAAGTAATACCTCATCTTTATAATGGTAATGAGGCATGCTACTTGCTAATGAGGCAAAATGGTTTATGTCTCATCCGCAATAAAACTGCATACTTCTTTCCTTGGTACTTTTATTACATTTCAGTCTTACTTCCGAAAATATCTATGAAACATTACATCTATTAACATATCATTGTAAATACTGTCGCTTGTAAATGATTTTAGAAAATTCAACATTGTATATCCATAAAACTTATGTAATAAATACATCAAACAGTACTCGCCGCAAACTGATGTAAAATCGTTTTGGATTCTCTCCGTATTCCAGTCCCACCTTTTACAATTCCGTTTTAAAAATATTTGATAATATCCTTTAGGTGCTCGTCCATAAGAATCGAAATATTGACCAACACCAGTCTCATCAACATATATGGCTACCCAATGCGACCCCGGCTTATCATCGGTATCCAAATTGCTTATCAAATACGTTGGTACTTGAGTATGTACTGGTAATCTGTTTGCAGCATATACATTTCTTTCAAGACTTGGATGAATTTGTTTTAAGTGTTTCTGTATTTCTATTGTATTCATGTTATATCATTGATAATAACCAATTACAGTACCAATCTATCCAGTGAATCAGTGAATCATACAGGAGTGTTGTTATGATTAAGCAACTACTAGAAGCACATTAGACAACATTAACAATAATTTTGTTAAAGATATTAACCTATCATTTAAAAACACTTAGTACATGGTATAAATAGCCTCCTGCAATAGCTAAAACCATACAGTTGAGTCGGCGGAAGAAGACAGTTTGGATTACTTACAGTGAGTGTAACTCTCAACATACAGCGATAGCAATGGAGGTAAGCGATTCATTTACTTATAGATTTGTTGACCTAATGTGTACTATACTTACTAGTATTAAACGATCATCGTGTTGTTACAGAATTCCTTCAACTTCGGTGATGATATTACTTACAAACAATATTACTATCCACTCTCCCCTCGCGATGAAGAAGACAGTGGAGAAATGGTGATTAAAATGAATAGTAATACAAGGAAAGGAAGTCTTCAGTGAGCAATTTAGAAGAATTTTTCGAAGTACAACCGAAAAACAAGAAGAAAAAAGCACTATCTGCAACAGTGTCTCGAGCTGTAGCAGGGGGAGTGTCTTATATAACAACCAATACAGATGACGGGGACCAGTCAACGCACCTAATCAAAGTAGAAGTTTACGACATGAAAAAACTGGCGAAAATTCCAATAACGGAGCATTGGAAACATACCAATTTACGGATAAAGTACCTACTATGTCAAAGAAAACAACAGCAAAATATTCGACAACACCAACAAAGTAATATATAACATTACGAAAGAAATTTCCGAGAGTGATAATGTAAAAAAGTATTTTTTTAGTAATGATAAGTAGGGTATAACAATTCACCTAATTGCTTAATGGATAACTATTGTGTCTATTGGTAACTTAATGAACTATTTAGTGATCTTAATAAAACTTTCGTAAAGTCCAGGTAATCATTAACTTCTTTAATGCATTGTAAGTAATCCTAACTATCTTTTTCCACCGACTCAATTGTATGGTTTAATATTATGATGATAAAATAAATGATGTAAAGTACCTGCATATGTTTTTCATTTATATATTTTACAATTTTTATGTAATATTTAATATACATATACAAGGTGAATCAGAGGGTAAATGAAAAATTAAGTATTTTTTTTACATAATATTTATTTCAAAACATTTTGTTAATACAATTTACTCCTTATATCAAGATGCACTTTCTCTTAGTCTAACTACTATAGTCAACAGTAACATTTCTGTTTTTATCTATTTCAAGCAGGATTCGATGGATCATAATAAATTCTATTAATTTCTTCTAATACGGAGTCCATTTTTCCCAATCAACCTTCTTTCTTACTTTGGTAATCAAATTCTTATCACCACTACTCGGAGTTGAAAAATGCTCACCACCAACTTCTGGTATGAAGCTTAGGTCCCTTGCTTGAAGCTGATTTATATACTCACTTCTTTTTGGATTTCCAATGTAAGTTAGTGGTACTTTAATATCTTTTAATACTTTAGCAAATCTTTCCCATCCTATGGGATCACTTTTTTTTAATGGTCTCAGTGAGTCATTTACTAAGTCAACAATATTACTTCCAGGAATTTTTTCGTTATCAATTACTACTGTGCCTTCATCATCCCACTGTATTTTGTTTTTACTGGACCCAACTAAATTTAATAACAACTCGCCTTTTTTAGTATAGGATTTTGGTATTAAACTTAGAATTTCAGATGTTGAATACAGTGGATTTGTTTGAATGATGTCATCTTCTTGTCTAACTTCTTTATTCAAAGCTTCAGTAGCACTAGCAACTGCATTTTTGACGTCTATGTCTTTATTTTTATAACAAATCTTATATTTGTTTTTATCATCCATGGAGGTATCAGTATAAATTGGTAATTTGTAAGGTAGACGGTCCTCCTCAGTGAAGTGAAGATATCTTTGTAAAATTTGTAAATATAGCATCCATTTTTTTCGATCTTCTTCATTGCTACTCAGAATTTTTTGCATTTCCGTGTCTAATCGAGATAAATTACTGTTTACAGTATTTTCTTGTTTCGATTTTTCTATTAATCTAGGATCAATGAGTAACATTTTCTTTGCGTTTTCCATGTTAACTTCCTATAAGAGAACTAACTAATCCACTCAGAATTGAACCTAATATTATTGGTAAGAAAGCTCCTGCTTTTTGTATGACAATATTTTTTCTCAGTGTAGTCTTACACTTACGTACCAATTTTCGAAGTATATTTTTATGTTTATTTAATTTTTTCTTATCTTGTTCTTTGACAGGTACTTTTCCTTGTAGAACGTTATGAATACATTCACAAAAACAATTTATTTCTTCTTCATTACATGATTTTAATAATGCTTTTTTGGTTTAAGTTTATGCAAGGCTTCTAACAAATTCTTATGCGTTATTAGTCTACGATGCATTGTTAGCAAATGATTTCTACTAAAGAAACTAAATTAGTTCCCAATTTAAATAATAAAAGTAAATATATCATTCACTACAGGAATCTGAAACAATGTATTGAAATGGGTATGACATTGATTAAAGTTCATAGAATATTAAAATTTCAACAGAGTTCTTGGTTAAAAAAATACATAGACCTAAATACTAATTTGAGAACGTTAGCTACATCAGACTTCGAAAAAGACTTTTTTAGGATAAGTTAATGAACAACTGTGTCTTCGGCAAGACAATGGAAAATATTGAGAAAAGAGTAAATGACTACCAACTCACTCACTGGGATAATCGTGGCAAAGTTTTAGGTGCACAGGATTTAATAGCAAAACCAGAATTCCATAGTTTATCAATATTTTCGGAAAATTTAGTCGCGATTCAATTACGAAAAACAAAGTTAATCTATGATAAACCAATTTATTTAGGATTTTGTATTTTAGATATGTTTGTGTTTGTGTTTTTTTTTTTTTTTATTTTTCTTCGTTGTAATTATATTTTGATTGAGTATTAAGTTGTTTATTTATTTATTTATTTTATGTATTTATTTATAAGTTTAAAAATTATCTATAAATTATATATTATGTATGTTGAAACTGTTTGTACTCCCCGTCACTTGTCCCTAAAGGTTCATTAGAAAACCAGCGTCAGGCAGCATCTGTCTGGCATTAATGCTGAAATGGACCTTTTTGGCGCAGCCGTGAGGCACACACTATTGTGGTTATAATATTATTTTCGCATTGTTTTATTCTTTTGTATTTTTGTGTTTCACGAACTGTGTCCAAATAAACGTTTTTCTTTCTTTCTTTCTTTTTATATGTCTAAAACCCTTATGTATGAATTTCATTATAACTATATGATTAAAAAATTTAATAATAAAATCAAGTTATTGTATACCGATACTGATAGTTTGATATACCAAATTTTTACAGACAATTTTTATGAAGATATAAAACCAGATTTACTTCACTATTTTGATACATAAGATTATCCAGTAAATAATATTTTCGGTTACCCAAATATAAATAAAAAAAAGTTAGGTTTTTTTAAAGACGAGAATAATGGTAAAATATTAAAAGAATTTGTAGGGTTACGATCAAAAATGTATGCCTTTGAAGTGGAAGACAAATTTATAGCTAAGGCAAAAGGTGTTAACAAAAGTGTCACCAAAAAAATTAATATGGAAAATTATAAATCATGCCTCTTTAATAAAAATATCCAATATTATAGTATGCTTCGATTCAAATCATTAAAACATACAATTTTTACCCAAAAAATCAATAAAGCATGTTTGTCGTATAATGATATCAAACGATGTATTATGGATAACAATATAGACAAAAGACTAAAGATACACTTATAGCTATTACCTATTACTAATTACCGTAATTTATAATGACCCCAAGCCAATCTATCAATATTGTTATCCATAATACATCGTTTGGTATCATTATACGACAAACATGCTTTATTGATTTTTTGGGTAAAAATTGTATATTTTAATGATTTGAATCGAAGCATACTATAATATTGGATATTTTTATTAAAGAGGCATGATTTATAATTTTCCATATTAATTTTTTTGGTGACACTTTTGTTAACACCTTTTGCCTTAGCTATAAATTTGTCTTCCACTTCAAAGGCATACATTTTTGATCGTAACCCTACAAATTCTTTTAATATTTTACCATTATTCTCGTCTTTAAAAAAACCTAACTTTTTTTTATTTATATTTGGGTAACCGAAAATATTATTTACTGGATAATCTTATGTATCAAAATAGTGAAGTAAATCTGGTTTTATATCTTCATAAAAATTGTCTGTAAAAATTTGGTATATCAAACTATCAGTATCGGTATACAATAACTTGATTTTATTATTAAATTTTTTAATCATATAGTTATAATGAAATTCATACATAAGGGTTTTAGACATATAAAAAGAAAGAAAGAAAGAAAAACGTTTATTTGGACACAGTTCGTGAAACACAAAAATACAAAAGAATAAAACAATGCGAAAATAATATTATAACCACAATAGTGTGTGCCTTACGGCTGCGCCAAAAAGGTCCATTTCAGCATTAATGCCAGACAGATGCTGCCTGACGCTGGTTTTCTAATGAACCTTTAGGGACAAGTGACGGGGAGTACAAACAGTTTCAACATACATAATATATAATTTATAGATAATTTTTAAACTTATAAATAAATACATAAAATAAATAAATAAATAAACAACTTAATACTCAATCAAAATATAATTACAACGAAGAAAAATAAAAAAAAAAAAAAAACACAAACACAAACATATCTAAAATACAAAATCCTAAATAAATTGGTTTATCATTTATTTATTTGGTAAAAACATGTACAACATTACAGATCGAGATCTAAGTGATTGTACAGTTAAATTTAAATAATAATAATAAAAAATAAAAAAAACAGACATATTTACAATATAGAAGGAATAACAATAATAAAGAATAGGTACACAAAGAAAAAAGAAAAACAAGTAAAACTAACATATACCAACAAAATTGCCAAAAAAGAAAAAAAAATTAAAAAAAAAAAACTCATCTTTCGTCCATCATCTCGCAGAATCGCAAACATGCACGACATACGTCTATCCATCTCGCGGCAAACAAATCACACTCCTGTGTCGATGCCAGTAGAGCATTTAGCATTGCGAGCGCGCGAACCAGGGGCGAGTTAGAATGCGAAACTGTGCGTGCTGACGGAACGGCCAACAATCCGTGCCGTCGCGGTCTAAGTTGGTATTTGGGTACAGGAGGAACAAAAAGTTTCACAAGTTGAGCTACTAGTTCCGGACAATCAGACTCCCCCCGAAGGACACGACAAGCGAACATGAGTAAAAAGTAATTACGCCTAACTTCAAGAGAGTTAAATTTCAGCATTCCAAGCAAAAATTTTGTAGGATACAGGAATGGATAGTACCCGAACAGTTTTTTAAATAAAAATCTAAGGAATGTTTTTTGTACCTTCTCAAGAAGCAAGGCGTAAGTACTTTCATAGGGGTTCCAAATTATTGAAGCTGCCTCTAGTTTACTTCTAACTAAAGCCATATAAACCAATTTAATGGCCAGAGGGTTGTTAAATTCTCGCATATTCCGAATAGTGAAACCTAGGCTTCGGTATGAATCAGTGGCGAGAGACCGCATATGTTCATGGAAGGTTAGCCGCGGGTCAAATAAAACTCCTAGATCCTTTATCGAATTAACACGAGCAATAGGGTCTGTTCCAAGGAAGTATTGCACATGCAGAGGGTTTTGAGCTTAAGTTTAAGGTTTAAGCTTTTGAGCATAGATTAACTTTGTTTTTCGTAATTGAATCGCGACTAAATTTTCCGAAAATATTGATAAACTATGGAATTCTGGTTTTGCTATTAAATCCTGTGCACCTAAAACTTTGCCACGATTATCCCAGTGAGTGAGTTGGTAGTCATTTACTCTTTTCTCAATATTTTCCATTGTCTTGCCGAAGACACAGTTGTTCATTAACTTATCCTAAAAAAGTCTTTTTCGAAGTCTGATGTAGCTAACGTTCTCAAATTAGTATTTAGGTCTATGTATTTTTTTAACCAAGAACTCTGTTGAAATTTTAATATTCTATGAACTTTAATCAATGTCATACCCATTTCAATACATTGTTTCAGATTCCTGTAGTGAATGATATATTTACTTTTATTATTTAAATTGGGAACTAATTTAGTTTCTTTAGTAGAAATCATTTGCTAACAATGCATCGTAGACTAATAACGCATAAGAATTTGTTAGAAGCCTTGCATAAACTTAAACCAAAAAAGCATTATTAAAATCATGTAATGAAGAAGAAATAAATTGTTTTTGTGAATGTATTCATAACGTTCTACAAGGAAAAGTACCTGTCAAAGAACAAGATAAGAAAAAATTAAATAAACATAAAAATATACTTCGAAAATTGGTACGTAAGTGTAAGACTACACTGAGAAAAAATATTGTCATACAAAAAGCAGGAGCTTTCTTACCAATAATATTAGGTTCAATTCTGAGTGGATTAGTTAGTTCTCTTATAGGAAGTTAACATGGAAAACGCAAAGAAAATGTTACTCATTGATCCTAGATTAATAGAAAAATCGAAACAAGAAAATACTGTAAACAGTAATTTATCTCGATTAGACACGGAAATGCAAAAAATTCTGAGTAGCAATGAAGAAGATCGAAAAAAATGGATGCTATATTTACAAATTTTACAAAGATATCTTCACTTCACTGAGGAGGACCGTCTACCTTACAAATTACCAATTTATACTGATACCTCCATGGATGATAAAAACAAATATAAGATTTGTTATAAAAATAAAGACATAGACGTCAAAAATGCAGTTGCTAGTGCTACTGAAGCTTTGAATAAAGAAGTTAGACAAGAAGATGACATCATTCAAACAAATCCACTGTATTCAACATCTGAAATTCTAAGTTTAATACCAAAATCCTATACTAAAAAAGGCGAGTTGTTATTAAATTTAGTTGGGTCCAGTAAAAACAAAATACAGTGGGATGATGAAGGCACAGTAGTAATTGATAACGAAAAAATTCCTGGAAGTAATATTGTTGACTTAGTAAATGACTCACTGAGACCATTAAAAAAAAGTGATCCCATAGGATGGGAAAGATTTGCTAAAGTATTAAAAGATATTAAAGTACCACTAACTTACATTGGAAATCCAAAAAGAAGTGAGTATATAAATCAGCTTCAAGCAAGGGACCTAAGCTTCATACCAGAAGTTGGTGGTGAGCATTTTTCAACTCCGAGTAGTGGTGATAAGAATTTGATTACCAAAGTAAGAAAGAAGGTTGATTGGGAAAAATGGACTCCGTATTAGAAGAAATTAATAGAATTTATTATGATCCATCGAATCCTGCTTGAAATAGATAAAAACAGAAATGTTACTGTTGACTATAGTAGTTAGACTAAGAGAAAGTGCATCTTGATATAAGGAGTAAATTGTATTAACAAAATGTTTTGAAATAAATATTATGTAAAAAAAATACTTAATTTTTCATTTACCCTCTGATTCACCTTGTATATGTATATTAAATATTACATAAAAATTGTAAAATATATAAATGAAAAACATATGCAGGTACTTTACATCATTTATTTTATCATCATAATATTAAACCATACAATTGAGTCGGTGGAAAAAGATAGTTAGGATTACTTACAATGCATTAAAGAAGTTAATGATTACCTGGACTTTACGAAAGTTTTATTAAGATCACTAAATAGTTCATTAAGTTACCAATAGACACAATAGTTATCCATTAAGCAATTAGGTGAATTGTTATACCCTACTTATCATTACTAAAAAAATACTTTTTTACATTATCACTCTCGGAAATTTCTTTCGTAATGTTATATATTACTTTGTTGGTGTTGTCGAATATTTTGCTGTTGTTTTCTTTGACATAGTAGGTACTTTATCCGTAAATTGGTATGTTTCCAATGCTCCGTTATTGGAATTTTCGCCAGTTTTTTCATGTCGTAAACTTCTACTTTGATTAGGTGCGTTGACTGGTCCCCGTCATCTGTATTGGTTGTTATATAAGACACTCCCCCTGCTACAGCTCGAGACACTGTTGCAGATAGTGCTTTTTTCTTCTTGTTTTTCGGTTGTACTTCGAAAAATTCTTCTAAATTGCTCACTGAAGACTTCCTTTCCTTGTATTACTATTCATTTTAATCACCATTTCTCCACTGTCTTCTTCATCGCGAGGGGAGAGTGGATAGTAATATTGTTTGTAAGTAATATCATCACCGAAGTTGAAGGAATTCTGTAACAACACGATGATCGTTTAATACTAGTAAGTATAGTACACATTAGGTCAACAAATCTATAAGTAAATGAATCGCTTACCTCCATTGCTATCGCTGTATGTTGAGAGTTACACTCACTGTAAGTAATCCAAACTGTCTTCTTCCGCCGACTCAACTGTATGGTTTTAGCTATTGCAGGAGGCTATTTATACCATGTACTAAGTGTTTTTAAATGATAGGTTAATATCTTTAACAAAATTATTGTTAATGTTGTCTAATGTGCTTCTAGTAGTTGCTTAATCATAACAACACTCCTGTATGATTCACTGATTCACTGGATAGATTGGTACTGTAATTGGTTATTATCAATGATATAACATGAATACAATAGAAATACAGAAACACTTAAAACAAATTCATCCAAGTCTTGAAAGAAATGTATATGCTGCAAACAGATTACCAGTACATACTCAAGTACCAACGTATTTGATAAGCAATTTGGATACCGATGATAAGCCGGGGTCGCATTGGGTAGCCATATATGTTGATGAGACTGGTGTTGGTCAATATTTCGATTCTTATGGACGAGCACCTAAAGGATATTATCAAATATTTTTAAAACGGAATTGTAAAAGGTGGGACTGGAATACGGAGAGAATCCAAAACGATTTTACATCAGTTTGCGGCGAGTACTGTTTGATGTATTTATTACATAAGTTTTATGGATATACAATGTTGAATTTTCTAAAATCATTTACAAGCGACAGTATTTACAATGATATGTTAATAGATGTAATGTTTCATAGATATTTTCGGAAGTAAGACTGAAATGTAATAAAAGTACCAAGGAAAGAAGTATGCAGTTTTATTGCGGATGAGACATAAACCATTTTGCCTCATTAGCAAGTAGCATGCCTCATTACCATTATAAAGATGAGGTATTACTTATAATGAGCCGTGGGAGGTGAGGTGACAATAGCGCTAACGAGGGGTACCTCATTAACCAATTGAACAGAGCCAGAACCCTAATTGATTTCTGTATCTTTGCAACGGAGCATGCTACGTGAAAAAGGACCGCAGAAATGGAATCAGCGCACCCCGAAGCCCTTTTTTTTTTTTTTTTTTAGGATTGGCCAGTCATGGTCACCCCCACTTCTCGTGCGCCAGAATATGGGAATCCCTACTACTGACACGCAAAATCCTGCATCGCGCAATCAGAGTTTACCGCGCGACTAGCATATATATATACAACGTCCCGATATCAACCGTCGGCCAGTTGCCCACCAGACACGACACCCGTCTGGTCGGAGGATCCTCCCTTTTCTATGGAGGATGAGTGAACTTTACACCCTGTTCCTCATGCCTATACTAGTTAAGGCTTGAAAAGGCGTGGAAATTGATCCGAGACTGGTGACCAAACTTACTTATGATCCCTACGCTACGCTATGAAAGAAAGAAAAATTATGTCTTGGACATTATAAATAGTTCGAAACATTCTAGGCCTTTTATGACGATTTAACTCACTCGTTCACTATCTTTTCAGTGCCGCGGCAGTACAGCAGGCTCCCTGGATCGTGCTGGCCGCCACCCAGATGTTCCCTCAACTCGAGGCTCAAATTGACGAGGCTCGGTCCGTCGCCACCATTCCTCTGTTGTTCAACCCATCAGAAATACCCATGCCGTTCGTCAAGCGAGCCATCAACGCCATGATTCATATTGCGATGACAGTTGCTGAGTGGTAAGTAGTACATATCCTCGGTGTTTGAGCTCCTCATCATCATCTGCCTAGCCTTTTCCCAACTATGTTGGGGTCGGCTTCCAGTCTAACCGGATGCAGCTGAATACCAGTATTTTACATGGAGCGTCTGCCTATCTGACCTCCACAACCCCGTAACTGGGTAATATGATACCCCTTGGTAAGACTGGTTGTCAGACTTTCGGGCTTCTGACGACCCGTAACGACTGTCAAAGATCCACGAATGACAGCCGGGACCAACGGCTTAACGTGCTTTCCAAGGCACGGAGGAGTCTCGGTATGTAAAGATGGTCACCCATCCACGGACCAATACCGGCAAGCGTAGCTTAACCTGATCGATCGACCCGTACGGCTGTTATTACTTAGCCACGAGTGTTTGAGCTCCTATGTCAAGTAAATATGATTGGCTGTTGATAAGAGATAACCAGTCAGCCAATAGGAGATTTTATGTGTAAGATTTTAAAGTGATCGCAGAGTTGATCACCCTTTCAGGAACTGGGTTTTAGTTGGTGAAATTAGATTTGACAGAATCGTTTGGGTCTGATTATCTTATTCTATTTTTGGGTTGATAGGGTTCCTTCTGGGGAGAACGGATAAACAGGCCTGCTACCGATTAAAAACCCTTTTGCTGCCATGAATGGCCTGGAAATGCGGGATGTGTTTCTGCTGGCGTCCCCAACAGGGATCGTCACCCCATGTTTCAACTGACCCCGTGAGCTACCATGACTTTCTTAGAATTTTAAGCTTCTTATCTTCCTGCCCTTATCCCATGTTACTTGGGGTCGGCGCAACACGTTTTCTTCTTCCATTCTCCCCTGTCAACCGTCATGCTATCATTCATTCCCTTCTCTTCCATATGGCACTAACACGACCGGCCCCCCGCGTTACGTCATCACAATTATTCGAGACTTTTTGTCAGCGCGCGACGGGGTGCCTATATTCATTCATACACGGCTTGTACACAAAATATTTGTATGAAAGGACAAGAAACTGATGACTGTTTCTTAAAGTGCTACTCTAGGCTAGATTTTTGTCCAATAAAAAAAAAATAAAAAATGGTGTTTTTAGTTTGTTTGTTTTTTTGTTTGTTTGTTTGTACCGATAGTAAAAAAATAATTTCAAAATAATTTCAAAATCTAAAGTGATAAGTATATTTTCTTTGGCCTTCCTCTCCCTCTCCATCCATCCACACCACTCTTTTAGTCACAGGTTCACATCACTCGTTTCCTATCTAATAACTCTAAATTGTTCCAGGTTAGACCGACCTAAAACGATCAGTCTCTACGAAAAAACGTTTGGACCTCTAGCAGCTGCACGAGGACTCACTCTGCCTCCATTCGCCGATGCCTTCCACAACGTGTCAATTATGTTAGTCAACTCCCACGAGTCCCTGACTCCGGCGTTCAGTACACCTCCTAACGTTGTCAGCATTGCTGGGTACCATATGGATGAGAATATTCCACCACTGCCTAAGGTAAGTTACAAGGAGTAATGCCAGTTTATGCCAAGCCCTAGACGCGACCACCCGCAGTGTGTAGTCGCATCCAGTGCCGCCACATCAGCGAGTCCCAGCGGCCCACGAACACGCTCAGAAGGCTGTTCGAGCTGGCCCGCATGCGCTTCATACGAGACGCACAACGCTTCCGCATGATGGCATGAAAACCATCCACGCTTTTCACCGCAAAAAGATTGACAGAAGGCTTTAAATAATGTCACTTTGACTTGCTCAGTACACCGTGCAAACCTGCGGGCCAGCATGTTACAGCACACAGACAGCGCCCTGCGCTCCCTCTCCAAATCAATGTTGTCACATAGATTCTATGAGACCCAGTGACCCAGATATTTAAAATTAGACACTCTTTTTTTTCTAATGCACTCACATTTTTCTTTAGTAAAGTCCTATGTAAATGTAATGGAGGACGAGCATACTGCGATGCAACCGTGAAATGGCTCTTTGCCCAACGTAGGGGACGTCTATCCCACGGTCAGCACTCGGCCTTGCAAACGAGGCAGTCAAAAGTAGTTAAATAATATCTCTAAATATCTTTCATCAATGGTTATAAGTTATAATAGTGTGAAAATCATGGGGTTTTCTATGACGTGTTAAAGCCCCAGCCCGTGTTATGGTTCCAGTGTGAGAGAGAGACGGAGCTTTATACGACCGATAGTACCATCTTTCTTTCACAACGGAACCATGATGGCATTAACACTTCATAGTACGGCCCAAGGCCAGCAAAAAATTGAATTTAGAATACACTCACACAGATTTGGAGATTGGAGATTTGAAATCTTTGAGAAATCCAGAGCATTGAGCCGTGTCTAAAACCTTCTCTGTTTGTCACAGGACCTCCAAGATCTTCTGGACGGGTCTCCACAGGGGGTAGTGTACTTCAGCATGGGTTCTGTGTTGAAGTCAGCGGCACTGAAGCCGCCTCTACGCGCGGCGCTGTTGCAGTTGTTCTCCACGCTGCCCTGCACCGTGCTGTGGAAGTTTGAGGAGCCACTCACCGGTCTGCCGCCCAACGTGCACGTGCGGTCCTGGCTCCCACAGCCTAGCGTGCTCGGTAAGCACCGCTAGTATTACAATATATGGGTTGAAGAAGCCTACGATCTTTGATGATTTCTATGTTGATTTTGACAAGGCTTGTATTGGTCTTTGACAAGGTTTATGTTGGTCTTTGACAAGTTTTATGTTGGTCTTTGACAAGGTTTATGTTGGTCTTTGACAATGTTTATGTTGGTCTTTGACAAGGTTTACGTTGGTCTTTGACAATGTTTATGTTGGTCTTTGACAAGGTTTATGTTGGTCTTTGACAATGTTTATGTTGGTCTTTGACAATGTTTATGTTGGTCTTTGACAAAGTTTATGTTGGTCTTTAACAAGGTTTATGTTGTCTTTGACAATGTTTATGTTGATCTTTGACAAGGTTTATGTTGCTCTTTGACAAGGCTTGTATTGAAAGAAAGAAAGAAAGAAAATACGTTTATTTGCAGTAAACGTGACGCAAAGAACACACTAAATAAAATAATTAAAGGAATATAGGTTTTGACGAGGCCTAGGTTGATCTTTGACAAGGCCTATGTTGAAATCTATACAAATAAATAAAATTGAAGTGTGTTTGTAATGTCAAAATAAGAGATTTTGGTATGCTACCAACAATTAACAATAAACAACAATTTTTATAATTTATGTCTGTGTCTGTCGGTCTGTTTGTTCCGTCTAATCTCCAAAATGGCTGGACAGATTTTGACGGAACTTTCTCTGTCAGATAGCTGATGTTATAACGAGTATCTCAGGCTACTTTTATTTTAGAAAAATAATTAAAGTTCCGCGCAAAAAAATTTAAACCCAAGACAGTGTGAACAAAATCCGATTCAAATATTGACATGCGGGCGAAGCCACGGACAACAGCTAGCATTAACATAAAAGTCATAAAACATAATGCCGACGCAAAAAATAGTACATTTTGATACAAGTGGAGAACGTTTGTTATTGCGTTCGAGGCGGAATTAACACCCGAGCCGTAGGCGAGGTTGTTTTTGAGCCGAAAACTGCAATAACAAATGTCCACGAGTATCAAACGACGTTTTTCAATACACTTTTGAAGAAATAAAATAATATAACGAACAATATTTTTGTCATGAATTATTATGAAACTATGATTTACTTAAATTTTCTTTTTTTTCCGCGCTTTGCTTTCGCCAGGTTAAAGGAGAAGCAAAGGTATAAAGCCGATAAACAGCCTAATAGGAAAAATAGACAATTCAAATATTTTTGAGTTTCGAACACAAATAAATGTTAATTTGTTCATAAACGTTTCTTTTATTGTAATAATCATAGTTTTTTATGATATTCAATGTATAAATATTCAAAAAAATATTAACGTAAAGACGCATATCTATTTGCCGAGATTGAAAAAAAACATTCACCTCCGAATAGAGAGTTGTGAATAGAGGCATTGAACCAATTTGGACTAAGTATAGGTATAAGTTATCTGTGCAATTTTTATTCGCACGCGTCTGAAATACATTGCATTGTGAACCTAATCGTAGTGCGATATGAACCAGTTTTCGAGGCAGTGCACAGTGTATTGAAAAAATAATTATGACATCATAGACGTATAAAAAAAGGAGGTCTCCGCGCCACGCATATCGAAAGTGAAGCACCGCACCTTCGATCAATAATAGCACATTGATCGAAGCACCGCACCGTACCGATCTATGTGTGCGTGATTTGAGTACCTGCAAAGACGCCGTCGCTCGTGTCACATAGTGGCGGCCGGTCGGCCATACTTACTGTGCTTTCGATATGCGTGGCGCAGAGTCCTCCTTTTTTTATAAGTCTATGTATGACATTTGTGATTTAATTTATTGTTTTCATCTCCAGCTCACAAGAACATCAAGGTCTTCATCACCCATGGTGGTCAGTTGAGTTCGTTGGAAGCTGTTCGAGCTGGAGTCCCATTACTAGCTGTGCCAGTATTTGGAGACCAGCCAAGCAATGCTGACCGTGCGAGGCGGTATGGATACGCGCTCAAAGTGGATTTCGGGCCAGACATGGTTCCAGAACTTGGTGTGGCTTTGAAGGAGATGCTCAGTAATGATAAGTAAGTCAATAACAACTTTTGGGAGTCAGAAAACTTTAAGGGGGATTCGCTAAGGTAGCCCGCGAAACTCAAATTTTCTTACGTTTTTTGTAATTTGCAGGTCAGTGTGAGGTTGTATGTTGATTAAAATATGATTCGCAGCCGTAACTAACATGGCTTTACAGAATTGTAATCATTACAATCAGAAATACAATTCCATAAGTTAGAATTGGCTTCAAATCTCATGATTTCATGAAATAGTCATTCAATAGGGTAATATGAATTTAGAGAGTTTTAGTAATGTTTTTTATGATTAGAATTCTATAAATAAATATTTGATACGGCTGCGAATCATATTTAGATCAACATACAACCTAATGTTGACTTGCAAATTGCAAAAAACGTTAGAAATTTTGAATGAACGAAAATAAAAAATATATAAACTAAAAAAAAAATGAAAATAAAATAAAAATGAAATTAATGAATAGGCTTGTGAAATTTTTTTGTTTTTTTTTTAAATATGAAAATTAAATTAATGAATAGGCTTGTCAAATTTGTTGTTTTTTTTTTTAATTTCGCGGCTATCCTGGCGCTTTCTCTTTTAAATTAAACTCCTTGGTTCAACATCTTCTTAGTAGTTTTGAGGATTTGAGCCCTAACTACCGTACCACCTCCATAAAGCTACATGCGCAAACTTCACAAGAATAGAACAGAATTTTATTAGAAATTGCTTACCAGTAAATTTTACTGCAGTCGCTCCATGTAAAATACTGTTATTCAGCTGCATCCGGTTAGACTGGAAGCTGATTCCAACATAGTTGGGAAAAGGCTATGCAGATGATCAGTTGAAGTTATTTCAGTGTGTCTCCCTCAAGTATCAAATGCACCTCTCGTGTGCATAAGGAAAAACCTTTTCATAATAGATATATAAGCTTATAAATATCACCTTTAGATAAACGTAAAAAAACATCATCCGTTGGAAAACCCATCATCATCAGTAGTTGTGAACCTATGGAGTTCGCAACTATCCCCTGATTTTGGGACTAAAATTAGTCCATCTCGGACATTTGAGGAGTTAAATGTTGCAGCTTTTTAATACCCATCTTCTTTGCAGATACTCGAAGCAAGCCAAGTACCTCTCCCATTTGTTCCAGTCTCGTCCAATAACGCCTAAGCAGACGATCAACCATTACGTCACGCTCGCCATTGAAACCAAAGGTATACCTAATCTATTAATTTGCATTTGTATTCGTGAGTAAAGTGCTGCAACTATCTTTGTTGGCACTTGAAATTGAAAATACTTCAGTTTAAAAAAAATATGTTTCTTGTAAATATGTGAAAATTTCAACTGTAAGCCGACGTCCGCACGGTCGAAAAAAAATCGCGGCGATTTTTTTTTGCGGACTGCATTTATCGCTCTGCTTAGCGCCGGGAGTTGAAAATCCAACAGTGTGTTTTTCGTTGCGCTGGGATGCACTCTGTTGTTGTTAGAGAGTTGAAAATCCAGTGCGCGATAAAATCCCGCCGCGATTTTATTTAAGGCGAAAGCGCCAGGGTAGCCCGCGAAATTCAAAATTTCTTACGTTTTTTGCAATTTGTAGGTCAGTATGAGCTTGTATGTTGATTAAAATATGATTCGCGGCCGTAGCTAATATGGCTTTACAGAATTATAATCATAAGAATCAGCAATACAGCTCCATAAGTTAGCATTTACCTCAAACCTCATGATTTCATGGAATCGCTAGATTTGAGTTAAATGCTAACTTATGGAGCTGTATTGCTGATTCTAATGATTATAATTCTGTAAAGCCATATTAGCTACGGCCGCGAATCATATTTCAATCAACATACAAGCTCACACTGACCTACAAATTGCAAAAAACGTAAGAAATTTTGAATTTCGCGGGCTACCCTGGCGCATCAACCTTAAGGTTCATGACATACCTACAGCCCGCTGTCAGACAGAACGGAGGCATAAGGTCGAACTTTTAAGGCGAAAGCGCCAGGGAAGCGCGCGAAATTCAAAATTTCTTACGTTTTTTGCAATTTGTAGGTCAGTGTGAGCTTGTGTGTTGTTTAAAATATGATTCGCGGCCGTAGCTATTATGGCTTTACAGAATTATAATCATTAGAATCAGCGATACAGCTCCATAAGTTAGCATTTACCTCAAACCTCATGATTTCATGAAATCGCTATATTTGAGATAAATGCTAACTTATGGAGTTGTATTGCTGATTCTAATGATTATAATTCTGTAAAGCCTCATTAGCTACGGCCGCGAACCATATTTTAATCAACATACAACCTCACACTGACCTACAAATTGCAAAAAACGTAAGAAATTTTGAATTTCGCGGGCTACCCTGGCGCATCAACCTTAATTAGCTGCAGTAAAATGACAGTTCTAATGTCATTTTTACCGTCATTTCGCTATCAAATGGGAACATTTTTTAACGAAATGACAGTTAAGCAGTGTCATTTTACTGCACCTAATTAAAAGTCCGAGTATAGTAATAGGGTTCCGTTTGGCACCCTTCGAGTACGGAACCTTAAGGAACATGATGGTGGGACTAATTCGATTTTCCGCTGTAGGACCATCCCTTTAAAGCTTTAAAAAGCTTTATTTATTCGTTCTCATATTAGTTAGATAACTAACATAGTAACTTACAATAGCGGCAATCTGCGCGACGTTGCCGCTATTGCAGTAGTAGGTACTCCACAGAACGGCAACGTCACATTCCGCCGCACGACCTCGTCGCTTCTATGAGTCAACGAACAACGCCATCTAACGATCAACTGATAAAGAAGGTTGTTCCGTTTCTCGATGGTTCTTTATAAATCCGGTAGAGGACGTGACTTCACCCATGCACACATGCATATTATCGTTTTTTGTCAGCTAGATATTTTACAAATAGTGTTTTTTTACTTGTTTTTGACGATATGCGACAATAGTAAATCTTATTGTTCTTTTAAAGAATGTATGGGGAAGTGCCACTAAGCAATTCCCTTGTACTTTACAGAAGTGAATTTATCTGAAATGCATTATGTAAAATTCACTTCGAAACTCAACAGGCGCACACAATCCGAAAGCAAACTCATTTTTTTTAAAGTAAGCATTTGTGTGAGTGCACTTAAATAGTGTAGGTGTAACGTCCGGCATTGAGCGCGATTCGTCTTTTGCTTGTTTTAAAACCTGTTTATACTGCTTTTTGGCAATCGGCTTTTGTTCGTTTAGTACGAGAGGCCATGGACAAAACCATGTCACATCTATGTAAAACGTAAAACGATAAGACGATTGAACATTTACGTAAAACAATGAGACAAAAACTTTGGTCATGGGCTCTCGTACCATTTTGGTGATCACTCACACAACTGCAAAGCTCATCTTAGGCCTCCCGGACTGTAAATAATCGCGGATAACATTACCTTCCGTTCGAATTTCGAAGTGATTTTTGAAGAATAAAACTTCACAAATCACGAAAAAATTGTGAGAGAATGCAAAAAAAATACAGCGTGCAAAAACCTCCTTAGTAATATCTTTAACTTATTTCATAGGAGCATACCACCTGCGCTCTTTATCTCTGAAGTACAGCTGGTACGAGCGCTGCATGCTCGACTTGGTGCTCGTTCTGCTCGCAGTGCTCGCCGCGCTCATTGCGCTCGCCGCGTTTTTGATCAAGACTGTTATCAGAAAACTCTCGGGGAAGAAGACTTACAACGAAAAAGGGAGTAAGAAGAAGAGGCATTAAATGTTAATTTTATGTTAAGTTTTTAATTGTAAGTAAATAGATTGAAGGTTTTTTACCTACATTATGATTGAGTTTTATTTTATCATCGTAGTAATAAGCCAATCATTCCAGCAATATATTTTGGGATCGGCGCGTGACTTCACTTTGTTCTTCCATACATCTATAAGTAGGCATGTATCTCAACATTAGCCACCATATTCTAGCCATAGGGTAAAGGAAAGGGGCTCGTGGCTAAGTAATAACAGCCGCACGGGTCGTTCGAAGGTTAAACTACGCTTGCCGCGGTCGGTTCGTAAGAAAGAAAGAAAGAAAGAAAGAAAGAAAAACGTTTATTTGGACACAGTTCGTGAAACACAAAAATACAAAAGAATAAAACAATGCGAAAATAATATTATAACCACAATAGTGTGTGCCTCACGGCTGCGCCAAAAAGGTCCATTTCAGCATTAATGCCAGACAGATGCTGCCTGACGCTGGTTTTCTAATGAACCAGATTTCGTAGATGGGTGACTATTCATTAAGTACATATCAAGGCCTCTTTTGTGCCTCCGTTGGTCCCGGCTGTCATTTGTAAATCTTTGACAGTCGTTACGGGTAGTCAGAAGCCCACAAGTCGGACTACCAGTCTTTCCAAGGCGTGTTGTGTTACTGAAGAGGATTGGGAGTATCCTTCTGCACCCTAATTGCGTAACACATTATCAATCGGAGTTTGAATCATTTTTAAACAAATTGCTAATCCATTGCTTCATAGGTTCAAAAAATGTGTCTGCTCGACAACGTAAATAACGCAATGAATTGAACAACATTCTCAAACTGTCAAAATGAAACCAACTCCGATTGATAATGTGTTACGCAATTAGGGTGCTGGTGCTACGAGGACTAATAAAACCGGTGAAGTTTTATAATGGACTTACAAATTGTACAAGGATAGCAAACAGATTAAATTGAAAACTGGCGAGAAATCATTGTAAGGCCGCTCAGTAGCGCGGACGGACGATGACGCAGTGAAGTGCCGGCCGATGCGCACCCGCTGCTCGAGCTCGAGGGCTCCTCCGCGACCGCAGCTACCACCCGATTCGATATTCTCGATAGTAAACCCCCGTTTCCACGAGCGAGCGTAATCAAATCGCGGCGGGATTTTATCGCGCACTGGATTTTCAACTCTCGTTGTTGAGCCGAGGGTTGAGAAGCCAACCTAATAAAAACAGAGTGCATCCCAGCGCGACAAAAAACACATTGTTGGATTTTCAACTCCCGGCGCTAAGCAGAAAGTTGAAAATCCAGTGCGCGATAAAATCCCGCTGCGATTTTATTGCGCTCGTACGAACGCCGACTTACCCAGTTGTGGAGGGTTGTGGAGGTTAGATAAGCAGTCACTCCATGTAAAATACTGCACGCTTAGCATGACCGCCGTAGAAACGGGTTTTGTCTACGGAAGAATAGACAAAATGGAAGATAGTAGAAATATTTGTACGCATTCTACGCGTCTAAGCATGGCAATGTGTAGTTTTGTCTATTCTTCCGTCGACAAAACGTCGTCATGCTAAGGGTGCAGGTATTCAGCTGCATCAGTAAGACTGGAAGAAGACCCCAACATAGGTAGGAAAAGGCACGGCAGATTGATTGATGACTACTATTCATAATAGTTTTTACTGATAGTCTAGTACCTAAAAGTACCAGCAGTCTGGTGGGATTTGGACCATGGGATTGTAAATTATTTTGCTAGAATATTGAATGTATGCTACTCAATAATAGATGGCGCTTTATTCAATACACACGACGAATGTCTCAATTCTTCTCTATAATAAGAATAAAAAAATAAATCTTTTATTCCTCCTTCCTTTCCTTTTTTTTCTTTTAATTTTTATTATTTTTTTTTGTAATTTGGTGTTTTTTTTTTAATAAAAATCCTAATAAGCAATAGCAGTATAACCAGCATATATTGTTAAATTTCTGTGATGTCAAACTTTTTCCAACTGCACAGAGGTTTTACTATTCGTCAATAGATGGCACTTGCTGTCTTGAAAGTTGAAACCTTTCGTTAAAAAAAACGTATGAAGCTTCGTCTTGCCAAGCAAGACAATGAATGCAAAATATGAAAAAAAAACATTGAAAAAATAGGCAGTTCTATCGACAGAAGTGAAAACTTAAATGTAGGTGTCGCGATGACGCGAACCCGTAAGATTTCCGTCTACAAAAAATCACTCAACGCGCATATACAGGGTGTCCCGTAAATAATGGATAATCTCTTAAGGGGTCATCGTACTCATCATTATGAACAACTTTTACTATGGGACCAAACCTGGAATCGCGAAAAAAAAATCAGCTGCTCCCTACATTTTGACGAGTTTGATGTAGATAAAATGTACTGGTCAGCTGATTTTTTTTCGCGATTTCAGGTTTGGTCCCATAGTAAAAGTTGTTCATAATGATGAGTACAATGACCCCTTAAGAGATTATCCATTATTTACGGGACACCCTGTAGAAGTTTTCACTTTAAAAAAAATATATAGTAATTCCTAGTAAATATTAATTGGGTTATTATGGCTATCTTAGTAAGTATTCAATTGCATTATAAATGCTGACCGAAACAATCAATAGAATAGAATAGAATAGAATTTATTTGGCCTAGCCTTTTCCCAACTATGTTGGGATCGGCTCCCAGTCTAATCGGATGCAGCTGAATACCAGTATTTTACATGGAGCGACTGCCTGTCTGACCTCCACAACCCAGTAACTGTGTAATACGATACCCCTTGGTAAGACTGCAGGTTGTCAGACTTTCGGGCTTCTAACGAGCCGTAACGAAGATCCACGAATAACAGGACCAACGGCTTAACGTGCTTTACGAGGCACGGAGGAGTCTGGGTATGTAAAGATGGTCAGCCATCCACTGACCAACCCTGACAAGTGTAGCTTAACCTGATGGATCAACCCTTGCTAAATTATTTAGCCAGGAGCTCCTCAATTTTTTTTTTTATCCTTTATTAAAAAGAACCAGGTTCTTAATAATTCATTACAATCTAGCCTACAAGACTAATAAGCAATTTTAATCTAACTTAATTTTTTACGTGATAATTATTTTAAAACTTAGAATAGTGTTCATTGTACTTTACACAAGTCCGTTCCACTTTCTTAGAGTCTGATATCACACTAATATTATAAAGGCGAAAGTTTGTGAGTGTGTGTGTGTGTGTGTATGTTTGTTACTTCTTCACGCTCAAACGGCTGGACCGATTTGGATGAAATTTGGTATGTAGATAGCTTATACCCTGGATTAACACATAGGCTACTTTTTATCCCGGTCTACGCGGGTGAAACCGCGGGGCGCAGCTAGTAATAATATAAACACTTTGTTCATGTGTTATATGAGTGTCATTGTCACTATTATTTCTACACTTTTTACACTACACTAACTCAAAAGGTTTTGATCGTTTTGAGAAGTGGTTAAATTATGATTTCGGTTCCATTCGGTTTCCCTAGAAAGATTTAGGCAGTAAGATATCCATTGAGGTTGGAACACAAACACACCACTTCTCTCCGCACAGTCGGTTGTCAAACGCAGGATGCACAATTGATGACATGCCTGCATTGAGAATAGGGGTGTCAGAATTCAGAAAATATATTTTTATTTCATTAACTTTGATATTCTTCTTCCTGTCTTACCAACGAGCATCGTGTTACCCAGTAACTGGATTGTGAAGGTCAGATATGCGGTAGCTCCATGTAGGCTTTACCTAACTATGTCGGGGTCGGCTTCCAGTCTAACCGGATGCAGCTGAATACTAGTATTTTACATGGAGCGACTGCGTCTGACCGTTTGACTGCCTATACGATAGCCCTTGGTAAGACTGCCGACTGGTTGTCAGACTTTTGAGCTTCTGACGACCCATAACGACTGTCTGAGACTAGTAATGTAAATATACCTATTTACTAAGTATATAACTTAGTTATTGATATTGACCTATTTATTTAATAGTAAACAACGTACATCCCTGACGTGTTTGCGGACATTTTTTCTACATTTTGGCACCTCACACCGAATGCACTCAGTCCAAGTTATAAGCGAAGAGCGGTAATGACGGTGTTGTGTTCAAAATTGCACGTTCTAGAAAAAACCAGTCTTAAGTGCTACTTAGATACTCTGGACCACATAATTTTCCGAGTGTAAAAATATTTTCACAAAAAAAAAATAACTGACATCCAAAAAAAACTACATAGGTTTTAAAATAACTTTAATTTCGAAAGTCGGTGTCTTTGGTTTTGTATTTTCGTTTTTTGCCACTGACGAAATTAAAGTTATTTTTCACTTTGTACCTACCTACTGTTTTTTCTGGAATTAAGTTGTTTTATTTTAAAAAAAAGTATTTTATTTTTCACTTTTTTGTTGTGGTAGGTACTACCCCAAACAAATTCGAATACCACTACCTGCAAAAGAAATGAAAACATCATCGACTTAAAAAGTAGGAAAAAAATACGTATTATTGAAGCTAACTCAAAAACGACCCAAGCAAAGTAAGTTAATACATTTTACACGGGATGAACTTCGAGGTCCTCCCGAATAAAACAAAAATCTTTAAAATCGGACAACTCTGTAAAATGTTATACGTGATCATAAGAAAACATTATACGTAGGTACCTACGTATCGACTTGAGAACCTCCTCTTTTTTCTCGTCGGGTTAAAAAGTCATGAATAGACCTCCTACTCCGCCAACCTTTATCAGGGGGTCTTTCCATTAGACATAATTTACTGTCGGCTGACGGATTTAATATTGAGGTACGGTATATAGGTATTGGGGGATATAAAGGTATGTCTTGCCGACTGTTTCCCTCGAAGGCTAGGCAAAGATGTACATCCGCATTTTGCCAGCTTTGCTAATAAGGCCCTTTTAATAAAGGCTAGCCTATTGCCGTCAAGAAAGTATACCTTCTTAACGGCAATAGGCAACGAGACTAAAGTATCTGAAAATCGGCAACAAGAACTAAACATGCATAATGATGAACAAATGCTCATTCCTCTTCAGTACTATGCATGCAAAATAAGAATAGTACTGTCAAGACGCCATTTTGTTCCGCAATACTCGCGAACTTCATTACCAATGCGTACTAATTTGATAAATAAGGTGTATTTGACAGCTATCGTCTGAAGTTGGCAGCAAACGCGAACCGAATAGGATTCCAATTCTTATTTGGCACGCATAGTATGTGAAGAGGGGGAGGAGCTCGTGGCTAAATAATAACAGCCGCATGGGTCGATCCATCAGGTTAAGCTACGCTTGCTGGGGTTGGTCCGTAGATGGGTGGTCATCTTTACATACCAAGATTCCTCCGAGCCTCGGAAAGCTCCAAGGAGTATCGTATTACCCAGTTACTGGGTTGTGGAGGTCAGGTAGGCTGTCGCTCCATGTAAAATACTGGTACTCAGCTGCATCCGGTTAGACTGGAAGCCGACCCCAACATAGTTGGGAAATGGCTAGGCAGATTGATTGATTGAGTATGTGAAGAGGGCTACAGGCAGTGGCGTAACTATACCGTTCGAGGCCCGTGGCAAATTCATCGGTTTTTTACTAAATGGGTAATAATAAATGTTGGGAGTTGGGATTCTCCTCTGACCGGGGCCCCTTCCGGCTGGGGGCCCATGGCATTTTGCCGACTTGCCACCCTGTAGTTACGCCACTGGCTACAGGGCGATAACTGTTAGCTAATATTAAACCGCTGTCGCTTATGCCTCACGCCCATATTTTGTTGAAGACACTAGCGATTTTTTGCTCTCAAGATATGACCAGTAACTCTCGATTACAATTTGTGGTACATTTTCTATGGATTAATGGTCTATTGATAGGGGGGAGGGGCTTGTGGCTAAGTAATAACAGGTAACGGCACGGGTCGGTCGATCAGGTTAAGCTACGCTTGCCGGCGTCGGTCCGTGGATGGGTGACCATCTTTACATACCGAGACCCCTCCGTGCCTCGGAAAGCACGTTAAGCCGTTGCATTGGTCACGGCTGTCATTCGTAGACCTTTGACAGTCGTTACGGGTCGTCACCTCGGATCATATTTTTAACCGACTTCTAAAAAAGGAGGAGGTTCTCAATTCGGATGTTTGTATTTTTTTTTTTTTTTATGTTTTGTAGGAAATCTAGGTTCTAACACTTTAATAAAACGAGTTATGGGCTTTTTAAAATGTATAGATTATTATTAGCCAATTAAAAGTCACTAGGAAGTTTATACGTCCGTCATTCTTAAGGCGCTAACGAGAAGTGAAGTACTACTAATGGTGGGTAGTATTTATGTAATAAGTAGGTACCTACGATATATCGATTATTATAAAATCGACTAAAGATTGATTTTTGTAAATAATTAAATCAAATAAATCAACACGCCCCCTCAAAAATTAATCTACCAATTATACAAAAAAAAACTTAAATCAAAGTAGGTAATACCTAATTGACCGGAACATATTCACTTCCTAGTGTTTGCTGGGAATACATCATGGTCCAACATTTGCTGCCAAGGATTAAGGAAAACCCAGAAAACCTTAATCAAACCACTTCATTAAATTATTCTTAATAATAATTAAATTAATCATAAATCATATTATTATGTAGAATCACTAAACATTCAATGAGTATCTTATTCGAAGCCCATTTTACTTCTCATCGCTTGAAAAGTGATAGCGGTTAATGCCTTGGTCAGAACATCTGCCAACTGCTGAACTTTTGGAATGTAATTTTATTTTATTACATTTTTCTCAATCTGTTCCTTAGAAAAATGATACTTTATTTCTATGTGTATTGTACGTTTGTGATGGGTTGGATTATTTGCAATGCTTATGCAGCTATTTTTATCCTCATAGAATATGATAGATTTAATTATATCTATCTTAATACTAACTGCTAGTGATTTAAGCCCTAAAGCCTCCCATGACAGTTTCATACAATGCCATACAATCTGCCTCAGTTGAAGAGGCAGCAACTGACATTTGTTTCTTTGTACTCCAGGTTTGCTTGCAGCTTGAAATACCCAGTTGTACTTTTCCTGTCATTTGAATCACTGCCACCCCAATCTGAATCTACGTAGCCACATATAATGTTAGTGTAGGCACATCTTTTACCTATAACTTAATTTTAAATTAACAGTACCTTTCAAGTACCGAAGCACTCTCTTTAGACACTGCCAGAGTTCTTTACTATTTTTGTTCGTATACCTTCTCAGTATATTAACGCTTGTAAGTAATTAAATCTGGACGAGTGCATAACATGACATACATTAAACGTTCTATAACGTTTCAACATGTATCATTATATTTTTCTTCAGAGTTTAATGCGTCATAATTAAGTTTATTTTCCATTGGTGTATTGACAGGTTTACAATCGTGCATATTAAATTTATTTAATACCGTTTATATTTATGCACTTTGATTTAATGCTATTTCACTACATGCTTGTAATTTTTATACCTAGAAACTTTTTTTTTTTTTTTTTTAATCTGTCTAAAAAGTCATTTTGATTTTACTCATTAAATACCTTTTAAAATTATTAATTGTTTCAATATCAGCACATACTATTAGGTTAAAACACCTTTAAATAAAATGACATAATTATATGCATAGGTATGTATATCTCCATTGTCTAGCAAATATTTGAATGAAGAATTTTGAAAACCTATTTCTTTATGAGATAGATCGAAAACTTCAAACCAACATCTAGCTGCCTGCATTTTTCAGCCCGTAAAGTTTATTTAATTTAACACATAATTATCTAAGATACCCTCAGGGCCTTTCATATAATATCTTCCTTTAATTCGTCATTTAGGAAGGCAGTTTTGACATCCTTAAGACGAACTAGCAAACTAAATTGATTCGCAAAAGTAAGATACATCTAAAACTAGCTATTCATGCTAATACTGGTGCGAAAGTTTCATTATAGGCCGTGAGGTATTCTTGACCGAAACCCCTTGCACAAGTTGTTTTTTTTATCTTAAAGGTTTTCTAAATTCATCATGTTTTACAGAAAACATCCATTTACAATAAATTGACAATGTTTTTATTTTCAGGTGTTGGTATTAAAGTCTAAGTATTATTTAGCTTTAGAGAATTTAGTTCGTCCCTACTGCACTTTCCCACTGAGATCTGTTTTGATCTCTTCTAATGAATTTGGTATTTTACATAGAATAGACTGAGCACACAAAATTGCGATCATCATCATCGTCTTCACTAAACGACTTTTGAACCTATTGCATCATCTAACGTCAGGATTTTATTTGTGTTTTCTTTTGGTGAAGATGGGGTATCAAAAAGTATATCATTTATTTGCTCCGATTCAATTTTATATTATCATGGTTTAATTAGCAAACTTTACTAGGACACTCGTGCTAATCAGATTTAGACCATAGACGTATCTGATATAGAACTGTCAGAGTTATGAGACTTGACCGGCACTGACTTATATTACATCATCAGCTTTGCCGTGAGAATTTTTTAATATTCCCTTCAGACTTGAGGTCTGGCCTGGATTGAAGAAAACCAGTCTCATCAACAATAACATCCCTGACTACTATGTAATTTTTCGCACTCTGGGTTCCAAACTTTATAGCGTTTGGTTCATAACCCACAAGTATCCCTTTCCATGATTTTTCATCAAACTTGGTCTTACTGCTTTTATTATGAACGTAAGCAGTTGAACCAACCTTCAAATTTTTTTTTTAATTTGAGGTTTTGTATCATGTCACATTTCGAATGGTGTTTTTGAAAACTTTCAAAGTTTTAATTGGGGTCAAAATAATCAAATAAACAGCAGTTGGTACTACCTATCGCCCCAAAACACTTTGTCTAATTTAGCACTGCTTAAACGAGCTTTTCCATTATGTAATGGTTCCGACCATACGTTCAGAAACGCCATTCAACTGTGGTATTCTCGGAATTTTTAAATGTTATGATATCCCTCTCTCTACACAATAACCTTTCATTTCAGTCGATAGATATTCGCCACCATTATCGCAGCATAAGTTGACTAATTTTAAATTAAACTTAGCCTCGCTTTTAGCCACGAATCAAAAAACAGCAAACACGTCTGATTTATAGGTGGTTTAAACAGTACGTAACAAAGTACCTAGTGTGTATACTCATCAACAAAAAGTACAAAGTAGTTTTTTTTTTATTTGTCGTTAGTTGGGGGTATAAACAGTAACAATAGTCCACAAATATCTGAGTGCACAATAAATAATAGTTGTTTAACATGACTATTACTTTTGACCTGATATGAACGGAAATCGACTTTGTTTCCAATTTATACAGGCCTCACCTCCGTGGGCCTCACACAATTTATCATCCAGGCTTGCATAACAGTTTCAATTTGGCTGGTGTCATCAACAATTTTATTATTATTTTTTTAAATTTCGATGAATTAATTTTTACTAATTATAACCAAAGCCATAATTTGTACATACTGCACACTTGAGAAACACATTGACACTTATTTACAGATGCCATTAAGTCTACAGCAATTAAATTATTTTTCAACATACCTTGCATGATAGTTTTATTAACCTTACGTATTTGGGCTCCTCGCTCGTCGACAATGACTGTCAACCCTGCTCCTTGCATTTTCGTTAAGAACAACAGGTGGTACCGCAGCACAGAAGAGCACGTCCTCCAAAACTTCTTGAACGCCCATGTTGCTGGTCACATACATCGTTCCCTGAAATAAATTCACCATTTTAAGCAATAGAAATTTTAATGGCGTTTGCAAGACGGTGTGACTAATGAAAAGATATTCCCTGTTTATAATATGGTCCGATGTTCCAGAAACCAACAGGAAAGTATCTTCCATTATGATCCGCTTGATAGTCTGCCATCATAACAGCAAAGCCAGAAAAATAGCTCGACGTGGATGGTTCACTGATTCCAACTGCCTGAACCGTCCTTGTCCTCTCCGTATTTTCTGCTGCTGCTGTAATGTTTGAGCTCTGTTGAAGTAGAAGCAGTTGTTTTTCACATGCTTCTTGCGGACACAGTGATAACACTTCATGAACTGAGACTTATTCTTCTGCTTGTTAACTTCCTAGTTGAAGCTATTATTCCCTTTATTATTTTGAGAATTATCGAATTTGGTTTTTCGAAATTCCTGTCCATTTTTTTTTCCCTCAAATTGCAAAACTTTTGACACTGGTATCACTGGACTCATTTTTAAACTTGACTTCATGATCCAAAAGCCTTGGTTTAACGAATGCTAGCATTAAATTATCCTCCGATAAAGTTTCGATCGCAGTTATAACGCCATCATAAATTGAGGGTAGGTTGAGCAACAAATGCGTGGCGTGGCGTCTTGCCGTACCGTATAATATACTGTAGTCTTTGGTGCCGGCTAACAATTCGATGATGAACTTTTTTTTTGCACCTTTTATCACGTCCATTTCACTTGACAATGCCCATATTTTTTATTTAAATTTTAACCACTTATATTGCAGTAAAAACGTAACCTGGTCCCATAACCTGTAGGAAATCTAGGTTCTAACACTTTAATAAAACGAGTTATGGGCTTTTTAAAATGTATAGATTATTATTAGCCAATTAAAAGTCACTAGGAAGTTTATACGTCCGTCATTCTTAAGGCGCTAACGAGAAGTGAAGTACTACTAATGGTGGGTAGTATTTATGTAATAAGTAGGTACCTACGATATATCGATTATTATAAAATCGACTAAAGATTGATTTTTGTAAATAATTAAATCAAATAAATCAACATGTTTGTTCCCGCATAACTCCGTCGCTTGCCAACCGATTTGAAAAATATTTTTTTTGTTGGAATGGGTGTACTTCCCAAATGGTCCCATTTTTGTCAAAATCCAGTTCTGATGACGGGATCCTGGAGAAATCGAAGGAACTCTTCAAAGTGTAGTAGTTTTTTATAGTAGCTCGTGCATTTGCTCTCGGAGAGCACCACTTGGTGAAGACCACAGATGGCTACTGGAACTACTCAATGATAAATATTTCACGGGTTGCGATTCGATTACTTTAATATGGTTGCTAAGCAATTTCCGCTCGTCACACAATTAGACTATTGTAACTTATACAAATTATAAACAGACCCACTAAAAAGCGAGAAATAAAAACTTTTTAACAAAAAAACCGACTTCCAAAAATCACTACAACCTGAAAAATAACTTTGATTTCGGAAGTCGGTGGCAAAAAAAAAGAAAGCAAATAAATAAATAAACATACATACTGACATATGTACTTACTTGCAAATTGAAAAAAAAACGTAAGAAAATTTAAATTTCGCGGGCTAACTTAGCGCATCCCCCTTAACTCCTCAGATGTCCGAGTAGGGCTAATTTTAGACCCAAAACCCCAGCGTGGGGGAGGGTTGGGGGTTAGTTGCGAACCCCCTATGTTCACAAATACTGATGATGATATGTTTTCCATCCATGATGTTTTTTTACGTTATGTGATATAAGCTTATATACCTATTCTGTAAAGTTTTGTCCTTATGCACACATGGGGTGCATTTGAGCCGGGGGGGGGGGGGGGGGGAAAGGGTTAGTTGCGAACCCCCAATGTTCACAAAAACTATTGATGATGATATGTTTTCCATCGGATGATGTTTTTTTACGTTTATTTACAACGTGTAACGTAAGGGGTCATTGTACTCATCATTATGAACAACTTTTACTATGGGACCAAAACGTGAAATCGCGAAAAAAAATCAGCTGTTCAGTACATTTATGTTCGCATAATTCGTCAAAATGTACTGAACAGCTGATTTTTTTTTCGCGATTTCAGGTTTGGTCTCATAGTAAAAGTTGTTCATAATGATGAGTACAATGACCCCTTAAGAGGTTTTGCCCATTAAACGTTACACGTTGTATGTGATATAAGCTTATACATATGACTATTATGTAAAGTTTTGTCCTTATGCACACAAATGGGGTGCATTTCTCACGCTGGGGGGACGGGGGGTTAGTTGCGAACTCCATAGGTTCACAACTAATGATGATGATTGGTTTTCCATCGGATGATGTTTTTTTACGTTTATATGTATGTGATATAAGCTTATATACCTATTATGTAAAGGTTTTTCCTTATGCACACATGGGGTGCATTCGACACTTGAGGGGATCATCCTTTGATGGGAATTGCCTTGTGTGGGATCGCAAAGAAGGATAAAGTCGTATTTCAGAGGCTTTTATAATGTGACTGACGCCATTTTGGCTCTGCAGTTGTTATTATGATTCGCGCCGCGTTCGCGCATACTTTTGGCAAGTTTAAAGAATTCGCCGCTCCGCGTATGGCAACGTTGTTTTAATATTCAATCTGTGGTTCTTATGTTTTTAGTTTTAGGGCTCCGTACCAAAATGGTAAAAAGGAACCCTTATGGTGCGACTCGGTCTGTCTGTCTCAGTTGGATATCTCAAGAACTACTTAATGCTATCAACTTGTTTGGAACAGTTTTAGATGACGTTTACCCAACTAGTTTGCAAATAAGAAAGAAATAAAGAACTGAAAGGAGGTTTTAAAAAATCGAAGTGGGGCTACTAGGGCATGTGGGGTATCATATGAAAGAGCGCTGTTTGCACATTCTCAAACATTTTATTTTATTTTTTTTAGGCCGCATAGTTCTCGACTTTTGATGAAAAATGTTAAAAAAAAATACCGTTCCCCTCCTTATCTCCGAAGTTTGCATAGAGAAAAATCTAAAATTATTCTATATGATAGAATTTTATGTAAAGATTACAGAAAAAATAAAACGATGTCTCTAAATAGCACACTTTTTCAGCAATCGGAACGGAACCCTTCGTGCGCGAGTCCGAATCGCACTTGGCCGGTTTTTTTACTTTCTTTGCGAATTGTTGGTATGCTGTTGCTAAAGGGACAACATTCTTTATTACAGAGGATTCAACAACATGACATCACATTAGTTTCCTGGAAGGAGAGGGGCAGAAGTGTATTGTAAAGCTTACCTCTACATAATTTTACATGGAGCGACTGCCTATTTGATCTAGTCTACAACCCAGTTACCTACTGGGTACCACAACAGGGCACCGAGCTAAACCACGCTTGGATGCAGGGCCTTAACCCTGCATCCAAGCGTGGTTTAGCTCGGTATGTAAGTGAAATGGCGATAAGGCTATCTTAGTTTGACGCACGAGATAGAAGACTCTCACGCGCACCGAAATTACGTCGTAAAAGTGCAAATAAAATCGTATAAAATTAGAAATTAACTATTTAATAAAAAATAATCCATCACTGGATGCAGTTTGGAATTTGACATTTCATGTTATATTTTTAATTATAATTATAATTGTTAGTGAAGGGATAATGGTTGCTATTATGGTTACCATGGTTACTATGACACTGGCTGTTTTAATGTTGGCAATAAGCTAACTGTTTCAGAAACTTTTATAGAGGATTTATAGCATGGGTGTAGATAAAGATTATTAAGAGGTATGTTTGAAGATTATTTTAGTGCATTAAAATATGTTTAATTATGTTTTGTGTTCCATCACTGTATGCGAAAAGGACTTGAAAATATTTTTTTTTTTTTGTCAAAATTATTTATAGGTTTATTATGAGATACACAGCTTTAAAAAACCACCCTTTTGACCGTTCGGGGTCGGCTTCCAGTCTAACTGGATGCAGCTGAATATCAGTAAGTATTTTACATGGAGCGACTGCCTATTTGACCTCCATAACCCAGTTATATAATGGGTAGCACAATACCCCGAGGTAAGACTGGTTGCCAGACTTTCAGGCATCTGACTACCCGTAACGACTATCAAATATTTACTAAGTTATACAACGTGTCGTTTTCAAATCAAATCAACTCAAATCATTTTATTATCAGGCAACTAGGCCCATAGATAAAATACATAAAATTATATTAAACAATATTAAACTAATACATAATAAATCTAATTAAAACTATAACTATACACCTACGTTTTGCCTCCTCGTCAAATTTAAGGGTGTAAGTATAGACCATCAAACCGAACAACTTTTTCTTTGGGACCAACATCGTAATCGCGAAAAAATTTTCAACTGTCCCATAGAAAACTTCAATATCTTCTCGACACAAATGTATGGGACGGCTGATTATTTTTTCGCGATTACGATGTTGGTGCCATGGAAGTTGTTCGGTTTGATGGTCTATACTACACCCTTAAATTTCACGAGGATGCGAAACGACATGTTGTATTGACAATAGTTCAAGATAAATATGACAAAGGTTTACCTACTGATGAATTCTTGCTAATGTGGGTATGTTAACAGAAATTATCAGTTGTCGTCTGTGTCTTAAAATAATACGTCCATCAGTCAATCGTCAAGAGCTGTGTTTAAATATAAAATGACCTAAATGTTCAGCTGCCATGTCGAGATAAACTCTCATGTTTTTGTTTATTTTTTGGATATAATATTACATTTTGATACAAGTGGAGAAGGTTTGCTATTGCATTCGAGGCGGAAATAATACCTGAGCCGCAGTCGAGGTTGTTTTTGAGCCAAGAACTGCAATAACAAACGTTCGTTAAAGTTAAAGTTTATCTCGACATGGCAGCTGAACATTCAGATTATTTTGTATTTAAAAACAGCCTATAGGTATTATGAAAAATAGAAAATTCAGATATTTTTGAGTTTAGAACACAAACAAATGTTAATTTGTTCATAAACGTTTTTTTTATTGTAATAATCATGGTTTTTGAAGATATTCTATTTATAAACATTATTTAAATATTCAAAAACTTTTTTTACAAAAACAAAAACCGACTTCCAAAAAAACACTACAAAGTGAAAAATAACTTTAATTTCGGAAGTCGGTGTCTTTGGATCTGTATTTTAGTTTTTTGCCACCGACTTCCGAAATTAAAGTTATTTTTCACTTTGTAGTGTTTTTTTGGAAGTCGGTTTTGTAAAAAAAGTTTTTATTTTTTACTTTTTAGTGGTTCAGTTTGTAATTTATCTAAGTTACAATAACCCAATGTCAACTGCTCATCACGTTTTACAAAATGTTGCTTTTCCCGATGCAGGGACGTTAATTGTTGAGGAGTTCTCCTAGTAAGAACCAGGAGAAATGGAGCTCATGGTGAAGTCACCATTACCATTATTTTGACGAGCATAAACCATATTAAAGTAATCGAATCGCAACCTGTTATATACTTAGATATAATTGAGTATTTCCGATGGCCCTCTGTGGTCTTCATCATCAGTTCCAGTTCACCGAATGGTACTTTCCGAGAGCAAATGCACGAGTTACTATAAAAACTTTTTTACAAAAACAAAAACCGACTTCCAAAAAAAACACTACAAAGTGAAAAATAACTTTAATTTCGGAAGTCGGTGTCTTTGGATCTGTATTTTAGTTTTTTGCCACCGACTTCCGAAATTAAAGTTATTTTTCACTTTGTAGTGTTTTTTTTGGAAGTCGGTTTTTGTTTTTGTAAAAAAGTTTTTATTTTTCACTTTTTAGTGGTTCAGTTTGTAATTTATCTAAGTTACAATAACCCAATGTCAACTGCTCATCACGTTTTACAAAATGTTGCTTTTCCCGATGCAGGGACGTTAATTGTTGAGGAGTTCTCCTAGTAAGAACCAGGAGAAATGGAGCTCATGGTGAAGTCACCATTACCATTATTTTGACGAGCATAAACCATATTAAAGTAATCGAATCGCAACCTGTTATATACTTAGATATAATTGAGTATTTCCGATGGCCCTCTGTGGTCTTCATCATCAGTTCCAGTTCACCGAATGGTACTTTCCGAGAGTAAATGCACGAGTTACTATAAAAAATACCGAAATCGATATAGGTGTGCCCATAAAATTTGAGGGTTTCCCTCGATTTCCATGGGATCCCATCATCAGATCCTGATTTGATGATCATGGGACCACTTGGGAAGTATACCCTTTCGAACAAAAAAAGAAAAATCCAAATCGGTCTAGCCATTTTCGAGTAATCGGGGAACATACATAAAAAAAAAAAATAAAAAAAAAAAAAAAAATATTCCGACGAATTGAGAACCTCCTCCTTTAAAAAAAAAAAAAAAAAAAATATTCCGACGAATTGAGAACCTCCTCCTTTTGGAAGTCGGTTAAAAAAATACCAAAATCGATATAGGTGTGCCCATAAAATTTGAGGGTTTCCCTCGATTTCCATGGGATCCCATCATCAGATCCTGACTTGATGATCATGGGACCACTTGGGACGTATACCCTTTCGAACAAAGAAAGAAAAATCCAAATCGGTCTAGCCATTTTCGAGTAATCGGGGAACATACATAAAAAAAAAAAAAAAAAGGTTCCGACGAATTGAGAACCTCCTCCTTTTGGAAGTCGGTTAAAAAATAATAACGACGTAAAGGCGCATATCTCTTTGCCGAGATTAAAAAAAACATACACAACGAATAGAGAGTTGTGAATAGAAGCATTGAACCAACTTGGACTAAGTATGGTAGGTATAGGTATAAGTTATCTGTGGCAATTTTTACTCCCGCACACGTGTTCATCGTTTTATTTTTCCTGTAATCTTTACATAAACTTCTATCACATAGAATAATTTCAGATTTTTCTCTTTACAAACTTCGGAGATTAGGGGAGGGAACGGTATTTTTAGGGTTCCGTACCAAAATGGTAAAAAAGGAACCCTTATGGTGTGGCTCAGTCTGTCTGTCACAGCTGGATATCTCAAGAACTACTAATGCTATCAACTTTAAATTTGGAACAGTTTTAGATGACGTTTATCCAACTATTTTGCAAATAAGAAAGAAGTAAAAATATTTATATATTTTTTGTAACCGGGACTGAAAGGGGGTCTTAAAAATTCAAAGTGGGGCTACTAGGGCATGTGGGACATCATACGAAAGAACGCTGCTTGCACATTCTCAAACATTTTTTAATTTTTTTTTTAGGTCGCATAGTTTTCGACTTTTAATGAAAAATGTAAAAAAAAAATACCGTTCCCCACCTTATCTCCGAAGTTTGCAAAGATAAAAATCTGAAATTATTCTATGTGATAGAAGATTATGTAAAGATTACAGGAAAAATAAAACGATGTCTCTAAATAGCACACTTTTTCAGAAATTGGAACGGAACCCTCGGTGCGCGAGTCCGACTCGCTCTTGACCGGTTTTTTTTTACATTTTTCATCAAAAGTCGAAAACCATGCGACCTAAAAAGAAATACAAAAAAAAATGAGAATGTGCAAACAGCGTCCTGTCATATGATACCCCAGATGCCCTAGTAGCCCCACTTTCAATTTTTAAGACCCCCTTTCCAGTCCCTGTTGCAAAAAAATATAAATATTTTTATTTCTTTCTTATTTGTAAAATAGTTGAGTAAACGTCATCTAAAACTGTTCCAAATTATGATAGCATTAGTAGTTCCTGAGATATCCAGCTGTATGCTAATAGGTTATGTGGGGTATTTTATGAAAGAGCGCTGTTTGCACATTCTCAGACATTTTTTATTTTTTTTAGGCCGCATAGTTTTGGACTTTAGATGAAAAATGTTAAAAAAAAAATACCGTTCCCCCCTTATCTCCGAAGTTTGCAAAGAGAAAAATTTGAAGTTATTATATGTGATAGAAGTTTATGTAAACATCCGACTCGCTCTTGACCGGTTTTTTGCCAATAGAACCTCACCTTTACCCGATCTGATTTCGTCGCCATCAAGATATTACCGAACCAGTGCTGCTTAGCCCACTAAGGCTAAAGCGTGCAGCATTCAACTTTTCTCTCCACCATACATGGATGGGAAACTCCCTTACCTCGAGCACTGCATCGTGCTGAGAGGATTATTCTGCAATAGGATGTCTGAAAATATAATGTATCTACTTAAGGAAGAAAGTAAGTCAATCTGCCTAGTCTTTTCCCAACTGTGTTGGGGTCGGCCAACCGGATGCAGCTGAATACCAGTATTTTACATGGAGCGCCTGCCTATCTGACCTCCACAACCCAGTAACTTCCCCTTGGTGAGACTGGTCGTCAGACTTTCGGGCTTATGACGACCCGTAATGACTGTCAAAGATCCACGAATGACAGCCGGGACCAACGGCTTAACGTGCTTTCCGAGACACGGAGGAGTCTCGGTATGTAAAGATGTCACCCATCCACGGACCAACCGCGGCAAACGTAGCTTAACCTGATAGATCGACCCGTGCGGCTGTTATTACTTCGCCACGAGCTCCTCCTACCTAAGGAAGTAAGTACGAACAATTTTTTCAAGTGACACTTGCGGTTACTGCTGAACGTGGACTTCCGGGTCCAATTCTCTATCAGGTATTGGTTTTTAGGGTTCCGTACCAAAATGGTAAAAAGGAACCCCTAGGGTGCAACTCAGTCTGTTTATCTGACGTCTGTCACAACTGGATATCTCAAGAACTACTAATGCTATCAACTTGAAATTTGGAACAGTTTTAGATGACGTTTGCCCAACTATTTTGCAAATAAGAAAGAAATAAATGGGGCTATTATGACATGTGGGGTATCATATGAAAGAGGGCTGTTTGCACATTCTCAAACATTTTTTGCTTCTTTTTAGGCCGCATAGTTTTCGATTTTTGATGAAAAATGTAAAAAAAGTACCATTCCTCCCCCCTACCTCCGAAGTTTGCATCGAGAAAAATCTGAAATTATTCTGTGTGATAGAAGTAGTAAAGATGACAACTGATTTCTCAACAGCTAATATATCTGGCACATCCAATACAGTCAGGGGGCTAAAACGGCCACTTTGGCAGAATCATAATAGGATAATAGGTATTATGAATCATATTTGAAATCGTAAAATGGTCACAAACTGACAATTTATAATTTATCTGCGTACAATTCATAGCACGCAATTCATCTGTTTGACAGTTTTGTATGGAGATTTGTAAAATGGTCCACAAATTATGAACGGCTTTATTGAAGTTTAATTTCAAATAGGGTCAAATAGCACAATCATAATAAATTGCTGGGAATTCAGGAAATGAATCGCTTTTAGAGGAATTGCTTTATGTGGCCGTTTTAGGCCCTCAGAGCCATGCTACTTTGCTTACTGACTTTTTTACGAGAGAGTAAGAGAACTACCAAAGTTCATTCCAAAAATAGTCAAGCGGTGGTCAAGTAACGGCAAAGGAATTAGCTCTTATTACAAAACTGGAAGGCCTAGCAGCAAAAAGTGCGAAAGTAATTTTAAAGACTTTGAAAAAGACAAAAATAAAACAGAAAAAATATACAGAATATCCCAGAATCAAAGAAGGCAATATAACCGGCAGTCTAGTCTGAGTCACGAAGGTACACCGTCGTCTGTATATGGCAAGCGCCATGCTTTGCAAACACGCTGTATAGCGGGGTGGTACCGTACTGGGCCCCAAGTCTGCTTCTTTAGAAATTCGTCATTCCAACACGATCCCATTGTCACTGCATTGTCATTTTGCTAAAAGTTCGTAATCTGCTAAATTCATAATGGATCGACCATTATGAATTTAGCAGATTACGAACTTTTGGTCGGTCAGTGGTCTCGTAATAGAATCGTGGTAGAATGACATTGTCGTATTGCCATTATTAGAAAACCCGTTAGTAGAAATGATTTTCGAAAAACTCAAGGTCAAAAAGGTGATCAAAGGAACTGTCAAAATTTTAGCAAATTACTGCATACGTCAGTCATTCATTTGTCATTAACATTATGTACGAGATTACTATTCTATGCCATTTCTTACAATGGAGTGTCAGTGGTTGACCATTGGAAAGTCATAATGACGCCATTATATTAGTAGATTACCAAACTTGTCAAAACCAACAAATATGAAATCAATGATAGACCATTCTGATATTGTAATAGCAGACTTGAGGCCCTGATAGCTAAGGTAACTGGGACAATGTACGGAGGACCTTTATGATATGTTTGCATATTAAGGACGCTGTTACAAATGGGTAGTCAAATCATTACTTTTTTACACAAAAGTGTGTTTATTAAATAAAAGGCTTTGCTTTCTTAAAATGTTTTTTGGTTAAATTGTTGATAAATGTGCATGGTACGATTCTGAACCATAAATATAATTTTAGATAGGTACAGTTTGACAATAATGGTACCGAAGTGATTTTTTTTACTTCGGTACCGTTATTGAGAAGCTGTACATATCTAAAATTACGTTTATAGTACAGAATCGTATCATGCACACTTATCAACAATTTAACCAAAAAACATTTTAAGAAAGCAAAGCATTTTATTTAATAAACACACTTTTGTGTAAAAAAGTAATGATTGGACTACCCATTTGTAACAGCGTCCTTAAACTCAAACTCAAAGCATTATATTAGATGTTGTTATAGAAAGGGAGGACCTTATGGCTTTGGAGATCCGCGGGAATATGCTGGGCCGTAGATTCGCCCGATGTTCAGATCAGCCGTGTGATTCTGTAAGACCTCATTCTATTTTTATTCTATTTTTCATCAAAAGTCGAAACCTACGCGGCCTAAAAAAAATAAAAAATAGTTTAAGAATGTTCAAACAGCGCTCTTTCATATGATACCCCACATGCCCCAGTAGCTCCACTTTGAATTTTAAGACCCCCTTTCAGTCCCTGTTACAAAAAAAAAAACATAAATATTTTTACTTCTTTCTTATTTGCAAAATAGTTGGGTAAACGTCATCTAAAACTGTTCTAAATTTCAAGTTGATAGCATTAGTAGTTCTTGAGATATCCAGCTGTGACAGACAGACAGACAGACAGACAGACAGACTGAGTCACACCATAAGGGTTCTTTTTTTACCATTTTGGTACGGAACCCTAAAAAGCTGCGTCTTCGGTGAGGAGTGTGATGGGGAGTAATAATAGCATCCTGAAAAATGTTGCTGACGAAGTGCATGCACCTATACGGAGGCATCTCGTGCGGGCGATGACTGAGGTAGAAGATGGACACTCCGTGACTCGTGGTCATCCTCACAGTACCTATGGCTCTCAGGTACTCATGCTGAACTAGATGTTTTGTTGTGTTGATTTAGCGTAATTATACGTACAGTACCCGGCGATAAATATTGCACATCGACCTTTGGAAAGAGACAATCGGCTAATTTCGGCTTCGTAGAGCGTTATCTCTGTCGCACACTACCTATGTGACGTTTTGTCAGTCGTTGCTCAAGTTCTATAGAGTGTTAGTTCAAAATATATATTTAGAGATGTTAACACCCCCAAATTTAAATAATTTAAAGTTGTACTATGGCATCTTTAGGAAAAAGAAGGAAACCTTTACGAGGTCAGTCACGCGAAATTATCTACAATGTTTATAAATATTTTGTAACCGAAGCTGACAGATTAAAAACAGCTGTAATTTTCCAAAATAATTAAATTCGTAAACATAATGTGAACATGTTTTTTTAAAATTTTATTTTACCCCAACCTAAAGCCATCACTTAAACAAAAATTGGTGTATTTAATACAAAGAATAAAAACAATTATCAAAAGAAGCAAATCATAATTGTGTTAACAGCTCCTAATAGATACCGGACTGTTTGTATTTCGTGCGACAGAGATAACGCTCTACGAAGCCGAAATTAGCCGATTGTCTCTTTCCAAAGGTCGATGTGCAATATTTATCGCCGGGGACTGTACCTAAGTGCTAACATTAGTAATAAGTGTCGCACCTTCATTTCGAAACTGTTACTAAACAAAAAAACTAAATTTTACGGTAGAGCAAATTTACGACTTTTGCATGACTATTTACCTCTTAATAAAATAGTAATGAACACTTATGAGATATTTCTGGCATTATTTGTTAAATTATTGGTTTCTTTTTATGGTGTATATTTTGTATATTTTGCCGATGGCGTTTTTATCTCATTTTCGTGAAAATTTCGTTTAGTAACGGTTTCGGAATGAAGGTGCGGTGTGTTTACTAACAGAGGGACTTATGTTATGTTGTCTGAAAATAAATGATTTCATTTGATATATTTCAATTAAGTAAACCAATTGCAGGCACTTTTGAACTGTCAAGGAGTCGGTCAGTCACACAGACTACTTAGGGATACGAAGCTAGTTGCCCGCCCATTCCAAAGTGTAGTAGGTTTCCTATAGAGAAGAATAATGAAGAAGAGAAGTATTTTGTATCTCTTTGTATTTTTCTGTGTGTACATAAATTGTAAAATAAATAAATAAATAAATAAATGGACAAGAAACTCCATGGACACTCTTTTGAATGTGGAACCCCATGGAACTCCGTGGAACTTCATGGACACTCTCATGCATGGATATTTTAATACCTTCGATTTAAAGCATATTTTACTGTACAATACAGAATATCCCAGAACTGAACTGTTTAAATCGCATAAAACAGGAAATTAGACGGTGCAACTTTGGTTTTTAGGGTTCCGTACCAAAATGGTAAAAAAGGAACCCTTATGGTGTGACTCAGTCTGTCTGTCACAGCTGGATATCTCAAGAACTACTAATGCTATCAACTTGAAATTTGGAACAGTTTTAGATAACGTTTAACCAACTATTTTGCAAATAGGAAAGAAATAAAAATATTTATATTTTTTTTGCAACAGGGACTAAAAATTTTAAGTGGGGCTACTAGGGCATGTGGGGTATCATATGAAAGAGCGCTGTTTGCACATTCTCAAATATTTTTTTATTTTTTTTAAGCCGCATAGTTTTCGACTTTTGATGAAAAATGTAAAAAAAAATACCGTTCCCCCCCTTATCTCCGAAGTTTGCAAAGCGCAAAATCTGTAATTATTCTATGTGATAGAAGTTTATGTAAAGATTACAGGAAAATAAAACGATGTCTCTAAATATCACACTTTTTCAGAAATCGGAACGGAACCCTCGGTGCGCGAGTCCGACTCGCTCTTGACCGGTTTTTTTTTCAAAAAATTTCATGTTATCATGGTTCGGCTTTAGTAGGTACATCAGTAGACAATATAGTCAAATAACACGTATATTATGGAAAATACAAATTATGATTTAACCCTATGGGTACATTTGGTTTTCTTTGACTTTTAAAAACACAAAATGTATCGATGTATCCCCTTAATGGTTTGTTTTCGGTAAGAACTTGTTTAAAATAATTTTGACTGGTAAGTAATATGTACTACAGCTTAAGTATTTACCGACAATCATGTCTCTGGTTAATTTTGTCCTAGACTTGTTTACCTAAGTACACAAACAATAGGAATAATACGCAGATTGGATCCGCATGCTAAACATTATAACAAAATGCTACTAGGTTTACCTACGTATTTACAGATAAACACAACAATTTGAGACTGAAAGACTCTCTGTAATGCAACATAATCACAAAATGGCGGATGCAAGATGGCGGATGTCAATGTCAAATCAATTTAAAACAAATGTCTCCTTGTATAACGAAATGGTCACGTTTTGAGTAATCAATGTCAACTCTGTTGGGTACTTATATCATACTAAATTCCCCAGAGAGGTAGGCACGGGTTTGTAACAGCTACTGAAAGAAAAGACACTTATACTGAGATTTAAAATCCTTTTAATCAATATCAATAATGCTATACTACAATGACACCTTTACACTTAGTCTGTACTGTACAGCTCGACAGTCCAAAATATACAGGGTGTAAGGGACAGCCCTCCGCAAACTGATAGGGTGAATTCAGTATGTCATACTAAGATGACCGGTACATGAAATTTTTTCAGGAACGTTAAGGGACTGCAATAAACCTGATTTGTTTGTGTTTTTGTGCACAAATCGGTGCGTCTATTACTGGTTGGGAGGGGTAGGTAATAGGTATGCGGTGAGTTCGATGAACTCTGTAGCTAGACAGAAAGTGAACAGCTGATTTCACGCGTCGTTGGTTAGAGTATTTCAACAACCATTGCTGGTTTTTTTTTTGCTGTTTTTTTTTGCAGTTTTTTTACATAAATGGAATGCTGCGAACACACAATGCAATTTTACATTGAAATAATGAAAATGTAACTGAAAAAAAATTGAAAAAATGAAAATTTTCTTGAGAAAATTTCCGGTGGAATATGATTCAGAATGAGTAGCTGAATGCACCCTGTTAGTTTGCGGAGGGCTGTCCCTTACACCCTGTATTAGCCAATATTAACTCAGAAAACAGTATTCGATTTTCTCGACAGCTCTGTGTCCACGTTACAAAAATGGTGCAAAGCGCGCGAATCTTAAGTCAATGGATGGACTTTAAAACTTATATAAAATGTTAACTATTTAACATATTAATTATTAATGTTTTGTATTTCAATTCAAATTAATTTCTACGTATTTAATTATAACGTAATATTTAAACAAAGTATCATCTTTTATCGAACCAAATTACTCTTACTAGTCAAGTTGCGTACCTACTAATAAAATCTTAAATTCACATAATTCACATAGAAATATCTTCATTTATTTTGTAATTGCTTACACTACATAAGATATAAAAGTGCTCTGTAATACAGGGTGAGCAAGTCCTCCTTCTTCTTCGTCGTGCCCTCAAAGGTTTTTTGTACTTGACTCATACCAATGCCTAAAGCTGCCCGAACCTGTTGATATCATTAGCCGCACAACACCCACGTTAACTCAGTAGTCGCAGTAGAAGGACGTCCTTCTCGCGAATCATCAGTGAGTTTGCTTCGACCACGATGTTCAAACTTGACACCATTCAGAGTTGCAAGCCTTATTTTCAAAAATTCAAAATCTTGACATTACCATCACTTTATATATTAGAAATTGCAATGTTCTTAAGATCCAACCCTCACCTGTTTTCTCGCATGGCAGATCGATTTCCTCGTAATAGACGTGATAATACACAAATTTGCCTACATCAATATAGAACGGCACTTATGGGTAAAAGTGTCTTTTTCATGGCTCCAAAAATCTATAATAAATTTCCTAAAAGCTGGAAGCATTTAAATGATGTAGAGTTTAAACAGAAAGTTATTAATTTTATAGCAGATAAAGCTTATTATAATTTGAATGAGTTTTTTGATGAGAAATTTTGATTATGTTTTGATGATTTATTATTTTTAATGTTCTTATAATTATCATGACATTTATAATTAATTTGACGAGGAATGACATTTTATATAATATTGTATTAATAATATTTGCATGACATTGTTTTGAGAAAAAAAAATCGTTGATGTGATAATTCATTATCATCATCGATCATCGAATCGTTGCTCCAGGCCCAAACTATTCGTAGATAAGAATTTATGATTATTCGTACTTATATCCAAAAACATAGGGTAGATAAATCCTACAATATAAAACCTAACCTAACTTAACTTTTTATATTTGTAAGTACGCCGATGAGGCAAAACATGACAGATATATATATATATTTTTTAACATCCTGCATGCCATGTGTGTATACTCATGTTTTGGACAAATAAAAAATCTTTATCTTTATCACGTTTAAACTCATTAAACCAGTTGTAACGCACTCAGTGGCACGGGATGGGCCTTCGTCATGAAATGCTAATCGAAGTCTATCGTAACACTGTTGTTGAGTAAGACCGCAAGGAGTTTCCTTGGTATATTTAAAAACACGGTATATTTCAAATTTCATTCAATTTGACCCACTAGTTTAAGAATTATACCTAACTAGTCAAAGTTTCTTATTATTATTATTTTTTTTACTTTTCGGGCCCATCGTACATCGGCCATCCGTTCTGAGATTGATCATTTGCGATTCGATCATGCAAGGAAACTCCAAACATAGCTTATATGTTGTAAAACTTGTAAACATTTAATAAGAAATTGGAAAAAACAACCTTTTTTTTAAACCTGGCAAATTTTTTTTTTAAGTTACTAATGCGACATTTTGCGAAAGAGATATTCTGCGAAAGAGGCATTGTGAGAAAGCGACCTTTTGAGAAGGAGTCATTCTGCGAAAGCGAAATTATGAGAAAGAGACATTTTACTACCAGTAGACATTTTGCGAAAGAGACGTTTTGCGCCTGAGCTATTGGAAAGATTTTAGTATTGTTACTACGACATTAGGTAACTATTCTCACGTCCGTCGTTCGATCCTAACCCTTAAGAGGTTTAGTGTAAACAAAAACGTGTTGTTGTAAACGTAATGTTATATACCAGCGAGAAGACGAAGCTCAGACGGGTCAGAGCCCATTCGTCCCCTAAGATTCGCACCCTGTGCCCACTCGTCCCCTGGAACTTTTGAGGGGCCCATTCGTCCCCTGATGAATATTTATTTTTATTCATTCTTCTAATATAAGTACATGTATATATGTATACTGCAGCTTGGTAGTCCTGGTACAGTCGCGCAGAAAAGGCTAAAATAAAAAATATAGTAATTCGGTAGATGTCATGTTTATTTCAAATAAGATTAACACATACAAAATCACAATGTCCTAGAAACTAACAAAATACAACTCTTTTACAAAAATCAGCCTTGATTGACCATCATATAAATCAACATTAAATATAAAATATGCAAAAAAAATAGAACACATATCAACAGTAAATACTCACTTCTTATTTTTTTGTATATTTACCAACTACATACATGCAAAATCATAATAACTTAAATCTAAAAAATTATAACAGATACTCTGGCTAAAATTACCCCTCCCGCTTCGGCATTCCACACCCCGCGCACATCTGGAGAGTACTTACCAATTTTAAACACCTTATCTATTATACTCATGTTTCGCCCTCAAGATTAGCGGTATTATGATTATTCGTACTTCTATTTACTTGTAGTATCGCGTTATTGACTTCCACTCCATCACTAAAGTTGAGAAAAGATGTCGCCACAAGCGACAACAAACTCCATTTAATTTATATTTTCCATTTCCTTCCGTTACCTGCGAGGTCTCAGCAGTTTCGTTTTCATTCGTGTTTTAGTGCTCATCCACTTCAGTTCACTTCTTCGCACATTAATAAGAAATTAAAAGTCATGCCAAAGCGCCGCCATGATAATGATTTTAATTATCTTGTTAGTAAAATACGAAAATTAGAAAAACAAGTTAAAAGATCGCGGCGCGAAACACGTGTTTCTTCTCAATCGAGTCGATCGAGCCAAATGTCGTCGGGCTCGTCGTCGGGCTCTTCGAGAGCTTCCTCACCAATTCCTGCTGATAATTTTGAAAGTAAGTACCTACGCTAAATTTAATTTTTTTAAATTTTTTACGGCTTTACCCGCTTTAGTGAAAATTACAAAGGATGACCCAGGGTCGATCCGAAACTTAGACCTAGGGTCTAATACGATGCGCCAAGATGACTTAGGGTCCGTCTACCCCAAATGGCTAGCATTCGTTGTATCAGGATGACCTAGGGTCGATCCGAAACTTAGACCTAGGGTCTAACACAATGCACCAAGACTACTTAGTGTGTTTACCCGAGTCCAAGGGACCTAGGTTTTACCTTTATTTTTGCAAAGAGCAAAAATGTCATGGGAATTTGCGCTTGTATTTAGCGCTACACTCTGATTAACAGTAATTTTGAGCGGAAGAAATAAGTGTTACGGTTTATTGTTGCAGTTCACGAAGATGAACCAAACCCGGTCGTGGATACTGTGGTGGCCACACAACCGCCTGCGTCACCAGAGCAGGAGACCATCCCTACGATAATCATACCAGATACTCCGATTGAGGCAACCGATCTCAGCGGGTTAGAGGAAGCTACTACCTCGGCCGACATCGTAGAGATCTTAGGCGATGATCCTTCAGCCTCTCAAGACTATGGACCGGACATCAACAAGGAAGTGGCATCCAGATTTGCGCACTTCACAACTTCGGGGTTAGACAAGGAGGTTCGTAAAGAACTTGTGAAGAAACATTTGGTCCCTGGCAACTGCACAAACATGGCTGCGCCGCAGCTTAACACGGAAATCAAGGCTGCCTTGCCTGAATACGAGGTAAAGAAGGACAAGGCTATGGAGGCAAGACAAAAACAAATAGCAGCCGGCATTGCATTCTTGGCAAAAATCATTTCCGACCAGCTAGGTAAGAAGGATAAAAATAGCGACCTAATAAAGGACTTAATGGAGGTAGGTCGGCTTTTTTGCGACGTCCAACATTCCGAGTCTGAAGCGAGGCGTCACTTAGTGCTGAACAACGTCAAGAAGGATCTTAAAGATCAGTTGGCTCTGACAAAAATTGACCAATTTCTTTTCGGAGATAACTTTGCAGAAACCCTAAAGACAGCCAAGGTGGTTTCAAAGTCCTCATCCGATTTGAAGCCAGAAGCAGCTAAAAAACCTAAACAGTTCAACCAGAACAAAGGCTCTTCAAACAAAAATTTAAACTGGAAAGCGAGGACACCGGCCCGCAGGCAGACGATGGCCCCGCAGCAACGTTACCAGCCGCCTGCACAGCAGAACGCGCGGCAGCACGCAACCTCGTCGCAGAGCTACACGCAGCGGTCCAAGCAGACCCGCCGCCAGTAGACAAGGTACGGCATGCCGGCAGACTTGCACTTTTTTATAGTCAATGGTCCCGCATAACTGATGATCAATCTATCTTATCATGGATAAAGGGCTACCAAATCAGATTTGATTGCCCGGTTAGTCAGTCCTGTTTACCTAAATCTGTTTTTTCGGGTTCTGAAAGAAAGAACATTGCTGAAGCTGTTCATAGCTTAATATCTATTGGAGCTGTTTCCGAATGTGAATCTAGCCCTGACCAATATGTGTCACGTGTGTTTACTGTACCTAAGCCAAATGGGAAGCATAGATTTATTTTAAATTTAAAAGGATTAAATAAATTCATAAATACACAACATTTTAAGTTGGAAGACATTCGAACTGTTCTTAAGCTAATATCTAAAGATTGCTATATAGCGACTTTAGACTTAAAAGATGCCTACTTTTTAATTAATGTCCATCCAAATTCACGGAAATATTTGAGATTTTCCTTTGATAGTAAACTGTATGAGTTCAACGTTGTCCCATTCGGCCTTTGTACATCTCCGTTCATATTTACTAAACTTATGAAACCGGTCGTAAAATTATTACGAGCTTGTGGCTATTTATCATCAATTTATCTGGATGATTTTTTTCTAACTGGTTATACCTATCAGGAATGCCTAAAAAATGTAGAGATTACTCGAAAATTACTAGAATCATTAGGATTCATTATCAATTGTGAAAAAAGCATTTTGATACCGTCGAAATCTGGGAAATACTTAGGGTTTATTGTAGATACCCGCAAGTGGCAATTAAGTCTACCTGCAGACAAAAGAGCTCGTATTAAAGACGAGCTAGTAAAGATCAAAAAACTTAAACGTTGCAAAATAAGACAATTTGCACAATTGATAGGTTTATTGGTATCCGCATGCCCCGCAATAGAATATGGGCTACTATACACAAAGGAACTAGAACGTTGTAAGTTCTTAAACTTGATGGGCAATGACAACTACGACAAGTACATGTCATTACCCCCTACTTTATTACCGGACATAAATTGGTGGTTAAGTACCATTGATCATTCTGTTCATAGAATCCGAAATGATAACTTTATTTTAGAAATATATTCTGACGCTTCAACGACTGGGTGGGGAGCTGCTTGTAATGAACAGAAAGCTAGTGGTCAGTGGTCACATACTGAGAAAATATTGCATATAAATCAATTAGAACTTATTGCGGCCTTTTTCGCTCTTAAAATTTTTGCAAAAGACTATTTTAACTGTCAAATACTTTTACGTATTGATAATACTACTGCGGTTAGTTACATAAATCGAATGGGAGGTATTCAATACCCTCATTTGACCAGGGTCACGAGAGACATATGGCAGTGGTGCGAATCACGAAAAATTCTAGTGGTAGCTTCGTACATAAAATCGCAAGATAATTTCACTGCAGACAGAGAATCTAGACGAACCCATCCTGATGTGGAATGGGAACTTTCTAACAGCGGCTACGAAAAAATTTTAAAACGTTTATTAACCCCAGATATAGATTTGTTTGCCAACCGTATTAACAAGAAATGTGACATATTCGTATCTTGGCATAGGGACCCAGAAGCTTACGCTATTGATGCTTTTACTTTAGATTGGTCCAAACACATGTTTTATGCTTTTCCACCGGTGGCAGTGATTCTAAAATCTTTGCGTAAAATAATATCCGACAAAGCCCGAGGTGTTATGGTCATTCCTCGCTGGCCCTCTCAGCCGTGGTACCCACTTTTTATGAGACTGCTCTCATCAGACCTTGTGGAACTGAATTCAAACGATGTTTTTATTCCTGATTTCAGCAACCGCAACATACAAGCCAGCACTACCCTGGTGGCCGGGATTTTGTCAGGAAGGCGTTGCTCCAGCGTCTAGTCCCGCCTTCGGCAGTAGACATCATGATGGCCTCTTTTTCGGACAACACTTTCAGACAATATGACGTTTGCTTCAAAAAATGGTATTTGTTTTGCATTAGAAATAAGGTTAACATGTACCAGCCATCCATTCCAGTAATTTTGGAATTTCTCACTAATATTTTTAATGATGGTGGCCAATACGGTACGATAAATTCCCATCGCTGTGCACTTTCTTTAATCGTAGGAAACATATCAGACGACGATAGGATATCTAGGTTTTGCAAGGGTGTCTATAGGTTACGACCTCCGCTACCGCGTTATAGTGCTACTTGGGACGTCCGTGTAGTCCTGAACTTTTTAGACTCATGGTATCCCAATGAAGGTCTTACCTTTGAAAGATTATCAAGAAAATGTGTAACATTGCTGGCTCTTGTAACGGCTCATAGGATACAAACACTATCTAAAATTAAGACTGACCAAATAGTGGTACTAGACAACCAAATAATTATTAAAATTACAGATTTAATAAAAACATCTAAAGTTGGTACTAAACAACCAACTTTACATCTGCCTTTCTTTAAAGACCGACCTGGGGTTTGTCCTGCAAGGACACTCATATCATATTTAGATAAGACGAAAGATCTAAGAAAATCTAACATTCTGTTTATTAGTGCTCGCAAACCTTACAAATCAGTTTCCTCGCAGACGCTCAGTAGATGGGTTAAGGCTGTGTTAAAAGAAAGTGGAATTGACGTCTCTGTCTTTTCCTCTCATAGCACTCGTCACGCGGCGACATCCAAAGCTCATAGTCTAGGAGTTAGCTTATATATAATAAGGCAGACAGCTGGATGGAGTGGCAATTCCTCCACCTTTGCCAAATTTTACAATAGGCCAGTCTTCAATTCGGAAGATAGCACAGCTTTAGCACGAACGATCTGCTCTTGTTGATTAAAATTGACAGGTATATGTTTGATTGCGTATATCCAGTTAGAAATATACTTACCTACTTAATTAGATATTGTCTGATTATAAGTAGGTACCTACTGTTATAATGAAAAATGTACTTTAGATCCAATAAGTTGCTTATTTTTTTCTTTTGTTACCTAATATTGATTAGGTTTATGTATTTAAGGTATTGAATTATGGTCATTAATAAAAGTAATAATTTAATTGCTTGGTTTATTATTTTTAGAGATATGGATATTTCCTCCACTTTCTCTCAATATCTACAAGTAAATAGAAGTACGAATAATCATAATACCGCTAATCTTGAGGGCGAAACATGAGTATAATTAATGATTAAACGAACTTACCTGTACGTGAAGTTCTATCATAATTATACGAGATGTTTCGCCCGAAGAGATTAGCGGAGACACCCACCCTCCCTAGGTAACCCAAGTCGTTACGGAAATATAGATCTCTCAACGTAATGAAAACGAAACTGCTGAGACCTCGCAGGTAACGGAAGGAAATGGAAAATATAAATTAAATGGAGTTTGTTGTCGCTTGTGGCGACATCTTTTCTCAACTTTAGTGATGGAGTGGAAGTCAATAACGCGATACTACAAGTAAATAGAAGTACGAATAATCATAATACCGCTAATCTCTTCGGGCGAAACATCTCGTATAATTATGATAGAACTTCACGTACAGGTAAGTTCGTTTAATCATTAATTATTTGTAACCCGTTTTTTTAACAAGCCATTCGTAGTGAGACAATTTTACATCGTAAGCCTATCGACAGGTTATATTATTATCATGACGGATTATCATTCATCATAGCTCTTTTTTCAATGATCTGTTATGATTTATTAAATTAATTCCGTTAATAAACTGTTCACAAGTGTACTATGTTAACCGTTTCTTATGTAAAATATAGCTAATTTTATCTCAGGGGACCAATAGGCACCTGAATAGGTGCCGAATCTTTAACTTATATTGTATATAATATTAGAGGGGACGAATGGGTACCTTAAAAATAATATTTTTTATTAAAATATTAATTGGTCCCCTACCAGGAGACCAATGGGCACCTATATAGGGACCGAATCTACAACTTTTATGCTGGGGGACGAATTTTAGGGGACGAATGGGCTCTGACCCGCTCAGACCAATAATAACAACAAATAATAAAAATCAAATAAACAAAAGTACCTACAAGAAACGAAAATAATATTGAGGTAGGTACCTACCTCAATATTATTTCGTACCTAGTGCAATTGTGTGGGCGTGCAATTTTAAATCAGACGATCTCTACCAATAATACATAACGAAATTCACATTATTTTCCATAGCTGATAAGTGCCATAATATACTCTTGTTTCCCTTCTAAACCATATCGAGCATCAGCTGACTTACTTTTTTTTGGCAACAATCATAACTCATTCAGCCTATCAGTGTTGCCAACTAAAACTTCTTATTATAACTCGTTGGTTGTGGTTGCTACGCGGTCTGGCAGGCAACTAAATTGTCAATCGATAATAAGTATTATATGTCTTTATGTATTGGGCAATCATTCAAACGGATCATTATAAATTGACTAGCTCAGTGTTTCCCAAACATTGTTCTGCCATGGCCCGGTAATTTTCACACTGCCCCTTCGTGACCCACTTAATACTTTTAAACTCAAGCTGGTTTCACTAGGTAAAATAGTATTATTTTACCTAGTGAAACCAGCTTGAGCTTAAACATTTATTAATAGTTTTTTTTATTATTATTACTACTTACATATTTTGGCATGGCCTATTTAGTCACCAAATTTTAGTGCGAAATGTGGAGCTGCTGCTTATTTTAAATATACCAAAGTATACAAGTTCGCGGAAAATGACAAAAGTTTTATCCTAAGGTCTGGTTCCACTTCAAGTCGGTTTCTATATTTATTTTTAAGGTAAACTAGTGTTGAAAACCCAGATTCACATTTATAAGTTGTGACAAAAGGCAGTAAAAAAGTTATTGCTTGATGAGCTAATTTTGTGTATTCTTGAAGACAAGAAATGATAACTAAAAATGTATCCATGGTCTTGTGTCAAAACAAGGCGGGAATGTTGCGACCAGGTGTTAAGGTTCCGTACCAAAATGGTAAAAAAGGAACCCTTATGGTGTCACTCAGTCTGTCTGTCTGTCTGTCTGTCACAGCTGAATATCCCAAGAACTACTAATGTTATCAACTTGAAATTTAGAATAGTTTTAGATGACGTTGACCCAACTATTTTGCAAATAAGAAAGAAATTAAAATCTTTATTTTTTTTTTTGTAACAGGGACTGAAAGGGGGTCTTAAAAATCAAAGTGGGGCTACTAAGGCATGTGGGGTATCATATGAAAGAGCGCTGTTTGCACATTCTCAAACATTTTTTTTTTAAGCCGCATATTTTTCGACTTCTGATAAAAATGTAAAAAAAAATACCGTTCCCCCACCCCCTTATCTCCGAAGTTTGCAAAGAGAAAAATCTGAAATTATTCTATGTCATAGAAGTTTATGTAAAGATTACAGGAAAAATAAAACGATGTCTCTAAATAGCACACTTTTTCAGAAATCGGAACGGAACGCGCGCGCGCGCGCTCGGTGCGCGAGTCCGACTTATTTTGATGGCCCGGTACCGGGTCGCGTTTCGGCTAATGGGAAACGCTGGACAAGTTGACTATTTTATAGCAGCTACAGTAGTAGGTACACAGTCTGTGAAAAATTCAAGTATGACAGACGGATGGACGGACGGACAGCTGAGCCTTAGAACCTAATAGGGTCCCGTTGGCACCCTTTGGGTAGGTACGGTACGGAGTCCTAAAAAGTACCACCCGATTCCATTTCTTCCCACTTATTATAATGACTAATCAAACACTATTTAGTTCAAGTGTTCTTTTCTTAGTGACAATACGAGCACTTTTCTTTTCCATTCATTTGTTTCTTATCTGTGTCTTGTTGTCGACGTATATCAATGGAAAAAAAATAATCAGAAGGACCACTTCTACTATCTCTTACTCACCACACCACTTCTTTTTCTCTCACTTTTATTATTTCTTTATTATTATTAATCTTCTTTTATTTGATTTGCTTCTTATCTTCGTTTGTTTGATTTGTGTTACACAATTACTGGGCTGTGGAGGTCAGATAAGCGGCCTCGCTATGTAAAATACTGGTATACATCTGGATGTAGTTAGACTGGGAGCCGACCCCATCATGTTTGGGTAAAGGCTAGGCAGATGAACGACTTCGAAGCATTTTTCCTATTTATCCACTTATTTTCCAAGTAAAAGCACAATTTGAAGCTTGCAGTCTTAGATTCCAATCCAAGGCTTCTGGTTCATGCCAGAAAATTTCACCTAAGGACATTGTATTGTAAGTTGAAGTAGTTAGCTTCTTCTTATTGAATTTATTTACTTACTTAGTTATTTATTTATTTAATACTTTAAGCACACATTGTACAGAGGCAGACTTAAGAGCCTATACTACCTCAAATGCCTTAGCTTTGCCGTTATGTCGAAAATACTGTAGCATTAATTTTAAAATAAATGTAAGTAGGTGTGTTTGACGAAAACACGATTCCATAAAGTGTTCTCGATAGGAAAAAAACCAAAGTTCCCTCCAAACCGAACAATAAACCGCTGGTATTCAAAAAATTCTTCAAATTAGATCATGATACTTTGCAAGTACTTATCGACTAACTGAACTAACTTTATAGCAGGTGTTGTTTTTATTTTTCAAATTGCCATTATTTTTACCGTAAAAAGCAAAGTATCGGCGCCCAGCACCGCAGTCAGTCTCGCTCTCACTCAGTCCTCGAGCAGTATCGTGCGAGCGAGATAAAAAGCTGTGGCAGTATGGGCTCTTAAGAGGAAACGTGGGTGCTCTTTTCTCCATACAAAAAGATACAACCGCCCTCGCCTGATTTCTTTCTGGTTAATGACCATAAAGCAATGATTTTTTTCAGAAATATAAATATCAGTTAATTGTATGCCCCTATGTTTTCCTTTTTGATGATATATTATTTTTATAGGAACTAGAACCCTCCAAAAATGCTCAAAATTGCCTATTCAGACCGCTGTCAACAGACGCCTAGTGTACCAATTTGACAACTATTAACGAAAAAAGAAAAACATAGGGGCATAGTATATTATCCTTCTTATTCAGTTTATGAAATATCTTTTAAATTGGTCCAATATTGGAGGAGGAAATAGGCGAGAGCCAAACCTCGAAATGTGACTTTTTACATAGGCTATTTAGTCGGATCTGCAGTTGTCCTTATCGCACGAATTCGAGGGCGGAGCGCTCGCAGAGCGACAGCAATACCTTCTTAAAATACCTAACTGGCCTTTCCTCTTAAAATACAGGTGTGATGTTACGCGTGAGTTTCATCTTCTATAATTTCTTTGCTTTGGAGAGTCCAAAGGCGCCTTCGCCTCCAAAATTTTTTAAAAACTAATCAAACATTATTGGAGTGCGTCTTGGTGACAATGCGACCACTTGCACTGTTAGCTTAAGAATGGACTCAGTAAATAGTGTAGCTACCTGGGCGGCCTCTGTGGGAGTAGACCACAGACTATTAGGGATACTAGAGTAGACGGTTACTGCAGCACTATGCTCGGACTTTTTTTATTATTGTTCTTTTTTTAATAGCAGCAGTAAACAGAAACTTCTTAACTGTCATTTCGTTAAAAAAAATAAATGTTCCCATTTGATCTTGGATAACATATCTAGATCGATCCACCGCGTGGCCGGTCATGAGACAGCAATATATAATACTTTTTCTATGTTATGTGGTAAAGTTTAACGTAAGAAATCTTCCATATTTTGGACGGAAACCCATGTCAATACATACGCACAATGCAAAAACTGTCCAAAAAAGTTAAATTAGTCAACGCAAGATATTTTTTTTTATTATTGAAAGCACTTTCTTTGGCTAACATGTAAAAGTTCGCCAAGCAAAAATACGCCACGCCGTAGGAGACAGAAGATACGATGCTTTGTCTCAATTTTCCTATTAATTTCGTATATAGGGCGACTGGTAATTAGTGACCGATACCTAAACACATGATCGGTCACTAATTACCAGTCACCCTATATATGTGTCTCACTTCCACACTTCACACTGTAATCATGGCAACGTCTAGAGGTTCAATATCTTTGATTAGGAGTGTCATTTTACTGCAGCTAATTAAAAGTCCGACCATAGACAAAAAGTGTAGTGCCAAACCAAGTCATACGATTTTGTTACAAATTAAATGGCGTAAAATCCCTATTTTGTAAATGCTTACGTTGCTACGGTCGCGAATCATACTGTAATCAACATACAACCTAATATGTACTTGCAAATTGCAAAAAACGCAAGACAATTTGAATTTCGCGGGCTACCTGGACTACCATTGACAATAGATGGTGAAGGAGCGGACTTTCTTTTCCAAACTTGACACTGGACGATCGGCAATGACAAAGAATTTCTGATGTATTGTTGAAGCAAATTGCTTTCGAGCAGAAAGTTGACCATTCGTAAATTGATTTAAGTTGACTCTAGAGTTTTTAATTGACTTGGTTATCCATAAATTATTTTAGGAAGCTGGTGGTGCTATTCTCTATTATTCAGTTCGAAATTCGAACAGTGTCTCGAATGGATGCCGCGATGATTTACTTTAAAAAAAAAAAAAAGCAAATGAGTTTACTCTGGATTTGTGTGCGTTCGTGAGGTTCGAAGTGAACTTTATAGAATGGCATAACAATGTTAATGTGTGAAACTGTGAATGAAATTCGAAGCATATGTTTATAGATGAAGTTTTCAAACGTTTTCAAGATTCGAATTCTAGAATGTTGGTCAAACTTGATAGTCGATTCAATTTCAAAATAAAATTGAATAATAAATCTATCAGCACTCTAATTGCGTAACTTACATTATGAATCGGTTTCATTTTGACAGTTCAACAACATTAATTACGTTATTTACGTTGTTGAGCAGAAAAATTGTTCGAACATATGAAGCAATTTTTTTTTTTTTTTCAAATCAAATTGTTTATTTGCTAGAATGCAGGTACAAATAAGGTCGTGAAATTTTAAAGTTGAGCCATACATTCTGCCCAAGATTTGGCATGCAAAATTTAAAAGCTTCAAAACATTGACTTATAATAGTACTTTTGAAATCATTGCTTCAAAATGATTCAGATTCTGATTGATTGATAGTGTGTAGCCGACGTTCGCACGGACGTAAAAATATCGCGGCGATTTTTTTTCGCGCACTGGATTATCAAAGCTCTGCTTAGCGCCGAGAGTTGAAAATCCAACAGTGTATTTTTCCGACGCGCTGGGATGCACTCTGTTGTTGTTAGGTTGGACTTTCGAAGCTCGGCTCAACACCGAGAGTTGAAAATCCAGTCCGCGATAAAATTGCGCCGCGATATTTTTACATCCATGTGAACGTCGGCGTACGCAATTAGGGTGCCGATTTGCATCGGAATTCCTAATTTCCCAGAAACACAGTGACCACTTCTAAGTCCGCCTCAAAAAAAAAATCACAAAATCGAAATGAAAAAAGAAGACAATCGCGCAGAACGAATGACACTCCACCACAAAGCAGGTAGCAGGTAGCCTATTTTAAAGTAATAATTCATCAAAATTAGGGTTATCATCCCCTATCATTCTTCGGCTTTCGGCGCACAATGACATGCGCGTGGGAAAGGTGTCAATGTTCTAATAATAACCTGTGTTGCAAGGAGAAAGAATGGGGTGGTGAAAAGATTTCTGGTGAAATGGTTCCGTAAGTGTTTAAAATTTAGATATGATTTATTTTTAGGGTTCCGTACCAAAATGGTAAAAAAGAACCCTTATGGTGTGACTCAGTCTGTCTGTCTGTCTGTCTGTTTGTCACAGTTGGATATTTCAAGTCAAGAACTACTAATGCTACCTATCAACTTGTTTGGAACAGTTTCAGATGACGTTTGCACAACTATTTTGCAAATAAGAAAGAAATAAAAAAATATGTTTTATACGCAACAGGGAGTGAAAGAGGGTCTTAAAAAATCGAAGTGAGGCTACTAGGGCATGTGGGGTATCATATGAAAGAACGCTGTTTGCACATTCTCAAACATTTTTTCTTTTTTTTAGGCCGCATAGTTTTCGAATTTTGATGAAAAATGTAAAAAAGATACCGTTCCCTCCCCCTTATCTCCGAAGTGTGCATAGAGAAAAATCTGAAATTATTCTATGTGATAGAAATTTATGTAAAGATTACAGGAAAAATAAAACGATGTCTCTAAATAGCACACTTTTTCGGAAATAATCAACAAAAATTACTTATAAATGATGGTACGGAACCCTCGGTACGTGAGCCCGACTCGCTCTTGACCGTTTTTAGGGTTCCGTAACTCAAAAGGAGAAAACGGAACCCTTATAGGATCACTTCATTGTCCGTCTGTCTGTCTGTTTGTCTGTCTGTCAGTCTGTCAAGACCCTTTTTCTCAGGAACTCGTGGAGGTATCAAGTTGAAATTAATATCAAATACGTAGGTTTATTGTTTCTTAAGAGTCCTAAAAAAATCAAGCTTCTAAGTCAACGCAATAAAAAATACGGCCATTTATGCGACAGATTTTTATACTCGCAAGTACCTAAATCAAAACCTAGAGGGTACTTCCCGTTGACCTAGAATCATGAAATTTGGCAAGAAGCAAGATGTCACAGTAGAAGTAAAGGAAAAATCCGAAAATTGTTAATTTTATCACGTGAAAAATATTTTTTTTTTTTGGGATTGTAATGTTAAGTTTGTTTTTGACATAAATTCTTTTCAACTACGGAACCCTTCATTGTGCGTGGTCCGACACGCTCTTGACCTCTTTTTTATTATAAAAGTTATTTAGGGTTAAAGTAACTTTGTTTTGTTTGAAAATTGCCCAAAGTTTTTTGTGTAGGTAAGCCTAATAATGAAGCAATTTAGATTTATTAATAGCTCATAGGCAGGAAAATTGGAGTGAGGAAAAAAAAAACTTAAGACAAAATTTTCAGTTTGTTAGCATGTAAATTAGGTAAGTATCCTGATTTATTTAAAAGTTATTTCATATTTTATGATGACGTGCATCGATAACACAGGTAGGTATAACCGAAGCAGAATTTCCTGCTAACTGGTATTTATACTAATCCAATTACCACATGAGGAAAATTAATTTCCTATTAAAATTGATATTACTTCAGGGTCATAGGTCAGCCTATAGGTATAGATTATTTTATGAAACAACTAAATTGTCTCCAAAGTAGCCTATTTTATCTCAGTTTAGAAATATCTTTGTCTCTTTCACGCTCAGCTTTCCATTTTCATATAATTTTTCAGATTTCCATCGATCGATCTTAAAAAAGTATAAAACAAAATGGCATCGAACATTCAAAAATAGAACATAAAAAATCCACGCAACCCTAAACCATAGACAGTAGACGGCCAGTTAAAGATGTTGGCGCGAAAAAAAGCAACAATATGGCGCGGGCACCCAAGTGGAATGCTATTGATGCCTTTCTGAAACAGATATAGATCTTTTTGCATCAGCGAGCCGTTATTTATTGTATCGTAATGTTATTCTGTTGGCAGTCTTGTTTGTTCGAAATTCGAAATTAAATTATTGAGCTTTTCGGTTGACATTGCTTCCGTGAGGTCATGTTCAGGCCATCCTCGCGCTCAGTAGAATAATCTAGCAGCAGATTATGTATCTAACTTTGAACTATTCTTGATATCAATCGTCATGCTGTTTTGCCATAATCGCCAACTATTTACTATTAGAGTTATTCTAGGTATACTCTTACTATATGCGAGCCAAATAAGAATAGAACTGTCAAGACGCCATTTTGTTCCGCAATACTCGCGAACTTCATTACCAAAGCGAACTAATTTGACAGCTATCGTATATTTGACAGCTATCGTGTGAAGTTGGCAGCAAGCGCGATCCTATTCTTCTTCGCTTGTGTGACTTTAGTGACGTATTCAAGACTTTGATTGGTTCCCAGTTTCCTTGTGAACACGTCATGAGTATAGTAACTGTTAAAACTATACAGGGTTATTTTAAATTGGGTAGCTAAACTCCGCAGACGCGATGGATGTCGATATCTAAACATGTTAAGACAAAAAATAGATTAATTTGATGATTTTTTGTGGGGCCATCGACTGAAGCTATTTCTTGGTCGGATTATGTGAAGACCGTGCAGTACGTCGATTCTGTAAAATTCAAACAACAACTCGCAACTCACTTCGCTATTCACTCTCACTTCGCATCACTTCTTCTCACTTGTTTTTTATTTGACACTTTGAATGGTTTAGTGAGCGTCGAAGTGACAGGGAATTACCTTACTGAATGCCACTTCTTACGTCATCTCATACTTTATTTCTGTCAAAATCTCACGGTCAATTTAGTTCAACTCGCTGACACGCTCGCAAGGGTAGCGCTAGTGTAAATTCGAATTATCAACCGAGTTTTTAGAATGCCAATCAAGAAACTCACAGCGGATTCAGATTCGAAGTTTAGAATGAGGTCTTACAGAATCACACGGCAGATTCGGGTCTGAAATGGTCTTTCGAGTCAGTTGAACGGGTCGTTGTCAAGTTTTGCGCTGGTAAACTTGTCCCTCAACATTTATATTTTTTTTATTATTAACTAGCTTTTTCCCGCGGCTTCGCTTTTAATTTATCATGCCACAAACCTTACATCTTGGTCAATTTGTACGGCTGGGCCGTGTCACGGCCGTCGCGCAGACACTTGCTACTTAGGTCTTTAAAATGTCGTGTTCAATGGAACGGCCCAGCCATTTTGACAAATCTTAATTTGTAGAATTTTTCTAGAGAAAGGGAAATTCCAGCTTTTTAGGACTTCGGAAAGTGCCCTACAGGTATTGCTAACTGAGTACCTACTCTGAATCAGTGAATCAGTGACGAAATCGACGTATTTAAAAAAAAAGGAGCTCGTGGCTAAGTAATAACAGCCACACGGGTCGATCCATCAGGTTAAGCTACGCTTGCCGGTGTTGTTCCATGGATGGGTGACCATCTTTACATAGGTACCGAGATTCCTGCCTGCCTCGGAAAGCACGCTAAGCCGTTGGTCCCGGCTGTCATTCGTGGATCTTTGACAGTCGTTACGGGTCGTCAGAAGCCCGAAAGTCTGACAACCAGTCTTACGATCCATGTAAGATACTTATGCGGTTGCACCTGCATCCGGTTAGACTGGAAGCCAACCCTGACATAGTTGGGAAAAGGCCGGGCAGATTGACTTTACAGTAGATTATAATGACGGGGAAACTTGCTACTACATTATAAAATGCCACCTTAATAAAAATGATTCATGCCTTGAATATTCAACGTTGCTTATTAAAATAAGGTTCAAAGTCTATAACAACACGGTGGCCATATAATATTACAACCTGCTGACGTATATTTTTTGCACATTACAATACGGACTTCGGCCTACAAGAAAGAGAAAAAAAACCAAGACAAGTGCCGGTCAGACTTGAGCACTAAGGGTTCCGCATCATTAATTCACACATAATGTCTCTGAAAGTAGTTTTGATATTTCGAATTTTGGCGAAAAACCTAGAGATATTGTGAAAACACGGATAATTAGACAATGGTGAAAACATTCTCAATCTGACTGAAAAAGATAGAGTTTTTGCAAAAACACGAGTCGCTTCAATAGGTAATATTGAATATCAAAATTATATGAAATTTGTTTTACCGGACAATAATCACGCTCTTACCCGACGTTCACACGGACGTAAAAATATCGCGGCGATTTTATTTCGCGCACTGAATTTTCAACGTTCTGCTTAGCGCCGAGAATTCCAAATCCAACACTGTGTTTTTCAACGCGCTAGAATGCATTATGTTGTTGTTAAGTTAGATTCTCAACGCTCGGCTCGACGAGAATTGAAAATCCAGTGCGCGATAAAATCCCGCCGCGATATTTTTACGTCCGTGCGAACGTCGGCTTACTGTGACAGCGTACGAAACTCCGCGAAAAAATAATTACTTATGGCGTGTTATAATGTCGTGTATAAACTCGCGATATAGGTTTATTTGCGTGCGCGCGTACGCATTGGTTTCTTGCTTTTAATGGAGTTAAAGAATTGGGGGACAAGCGGCGACACGCGTTCTAATATAAGTCAGGAACATTTCTAACCTCTTTTATCTATCCTGTGGTCCTTTCGGTAGGAGCCAAGCTCCCACGATCCTCACCTTGGTCTGCCAGGTTAAACTTGCATCCTGATAGAGTATAATACATGAGAATAGGTTGTAACTACACGTATTCTGTGAATGGTCCTATAAATACAGCCCTAGAGCTGTGACAGTTAAACAGGCAGACAGATGGAGTAGGCCTTAAATAGGTTACGGAACCCTAAAACCACGCCACCTCTACTTATGCGCCGGCGCACACCATACTTTATATTTTACACGTCGCCGTCGACACTTGTTCTGCTGAATGGCGAAATATTTAATGAAGGGTACACACTGGCTGTGTTGCATAGTGATTTATTTATTTATTTTTATTTATTTGGTAAAAACATGTACAACATTACAGATCGAGATCTAAGTTATTGTACAGTTAAATTTAAATAATAATAATAAAAAAAAAAAAAAAAACAAACATATTTACAATATAGAAGGAATAACAATAAGAAAGAATAGGTACACAAAGAAAAAAGAAAACCAAGTAAAACTAACATATCTATACCAACAAAAATGGCAAAAAAAAAAAAAAACTCATCTTTCGTCCATCATCTCACAGAATCGCAAACATGCACGACATACGTGTATCCATCTCGCGGCAAACAAATCACACTCCTGTGTCGATGCCAGTAGAGCATTTAGCATTGCAAGCGCGCGAACCAGGGGCGAGTTAGATTGCGAAACTGTGCGTGCTGACGGAACGGCCAACAATCCGTGTCGTCGCGGTCTAAGTTGGTATTTGGGTACAGGAGGAACAAAAAGTTTCACAAGTTGAGCTACTAGTTCTGGGCAATCAGACTCCCCCCGAAGGACACGACAAGCGAACATGAGTAAAAAGTAATTACGCCTAACTTCAAGAGAGTTAAATTTCAGCATTCCAAGCAAAAATTTGACTTTAGTTGTCTGACTGAAAGGAATTTTAGGTCACTGGGGTACTTTTGTTAGGCTTTTGATAGCCATTGCCGTAATTTTATTTTAATTTTCTTCTAATTTTATTTCTTTTTAATATTTTCTTAATTGAACTCGGACTGTATGGTTCACGTTACTGAAATAAGTGCGTCTGCAGAGCGTGGGGTCCAGGATTAGACCCCGGGTCAAAGTATCTTTGGATTTTTCCATTACGAAATTCCAAATGTGCTAGAGAAGAAGCGTAACATCAAGTACTGCCAAATAATTATCTGTTTAAGTATACAGGGTGTAAGGGACAGCCCTCCGCAAACTAACAGGGTGCATTCAACTCCTCATTTTGAATCATATTCCACCGGATATTTTCTCAGGAAAATTTTCATTTTTTCAATTTTTTTTTCACTTACATTTTCATTATTTCAATGTAAAATTGCATTGTGTGTTTGCAGCACTCCATTTATGTAAAAAAACTGCAAAAAAAAAAGCAAAAAAAAAAAAAAAACCAGCAATGGATGTTGAAATACTCTAACCAACGACGCGTGAAATCAGCTGTTCACTTTCTGTCTAGCTACAGAGTTCATCGAACTCACCGCATACCTATTACCTACCCCTCCCAACCAGTAATAGACGCTCCGATTTGTGCACAAAAACACAAACAAATCAGGTTTATTGGATTCCCTTAACGTTCCTGAAAAAATTTCATGTACCGGTCATCTTAGTATGACATACTGAATTCACCCTATCAGTTTGCGGAGGGCTGTCTCTTACACCCTGTATATTTTTTTATTTTCATATTTTTAGGGTTCCGTACCTCAAAAGGAAAAAAACGGAACCCTTATAGGATCACTTGTTTGTCCGTCCGTCTGTCTGTTAAGACCCTTTTTCTCAGGAACGCGTGGAGGTATCAACTTAAAATTAATATCAAATACGTAGGTTTATGTGTGAAATGTCCAAGGATATTTATTTATTTATATTTATTTATTTATTTATTATTTATGGTCCCTTGGAGTTCTAAAAAAATCAAGCTTGTACCTCAACGCAATAAAAAAAACGCCCATTTATGCGACATCTTTATACTCGCAAGTAAATCCAAACCTATAGGGTACTTCCCGTTGACCTAGAATCATGAAAGGCAAGAAGCAAGTTCTCACAATACAAGTAAAGGAAAAAGTCCGAAATTGGTTATTTGTAATTTTATCACAAAAATATTTTTCTTTTGGGATTACAATGTTAGGTTTGTTTTTGGTATAAATTCTTTTCAACTACGGAATCCTTCATTGTGCGTGGTCGGTTTTTTTATTATCACTAAGTTCAAACTTCAAAGATATCGCGTGGCTAACCCGAGTTTCGGCAAAATATGTATCGTGACGAAATAATCGACAGGTGCGATACGACTACCTGCAGCAATGTGTAAACTCCTTTAAATAGGTAGGTATCTACCTCTCCCCGATGAACTATGGTGCGGGAAAGAAATTACATGCGTCAGTAGAAGTGGTTTATGGGCATAGACATTAGACACAGATGCTGAAATGTAGAGGTCGTATGTCAAGAAATGTGTTGATACAGAACTATTTTTCTTAACTAAGGGTAATGATGATCCTATACAGGGTGTAAGGGACAGCCCTCCGCAAACTCACAGGGTGCATTCAGCTCCTCATTTTAAATCATATTCCACCGGAAATTTTGTCAGGAAAATTTTCATTTTTTCAAATTTTTTTTCAGTTACATTTTCATTATTTCAATGTAAAATTGCATTGTGTGTTCGCAGCACTCCTTTTATGTAAAAAAAACTGCAAAAAAAAAACAGCAAAAAAGAAAAACCAGTAATGGATGTTGAAATACTCTAACCAACGACGCGTGCAATCAGCTGTTCACTTTCTGTCTAACTACAGAGTTCATCGAACTCACCGCATACCTATTACCTACCCCTCCCAACCAGTAATAGACGCTCCAATTTGTGCACAAAAACACAAACAAATCAGGTTTATTGGATACCCTTAACGTTCCTGAAAAAATTTCATGTACCGGTCATCTTAGTATGACATACTGAATTCACCCTATCAGTTTGCGGAGGGCTGTCCCTTACACCCTGTATTATCCTGATCAGAGTATTAGTAAGTATTAGTACTATTCTATTTTATTCTAACAGAATTGGATACTAAGAGGGAACTCCTCCTCCTCCTTGTTGTGTAGTGCTATTTTGTAAAGTTCACTTCGAACCTCACTCAAATGAGCGCACACAATTCGAAAACGAACTCATTTGTTTTTAAATTAGATCATCGCGAATTTACAACAATACCTACACCGCGTTCGAATTTCAAAGTGATGTTGTATGAAATTCATGATGGCGGGCGATAACTTGATAACAATGATTTAAAGATTTTATGGACTAGGTACAGCAGATGAGCTTAATAAAAAGTAGGCATTTCATTTGCCAAAATGCCAATATCACCCAAATACTTATTATTACTTCAACTCGCACGCACTTTAGTGCATGCATCACAAAAAGTGCGCCGCACGAGTTTCGCTTTGCATACCGAGACGTTTCATGGTAATAATAGCGTTGCATTCGACGATGGCTGTTCGATATGAAGACAATGTTGTAAGTTAGTAATTAATTTTGTTTTGAAGTCCATTTATGACAGAAAATAGTGGACTTCTAAGTGGCTCTATGATGAGCAATACTTGCATGCCAGAATACAAGCAACTGCCGCTACTGGTATGTGTATTCCCTGCTTTGCAGTACCAGAATAAAGAACCGATGGATGAATGGTGCAAGATAATGGCTAGAAAAGAGATGTAGAAGAGATGACATGCTGCACCGACCTATAAATTAGTTTAAGGGGATACATCGATAAATTTTGTGTTTTTAAAATTTCTATAAAACCAAATGTAAGTATGGTTAAATACTTTAGATTTTCCATATGTGATATTTGACTATATTTAATTTAATTTAATTTAATTTAATACTTTATTTCAGACCATGATGTCCATTTATATTGTCTACTGCTGTACTAAAACCGAAACATGATTATTTGATTTTTTTTCTATAGAATAAATTCCAAAGCAGCACCGTCTATTTCCTCTTTCATACAATTGTACGTAAACAGTTCCTTATTGTGCAGTAAAATTTGCTTAAATCGAAGGTATTTAAATATGTTAAGAACTTACTAAGCTAAAAATTTATTTAAGTATAATATTTTGTCATAAATCTACATATAAAGGAAGCGCGTTTAGTGCCGGTGCGCGTAAGAGTCTTCTATCTCTCGCGTCAAACTAGACAGGCAGCGTAAGCCACACCATAACACCATTTCACTTACACACCGAGCTAAACCACGCTTCGATGTATGCTCTTAAGAGCAGGAAGATGATGACAGCGATGCCCGCGGTTGTGGGGATTTATTATTATTTTCAAAAATAACAGGTGCGTTTCTTAAGGTTGTATTATTATGGTTTCGATGGCCATATGGGTCCGAAACTCCAAAGCCACTGGATTGAGTTTTGCAACAGGTGTATTGAACACGATTTTAAAACGAAATTCAAATGTTAAAAATTGTCATGGGCACGTTAATTAACTGATTTAACCGAAAGAATGATAAAAAAAATAGGACTCATTTGTTTTTAAAAATAAATCCACAATGATTTATACTTTAAAAACAAATGAGTCCATTTTGGAATTTTGTGCGGTCACTTGAGTGAGGTTCGAAGTAAACAGCACTGCTGATTTTTTAAATCATTTTTGAACCATCAGTAAAGCTACACTTCTTACGAGACGTTACTCACGTCAGTCGGCGCACACGCATGCAAGGCAAAAATATTCGTCGCGTGTCGCGTGAATGTAAAGTAGGTAATGTCCCACTTTCATGTTTATTAATCAAACATATTCTTAGGTTTTTATACCTACAAGGAAATATGGGCAAAGGTCAATAAATCTGATGAAGTTCGGTTATTTTCTAAGTCATATATTTCTTTTAATTCATTTTAAGTGAAATAACCTAAAAATAAATGCACATAAGTACAAAACCATACAGGATAAGTTTTTAAGCAGTGCGCAAATTTTCACAGGCTGTTCTACCCATGAACATGAACAAGTTTTACTATGGGACCAAACCCGAAATCGCGAAAAATAATCAGATCATTTTGACGAGTTTCGTTTATTATTACAAAGATAGTCCCATACTGAAAGTTGTTCATATTCATGGGTAGAACACACTGTAATTTGCGCACTGCTTAAAAACTTATCCTGTAGGTATAACAATTTCAACAAAATTTCGGGATTAGAAATCATTGTCGATTATTTAAAATAATTCTAAAATGATTTGGATGCACGGCAGTGCGTAGGTCAAAGTTCTAGTTCTTCACACGAAATTATTTAATTCGACTTTCAAATAGATGTGAAAAAAAATATATATCACGATTAAAATGCTGCAGTTGCAATGTTTGACGGTGTTTGCAAACGTCGACATAACAACTACTGGGTTCAATGTTCAAAAAATATAGTAGGTAGTAAATTAGTAGACTTAGAAACTAGATCAATTATTTATTTCCAGCAGTCGTCGTACTCAGCGCTTTCCTCCACATTTATTACGCGCACAGTCAGAGCACAGGTCAAAGTGTGGAATTCTGCCAGAGTCTGTGTTAACTTCCACATCTTATAACTCGTCTACCTTCAAAGTAAGAGTGAACAGGCGTCTTCTGGGCACGCTCATTGGATCATAGACCTCATCCGTCGCTTTCCAACGGGCGTGATCGAGGTAAAATTTTTTTTTTAACATTTCGTTGCTATCCCAGAGAGCATATTATGACATAAAGTGCAGTGCAAGTAAAATTATCTGTTTCCATTTAGTCCTGAGACTCTATGAGTGAATAGCTTAAAACGTAGTGCACTGTTTGACCACATCATCGCATGGATATCTTAAGGTAAGAAAAAATAGAATTAAGAGATGAGTGAATTAGTAAAGTAAGGTTACAAAATGTTACAATAGTTTCTTATAGGTTGATGTAGCGCTTAAATTATCTGAATACTTATATTTTTAGGGTTCCGTACCAAAATGGTAAAAAGGAACCCCTGCCTAACTATTTTGCAAATTAGAAATAAATAAAAATGTATATGTTTTTTTTTTGCAACAGAGACTGAAAGGGGGTCTTAAAAAATTGAAGTGGGGCTACTAGGGCATGTGGGGCATATGAAAGAGCGCTGTTTGCACATTATCAAACATTCTTTTAAAATTTTTTGTAGGCCGCATAGTTTTCGACTTTTGATGAAAAATGTTAAAAAAAAATAGCGTTCCCCCCTTATCTCCGAAGTTTTGCATAGAGGAAAATCTGAAATTATTCTAGTTGATAGAATATAGATTACAGGAAAAATAAAACGATGTCTCTAAATAGCACAGTTTTTCAGACATCATCAACAAAAATTACACATAAATGATGGTACGGAACCCTCGGTGCGCGAGTCCGACTCGCTTTTGACCGGTTTTTCAAATAAGTACAAATAAAAAAATAAAAAAATACAAAGAATACCTGACTTTCGCGCTCTTTGATTTTGTATTTTCATTCAGTCTTCAGTAATTAAAGTTATTTTTCACATTGTAGTATTTTTTAAGGATGATAACATACCTACAAAATCATATACCTACTTACCACTAGTTTATAACTAATTTATCAGCATACACAAAGTGGATTAAATACCTATTATTGAAGCTAACTCAAAAACTACCAAAGCAAAGTTAATATTAGGTACCTTAGGTACCTAGTTCTTATAGGACCACCACGCGATCTTCCAGTGGTGGTGACTATCGCGATGCACTAATTTCAAAATTGTCTAAAGTTCTCAGTATTTCTGATGCAATATTTTACACAGATGACCTAAACAGCGAATGGCCCAATCAAGAACTGCAACGAGGAGCTTAAATAGGAAATTGCAGACTCATTCCCTGAATTAAAAACAATACCTTAACTAAATGCACTGTGACGTATCAATTTCCGATTCACTTCAATATCGTACGATCGCGCGGTTCGAACTTCGAACACGTTGGCAGATTGGCACCAGTCGCGTAGCTATTCAGCCTTCCAGCCAGTATCGGACGAAGTGCCGGCCGGCGAACACGAGCGGCGCATACACACACATCGCAACTCGCTCCCGCCAAAATTACGCTAAACTACTTTCGAAAACTTTAAATATCAAATTACTGAATGAAAGTTCCATTTTTTTTAACTGAGAACGGACGAAAATGAGTTTTTGAAACATTTCTGTTGTGCCAGTGATTTTTTTTTGTGATTTTTTTTTATTTTTTTAAGTTTGGATTTAAAGTGATCGTGAATGGATGTTATGTAACAGTGGACAGGTGAGTCTTATTGTTTTAATTAAAAAGTCATACGAGCGAGTAAACAGGAATTTTGAGTTCGACATTATTGGCGCGGAGGTTACTTTACGTTGCACCGACCGGTTATTTTACAAGGAAAGATGTAATGAAATGGGCGCTTTTATTTTAATTAATATGAGATAAATATTTTATAATCGTAGAGTAGGTAATAATTATTTCTTTAAAAGTGAAATTTAAATGGATATATTATTGTGAATATTATGAAAGTGACAGTACATAAATGACGTAAGTATTTAAAACTATTCTAAAATAATAATAATAGTAAATTCATTTATTACAGACTAATTAAAACTATGTTAGTAGGTATTGCATAATTCATAAAAAATAATTTGTATTTCTCCCAAAAATAACAGAATAAATTAGAGATATAACTTTTCTTTTTCATGAATAATAAAAGTAATACAATACCTACAACACTAAATTGAAAATCTGACGATGTATTAGCTTATTTATCAAAATTAGTCCACTAAGTTACTTCCTTCCATTAAAAATAAATTCTTCCTATATAGTCATTAGAGTTGAAACATTCACACGAGTAATTAGTAAAATTGTTTTGACAGTAAACTAAAAACAATAAAATTAAATATTAATATTGTTTGTAAAGTCATTAAGATAATGGCCACTTTTTTATATATCAATAACACCATTTTACACAAAAGGGTTTTTGTGCGAAAAAAAAAAAAAAATTTTAAAATTAAAATATTTTAGAACGATTTTTCTGTTACAAATACTTACGAAGATTCTTAAAAATATTAGGTAAAAAGAAAGCTATCAAAAAATAAATTTAAAAAATATATCAGTAGATCTATACGTATAAATGCGTAGCTTTGCAATAAAACCTTTAGGTAGATAAATATGAAAAAAATATATAAATAAAATATGCATATATTTTAGTAATAATAATAAATAAATTCATTTATTTCAGACTAATTAATTTGTCCTTATTTGTTAGTTACAAAAGGTCTTAAAGTGTTGCATCATTCTTAAAAAAATACCTAATTCAAAATTCTAATAATAAAATCACTCTTGGTGCCTTCTCTTCATTTAAAATTGTCTAAGGGGCCTCTGCGAGTTGGCTTCGGCTCCTCGTACGCCTTTCAAAGGAGCGGTAACCCAGGGTCCCGAGATATGTAAAAAAACACTCTTGTTAAAAATGTCAGAATGTCACGAAGCTGGATGAATCTTTCCAGCACTGTAGACTCTGGCCTCTCAGAAATCATCTTTAGGATTCCTTTCCCCCGAATCCGGCGCATCAGAGAAGCTGTTTTCGTACGCATTATGGCATAAAAGAAAGTAATGCGCCTTTAATCAGATTAACGATTTAGGTAGGTATGTACTTATGAAAATAAATTTCATAAGTACCTAAATCGTTAATCTGCATTTTTTTTGCAATTATCATTAATCTGATTAAAATCAGATTAATGATAATTGCAAAAAAATATAGCGTGATGTGTTGCGTCACAATTTTTTTTTATCAAAAAATTATAAATAAATATTGAGTTATCACAAGCAGAACTTGCCTTTGTGTTTTCCAGAAGGACATTTTAGTCATTTACAATGTGTCGTATTTGATAAGAATTTCCTTTTACTGAGCTAATTTTAATATGATCAACAGTGAAAAACCCATGTGCCTGCCTACTTATTGATAATAAATCATTATAATATCAGCCTATCCCACTGCTGGGAAAAGGCCTCTTCTCATAAACAGAAGGCACGAGCATTGATCACCACGCTTGCTCTAGACGGGTTGGCGATGTCAGACTTTTATTAACTTTACGTCTAGGGTTTCCTTACTATGTTTTCCTTCACCGAAGTCAGTAATATCCATGATAAACTCAGAATGTAAGTATATCGATCTGCCTAGCCTTTTCCCAACTACACTTGCAACTGAATACCAGTATTTTACATCGAGCGACTGCCTATTTGCCCTCCACAACCGTGTTACTGGGTAACACGATACCATTTGGAATGACCGGATGTCTGACTTTCGGGCTTCTAAATGCCTGTAACAACTGTCAAAGATCTATGAATGACAGCCGGGACCAACGCGCAACGGAGGCACGGAGGAGTCTCGATAAGAATACCTTCTTAAACTAAAGTTATTAGAAATAGAAACCATTGTTATTAAAACTACATCACTTTACATTCTTTCAAGTCTCCCCAAGACATTAAAAAAAGACAACAAAAATAGTTTGGTTAAAAAATATTGATAAAAACTGAAAATGTTCAATTAGTTTTTCACTATCTACCGAAGCATTTAAACAAATTACTTGTAGTGATAAATAAAAACTATGTAATACGTTTAAATGTTATTATAATTTCTATTTGTATAAGATAAAAAACATATCGCACAGCTGTATCGGAGTCTCCAATCGTATACTGAATGAGAATTCTTATTTGTTTAATCTCTGACGTCAGTGCTAACATTCAGTCTAGAAAAACTGTTGATCTCTAGCTAACCTTCGACTTTTTTTAGTTTTTAGGGTTCCGTACCTCAAAAGGAAAAAACGGAACCCTTATAGTATAAGGGTTCCTTCACGCGTTCCTGAGATAAAGGGTCTGTCTGTCAAGACCCTTTATCTCTGGAACGCGTGAAGGTAACAAGTTAAAATTAATATCAAATACGTAGATCTGTGGTCCCTTAGAGTTCTAAAAAAATCAAGCCTAAAAGTCAACGCAACAAAGAAATACAGCCATTTATGCGTCATATTTTGATACTCGCAACTAAATCAAAACCTATAGGGTACTTCCCGTGGTTCTACAATCATGAAATTTGGCAAAAAGCAAGTTCTCACAGCACAAATAAAGGTAAAAGTCCGCAAATCGTTAATTTGTAATTTTATCACAAAAAAAAAAATTAAATGGGATTACAATGCAATGTTAAGTTTGTTTTTGGGATAAATTCTTTTCAACTACGGAACCCTTCATTGTGCGTGGTCCGACACGCCCTTAGCCGGTTTTTGATAACTGTAGTTCTATTTTGTAAAGTTCACATCAAACTTCACTCAAGTGACCGCAGACAATTCGAAGTGAACTCATTTGTTTTTAAAGTAAAGAACTCGGTTGTTTTAAAAGTTTTGGAAGTCATTGTTTTGATAATACACTGATCCTTTTATTAGAAGATTAGTCTGATCGATTAGAAGAATTCACTGAGTCAACAAATATCTAAGATTATCAGTAATTTTCCCATGAAAAATTTTAAGGGCTCTTCTCAAACAAAGAAGAAACAGCAGGCACACCGCGTGTTAAAAGTCTTTGGGCCACCAAAATTAAAACAACTACTTACATGTATTTTTAAATTCTGAATAATACGTTTTCTTTTTAACCGACTTCAAAAAAGGAGGTTCTGTATTCGACCTGTATGTTATGTATGTTTGTTTGTCCGCGATTTTCTCAGAAACTAATGAACCAATTTTGATGATTCTGTCACAAACGTGATCTACATATTTTCAGAAAGGTTTTAATATATAATTATTCTTATGTACGAAGTTATACAGGGTGTTTGGCGCATGGACCGACACAATTTTTTGGGGGTTTGGGGGTCATTTGCTAGGTTTCACCTAAAGACCTCCATGTCCTAAGTGTGACGGTAATAGTTTTTTTTTTTTTGTTCTTTCTTTGAATTACCCAAAATCTCGCCTTTGAATCGATATATTTTTTTTGTTTATGGTTGTAAAAGAACAAAATAATTTTTATTATAGTCTACAATGTATTCTTATTCGAAATAAAATAAAAAAATATAGTAACCGTAATAAGTCTTTTCTTAAAACACTCCATAACTGACTCTCTAACTAGTATTTTGACTACATTTGAATTGTTTTTCATAGCGTGTAGCATACCCTTAGAAAGGGTACAAGCTAAAGAACTTTTTGAGATAAAAATAAGGTCAAAATGGCTTTATTTAAAAAAAAAAATGAATTTAAGAGTAGTAACTTTTCATACATTTAAACATTTTTAAGACTTTGGAAGCACGTAAGTCATTTTCTACTGATCAATTACATCAAATAATAATTTATTTAGAATAAAAATACATTGCAGACTATTATAAAATTTATTTTGTTCTATTGCAACCATAAACAAAAAAAATATATCGATTCAAAGGCGAGATTTTGGGTAATTCAAAGAAAGAACAAAAAAAAACATATCTCAATTACCGTCACACTTAGGACATGGAGGTCTTTAGATGAAACCTAGCAAATGACCCCCCCAATCCCCCAAAAAATTGTGTCGGTCCATGCGCCAAACACCCTGTATATGTACTTACAAGCATAAATGTACTTGTATCTCCGGCATTTATAAGCCGATTTTTATGATTCTTCTTTTCGTTCGTCTTTTTGTCAAAATGGAAAAATAAATTTACACATGTACCAAACTGTTAAGTTTTTTACGAGTTATTTTATTTGTTTTTGATTTTTGAAGTCGGTTTTTACTTTTTTTAAAGCAAATTTTTAAACAAGTTTGAGATACATGGGTAATATTATCGCTATCAACATGGCCCGCGGCCTTGACCGCTTGAATAGCTCCATTGGCTTTGAAAAAGAAAACATTTACATACTTACCTATTTCTATTACTTATACTAAAACACAATATTTTGTACATGAGCAGTACTATCCAATACGAGATATCATACCTATATCTTATTTTTTTTTTAATATTTTTTTTTTTTTTTATTTTATCTTATTTTGTGTGGTTATAAAAGAAGTGTCTTTATTACGGGAAAACACTGCGGCTTCTGCAACAGGGCATGTTTTAAACTTATAACTAGCACGAGGCAGAGAATTCTATCATTTGGTTTAATGTCAATTTTTTTTTGTATATGTCATTATGTGTTATCAATTTATCATTATCATAATATTCATATTCATTTTGGTCGATAAGTTATGCCATTCCTGGCATAACATAGCGACAATATATAAATCTATATAAATAAAAAGAGTAGTCCTGACTGACTGACTGACTCAACAACGCCCAGCCCAAACCCTTGGACCTAGAAAGCTGAAATTTTGCACAGAGGTTCCCTTTATAATGTAGACAAGGAATAAGGAAGGATTTCCCGGTAGCACGTTCCTATGGGATATTTTCCGATATCCACGCGGTAGTGCTAGTATGGCATATATCTTGGCGTACAAATTTGGTTGCATGCGAAATAAGAGAAAAAAAAACAATATTAATCATGCGAAAGGTAAACACATTATTTGCTAAGAATGTCAAAATTAATAGAATCATCTCATTTATAGGTACTAATAATTTAAAGAGGTCAAATTTGTTTGTAAGTTTGTATGTAGGGAGTAATATCCGGAACTAGTGATACAATTCTATTTTTTTTTTTCAAATAAATAAGTACAAAAATTATAAATGGATGGATAAGGAGTAATTTTTTCAGTCAATGCATAAATCATAAATTCATAAATTACAATTAGTCACAAAATTGAATTAAAATTTTTTTTCTTCTAAAATAAATAAGTAAGTCTACATTAATTTATCATTATCTTATACAGTTTATACCTTGCTATCTGGCTAAAATTTTAATCATGGCATAAACTATTATTTTTATACAGTTCTATCAGTGGCGTAACTATACCGTTCGACGGCCGTGGCAAATTCATTGGATTTTTACTAAATGTGTAATATTAAATGTTGGGAGTTGGGATTCTCCTCTGACCGGGGGCCCCTTCCGGCTGGGGGCCCGTGGCATTTTGCCGACTTGCCACCCTGTAGTTACGCCACTGAGTTCTATCCAATACGATGATATCGAGTGATAACTTATTAAAACTCTCTTATGACCAGCTACGTGACTTCAATTTGTATTTTCATTCATAAAAACATGTTAAACTTCTTCACTCATTTATGTAAGAGGTCAGTACAGTGTATAAATTATGTCCACGTAGTTTGCCGTCACCTTTTGCAGTAACCATTTATGCAGTGACATGATTTGTTTATAAGCTGTATTTTGAAAACTCGCGATTTTTTTCGTGTACAACCTTTAGCCCATTAATGTACAGGGTGATAAGGAAATTCGGCCTATTCCTTGAAAGGGGTTATACTACTTGATGTCATTAGCAATTAATTAAGTCCAGATATTATATCAAATCTAACAAGGTAAGTCTAAATTAAAAGAAAACCGTTCAAGAGCGATTCCTGAAAAAGTGTGCTATTTAGAGACATCGTTATATTTTTCCTATAATCTTTACATAAACTTCTATCACATAGAATAATCTCAGATTTTTCTTTATGCAAACTTCGGAGTTAAGGGAGGGGAACGGTATTTTTTTAACATTTTTCATCAAAAGTCGAAAACTATGGGCCCTAAAAAAAAGAAAAACAAATGTTTGAGAAGGTGCAAACAGCGCTCTTTCATATGATACCCCATATGCCCCAGTAGCTCTACTTCGAATTTTTAAGACCCCCTTTCTTTTATCTTTATTTTTATTATTTGCAAAACACCCAACTATTTCTAAAATATTTGACGTCATCTAAAACTGTTCCAAATTTCAAGTTGATAGCATTAGTAGTTCTTGAGATATCCAGCTGTGACAGACAGACAGACAGACAGAGTCGCACAATAAGGGTGCCTTTTTACCATTTTGGTACGGAACCCTAAAAACGTCTTGGGAAGTAATAAATTTACTAAACCGAAAATTATTTATGAGAATAGTAAAGTTATTTAAATTAAAACCGGTTCGTTGGTATATTTTCAAGGCAAATCCAAACACTCAGTTTGACGTAAGACGATTTACTTACCTACTTCAAAATAACAGAAAAAAAGAAAATTAAAGAAAACTTTCTCTCTTAAATGATTGACCACAAAAGGAGGAAGTTCTATGTTCGTTTGTACATGAATTTTTATTTTTTAACCGACTTCTTATAGGTTTATCGATATTTTCATCAGTTGAAGAAAAAGTCGAAAGCTGTCGGAAAATATCCCACGGGAAATAAAATCCTTCCTTATTCCTTCTCTACATTATAAAGGGAACCTCTGTGCAAAATTTCAGCTTTCTAGGTTCAAGGGTTTGGGCTGGGCGTTGATGAGTCAGTCAGGACTTCGCGGTTTCATCCGCGTAGGCCGGGACAAAAAGTAGTAGGTATATGTGTTAATCCAGTAAGTTATATAACTACATATCAAATCGGTCCACTCGTTTGAGTGTGAAGAAGTAACAAATACATACAAACACAAACACACTCACAAACTTTCGCCTTTATAAATTAGTGTGATATAGATTATTAGTCTGGTGAACTGGAGTTACAATAGTACATTTTGACACAAGTGGAGACCGTTTGCTATTGCATTCAAGGCGGAATTAACACCCGAGCCGTAGGCGAGGTTGTTTTTGGGGCGGTTCCCGCACACGTGTTGGAAAATGAAAAATCGCACGCATGTAAATACATTGCATTGTGAACCTAATCGTAGTGCGATATGAACCAGTTTTCTAAGAAAGTGTATTGAAAAATAAATACTCTTTAAAAGTCAAAAATCTTGCATAGAAAGAGTTATCACAACATAAAATTATCAAACGCAATTCGTTTTCCAATTTTAAATTACTCGTAGATCGTCCATATTGTTTTAATTTAATCAGGCTCATCAATAAGCCCTTGGATGTATTATATGAATGTCAGTGCCGCACGTCCACTCGACAGGCTTTACTGAGAGGCGGAGAGCCAGGGAAAAATCATCCCTCGTGTCCGATTTTATGTAGATAGTTATTTAGGAATGATAAAGTAGGGAAATTCTAGATTTAGATCTTTAGGTACCCTATGAAATTATCGTTTTACATAGAAAAAATCAAACATTTTTTTTGATAAGAAACATTGTCTCACTGGATTTGAAAATTTTCCCCGGAGGCCATTGTTGAGATCAAAATTTACAGAATGGAAGCGAACAAAACAAAAACGCACCGTGCGTTCACTTGCAGTACCTTATCCATGCACGTCGTTAATATTGCGTGCTGTCTGTGTTGCGTTGGTGCCACGACGGAACTCGTATTCGAAAACAGCGCGCTATTTCGATGTTTCCATGGTTACTTACAGAAACATCGATATCAAAGAAAAATCGAACGGCGGGAAAACAAATGAAATGTCATGCTATTTTAACCGACTTCCAACAGGAGGAGGTTCTCAATTCGTCGGAACCTTTTTTTTTTTTTTTTTTTTTATGTATGTTCCCCGATTGCTCGAAAATGGCTGGACCGATTTGGATTTTTTTTTTGTTCGAAAGGGTGTACTTCCCAAGTGGTCCCATGATAATCAAGTCAGGATCTGACGATGGGATCCCATGGAAATCGAGGGAAACCCTCAAATTTTATGGGCACACCTATATCGATTTCGGTATTTTTTATAGTAACTCATGCATTTGCTCTCGGAAAGTACCATTCGGTGAACTGGAACTGATGATGAAGACCACAGAGGGCCATCGGAAATACTCAATTATATCTAAGCATATCACAGGTTGCGATTCGATTACTTTAATATGGTTTATGCTCGTCAAAATGCATAATGGTAATGGTGACTTCACCATGAGCTCCAGTTCTCCTGGTTCTTACTAGGAGAACTCCTCAACAATTAACGTCCCTGCATCGGGAAAAGCAATATTTTGTAAAACGTGATGAGCAGTTGACATGGGGGGGTTATTGTAACTTAGATAAATTACAAACTGACCCACTAAAAAGTGAAAAATAAAAACTTTTTTACAAAAAACAAAACCGACTTCCAAAAAAAACACTACAAAGTGAAAAATAACTTTAATTTCGGAAGTCGGTGGCAAAAAACTAAAATACAGATCCAAAGACACCGACTTCCGAAATTAAAGTTATTTTTCACTTTGTAGTGTTTTTTTGGAAGTCGGTTTTTTTTTTGTAAAAAAGTTTTTTATAAAATTAATTTGAATTTGGAATCCTAAATAGAAAGAAATATATTGATCTTCACATTAGCCAGTATCAAAAATCGGCAATTTCGTAGGTAGCTATACCTATTACCTTGTATACAAGGTGTAAAATAAATAACCCACAACCTCTTAAGGGGTCATTGTACTCATCATTATGAACAACTTTTACTATGGGACCAAACCTGGAATCGCGAAAAAAAAATCAGCTGTTCAATATACATTTATGTTCGCATATAATTCGTCAAAATGTACTGAACAGCTGATTTTTTTTTCGCGATTTCAGGTTTGGTCCCATAGTAAAAGTTGTTCATAATGATGAGTACAATGACCCTTTACGAGGTTTTGGGTTATTTCATTAACACGTTGTATGTGGGAAGAAGTGTACAGTACAGGCATAGAATAATAAAGCTACAGTAGTTTATCTGGGAAGTGACCTTGAATTAATTACCTACGGCCGCTCGGTAGATAAACTGCCGCACACTCGAACTGTTGCGTACTGGTTTAGGTATACCTACTGAGATTCCGAAGCGTGTCCTTTCGGCCGTTTTGTATGAGGTTAAACTACTGTAACATTAATATACTGTGGTACAGGTACGTCCAGTCGCGGGGTAAACTCTATTTGCGCGAAGCATTCCCGTTTGAGCACCGATTTTCTGAGCACCGATTTTTAGAGCACCCAAGGTATTCCCATTTGAGCACCTACGGTCCAGTAGCTTCTAGTGATGGGGTGTATAATAAAACATATCGATACAAACATTCTGAAAGTCAAGATCTGCCTCCTGAAGTCACTGACCTTGACCTCAAGGACAGCAACCATGAATATTGACAATGCAGGATTTGTATGACGTCAGATCTTTGATGCGTAGTTCGCATGTGCTGTTGTAGATGACGCCACAATCATATTCAGCCTATGATGTTCCCACTGCTGGGACACTGGCCTCTTTTCTGAGAGGGAGTGGGTCATGAATTCATGATCCAGCACGCGGGTGGATAAACAAAGTAGGATGTCGCTGGATAGTCACATAATATAAAATATCATTATAACCAGACAATAGTTCATTGGTTTGGCAATTTAATTCAAATGACTACTGAACGTTTTGTAACGAAGCTAACAATACGGCGTCCCTGTTCCGATTAGCTGACCGATTTACTAATTAAACGCAAAGATATGTTTTTGGTGTGTCATTTTGGTAAACAGTGCAAGCTATACTATGTTCATTTACTAAGGGTAGGTTCAGATGACAAGCGCTCAGCGCGCGTTGAATTTTTGTATAGTGTTCACATGGTGCGCGCTTGTCAGGCGTTAAACGCGCGTTGTTGCGGCCAGTTTGAGTTCTACATTTGTCGACGAACCCTAAAATACGTCTATCCGCGTCGAAAGCGCGCGCTCAACTGAACGGAAACATAGAAAACCAATAATCTCAAAGCGGCGTTGACGCGCGCTGACAACAGTCGAGCGCTAGCGCAGCGTTGAACGCGCGCGTTACTAAAACGCGCGTTAGCATGTGTACGGCCTGAATAAAATGTATGTAGTTGTAAACGCGCGTTATCAAAACGCGCGTTGAGCGCTTGTCATCTGAACCTACCCTTAATGATGTCTGATATTATGACAGTTAATGACAGCTAACACAGTGCAAAAACATTTCACTCAATTTACAAAAATTCAGCAGTAAGACCGCAATTAGGTTGTCTGTCAATAATTGAAAAACGAACTTTCGATTTAATGTTATGCCAAAGCTCATAAGCAAAAAAAATGCAATGCCTCTTGCAGTCACTGCTAGATTGATACCTATAAACCTGTAAACAAAGGTGTTGTCAATTTAAAATAATAACCTCAATTGTGTTGTCGTCGATTTGTCGATTTGTGTTTGTCGAAAAGTGTAGTGTGAGTAAAATATAATATTGCACACAGTTTTCAGCTTTAAAGTGACGTAAACTACGATCCCAGAATAAAATATAACTGTTTGAAAAAAAAAACGTGCAAATTATTATTATAACACTGGCAATAAAGCAGAAGCTCTAAACATTTGGACTTTATTTATTTATAAAAAAAATTTCTTTCTAAATAAGAGAATCGTAAATAATATTGCGTTAAATCCTAATGATCGATTCAAATTAGGCGTCCCTTCTGGTCGCCATTTTTGTTTTGGTCATTCGGCATAGAGGAAAGTAGTACAGTAGTACCCAAGTAATATGGCTTATCGATGTACCTGCGCAGAAGATGAATTTTCATAGCGCGGGAAATGCTATTGACCAATCGGCACGCTCCACGCTTTTTCCTGTACCGCTATTGGTCAGTAGCTGCCGCTATGTTAGCGCGCGCCGCTTGACAGCCGCCATACTTGCGAGTGAGACGGAACTAACAGCTGCAGTGTATTATGAACCTTATAGTAGTGATCTAAGGTTGATTGTAAGTTTTTAGCATTCTCGTTAATCTTCGGGGCCATACTTTCTTTTCTGTGCGAACGAAGATTCACGACGCGCCTTATTACTTGAGTACTACTGTACTGTCATTTGGTTTCTCACGTTTGTCGTGATTGAATGTGCATGAGGAAACCCGTGCCTGAGAGATGATAATAATTCTAGACGGCATGTGAAGCCAACTCAGAGACCCATTGGTGGCCATAACACTCTGACACACACCAGTCCCTCAGAGTTTTCAATTGTTGCTAATTTCGTCTTTTTAGGGTTCCGTACCAAAATGGTAAAAAAGGAACCCTTATGGTGTCACTCAGTCTGTCTGTCTGTCTGTCACAGCTGGATATCTCAAGAACTGCTAATGCTATCAACTTGAAATTTAGAATAATTTTAGATGACGTTAACCCAACTATTTTGCAAATAAGAAAGAAATTAAAACATTTATATTTTTTTTGCAACAGGGACTGAAAGGGGGTCTTGAAAAATCAAAGTGGGGCTACTAGGGCATATGGGGTATCATATGAAAGAGCGTTGTTTGCGCATTCTCAAACATTTTTTTCTTTTTTTTAGGCCGCATAGTTTTCGACTTCTGATGAAAAATGTAAAAAAAATACCGTTCCCCCCCTCCCCCCCCCCCCCCTTATCTCCGAAGTTTGCAAAGAGAAAAATCTGAAATTATTCTATGTGATAGAAGTTTATGTAAAGATTACAGTAAAAATAAAACGATGTCTCTAAATAGCACACTTTCTCAGAAATCGGAACGGAACCCTCGGTGCGCGAGTCCGTCTCGCTCTTGACCGGTTTTTTTGTATTTTACGTTTTCAAAATTTAAAAATCAAAATTAAATGATTAGTACTTAGATGACTAGGGAAATACTGACTACGCCTGAAACACCACTTTGACGATGAGTTCTTGATTGATGATTGTTTTGTTTACATTATTTATCTCGAATTCTATTAAAATAATAACAGCCGCACGGGTCGATCCGTCAGGTTAAGCTACGCTTGCCGGGGTTGGTCAGTGGATGGGTGACCATCTTTACATACCGAGATTCCTCCGTGCCTCGGAAAGCACGTTAAGCCGTTGGTCCCGGCTGTTATTCGTGGATCTTTGACAGTCGTTACGGGTCGTCAGAAGCCCGAAAGTCTGACAACCAGTCTTACCAAGGGGTATCGTATTACCCAGTAACTGGGTTGTGGAGGTCAGATAGGCAGTCGCTCCATGTAAAAATACTGGTATTCAGCTGCATCCGGTTAGACTGGAAGCCGACCCCAACATAGTTGGGAAAAGGCTAGGCAGATTGTAGGTGAATACGGTAGGAACTAGTATAAGCTGTGCTTTTATTTTATTAAAACTCCGTACCTACTACGCTAGGGCAGCTCAAAGTCCACTGACGACCTACTGTATTTGGATAGTGCTATCCCAAGTTGCGACAAATACCAGATTTTCCGCCTTCCCCATAAATTTTGCCACAGCCTCGTTTCTGAGGCCGTCCAACTCCCACATCGATCTTTCTAGCAACCATGATGTTTCCAATTGTCATATGAACCATTACAAATTGAACGTAGTATAGGCGATGACGGCATAAGATCTCACTGGGGTCCTCCGATAAATTCTAATCACGAAATTGAATTGTTTTGACGCGCGACATGCATTCCTCAAGGATAAAATTACATAATAATGAATATTCATTCAATTTAAATAATGCATTGTGCATTTGTATTTTGACCTTACCGTGTTGTAGTAAAAAATAGGGCAGACGAACGCACGTGGCGGACGAAAAATGCGGTAAATATGATACTAATATACTTACTCTAAAAATCAATTCGAAATTCGAACAGTGTCGAATCGAGATGTGAATCTGCGCTGAATGAGTTGGTTTGGAATTATGTGTGAGTGAGGTTCGAAGTGAACTTTACAGAATAGTACTGCTGCCATTGACTTATATTTTATATCAATGACTGCTGCAGTCAATGGTAATGGTATGGTAATTAATAACGGCTTATAATAATTAATAAGGGGTAATAATTTTTACAAGTCATTTAATTCTTCGGCGGTTGGTAAATTAGTGTGACAGTAAAACAAGAACAGTAATAAAAAGTCTTTTTTGACAGTCGTTACGGGTCGTAAGAAGACCGAAAGTCTGACAACCACTCTTAACAAGGGGTATCGTATTAACCAGTAACTGTGTTGTGGAATTCAGCTGTATCCGGTTAGACTGGAAGCCGACCTCGAACATATTTGGGAAAAGGCTAGGCTAGGTTACTGCCGAACTTGTTAATAAACATGCATTAGGTATGTAATTTTTAATTTATTACCAAAACTACAATACAACAGACTTTAAATCAGTGCCATTAATTACTAGGAAGTATGTAAGTAGTAGGTATAATTTCATTGAAAAGTGACGTATGGTATATACCTACAGTAAAAACATGACCTGACTTTAAAGGTCATAAGAATATGCATATTAAATAAAAGATAATACTTATGCATGTGATTGGTTACGTTAAACTCATGTGATGTTCTTTCGGGAATTAATTAATTTAAAAAATTGGTCAAGTGCGTGTCGAACCACGCACAATGAAGGATTCCGTAGTTGAAAAGAATTTAAGTATCTCAAAAACAAACTTTGTAATAACAAAAACATTGTAATCCCAAAAAAAAAAATGTGATCATACTTAGGTTTTGATTAACTTGCGAGTATCAAAATATGTCGCATAAATGGCCGTATTTTTTTATTGCGTTGACTGAGAAGGTTCATTTTTTTAGAACTCTAAGGGAGTGTAGACTTACGTATTTGGTATTAATTTCAATTTGGTACCTCCACGCGTTCTTGAGAAAAAGGGTCTTGACAGACTGACATACAGACAGATGGACAACGAAGTGATAAGGGTTCCGTTTTTTCCTTTTGAGGTACGGAACCCTAAATATAGTCAATTAAAAAAAATTTGTCCCTCCACAAATGCGCGATTTGCTCCACAAAACGGCAGGAGGTGTAAAAGTAAAATGCAAAGTCTTTAAAATGGCAAATTGGGTCAACGACACAGCCATGAACGTCTACATAATATAGACTTTATTTGTTCACATGTTTAGATATAGTTTTCCACACCTGAGACGACTTTTTATCTTGATTGATGCACCCACTTAATAAAGACGCGTGTGACTAATTCGATGATAAAGAAGTATGTTTAAGTAGGTAATAATTTGATTGGATTAGTTAGTTATTTAGTGATAAGGAATTCGATCACCAAAGTTTTTACAAGTGAAAAACTATGATTAAGATCCATTGCTCTTGTAGATTATTATCAATTTATTGTCATCTTGAGAAAACTACGTATAGATACTTCCAGCAAGAGTTTCTCAATTTTATGCTTTACAAATTACAAGGTCACCTAAATTTCAAAATAATGAAGTACTTAATCAGTTAATCGAGATCAAAACATCTCGAATTTTTCTTAAAATAAATGCATGCAACTGAAGCTTGGCAAGGCTAGCAAAAAATAATCTTACCGCGAGGATGATGGTTGTTGCTATCAGATCCAAAGCTCTTTTCTAAGAATACGACAGCTTCTCATATTTCTACTATATCCAGTATACTTAGACAGCTGTTTTATTTTACACAGAATCATTAAACATGTGTAACACTAAACGGTGTCAATGTGATGACAAGTCAGCCATTCTTGTTGAAAAATCGATTAGTAGCCAAAGGTGCAAAGTTTAATTTGTAGAGGCAAAGGTATTGTTTACTTGTTGTTTTTTGTTAAGTAAGGCAAATACAACATTCAAATTACGTAATTGTTTTTTTTTTTCAAAATCGCTAGTAAGTTTTCATGCGTGATACGATGCAAACTTGAGTTGACATTGGAATGAAAGCTGTCAATTCAAAATCGTGATTTCGAATCGAGTTCCAGAATAAGGCCATTTCAAATGGTACTGTCGTCGTGGATTTACAATCTATATAAAAATGTTTTATTTGTTGAAAGATGATCATAGTACCTTATTAAAATGTGTTTCTCTTGTTCCAGGTTAAAAATGGAGTTAAAATCGCCAAAAGCGAAGAAAAAGTCAAGCATAGCAAAACTTATATCGTGGGGCAGAATGTTCAAAACACCAATGCTCGTTCTTTTTTTACTGGGCACCACAAACTGTGAGCGCGAAAGTGAAGTTACAGAATTGGATTCTAATTTCAAAATTCAAAGTTTTGACGGAAGCCATCTTAGGCATAGACATTATAATGGGACAGAAAAAAATAAAATGAGTGACATTAAATATTTGAGAAGGCATTTGAATAAACAAATAGTGAATTTTGTTATGACTGATTTTCTTATTGATGGCGAAGTGGAAAACAGAGTGCATTATAATGGTGTTACTGCTAAGGAGACGTACGTTGGAGCTGATGGGTAAGTCATGTTTGTTTATAGAACTTATAGATGATATGGAATATTGGTATGTTACGGCCATAGACGTATAAAAAGTAGGACTCCGCGCCACGCATATCAAAAGTGAAGCACCGTACCGATCTATGTGTGCGTGATTTGAGTACCTGCAAAGACGCCGTCGCTCGTGACACGAATTGGCGGCCGGTCGGCATACTATGATGTAAATGTGTGCGCGAGGCGTGTTTGTACAAATGGTCGTCACTTTCGATATGCTTTTTGCGCGGAGTCCTCCTTTTTTTATAAGTGATTATGGTTACGGCCTTTTTTTTGCGTGGAGAAATGTTCATGCATTCTGCACTACCACGGGGAGATAGTGCAGTTATGTGGGACTCTAACCCACTAAAACTCCACGGTGTCCTCCTCTCTGCCACTTATGACGGGAACAGGGACCCGCGTTACCACTCATCCGCGAAACCGCAGCGGCTGTCCGTCACCGGACCCTCCTCTTGGGAGAACCCCCTATCACTGGCGCACCAGAACACATTGCACGCCGTGACATTGACCACCCCAGGGACCAAACGCGCCAGACGACCCCGTGTCTGGTCACCCTTGGTCTCCCGGTCTTTTACGGCCTGAGATTGAACCTAATGTTTCTTTGACTACCTACTGGGTTAAGGACCTTTTTCACGATGTCCGAATAGCCACTACTCACAGAATAAATTCAAAAATGGAACAGAATTTGTATGAAATTATCAGCCAAGTATGTTAATAGGAACTCAATCGTAGGTGGTGACACAGGCCCTTAGACTGATAAAACCCTGGATACTGTAGGAATTTCGTAGTAATGTTCACAAAATTCTCCGTAAATGTACCATGTAGGTATATTATATGGCACTTAAACCCCTTATTTCTCCGTAAAACACTTGCAATGACAATAGCTTTTATTTTACCGAAGATTATTGGTATTGCCGATTAGTAGTTGGATGAATGATTGTCATTGCAAATGTGTTTGTTAACCAGTCTTACCAAGGGGTACCGTATTACCTAGTAATTGGGTCGTGGAGCAGTTGCTCTATGTAAAATACTGGTATTCAACTGCATCTGGTTAGACTCGAAGCCAACTCCAACATAGTTGGGAAAAGGCTAGGCAGATGATGAATGAATGAATGAATTTATTAGGTTAGGCTGCGGGGAATGTCCATTTTAAACTCGCAATCCGAATGACTTTTAAACTATTTTTAAATATTAATCACCCAATATGAAGAGATAAGAGTAAAATACAACGAACAGAGGGTTTAAAGGGAGCTGTTGTGTCTACATGCCAATTTGTATGATACCATACAAGACTACAACTTGTAGATTATGTAGAAGTCCCGTTATCCTGACTTTTGACCTTAAAATGGTGATCTTGTATGACTTAAGGGCACTATTGCTTGAAAAATGTTTATAACTGAACTTGAATTTAATTTTAAATTCAACATTTATTTTCTGACTTTATCTTGAGTCGGCAAAAGATTACACGCATAATCGATGTGCTATTCTGTAAAGTTGACTTCGAACCTTACTCTAGTGCTAGTGACCATACTCAATTCGAAAGCGAACTCATTTGGTTTTAATAAAGTAAATCATCGTGGATTCAAATCTCGACTATGTTTGAATTTCGAATTTTCTAAACGTAAAGTTTTTATTGTTTTTGTATTGTGTTGACGAAATAAAGCAATTGACCTATTCAGATACTAACTTTTTACGAATTCAACATTTTGGGATTCAGCATTTTGCGAATTCAACATTTTGCGAATTCAACATTTTGCAAATTCAACATTGTAGTCCAGAAGGTATGGTCGTACTGTTAATTAGATGCAGTACAATAACACTTCTATTGTAATTTTTACTGTCATTTCGCTATCAAATGGAAACATTTTTTATCGAAATGACAGTTAAGAAGTGTCATTTTACTGCAGCTAATTAAAAGTCCGAGCATAAGCGATATCACTTTCGCGCTCGGTAGCGATATCGGAATTGGTTTCATTTTGACAGTTCAACAACATTCATTGCATTACTTACGTTGTCGAGCAGACAAAGTTTTCGAACACGTGAAGCAATGGATTAGCAATTTGCTTCAAAATGATTCAGATTCCAATTGATATCGTGCAACGCAATTAGGGTGCGGGTCCGCCATCTGGTCACTTTGGACCAGTATCGCTACCGAGCGCGACAGCGATATCGCTTATCTATATCTGAATAGGCCTGTAGTGTGCAATTTTAATTGAAAAACTGACCCCCAACATTGTAAAAAGTCTAGGTCAAATGTTTGTTATTGTTTTTATTAATTATAAATATTATGAATGCTGTCTCAATTGATAGCTCGGTACAGATAGCTTATCAATACTCTTACTTAATTGCGATGCGGATATGTTACAGTCTTAGCCGACGTTCGCACGGACGTAATAATATCGCGGCGATTTTTTTTCGCGCACTGGTTTTTCAACGCTCTGCTTAGCGCCGAGAGTTGAAAATCCAACAGTGTGTTTTTTCAACGCGCTGGGATGCACTCTGTTGTTGTTAAGTTTGATCCTCGGAGCTCGGCTCAACACCGAGAGTTGAAAATAAAGTGCGCGATAAAATTCCGCCGCGATATTTTTACGTCCGTGTGAACATCGGCTTACAGTGCGTTCAATGTATTTACATTATTATTTGTCTTTGCAAAATGAGCCTATAATGTTCTCACTGCTGGGACACAGGCCTCCTCTCTGTGAGAGGGAGGCCCTATCGGACCCCATCACTGCTGACATTTGACACAACTATTCCCTAATTTGGGATAATTTCTTTTCAACTAAACACAAAAGCACAATGAAGGATTATTCCTTCATTGTGCTTGGTCCGACATGCACTTGGCCTGTTTTTTGTTTAGTCTGAGTATAGTAGCTCCCAAACAAAAACTGCAGCCATCCGCAATAAATAATCTATAGTTGGAACAACAAAACATTCTGTTGTTCATCTCGGAGTTACATAATAAACTGACGGCCATGATTTTTCTCAAGGACGTGTATAACGCACTGTTTACATCCCTCTCCATCCTAATTAGTGCTTCAGCTAGCTAATCACTATCTACATTTAGTCCTTATCAGCATTTCTGTGCGTCAACTTTCACCTTTTTGATCTACGTAGACATCTAGAATATGGACGCCAAAGAAAATTCAATGACATTAAATGATATTGTCAATCATAATTCATAACAATAATTTTGTAATCGGAAAAATTGTGGTAAATTGCGCAACATACCTATTCGTAATAACAATGCTTTCAATTTGAACTCACTTTTAGTTGTTGAAAACTTGTTGTTGTTGTTGTTTTTGTTGTTGCACCCGAATTGCGTAATACATTATCAATCGGAGTTTGAATCATTTTGAAAAAAATTGCTAATCCACTGTTTCATATGTTCGAAAAATTTGTCTGTTCAACATCGTAAATAACGCAATGAATGTTGTTGAACTGTCAAAATGAAACCAACTCCGATTGATAATGTGTTACGCAATTAGGATGCAGGACCAACTTTCAAACAAATAAGGCAATCAGTGAACGATGTTTTTTTCGTTCACTGAAGGCAATGGAAATAGTTTTTGTTTTGAATTATGTACTTATTCTAAAATGAAATATATACTGTATTTAGTCTAAGCCCATAATGATCCATGTAACTGGAGAAACCTCGACTCCTGTCATACAGGATGTCCTAGTTCGAGATCTCATTGATGTAACGCACACTGAAGTTTGGAAATAAATTACATACTATTACTATAGTTGAAAGTCTGACCATTAATTACCCGACTACGGCAAAGCCAAAAGGAAGGGGTTATGATTTTAGCAGTCTATGTATGTGGGTAAGTAGGTAATGTATATAAGTAGATATGTATTTACGTGTGTTCCATCGTAGCGCCTAAATTACTGAACCGATTTTGATGAATGAGGTATCGATAGATTTGTAATAATGGTCCGGGTGACTGGCTATACATAAATTCTTCCTAAAAATATGGTGTAGTTAACACGTAAATTTGTGACCTCGAAAAAAAAATGAAATTGAGATAATCATGACATGTTTGGTATCAAAAGAAAGGTCTTGACGAGCACATTACAAATATGTATATACCTATGTCATTATTGTTTAAGTAAATAAATATTTTGAACTTCTTAGATCAATTTTATTTTTCCGTTGTCGGGTTACAGTTTTTAAAACTTCATTTTACCTCTCTCGAGGATCTCGAGTCATACGCCTGTAATCCCTGAAGTATTTGGCAGAGGTGTACCTATTGGAGCAAGTTCCCAAGGTCGCCAGACCTTAAATATTTTCTGAATAATAACATGTATGGGATAGAGTAGTGTTAGTATAGACTTTGAACGTACGCATATCTTCTAGCCTGGGTTAGTTAGATAGTAAAAATATTACTGCTGATTTTATGTATGTTTTACAGAATATTGTTAATAAGTAATTATTAATCAATACTGTGAAATACTTCCCGTCCGTTATATTTATTATGTAGGTACTAGCTGACCCGACAGACGTTGTCCTGTCCCAATTTCAATAATTCAAAATTCCCATAGAAAATCCACTTTAAATGTTACCGAATTTTACAATTTTCCCGGCAACTTTTCTAATTTTTTTCACCGTTTAAACCTTCACTGGACTACGGCAAACATTTCAAAACCAAAATCAGCTAAATCGGCACAGCCGTTCTCGTGTTTTAGCGAGACAAACGAACAGCGATTGATTTTTATATTATAGATCAAAAAGAAAGTGAAAGCATCAATTTAAAGTCTCCATTAAAAACTAAAGTTCGTGTCAGCAACTGGCTGAAAATAAATTATTATGAAGAACGACTCTTAAAATTCGTACAGCAAAAATGTCCCAATTACCCACTGAACGGATTTAAATAGATCGCACAGATGTAACAATCTCAGTACTGCGCTCTCAAGGCCGAATTTTTTTACCTAATTCCTAGATTTAGACTGGAGCGTAATCTGCGCTAAAGTTTATACTAGAGCACCGGGTTGCACTCAATGTGACATTTTTATAAATTAACTAGCGACCCGACCTTGCTTCGCACGGTTTTTACAACTTGACAAAACATATTTTTTATTTTATTTTAATATATATTGTATATTGTTACAATGTACAATGTATTGTTGTTGTTTATGTTGTTGTTGTTGTTATTGTATGTTGTATTGTATTGTGTATTGCTGTATTGTATTGTTTGTATTGTGTTTGTATTGTGTTTGTATTGTATGTGTATTGTAACCTTCTGAATTAAATTTTCTAAATGATGGTGAAAACCGGCATCTAATTCTAGTCTAGAAGAACAACGCAGTCACACAGACGAACACTAAAAGCGACTATATTTTATAAGAGCTCAGAAAAACAAGGTAAAAGATTAATATAATATTTAATTAAAAATAGACATAACGCAGTACATCAAGATGTTAGATAGATGTTAAGCCGTCGGAGTCCGCGAGTGAAAAGGGGCGAACGCCTCGGTGCGCTATCCCAGCTAGGCGCACCGCCCGCGCGTTGCTAACTTCGCAGTTGTCAACTTCATGACGGTTCTCGAGCGCCATCTCCCTTACAGTCGGCCTTCCTGATACAGCTGCGCGCCCCGCGTAGCTCTCGCTCCTTGGTGCTGATGACGGCCCAGCTCGTTCACGAACTCACGATGAAACGACGACAGGGTGGGATTGGCATCTTAATGCCAACTTGAACTGGCGTCTGAATGCCAGTGCGATTGACGTCTTAATGTCAACTTGAACTGACGTCTGAATGTCAGTGTGATTGACGTCTTAATGTCAACTTGAACTGACGTCTGAATGTCAGTGTGATTGACGTCTTAATGTCAACTTGAACTGACGTCTGAATGTCAGTGTGATTGACGTCTTAATGTCAACTTGAACTGACGTCTGAATGTCAGTGTGATTGACGTCTTAATGTCAACTAGAACTGACGTCTGAATGTCAGTGTGATTGACTTCTGAATGCCAACTTCAACTGACTTCTTAATGTCAGTACAACACAATCTAAACAAAAACCGATTGTGTTTAATAATGATGGCTTACCCTTCAGGGTCCACATCATAAATGTCGTGTCACAACAGCCTCCTAAGGCATTGTCTTCCTCCTAAGGAACGACACACGACTATACAACCTCTTAAGGCTAAATGCATTATAATCAACGCCTCTGAAGGCTAGCGCTATTGAAACAAAGATCGATCATAAATTATTTTTAATATCAACATCAACAATTGCTAAAATTATCCATTTTGATTTTTGCCCCACTGCTAGAGCAGTTGCACTTATTAATGAGTTCCTTAAGTGTATTCCAGATGCAGATATATTTTTTGACTCGCAAAGTACAATTGCCAAACATATTTATATTTACCTGAATGTCAAAAAGTAATTGTAGTAATTGTAGTTGTAGTAATTGTAGTTGTAAGTAGTTGTGTGTTGTTGTTGTTCCTAAGTTGATGTAAGGTTCTACCTGTTTGAAATTTTTTTTTGTCTTACTTCGTTTTTTGAAATTATAAGTTTTTTATTTATTTTTATTATTATTATAATTTTTATTATTTTTTATTATTGACATTATAATGTAATTTGATATTGGTGTAATAGTGTAATTTAATATTAGTGTAATAATTAGCATAGATATAAGCGATTTGGTGTAAACTGTAAGCTTATATTTAATGAATAAATGAATGTAAATGAATGTAAATTTATAAATTTTTAACTGTGCACTAATCAAATGAAATAAATCGTCCTGAACAACATTACTTTCGTATTTCTTTACTCAGAATCAGGATTATCAGACTCATCGGAATGATTACATTGGAAAAGCTTTAACTTATCTCTGGCCAACACATTTTCATAAAGTCGACCATGGTTACGTGTACTCTTAATCACGTAACGATCATGAGGCAGGACCTTTACAATTTTATATGGCCCGTCAAAACGTGGCATTAGTTTACCACTGCGTAAACCCTTACGAATGATCTTTCTTTCGGCAAGAACTAGGTCACCTATCTTAAAAGGAGCTTCATAACGCCGTTTTTTATCGTACTTCTCCTTTGCCTGCTGAGACAATTTAGCTGATCGCGTGACAGCGACTTCCCTCAACTCGTCTAAATTCGATGATCTGTCGGACACAACTATATCACCTACGAGTCTAGGTCGGAACCCATAAAGAAGTTCTAATGGTGTCTTACCCGTACTATTATTTACGTTAGAGTTTAATCCTAACTGTACCTTAGGCAAGTATTTCTCCCAGTCATTTTGGTCATCACCAACGTATGCTACAAGGGCGTCAAGTATAGTCCTATTAAAACGTTCTATCTGCCCATTCGCCCTTGGGCTAGCGACCGCCGTCATGACATGCTTTATTTGCCTTTGAGTGCAATACTCTTTGAAATCTTTGCAACTAAATGCTTTACCACGATCGCTTATTATACGACTTGGAACACCAAAAGTTTTAATTAATTGGTCAAATGTCTGCAACACATATTTACAACTGACGTCTCGAACAGCTTCGATCCATATAAACCTCGTGAAGGCATCTATAATAGCTAGAATGTGCATTTTGCCTGATTGGCTTTTGCAGAACGGGCCAAGATGGTCTACATGGACTGTGTGAAAAGGTACGGCCACCTTTTCAATTGGATGTAACAAACCCACACGACGGCCAGTTGGTTTTTTAGCATATTGACATGACACACAACCACGAGTGTACTTTTGGATAAACCGACGCATACCGTGAAACCAGTACTTTGACTTTATGGCATTGTAAGTTTTATTAAAATTAACGTGACCGTTATTATCATGGAAACTTTGAACGAGAGACCAACGTGACATTCGTGGAACGACAACATTTTGACTATTTCCAACTTTTCTAAATAATACACCATTCTGAAACAAGAAATCCTTAGCCAAGCCATTAGTTATACCCTTTGAAACCTCATCCTTCAACTGGTCTACGATACCACGCAAGGAGTCGTCATCCTGCTGCAAACATTCAATTAGGTCTTTTTCCACACATCGCATTACTGAATCCACAGGATTACGACTCAGCGCGTCCACGTGAGCCATGGATTTGCCGGCACGATACTCAACAGTGAAATCAAAGCCTTGAACTTCGAGCCACCACCGGGCGATACGGGGAGACAAGTCACGTTTGGTCCATGTCCAGCGTAATGCGCTACAATCAGTCAGTGGGCTGCAACAGTTCAATCCCGCTTCTGAGCTATAAGAGCTCAGAAAAACAAGGTAAAAGATTAATATAATATTTAATTAAAAATAGACATAACGCAGTACATCAAGATGTTAGATAGATGTTAAGCCGTCGGAGTCCGCGAGTGAAAAGGGGCGAACGCCTCGGTGCGCTATCCCAGCTAGGCGCACCGCCCGCGCGTTGCTAACTTCGCAGTTGTCAACTTCATGACGGTTCTCGAGCGCCATCTCCCTTACAATTTATAAACATAATCGAAATGACAGTGATTGTCATTACGATAGAGTTACAGAATTAGGATGCTGGGTTTTTAAATTGATTGTGCTTTCATTCACCATTTTGTCTTTCCTCGGTGACTTCTTACGGCATCAATGCTGCGTATAAACTGCGTAGGCGCTGCGTATAGACTACGTAAGCGCTGCATATAGACACTGCGGCTGATACGATGCGCTAGCGGCAGCGTCGCGTAAATACCTAGCCATTCGTTCACGAATTAGTCGAATTGCACACCAAAGAGAAGAGCATAAGCTTATAATGTTCCCACTCTGGGACACAGGCCTCCTCTCGGTGAGAGGTAGAGGGCCGTAATCCACCACGCGGGTCCAGTGCGGGTTGGTAGATGTCACATGTCTTCGAATTTTTGGTTCAAGGACATGACGGTTTCCTCGCGATGTTTTCCTTCACCGTTTTGAGAGCAGTGGTGGTGAAATAATTTACACAAAGTAAGACACCTGTCTGGGTGCGAACATACGACCTACACTGGGCCACCACGCTCTGCGTGTGATGTTCTCTCTCTCATTTTAAAAACCACACGTCAATCGTCAAAACTAAAACATAAATACTTATCTTTATTTCCATCGATTCTATTACTAGCCCCAGCAGTAATGTTTTTTGCTCGAATTGCATCTAAAATTAAACCAGTGAACTTTGTTCGCACTTAAGACAATTTATTTGAGTTTAGACGGGAATGTTGTTGTTTAATACATCGGCGTTTGCTAGCTCTAATAATTCAAGCTCAGTAAAACTATTTAGACCGAAATATAACTCATGTTTTGTTAGATTTGCTGTGTTGTGTGTGGTCTGCATTTGTTTTGGTCTGTCAGTCAATCAAATCAGCTTACCGCAGTCCGCTGCTGGATATACCGGGTGTAAAAAGACACTTTCCGAAGCCGAATGCCAATAATCCATTATTTGGATCGTTTTTAGGGTTCCGTAGCCAAATGGCAAAAAAACGGAACCCTTGTGGATTCGTCATGTCTGTCTGTCCGTATGTCACAGCCACTTTTTTCCGAAACATAAAATATCCCACGGGAACATTCTACCGGGAATTCCTTCCTTATTCCTTGTCTACATTATAAAGGGAACCTCTTTGCAAGATTTCAGCTCTCTAGGTCCAAGGGTTTGGGCTGGGCGTTGATGAGTCAGTCAACAGTCAGTCAGTCATTCAGTCAGGACTGCTCTTTTTATTTATATAGATAGATATATATATAGATTACTAAGGATACAATCATTTTTTTTTATATTTTTCAGATGATTTCACCTGGGACAATTATGCCCACATCATATCTTACGCAATTTCGAATCGCGTATTCGTCGATTCGGTCGGGATGTTGATGTACAGTGTGTTTCATAAGAACGTGACCGGGATAAAAAATAGTATTCGAGGGTTTATTGCAAAACAAAAAATACGAGCAAGTAGCCCAACATTTTGCCCACGACTCATCAAACAAACATAACCAGTACTCGCGTTTGCGTCGCACAGAGCGCACTTTTCCCGAGATGAGTGTTACGTATGCTTCCCGCTATGAGGCAGTGTTTCTTTGTTCGCATCCCAAAGGTCCAAAAATGTCACACGGTCAGGCTGCAAAGTTCATTAAAAAATCTAAGGCGATCGTGACGAAGTGGGTGAACCGATATTTAGAGGTTAAGCATATCGATGACCTACCTGAACGTGGTATAACGAGAAAGACGTCATCCGCCGAGGAAAAACGGATCACTCAACTATTCTTAAAAATCCACGCCTATCTTTGCGATCCACACAAGAAGAATTAAGGAAAAAAGGACTAAATATATCTCTTGCTACAATTAGAAGACGTTTAGTGGAGAATAAGCTAAAATATCGAAGCACATTGAAGAAACCTCTTCTTTCAGAAAAACGCGTAGAAAAAAGATGGCCTGGGCAAGAGAAAGCATAACCCGTGCCGGGGAAAAGATAATATTTTTTTACAAAGCTTCGTTTTGGGCAAATAGTATCGCACCTTGTGCTTGGTCAACTGCCGATAACAGACTTGTCGAACGAACTGTTAAACACCCGGTAAAGTTGCATGTTTGGGAATGCTTCTCAAAAAGGGGATTTGGTCAATTGTACTTGTTTACCGGGTCTCTGAATGCTGTAAGGATGAACCAAATATACCAGAAAGCATTATTACCATCTGCTTGAAGACTATTTCCAAGGCCAAATAAATCATGGATATAACAAGAAGATAACGACCCTAAACAGCGAAGTCGACTGTGTACCGCCTGGAAACAAGAAAATCACATCGAGGTCTTGGACTGGCCCTCACAATCTCCTGATGCAAACCCAATTGAAAACGTTTGGTCGTTAATGAAGCTTAAACTCCGAGGAAAAAAAACACTAACTGTCACCGAGCTTACTCGCAATTTAAAGACCAAATGGAGCTCAGTATCCCGTGAATACGGTATAAAAAATAGCCGACAGTAGGCCTCAAAGATGGGCGGCCATTATGGACAACGGAGGAGACTGGACACATTATTAAAAATGAAGCATCCAAGTACATATAAATAACTACGCGTTTCATTTTTTTTAAACGCTTAGACTTGCATTTTTTATAAATTATGCCGGGCACGCTCTTGTGTTACATAGTGTATTTATCGGGATATTTCATAGCTTGTCGGGACGTCGGGATGAATGGCAACCCTAAGCTTGCCCCATCTAACGCTCTGTTTGACGCTTCGCTGTCTCCACTTCACGAATCGTCTGCTGAAACAGCCATCGGTTCTTCAACAGACACGACCGGTACTTTAGCTTGCTAATTCTGCAGGTGACTCCAATTCTTTTCCGTATTTCATTCCGGATCGTTATCTTTCAAAGTAACTCAGATTATAAACTCTTCATAGGGCGCTGACCACATCTTCCGACCACCAAAGACTTTGGTTCTGGACATTCGGGGCAATGATGAGAAGTAAAGAAGCTTTGGGATCATCCAAAAAAGAATTATGTCATGCATTTACCAATACATCGCCATGAAATACATCATCAGTACCGTACCCCTACTGCAGTTAGGGTTATTTGTTTTCAATACACTTCGTCGAAAACTGGTTCATATCGCACTACAATTAGCTTCATAATGCAATGTATTTCACACGCGTGTGATTTTTCATTTTCCAACACGTGTGCGGGAATAAAAATACACTATAGTTCTAGTCCAAATTGGTTTAATGCCTCTATTCACATCGTCTCGCGGCAGAGACGGTACTCTCTATTCAGAGGTGATTGTTTTTTTTAAATCTTGGCAAAGAGATATGCATCTTTACGGCGTTAATATTTTTGGAATATTTAAATAATGTTTATAAATAGAATATCATCAAAAACCATGGTTATTACAATAAGAAAACGTTTATGAACAAATTAACATTTAATTGTGTTCTAAACTCAAAAGTATTTATAATTTTATATTTTTCATATTAGGCTGTTTATCGGCTTATATCTTTGCTTCTCTTTCAACCTTACCTGGCGAAAGCAAAGCGCGGAAAAAAAATATGAAAATTGAAATCATAGTTTCCTAATACGAGTAATTCATGACAAAAATATTTTCCATTATTTTATTTCTTCAAAAGTGTATTGAAAAACGTCGTTTGATACACGTGGACATTTGTTATTGCAGTTCTTGACTCAAAAACAACCTCGCCTACAGCTCGGGTGTTAATTCCGCTTCGAATGCAATAACAAACGTTCTCCACTTGTATCAAAATATACTATTACCAATATCATAGATATTGTAATCAGCTAAATATGACGCAAGGTAACATGAGGTTTGTGGTTACGCTGTACTATCAAGTTGCTATCAGCCGCAGGTAAAAACGTACCTAAGTATTGACACCTTTATTATGCTTTGATGTAAAATTATTATGATTGGCTTTAGTATCTATCTCATTCATAATAATACAGGGTGTAAAATAACTAAGTAACTTTGCGCAAAAATTATTGCTGGAAACGACTTTTATTTTTGGGTATAAAAAAAACAATTTTTTATTACGCGTAATGTGACGCGAACCCAGGCAAACGGAGTTAAGCCCCAAGCCCCCCCTCCCCACGCCCCTTCGTTCTATGGTACGCGTAGGTACTATTGTCGGCAAAAGTTTAGGAAGTACCTAATAACACTTGGAATACGTTTTAATAAAAAAAAAATGCGACTTTGACCTTCAATATCTCCAGAACCAGTGGATTCCCAGGTATGGTCTAGTGGAAAAAAACGATCCAAATAATAGGTAGAATAGAGAATAATAGGTTTATACCATTCCCCCTCTAAAAAGCTTATTTTATTCACTGAAAACAGTGAATAAAAAGGACTTTTACTCACTGTTTTGATGTTTGAAAATGGAACACACCAATGTATTCGACCACAGATTTAAAGAACCTATGCTAGATGCGGCACGTTATTAGATTGTATGAAAACCGAACGTGTCATCTTTTTTATACCTACGATAACTTCACCCCAGCCATTTAGTGATGTGCTCAGAGTAAACAGAATTGTTTCAATCACTAAGCGTCACTGAGCTAACAGACTTTTTTTTAGTACGAACAGTCGAACATGCAGGGCACGCTTGGTCGTGGCTTGCCGTATCTAGTGTAAGTGTAATCTGTGTATTCGACCTATATTGATGTGTTCTAAATTCAATTTGATTGGTCGACATTTTCGACAAGGAGTTTAGCATTAGAATAAAAACTGTTTTGTGTTCTTTGCTGTCCTTAGTAAATTGGCGCTATTTTGAATACTGTAAGTTGTACGAACACAAAGTTTAGTGTTACTTTAATCTTTAATTTTGTGTTTGTTTAGTGTTGTTCTAATCGATTACAAATGCATTCTAGTGATGAAGATGTGTTAACATCTGAGTTTGTGAAAGAGAGGGCGGCCGATATAGTGGAAAACTTGCTACCCAAAAAATCACGGCTGGTTTACATCAAAGCCAATTTAACTTTCCTTTTTCTTCATTATGTCTATTTTCACTTAAATCTTTCTTTTTCTCGTAGTCATGGTATAAAGTATAGTATGCAACTCTTGAATAAAACGGATTTATATCGAGGGCCGTGAATCACTCGCGTCGCTCAGGATTCTAACGCTTGAATCTTCATCTATGGCCCTCGCTTTAAATCCGTCCTTTATTCACTAATTGCATAATATACTATTTCGGCTTCGGCAAGTGTCTTTCTACACCCGGTATAACCTCGCAATTTCATAATCTTCTTGCCATCATCCAAATTTGATTTCGGCGCAGTAATTATAAGTCTTGTTTTTCATACATCTGTCTCAGGAGCCGTCATCTCCGTTTTGACAGGCCCGCCTCAGTTGCGATGTCGCCCAAGAGGCACCGGCTTATCGGCAAAAGCCATGATGAGCGAACCCCCTTCGGGTTCCTCTTCGCTTCACCGTGGGTGACCAAGACACGGCTACTGAGCCCCCCGCCTCAACAATGCGGGAACCCACCGGGGGGGAGGTACAGGTCCTGAGTTAAAGATCACCTGGATCACTTAGATAGGACATGTTAATCAGTTCTGCTACAGTAAAGATGTTAAGCAATTACGCAATTATGGTGCAGGACGTCTGAGATGGTCTCTTGAGGAAAGCACCATACAGATGAATAGCAGATAAGTAATGTCATTCTAGTACAATCAATCGGCCTAGCCTTTTCCCAACTATGTTGGTGTCGGCTTCCAGTCTAACAGGATGCAGCTGAATACCAGTATTTTACATGGAGATACTGCGTATCTGACCTCCACAACCCAGTAACGGGTAATACGATACCCCTTGGTAAGACTGGTTGTTAGACTTTCGGGGCTTCTAACGACACGTAACGACTGTCAAAGATACCGAGGCACGGAGGAGTCTCGGTATGTAAAGATGATGACCCATCCACTGACCAACCCCGGCAAACGTAGCCCTGTGCGACTGTTATTACCTAACTACGAGCTCCTTCTCTTATTCTAGTTACCTGCACAAATTAGCTATTCGTGTTTTTTCTATAATTAGGCCAGTAGTCGGTCAGTGCCAGAACTGCCAGATATACGGAACTTGTCTGTTGGCAGGTGTGGCTTTATAGTGTAAACAGTTGGTTAGGGTTCTTTTTATTATCTCGCGTGGTTCTTTGCAAAGAATTCGTTTTAAAAGCTGCGTTTAAGGCGAGTAGTGCTGCTAACAAGCGCTACCATTGAGAAAAAAGATCATAAGTCTGGAGATATGGAACATTTTGAGACCTATGCTCACATTTTTAACTGCGGCTTCGAACCTAGGAGGTTTAGTGCTGATTTTTATGTCCTCACCTGACCTACCTGCATAGGAAATTGTTCCAAAATATTCCATATCACCAGACTTTTGTAAACTGTTTTTTTTTTTTAAAATAAACAAAAAAAAACTTATGATTTGACAAGTTGAAAGAAATTTTGAAGAACAGCAGAATAACCTACATGAAATTGTCAACTTAATAATTGACTTGGACTGTTATCAACCGTTACCTACACTTTTGTTCAATCAATTCTTCTTTTTTCGGGTTGATTTACTCAAATTGATCATGCATGAGCTAACATGACATTTGAAAGTAAAGGCTCCCGCAGACAGGAGCGCGGAGCGACGGCGGTAGAATAATTTCCATTAAGTTTTCATAGAACTTGTTCCACCAAGGTTGCGTCTCGCCTGTCTGCGGTAGCCTTAAATTACTGTTTAGGCACCTCTTCGCACAGTTTGGGTGAAGGCCTATTTGGGTTTCTAAGAGCCCTCCTGGGTAACACTCGGTCAGTCCTTCAGAAGCTATTTATCTATCTTGTCTTAATTATTGCCCCACCACTTGGGATTAAGCCCCCGTGTCTATACTTGTGGGTCAGTCCTTTTGGTAGGAGTCAAATCCGTCCCTCTATTCGTCTTGACCTGCCACGATGTTGCCTAACGTTCAATAAGAGATACTCAGTATAGTTCTTTTAGTCCAGGGAGGTCTGTGACATTTGTTCCGCTTCCCATATGCATTAGTTGAGCTGTTGAACATGGTCTGGCATCATTTAAAATTAACTGCAGAACATCACGCCACCTCAAACTCTTGGCACGGTATATGCACCTATTTTTATAACACTAGTACGGGACAAATAGATTTGCAGTCCGCTAGACGATAATAGTAAAACTGCCACGCCTTCTTCTAAAGAACTCGTCAGCTTGTGAGTATACAGTTAATAGGCCAGAAACAGCACTTAAAAATAGCTAAATAATAGCCGCGAAGATTTATCAATCTGCAAGTTATAGCTGCTCTTCCATGCGAGTCAAGACTCCTTCATGCCTCAGAGAGCACTGATTTACCAGCGTCTTCTCCTGCCCTTATCCCAATTTATTTGGGGACGTCGCAACATGTCTTTTTCTTCCATACTTCTCTATTAGTCGTCATCTCGGTAGTCACTCCCTTTCTAGCCATATCATCTTTCACACAGACCATCTATCGTTTCTTTGGTCTTCGTCTACTCGTATAGGTGTCGCTGACACTGGCTTGGCCACCATCAGGGATTTTACTTTTGTTAACACAAAGATTTAGTCGTTAATTAGTTGAAATTTGTCGCCAAATATCAGAATTTGTCGGCCACTGGTTCAAAAGTTATAAGGGGTCATTGGTGGCCGATCTGGAGAGTCTCCCCAGCTTGGCCACCTTTATATCTCAAAAACTAGGGCACCTAGCGAAGATCTGTTTTCTCCCAAATTTAGTCGCTAATTAGTCGAAATTAGTCGCCAAGTCACAGATTTAGTCGGGTCTTAGTTTAGAAGATATAATGAGTTCAATTTTTAAGTATAAACCAAGAGCTTAATCAAAGATTTTATCGTAAACTCTTGAATCTAGCTCTTGAACTATACTTAAAAATTGAACTCATTATATCTTCTAAACTAAGACCCGACTAAATCTGTGACTTGGCGACTAATTTCGACTAATTAGCGACTAAATCTTTGTGTTATCAAAAGTAAAACCCCTGATGGTGGCCAAGCCAGTGTCAGCCACACCTCGTATAGCCATCCACATTCATACTCAAAACTTTCCTGACGATATTTTCCTCATTCCTCCGCATACCAAGACAGCCGATTTCCGCACAACTTTTCAGTCACCGGTGTCACTTTCAGACTTCTTCTTATATTCCTACTCATTTCTTATTCTATCCATTCACGTAACACCACACATCCCTTTTAGCATTCTCATCTCAGCTGCATGCTATTGCCTTTCATTCATCCCTTTTGTGACCCAACATTCTTGTAAGAATAAATCCTATGAAAGACTGACTAGACTTATTAGACTTACTAGAAAACACGTGTTTAATATTTTTTAATAACTGACTGACTGATTAAATAAGTAGATTTATTTTTTTAAGGCCCCCGACCACACGACCTTGAGCGTTCGGTCCTTCTCTGTCCCGCCGCTCAGCCTCGCTCTGTCCCGCTCCCTGCGCACGACCCTTCATAAAAAAATTCACATTTTCTGGAATTACTTAAATAAAAAAAGAATAGCGAGCTTTAGAGAAAAAATAAAACGTGAATAATTTAGATTTTAAAATTATCTATCCATTAGTGTAATCTTCAAATGATTAGAACGTCACCTTTAGCAAAAGATGCATGCAATCAATAATTTTAGACACTTTTTTACAAGGAGATTTTAAATGCATTTATAACACATTTGCTCGTAAAGGGCCTCTTATTTCACCAATTTCAATATCGTAATGTATGTCATTACGTACTTGTGCGTAATCGTAAAGTAAAACGCACGAGTTTCTTTCTAATAAGGTAACACGTACGGTTTATCATGATGCTCCATCTAAAACCAACGGTACTTTTTTAAATCTTAAGAAAAAAAAAGCAAAGAAAGCAAAGCAAAGAGTTTTTACGTCAGAAAAGTGGTCAACATTTTATGAATAAAATTAACTTTGGGATAAAATAAAATTAAAGAATCAAATGTTAAACATTTAATTCGTTGATTTAATTAATTTTGGCAATAAATTACAACCATTTATCTGTAACAAAAACAAAAAAATATTAATTTACTTTAATAATACTGGCTGTTTTAGTGCCTTTGCCTTTAAAAAAAAAGCGCTGATGCGTGCGCATCGCTAATTTGTGAACAAGTAAAAATTATTCCGCGCGCTTTTTCTTTTCGCTGTATTGTTTTTATTTGAAAATGTCGTCAAGTAATGACGAATTTATTCATTCGACACCGCCAGAAGTCTCAGAGGCAGCGAAAAAGGCTACTCTAAGCCTCAAAAGCGGATCAAAATTTCATCGTATGGAAAACAAGCAAAGGTGCAAATTCATTTTCAGAAAGTGTGTTTTCAAAGATTTATTCGTTTAAGAAAATCAGAGTTTTATTTATTTCCTCGCAAATATGTTATAAAACGTCGTATGACATACGTGCGCTTTGATAATTACAGCCTCTGCTTTCTTGTAGCCCTCGCCTGCGGCTCGGGCTAGCAATATCGCCTCGGCTGTAATTTTCAACTTACCGCACTTATATCATAATGTACTATTATTTCACATAAAAACAAAAATGAACGTGCAATGTGATGTTAGAATATTGAACATTAATAATGTGCTTTTAGATGTAATTTATTACTCTTAATTAATGAGTTAATAGCCTCTGAATAACGCCGTATCGCAAGATTTTGGTCGGGTATCGCCAGGCATCATCCCTATAATTGTACAGAAGCCACCCGAAACAATCAACCTTGAACCTAATGCTTCAGCAATAACGATGAAAATCTATTACTTAAAGTTTGACAGATTGTAGTAGCTTGATGTGCTGCCGTCTGTACTTACAACGCGCTAACAAAACTTACAATACCTTTGATCTATAATAAGATTTGATACAGAAGTAATGGCGTACCTAATAATTACGTTTTTACGTGTTTAGTACGTAAGTACACGTGTTACGTAAAACGCGTAGTTTTAACGTAAATATTTACGTTTGTATCTTGTGTAGAAAGCATGTTTCAGTTCCGAAAGCCCTTGTGGAGATTGTTATGTTACAATTAACATTATAGTTTAGCCCTCAGGTTAAGGCTTGTCCTCCCTAAAATACGGCGAAAATAAGTAACTTTGTTTCCATTTTTTCAGTAACTATAGCACCTTTTTGATAGAAAAAATACACAATAATCTAGCATACATAAGAAGTGATTTCCGAAATCTATTTTAGTTTGTAGAAATAAAGAAAAAAAAGGCTAACCCAGGTCTATTTCTGTCTATTTTTTCGAGATTTTACAATATTACAATATTAGAGATTTTACAATATTACAATATTAGAGATTTTACAATATTACAATATTAGAGATTTTACAATATTACAATATTAATAGTTTTCATTAAAAGTGTTCATTTTATCGGTTCTTTACAAAATACATAATAAGGAATGATTTCATGTGATTACTTTTTAAGTCCAATACCTAGATTTTTTGTAAATCGATAATTACTACTTAAAAAAAAATCTGCTGTTCAGTACATTTATGTTCGCATAATTCGTCAAAATGTACTGAACAGCTGATTTTTTTTTCGCGATTTCAAGTTTGTTCCCATAGTAAAAGTTGTTCATAATGATGAGTACAATGACCCCTTAAGAGGTTTTGCGCATTTAACGTTACACGTTGTATACGGGATGATATTTAAAACATGTTCCAAATCGAAATGGGAGATTATACTCATCATTATGAACAACTTTTACTACCTATGGGATCAAACCTGAAATCACGAAAAAAAAATCAGCTGTTCAGTACATTTTGACGAGTTTGATGTAGATATATGTACTGAACAGCTGATTTTTTTTTCGCGTAGCAGAATTTTTATTTTTGTGGCAAACAAGTACCTACTTACTTATAGATGGCCCTTATGGGATGATCTATAAGGACCTACTTGTTTGCCATAAAAATAAAAATTCTGGTGCCCTGATCCGGATTCCGGATAAGTAGGTACAGTAGTACTCAACTAATATGGCTTATCGATGTACCTGCGCAGAAGATGAATTTTCAAAGCGCGGGAAATGCTATTGACCAATCGACACGCTCCACGCTTTTTCCTGTACCGCTATTGGTCGGTAGCTGCCGCCATGTTAGCGCGCGCCGCTTTACAGCCGCCATACTTGCGAGTGAGACGGAACTAACAGCTGCAGTGTATTATGAACCTTATAGTAGTGATCTAAGGTTGATTGTAAGTTTTAAGTATTCTCGTTAATCTTCGGGGCCATACTTTCTTTTCTGTGCGAACGAAGATTCACGACGCGCCTTATTACTTGGGTACTACTGTACTCAACTTCTTAAATAACGACTCGATTGCCGGAAACGTGGATCTACGCAAGACACAATGCCTTTTTAATTGTTTCTGTAATTACGACATTCAACAGGTTAAAAACATTGATTAAGTACTTACAACAACAATAAATAGTGTTCCTTGTACACACGGCTACACATCAAGCTATACATTTCCAGTTTACACTGACCTATCGTTGCCTGGAAATCCTATACAATGCGAGATCAGCTTATACTGGAAATGTATAGCTTGATCTGTAGCCGTGCGTACTTTAATTTCGTGGTATAATATGAAACATAATAAAATACTAGTAAAACTGAGTAAATCCGGAATCTAATTATTATAGAGAACGAAGTTAACATACAAATGACGTCACAGTGACGTCACCACATACGTTGGTCTGTATATCGCGAAAATAAACGATTTCGTTTGAAGCATTTGTTTTCTAAGAACACTTAAAAGAATACTGGCTGATCAAATAAATAATTGTAGGTATTTGTAGTTCACTTTGAAAAGTATATCACTATCTGTTCCCCGCGGCTTCGCCTGCGTGGATATCAATACTTCCCTATTTGAATAGGATTTTGTTCACAATTTCATCATGGGTTTCGTTTTTTATTACCCTAATTCTTTTCCTAAATAAGTAAGTAGCTTAAGTTACTCCTTATAACATCAGCTATTTTTGTCTGTCTGTCTGTTTGTTCCGGCTAATCTCCAAAACGGCTGGACCGATTTTGACGAGACTTTCACTGACTGATTAGCTATACAGGGTGATTTTTTAATGACCAGCCAAATTTTCACAGGGTGTTCTACCCATGAATATGAACAACTTTCACTATGGGACCAACTTTAAAATCGCAAAAAAAATATCAGCTGTTTCATACATTTTGATCGAGTAGGTATTGAACTTTTGTAGGAAACCGCTGGTTTTTTTTTCGTGATTTCAAAGTTGGTCCCATAGTGAAAGTTGTTCATATTCATGGGTTCACCCTGTGAAAATTTGGCTGGTCATTAAAAAATCACCCAGTATACGGAGTAACTAGAGCTACTTTTATATTAGAAAAATAATTAGGGTTCTGCGCAAAAAATTGAAAACCCATGAAATTGTGAAAAAAATCCGATTCAAATAGGGAAGTAATGACATCACGCGGATGAAGCCGCAGGCAATAGCTAGAGTATACATATACAACGTGTAACGTTAAATGCGCAAAACCTCTTAAGGGGTCATTGTACTCATCATTATGAACAACTTTTACTATGGGACCAAACCTGAAATCGCGAAAAAAAAATCAGCTGTTCAGTACATTTATGTTCGCATAATTCGTCAAAATGTACTGAACAGCTGATTTTTTTTTCGCGATTTCAGGTTTGGTCCCATAGTAAATGTTGTTCATAATGATTAGTACAATGACCCCTTAAGAGGTTTTGCGCATTTAGCATTACACGTTGTATACAGGGTGACTTTGAAAACATGCGACAAAATTTAAGGGGGTGTTCTACGCATCAATATGAACAACTTTTACTATGGGACCAAACCTGAAATCGCGAAAAAAAAATCAGCTGTTCAGTACATTTTGACGAATTATGCGAACATAAATGTACTGAACAGCTGATTTTTTTTTCGCGAGTTCAGGTTTGGTCCCATAGTAAAAGTTGTTCATATTGATGCGTAGAACACCCCCTTAAATTTTGTCGCATGTTTTCAAAGTCACCCTGTATTTAAATAAGATTAAAGCATTAACAATATAAATATTTAACCTGATTATAAACCAACAGATTTTCATTTTCAGAACTGTTCTTAGGTAAATTGCAATTTGTCAAACAAATATCTACATTTTTTATTTATGACATGTTTACAATTTGATCAAATACATCCTAGAATAGACAGCTGTAGGCTAATGTATTCCTGTTAAATGTAGATAATTCCTGATAAATAAGTTTCTTAGTATAATCGATGATCACATTTCACCTTGAGTGGTTAGCTTTCGCGTTCTGTGCTGAGCTCACGCAACGCGTCGTACGTCCAGCCAGTAATAGGACTCGCCCATCAAGGAGCGCTGTCCCAAATTAGACGCATTATTAATGTTTTAGACATGAAACAAAAGATATTTTACTAAAACGCGTATACTAAAAGATAAATAGTTAAATTATCTTTAAAATTGTGAAGATTTCATAAAAATACGCTGGATAGTTTTTGCGTGATTCTCAGTTTTTTATCCGCGTTAGCCGACGTTGGCACGGGCGTAAAAATATCGCGGCGAAACTTTATCGCGCACTGGATTTTCAACTCTCAGTGTTGAGCCGAGCATTGAGAATCCAACTTAACAGTAACAGAATGCATTCTAGCGCGTCGAAAAAACACACTGTTGGATTTTCAACTCTCGGCGCTAAACAGAACGTTGAAAATCCAGTGCGCGAAATAAAATCGCCGCGATAATTTTACGTCCGTGCGAACATCGACGGAATAACTTTACAAAATAATTACACTATGTAATATAATCACAAGTAATCTAAAACATTCACATATTAAGTCACTAAGTAAATGTTCTATTTCACATAATTATTATTCAACAAAAAAAAAACATTTTTTTTTTTCTTAAATTTCAACATTTATATCTGTAATTTTTATGAGTTTATTTTTATGAGTATTAATAAAGAGTATTCTATCTATCTATCTATCTATTCGGCTTTTTTCAAATCATTAACACTCTCGTTTAGACGTGCAGCTGAATACCAGTATTTTGCATGGAAAGACTGCCTATCTGACCTCCACAAGTTCCACAACCCAGTAACTTGGTAATACGATACCCCTTGGTAAGACTGGTTGTCAGACTTTCGACGGGACGACCCGTAATGACTGTCAAAGATCCACAAATGACAGCCGGGACCAACGGCTTAACGTGCTTTCCGAGGCTCGGAGGAATCTCGGTATGTAAAGATGATCAGCCATCTACGGACCAACCCCAGCAAGCGTAGCTTAACCTGATGGATCGACCAGCGGCTGTTATTACATAGCCACGAGCTCCTCCCCGTTTAGATGTGATCATGGGCCAAAATACGTCATTGCGTGACCGGCAAAAAATTGCTCACAAATTATCTAAAGACATGAATCAGCCTAACTCACGCCTCCTCTCTGTGTGAGGGAGTGGGCCGTAATCCACCACGCCGGCCCAGTGCGGGTTGGTAGAAGTCACATGTCTTCGAATATTAGGATCGAGCTAGCTGTCCTAGAGATTTCCTCAAGATTTTCTTCACCGTTTTATAGGCTCGTCGAAGACCACCAGTGTAGAGGAACCAAGTTTGGTGTTCCTCCAATAAATAGGGAATAAGAACCGAAGAACCGGAGTAACCGACATAGCTTGCAGAATAAGCAAACTGAAGTGGCAGTGGGCTGGCCATGTTTGTCGAAGGACCGATGGCCGGTGGAGCAGACGAGTCCTAGAGTGGAGACCGCGTATCGGTATGCGTAGTGTGGGACGCCCCCCTGCTAGATGGACCGACGACCTGAAGAAGGTGGCTGGGACAGACTGGATGCGGAAGGCGGAGGACGGGGTGTTGTGGCGCAGCCTGGGAGAGGCCTATGTCCAGCAGTGGCCTGCGATAGGCAGAGTGGATTGATTGATTGAATAAGTGACATAACATACATCTGTGGCGGCATCTACATCGCCACATATGAACTACGCATCAATGACATGACGTCACGCAAACCTGCATCGCGCAATTAGAGTTTACCACGCGATTAGCATATATACAACGTCCCGACATCAACCGTCGGGCAGTGGCCCACCAGACACAACACCCGTCTGGTCGGAGGATCCTCCCTTTTCTATGGAGGATGAGTGAACTTTACACCCTGTTCCTCATGCCTCTAAACATCATTTCAGCCGAAATACGTTCACTGTTGACCATAGAGCTCCCCCAAAATATGATGAAGAGTTTGTTTGGTTGAACGCGCTAATCTCAGGAACTACTGGTTCGATTTGAAAAAATCTTTTACTGTCAGATAGCCCATTTATCGAGGAAGACTATAGGCTATATAACATCACGCTAAGACTAATAGGAGCGGAGCATCAATGAAAAATGTTACAAAAACGGAGAAAATTTATTCCTTTGGAGAGCTTCCATTGCGTGCGCTGCGTAAACGGTTAAATTAAATTACGCAACAATCATAAATGACGGAATTTTTCCTCTTAAAAAGTTTTAAAAAAAGTCCGCGATAGCATAATCTATGTCTATAAAAATCAATGCCACTTTTCGTTGTAATTTTATAACTCAAGAACGGCTGGGCCGATTTAGCTGATTTTGGTTTTGAAATGTTTGCCGTAGTCCAGGGAAGGTTTAAACCATGAGAAAAATTGGAAAAGTTGCCGGGAAAATTGGAAAATTCTGGAAAACTGAAAGTGGATTTTATATGGGAATATTGAAATTGGGACAGGACAACGTCTGTCGGGGAACACTAGTTATGTCTTTATATGAATAAATAAATAAATAAATGTCTATCTTTTAAGGTCATTATAACTTTTTTAATGATAATCAAATCTATAGGAACTAAGTAATAATAAAAGCTGAAGAATTTTTTTGTTTGTTTGTATGTTTCAACGCGCTAATCTCTGGAACTACCAGTCGGATTTGAAAAATTCTTTTTGCATTTGATAGCCCACTTCTTGAGAAAGGCTATAGGCTATAAATAGATCACGCTAGAACCATTAGGAGCCGAGTAAAAAGAAAAAAGTCAGAAAGATGTGAAAACGAGTAATAGCTCCGACAGACGATGGGATGCGACTGGTCAGTCTGGGAACAAGAAATTCACGAGCAGAAGCTAGGTAATTAATAAAACGCTACTAAACATACTTTAAATATTACCTAACATCGTCTGAAATATTCAGACGGCAGTAATAAATTAAATGAACGAAGTAAAATTTCTGGCATCGATTGAGATCATCTATTTATAACTAAACAATAAGAAACATAATTCAGTACGTGTCAGACTTCCGTCTGGGCCATCCGTCTTAGGACATTAGTCCATGAGTTTTGAAGGTCAGGAATGGCTTCTGGGGTGACAATGCGACTTATTTGTCAAAAGATGACATAACACACACAGTACACACCTAATACAATAAAGCAGACATCTATGAAAAATACTTACAATATTGTCAGATCGTCGGATTGTCGTGTCGCTACGATTGATTGGCTCCAGGTAAAATCCAGAAGCTGGGTATCCAGATCCACTATGACCGCGTATCAACTGTGTTTCGGGTCCGCGTATCTTCTGCTTTGCTTTTGGATCAATACGGCCACCGCGACATAGGATATGTGAAAAGCACAGTTACGCGAACATGCTTAGTGGGGTACGTGGATAACAAACTTGACACAAGTTTAGAAGCACACAGTTTTGTCGTAGTGTGGATATCCAAATTGACACAAGTTTAGAAGCACACAGATTTGTCGTAGTGTGGATATCCAAATTGACACAAGTTTAAAGCACACAGATTTGTCGTAGTGTGGATACCCAACTTGACACAAATCTAGAAGTTTAGAAGCACACAGTTTTGTCGTAGTGGGGATACTCAACTTGACACAAGTTTAGAAGCACACAGTTTTGTCGTAGTGGGGATACCCAACTTGACACAAGTTTAGAAGCACACAGTTTTGTCGTAGTGTGGATACCCAACTTGACACAAGTTTAGAAGCACACAGGTTTGTCGTAGTGTGGATACCCAAATTGACACAAGTTTAGAAGTACACAGTTTTGTCGTAGTGTGGATACCCAACTTGACACAAATCTAGAAGTTTAGAAGCACACAGTTTTGTCGTAGTGTGGATACTCAACTTGACACAAGTTTAGAAGCACACAGTTTTGTCGTAGTGGGGATACCCAACTTGACACAAGTTTAGAAGCACACAGTTTTGTCGTAGTGGGGATACCCAACTTGACACAAGTTTAGAAGCACACAGTTTTGTCGTAGTGTGGATACCCAACTTGACACAAGTTTAGAAGCACACAGGTTTGTCGTAGTGTGGATACCCAAATTGACACAAGTTTAGAAGTACACAGTTTTGTCGTAGTGTGGATACCCAAATTGACACAAGTTTAGAAGCACACAGATTTGTCGTAGTGTGGATACCCAAATTGACACAAGTTTAGAAGCACACAGTTTTGTCGTAGTGTGGATACCCGACTTGACATAAGTTTAGAAGCATACAGTTTTGTCGTAGTGTGGATACCCAAATTGACACAAGTTTAGAAGTACACAGTTTTGTCGTAGTGTGGATACCCAACATGACACAAGTTTAGAAGCACACAGTTTTGTCGTAGTGTGGATACCCAACTTGACACAAGTTTAGAAACACACAGTTTTGTCGTAGTGTGGATACCCAACTTGACACAAGTTTAGAAGCACACAGTTTTGTCGTAGTGTGGATACCCAACTTGACACAAGTTTAGAAGCACACAGTTTTGTCGTAGTGGGGATACCCAACTTGACACAAGTTTAGAAGCACACAGTTTTGTCGTAGCCACTTGACTACACCGTACGATAAATAACCGTTTTACTGATGTCTTGTCGCAATTCGTGTGATATGTGACAAGTAAGGGCGAGCGCGCATTGCGGTGCATTTTTCTACCGCATAATCTGTGAAGTATGGAATGTCTTTGAAGTGCGCGCACTGCGGTCATGCGTTTTGTTACTGTAGGCCCCGCCCAGTGCGGCAGAACTACCGGAAACGCACCGCAGTGCGCGCTCGCTCTAAACGTCTTCATCAGAGTTCGTGTGCGTGTTTGTTTCGCTTTGTGTGTTTGATTTTTTTAACATTTATCTGTTCCTTTTCTTTTTCTCTAAATTCGCGTCATGACTTAGGATTATAGGTAATAGAAATTGATCAATTTGTCTATGGCAGTGATTTGTTCTACCTTGTAGTTTGAAAAAAAAAACCGGTTAAGAGCGAGTCGGACTCGCGCACCGAGGGTTCCGTTCCGATTTCTGAAAAAGTGTGCTATTTAGAGACATTGTTTTATTTTTCCTGTAATCTTTACATAAACTTCTATCACATTGAATAATTTCAGATTTTTCTTTTTGCAAACTTCGGAGATAAGGGGGGAACGGTATTTTTTTTTACATTTTTCATGAGCAGTCGAAAACTATGCGGCCTAAAAAAAAAAAAAAAAGTTTGAGAATGTGCAAACAGCGTTCTTTCATATGATACCCCACATGCCCTGGTAGCCCCATTTTGATTTTTTAAGACCCCCTTTCAGTTCCTTTTGCAAAAAAAATATACATATTTTATTTTCTTTCTTATTTGCAAAATAGTTGGGTCAACGTCATCTAAAACTATTCTAAACAAGTTGATAGCATTAGTAGTTCTTGAGATATCCAGCTGTGACAGAAAGACAGACAGACAAACAGACAGACATACAGACAGACAGACAGACAGACAGACTGAGTGACACCATAAGGGTTCCTTTTTTACCATTTTTGTACGGAATCCTAACAAATTAAGAGACCCATGTCTTTGAGAAGAAGTAGCCAAACTTAATGATAGACGCAAAAAAACACAGAACTATCATTTTGATTTTTTTTCAACAGTTTGTGAGAGAGATGAGTATGATTCCTACTTACAATGTTGCGCCCTAGGTATTGTGTGAAACTGAATGAATGGAGTCACAGCTTCGCGAGTGCAATACACCTGTTTAAGGGACGAAAAGTTAATGTGGATACACTGAGAAAGCGCGTAAAATTGTCACCTATTATTACCCTTTTTATTCCACGACTGTTCAGTCACCGTCATATTAATAATTTGAACTGTATTTCGTAGTAGTAAGGGTGATTTTAACAGTCCAACGTGGATTATTTATTTATTCATCAAACAATTTAAATTGTGTTCGAATTTTACAAAACAATGGATTAGCTCCAAAGCTTATAAGCAGTCAATTTGTGTTACTTGGTTGGTCCTATATGTGTGTCAAATATCATCGAAATCCGAGCAGCCGTTTAGGAGTGAAAAGGCAACTGGGGGCTTACTATGAGCTCTAATAGCAGTGCAGAAGTTGAACGTTTCCAGTGAGAGAGACCGAACTATATACGACCTATAGCACCGTCACTCTTTCTCACTGGAAACGTTCAACTTCTGCTCTGCTATACAGGACTATTTTTAAATAACTAGCTAATTTTTCACAGGGTGTTCTACCCATGAATATGAACAACTTTCACTATGGGACCAACTTTGAAATCGCAAAAAAAATATCAGCTGTTTCATACATTTTGATCGAGTAGGTATTGAACTTTTGTAGGAAACCGCTGGTTTTTTTTTCGTGATTTCAAAGTTGGTCCCTTAGTGAAAGTTGTTCATATTCATGGGTAGAACACCCTGTGAAAATTTAGCTAGTCATTTAAAAATAGCCCTTGTATAAGCTCATAATAAGCCCTCAGACTGACAGAGTTACTTTCGCATTTATAAAGTACTAGCTGCGCCCCGCGGTTTCACCCGCATAGACCGGAATAAAATCCAAGGTGTAAGCTATCTACATACCAAATTTCATCCAAATCGGTCCAGCCAATTGAGCGTGAAGAAGTAACTTTCACCTTTATAATATTAGTGTGATGGATATTGGATTAGTCTGAGGCAGTCGCTACATGTAAAATACTGGTATTCAGCTGTATCCGGTTAGACTGGAAGCTGACCCCAACATACGTGTAGTTGGGAAAATGGGGAGTGATACGTGAGTTCGAATGACGTTTTTGCGAAGGTCGCCATTTCGAAAAATTTTGCTAGTGGTAGGCCAGTTCGAAAACTCATTACATCGAAAACCGTATTACAAAGAAAGACAAATTCGATACTGCAGTGCAAGTACGTAGGACTCGATTCGATAAATTTGACAGATAAACTCGATAAAATGAGTTTTTATCGAATCGAATCGATGTCACAAGTACGTAACTTCTACTTTACCGATCGGTAGATAAACTCTAAAATTTTAACGAATTTATCGAAAATGCAAGTACGATACGACATTTTGACAGTTGAGATCGCCAATTTAAGCTGTCAAGCTCGGTAATTTATCGACACCTTGTAGAAGGCCGATAAGCTTATCGATCATTACATAAAATGGATTTAGGACTCATGGCTTTATTGCTGGGTGATGAGGAAGAACGGCAGCAGCATCATAATGTGATGCGTATTCGGAGGCGGCGTCTCAGAGACACGAACAATCCTCTGGAACTTCCAGAAGAAGATTTTGTTCGTCTCTTTCGGGTGACTCAGGAAGTGGCAGTAATTTTAACAGAAGGGATAGAGGTAGATGTGCGGAGGATACGATCCACTGGACTCCCTGTCCATATCGTGGTAAGTACATAAGTACTGGTTTTTTTTACTATAGTTTCCTACCTACTTCATTCGAGATCTAGAGTTTAGAGTTTACCGTGTTTACGGATAGCTCAGACGGTGACAGATTAGTGTATAGTCTATGGGTGACAGACAGATAAGTTTTTTTCTCAAACTTCAAGAAATGTCAACAACAAACTTTTTTTTTGGCAAAGGTAAACAACTAAACACGACTTTAATTTAAGAAGATAGCATATTTTCTGTATTTTTACGAAAACAAACGGAAATTTTGGTAAATACTGGTAGCTTCTCTGAATTATACCCATAAATATTGTTTACAATGCCAAAAATGTATGAACAAAAAGGATTTTCTAAATATTTCGGACATTAGTCGTGCCACAGAAACCCCACCTTAAATGGTTTGTCTGTGGACGTCCTCAGTATTGCCATTTGACAAACGATCCTTATCGACTCGAATCGGCCCACGATAAATCTTATCGTCGCGTGTTACGTACTTTCAAATTCGATAACAAGATCGATAAAAATGCGAACCTTAGCGATCTCGATGTCTTATCGATGCGAAGTCCGTACTTGCACTGCTGGTGTACTTCCGAACTGGTGTACTTCTCGCATTTTTTTTCGAAATGGCGACCTTCGCGATAATGTCATTCGATTTAATGGTTTTCGATTTAATGAGTTTTCGAACTGGCGTACCACTCGCAAATTTTTTCGAAATGGCGACCTTCGCAAAAACGTCATTCGAACTCACGTATCACTCCCGGGAAAATGCTAAGCAGTTGATGATGGATCACTCTGATGTCATCATATCCTTCTTAGTCTAGCGCTTGGGCTTGCACAAGGCGGTCAACTGAACTCCCTGCTCACTTCGCGACTCTTTGCCAGTTACGACATAGGGACGGGACACTAGAGGAGCTCTGTTTCTGCACTGTTTGAAATATCGATATTAAATAGATATGAGCTGTGATTTACTTAAGAAAATTTACTTTAAAAATGGAAAAGAAAAGAAGAACCGACTTCAACAACCAGTTTTTGAGAAAATCGCGGACATACAAACATGCATACATACATACACGGGTCGAATACAGAACCTTCTTTTTTGAAGTCGGTTAATAATTGCCTCCAAGACTGCAACTCTCTCTATCATGCCCGGAGAGAGGCAGAACAAGTACCCAAGCGGTATGAAACAGATAGCATTTTTAAAAATACCTACTCGCGCCTCGTCACTTCACAATTCTCTTGACGCCAAATAAGTACTATTACCTTACGCATTTCAGAAAAAAAAAATACATAACGGTACTAAAAATATTCAACTTCCCTAAAAACCTTTTTAACCAGTCCCTTTATTAAAACCACCTTGAAAACAGGCTCATTACAAAATTAATTACCATATTTTATGACAGGTGACATCTGATTCCTTCGCCCGCCATCACTAATCTAGAGCTATTGTCTGTGACCGGCGAGCCGTCGTTTGAGATACGAAACGCGCGCGTTTAGTTGCGCGCATAATAATTTATTATCTGTGAACGTTGACAGTTGGCGGGAAAAATGAGTAAAGATGGCGTCTGTTTTTTTTTCGGTTTTGTGTATTGGAAATATTGAATGGGTGGTAGAATGTTTATGGTAGACTCTTCAATACTTTAAAGTGTATAACAATGTTATTCATCCTACAAAATAATACAATGCCTTTATTTTTGACAGTTCAACAACATTCATTGCGTTATTTTACGTTCTTGAGCTTATGAACTTTTCAAACATTTGAAGCAATGGATTAGCAATGTCCTCCAAAATCTCTCAAGATGGGATTTAAAGTGTGTTAAGGTAATAAAGGTGCTGTATTCTTAGATCACACTTTGATTTTAATTTGGTAAGTACCTAAGTCTTGGAAGCTTTTAAAAGTATCTACCGAGGCAAAAGCATTGCTTATCTATAGTATTATTTTCTTTATGACGAAGGAACTAGGACTAGATAGGGGCTTGTAATGAGGAGAGACAAAACGCATGTGATTAAAAGAGTGATGAATATACATATGGAGGGGCAGAGGGAGGCCAAAGAAAAGATGTATGGAATGTGTGAGGAATGATGTGAAAGAGAAGGGAGTGAAATGGGAGTGAATGATAGCGGTTGACAGGGGAGAAATAGAAGAAGAAAACGCGTTGCGCCGACCCCAAGTACAGTAGTACTCAACTAATATAGCTTATCGATGTACCTGCGCAGAAGATGAATTTTCAAAGCGCGGGAAATGCTATTGACCAATCGGCACGCTCCACGCTTTTCCCTGTATCGCTATTGGGCGGCAGCTGCCGCCATGTTAGCGCGCGCCGCTTGACAGCCGCCATACTTGCGAGTGAGACGGAACTAACAGCTACAGTGTATTATGAACCTTATAGTAGTGACCTAAGGTTGATTGTAAGTTTTAAGCATTCTCGTTAATCTTCGGGGCCATACTTTCTTTTCTGTGCGAACGAAGATTCACGACGCGCCTTATCAGTTGGGTACTACTGTAACATCGCTGTTTTCTCGTATTTGCTAATGTTACTCACTTTAATCGTTGGTGGACTTGGAAGTCTTGGTTGTTGGAAGCTTGTAATTGGCCATCTTTTATACATTGTACTATATATATGGAAGTATATTAGCTGTAAGCTTTCCTAAAATTAATAAAATAAAAAAATAAATAAAAATAAAATGGGATAAGGGCAGGAAGATGATGAAGAAGAACATCTTGGGAGTCCACCGATAGTATTTTTAATCAGAGTCACATTTAATCAAATCTTCCACAAAAAAAAACATCTTAATTACTTTAAAGAGAAAAGAAATTTCTCCGCCACAAAACAAATGAGGATCCAAATCTAAATAATACGTTATCTATTATTATAATCGATTCGTGTATCGATTTAAATATAATACCGATTATTTCGACACGGTGCCGGGCGTTATCAACGAAACCATAGATTAATGAACAACGTTATTAATTAAAAGTAAAAAATAAAGCCCATTTCCATTAGCGGGATACGCGTCAATTGAGATGGGATAAGGCGCGTTACACGCTTGCGATTGACGCAACAAATTATAATAGAAATACGAGTAGGTACATACCTATAGGTAAATGAAAGGCATCAGGCATTAATATTTGATGTGGAGTCCAAAAAAGGCAATGCTGCTTTCGTCGAAAGCGTGACCTTTGTCAAGAGCAAGAATGTAGAAAAAGTAATAATTTGTACAGTAACAAAATCAAATCAATCTGCCTAGCCTTTTCCCAACTATGTTGGGGTCGGCTTCCAGTCTAACCGGATGCAGCTGAATACCACTATTTTACATTGAGCAACTGCCTGTCTGACCTCTACAACCCAGTAACTGGGTAACAAGATACCCCTTGGTAAGACTGGCGGTCAGACTTTCGGGCTTCTGACAACCCGTGACGACTGTCAAAGATCCACGAATGACAGCCGGGACCAATGGCTTAACGTGCTTTGCAACCCCGGAAAGCGTAGTTTAATCTGATGGATCGACCCGTGCAGCTGCTATTACTTAGCCACGAGCTCCTCTAAAATTTTAAATTTTAAACCGTTACCGGTATGCCAGCTATTATGTTCTTAAATTCTATTAGAAGTCTAGGAGAAAGGGACAGACGGTTCATTCTTAAGACTCCTAAAATCTTTTAACTTAAGGTTGATGCGCCAGGGTAGCCCGCGAAATTCAAAATTTCTTAGGTTTTTTGCAATTTGTAGGTCAGTGTGAGCTTGTATGTTGATTAAAATATGATTCGCGGCCGTAGCTAATATGGCTTTACAGAATTATAATCATTAGAATCAGCAATACAACTCCATAAGTTAGCATTTATCTCAAATCTAGCGATTTCATGAAATCATGAGGTTTGAGGTAAATGCTAACTTATGAAGTTGTATTGCTGATTCTAATGATTATAATTCTGTAAAGCCATATTAGCTACGGCCGCGAATCATATTTTAATCAACATACAAGCTCACATTGACCTACAAATTGCAAAAAACGTAAGAAATTTTGAATTTCGCGGGCTACCCTGGCGCTTTCGCCTTAAAACACGCTCTTTTTGTGTAACTAGTTCATAAATACATAGTTTTACAATTCTTAAACCACCTCCATTTTCATTGCCACTGACATCCAGTGTCCACAGAACGGGAAAAGAATTGAACGTTATATACGATTTTCAGTATGAGTGAGCGAAACAATGACAAATGTCATTGTCAACAAAACAGAAACGTTACCATCTTTTGATCCGATAGATCGAATCTAACGATATAAATCTTTACTCCCAGGTAGCTAGTAGCTGCACCGGTGTCACCATTGTGTGGATCACCCGGAGGACACGGTGGAGCATACAGTGGAGGTCTGCCCGGCTTGGTCGGAGCACCGCCGTGTTCTTACGTAGGCGATCGGTGGCGCCGATCTCTCGCGTCCGAACGTGGTCCAGGCCATGGTGCGGAGCGAGAGTGCATGGGACGCCGTCACCTCCTTCTGCGAAGCAGTAATGCTCGCGAAGGAGGAGGTGGAACGCGTGAGAGAGAGACAACCTCACGCCCTCAGTCGCCGCAGGATACGACCTGAGCGGCGGGAATTGAGAGCCGATTCCCGGACACCGTAGGCGCGGGCTTGCTTGTAGTGGGTAGCTCGCCGTCCGGTAAAGACCAGGCCCGGGTAGACGGCGCGTTGTGATCCACGCGCGCCTCAAAGAGATGTCAGCAAAAAGATGGGGTCCGATAGGGCCGATGCCGCCGGGGTCGCGGGTTGTTCGAAAGAGATACCGTGGCCCTGGCATAGGCAACTGAAGGAACACGGGTGGGTTTTAGTCAGTAAAAGTCTGACACGCCCTTCCGCTCCACTCAGAGCGGGAGAAGTCATTTGAAGATTTCCCATCCACAAAAAAAAAGTAGCTAGTAGCTACAGTCCATCTATTCTATATAAATAAAAACAGGCCAAGTGCGATCACATGTGCGGCGCGCCTGCTGCGCCCACAAGTCCCTTCTGCCCTCTTTTATCTGTTCTGTGGTCTAAATAATACAAGAAAATACGCTGATGTATAAACAGCTTAATAAACATCTATCAAATGAACCAACACTGCACATTACTAAGTTCTTCACTCCCACACCTTACAATGGAAAGTCTTAGCGAAAGCAATGATGGTGCACTATTATTGATCTTGAAACACCCACGGTCAATGTTGAATTATTTTTAATTAGGATAGCTAATAAGAATAGTGTTTTTTAGTATTCTAATTTGAAGGCTAACCTGTGACGTATCTGTCGCAGCCTTAGAGCATTTAACCTATGGAGATGGCAAGCAGCGAATCACCGAACAACATTTTCTGCCACTTTATGCGGGGGGCGAGGAAAACACATACAGCACACTACGAAAATTTGACAACCACACACAGATACATGCTTCGTGTTGCTACGAACGCACACGAAAGAATAATAGCCACACAATAAAAAAACACATACACATTGACAAATTTGTGCGTATCTACGCAACTGTCCTATGACAACAAACACAAAGTGCTAGTGATGGGACACAAACAATCAGTGGTATTTGATTACATGAATCAAAAATCAATCTGCCTAGCCTTTTCCCAACTATGTTGGGGTCGGCTTCCAGTCTAACCGGATGCAGCTGAATACCAGTATTTTACATGGAGCGACTGCCTATCTGACCTCCACTCCAGTTACTTGGTAATACGATACCCCTTGGTAAGACTAGTTGTCAGACATTCGGGCTTCTGACAACCCGTAACGACTGTCAAAGAACCACGAATGACAGCCGGGACCAACGGCTTAACGTGCTTTCCGAGGCACGGAGTCTTGGTATGTAAAGATGGTCACTCATTCGCTGACCAACCCCGGCAGGCGTAGCACCTGCTATTTCATTACATGAATGAATGAATAAATAAAATTCATTCGTTTTATTTTCTTGTATAACTGTCAAATTTTCCCAATCAACCTTGAACCTAATACTTTAGATTTATAAAGATTGTAGTAGCTTGACGTGCTGGCGTCTGTACACAAAAATACGCAATATGGTTAATGCCTGTGAAACTACGTAGGTAGCCAGTAATGACAAAACAATTAATAGTGCTTTAGAAAAAGAACGATTGTATTTATTTTTATAGTCAAATATTTTTTTCAAATAACATTATTGATTTTGCTGGACCTTCCCTATCATTCTGCATTTAGGGTCGGCAATTCGGGAACCACTGTACAAACGCACCCGGCGATTTTATATACTAGCTACGCATTCAGGGTCACTGTTCTCACCTAACCCAACCTAACCAAAATGATTCTCAAGCAATAGAGGTAATGGTCACTATTCTAACCTAACCCAAGTGATTCACCAATGTGAAGTTTCGGACGCGCGTGTGTGATAGTACAGTGGAGCCGCAATTCGGGATACATACTTGAGCCCCGTTTTATAATGCGGGCTTAACGTAGGTATACGTGTCAAAAAGTAGGAAGGGTAGAACATAAATAATAAAATAACACAGCCAATTTTATTATTTCGTTAAAAACAACACTTTTACACGTCCGTTTTTTGTTTTTCAAAACTATTTCAGTTCAGTGTTTCCTAGCTAACTAATTAAACAAACTAAATATAGTTATAGTTTGATATTTTAGTAGGAAAACATGCGGGTGTGGCTGCATAGCCAAAGCCATAGTTAGTTCATATTAATATGTCTGAAATTCTGAATAATGACAACTACAGACTGATTATTACAGATTATTTAATTCGACGGAATTCTGACATTTCAGAAGTGTTGCCAATAATAAAACGGTCCTACTAAAATCATTAATTTTGCAGGCGGTTCTTCCGTGCCAAGAATGTTTTTTTAAAGTGGGTATCGTACCCTCAATTAGTTTCCTTCTATTATTTGCAAGTTGTTTAAAATTACACGACATAAAATGTTCTGAACAGATTGCACTAGTACGCGTGGGTCCCCAAGTTTCTGTATTACCGCAAAATATCCTCCATTTTTGTCATAGTACAGGATCTTTTGGAAATCTGTTGAAGAAAAATATAGAATAGAAGTAATCAGTTTAAATAAGTGCCAACAGAATCAAACGAAAATCATATCTATTAATTTGATTGAGTACGTACTACGTTTTCATAACAGCCTTGAAAAAACCTACTAGTAAGTACCTACTACCTACGGTCCGCGGTGGAATAGTTATTAAATTATTCCACTGCGGATTAATTTTTTTCAAATTGCATGAGCTGCAAAAACTCACATTCGAAACGAACAAACTGTTATTTTTTATTAGCCTAAAAATACAAAAGATAAGAATTTAAATCGACTCACAAAGAACTGAAATTAATATTAAGTAATATATATTTTTTTTTATTTCAACCTGACTTATCCAGATACATTACAAAAAAAAAAAACTGGTTACTGAACATACTGACTGAAAAAATCATTTATTTTATCAATCATTGATTCACGTTGTCCCTGCACTATGCAAATTCTTACCTGTACTACGTTTGCGCTACCAACGTACCACTGTATTTTTCTATCGTAATGTCAACAACGATTATTTCGACATTATACTTAAATAAAACTGTTTGAATGTATAATTTATACTTACATGTGGTAAGAAACACCATGGTTTCGCAAATTTGAAGTGGCAGATCGCTTTTTGCACGAGGAAACTGCACAATTAACCATTTTTTGGGAGCACTTTCTTGCGACACAATACGATACACAATGACAACTGTCGCCAAATGAATTAGTTTTATAAAACGTGCATGGCCATATGGCCAGTCGACTTTGGCAGAGGGGTTCGCTCAGCTATGCCATCTCCATAGGTTAAATGCTCTAAGGTCGCAGCCAACTGGCTTAATTAGCCGTTTTAGTCAACCGCCTAGCCTTTTTACTAAACGGCGCCGTTTAGCTAGCGACCTAAATGATATTCCTTCCTTTGGCTGTTTTTATGTTACTGAGAAAAAACCTAAATCTTGACCACAATTTAATGATGCTTAAAGTTCTCACAATAATATTAACTTTTTTGATGTTCATATATTTTTGAAGCCTGAAAGGTCCAATATGTTAATGAACTCGACTGTACTACCACAGAATAACAATGTAACAGTATTAGTTTATCTTCATAGAAAACGGCCGAAACAGCGCGTTTCGAATACCCCGAAGCTCCGGCGCTCCTAGGTTTGACTAGTCAATCCTCAGGTCTGACTTGAAATCTCAGTCAAAGTCCAAACAAATGAAGTTTTTCGGGCTCTGACAAAAGAATTTTAGTCAAACCTTAATTTAATGAAATCGGGGTTTGACCAGTCAAACTAACGAACCTCAAAACACCTAGGTTAGCCTTGGCTTAGGGTTTCCGTCAGCAGGGGTATTTCTTTCTGCAGGGTTTAAAGGAACCTCACCAAACCGAACCTCGAGGTGCCCCTGACGTCGACGTTTGACCGAGTCTGCCAGTGGCTTCTAGGATCGACTAGGCAAAGCCCGAACCAGATTATTTTATTTTCGACGTTTGACTGTAAAGTTAGGCACTTCTAGGTTTGACTAAAAAAACTTTAGTCAAATGCCGAAATTGGAATTTATTTCGGGGTTTGCCCGAAGGCTTTGGTCAAGGATAAACCAGTCATTCAGGGAAGAGACTGCATATTATTATGTGCTTTGACTATGACATATACACAGATATACCAGTACGCAACATTTCGAGTGCACGGCAGTTACGCAAGAAAGGACCGCGTAACCGAGCGCATAGACTACTGTAGGTTCCATAGTCTGTGGTAATACTGAGTCACTTTTATTTAGATTTACATCATTCATCTTTGTATTAATTGATTTCACAACAGCAAAACCCGCACTGCCCACATCCAAAAAGGTCCGTTACATCTCAAACCATAGACAATGTGACAGTTTCCAATTGTGCCGTTGCCCATACTTGGGCTAATTAAAAAAGTAAAACCGCCGCAGGAAACGTCACTTCATATAGCGTTCCGAATTTGAAAAGATTGACAGGCGTTATGGGCTGTGGTGCGGGCGATCGAAGTGACCGAAATGAGACGAATTTATGTGAAAGATTTTTAACGTGTCATTTTTATAAATTGATTATTAAATGTTGCGAAATATTTTCTTCGGTTAGTTTGGTGTATCTAAATACGTCATACTTAAGGCCTATTTCACCATGTCTGAATAGCCACTACTTACCGAATAAATTCAAAAATGGAACAGATTTTGTAATAGAACCATAATTGTAGGTGGTGAAACAGGCCCTTAGGGCCCGTTTTACCACGTACGATTAAGTTCCTATTAACTTACTTGGCAGATAATCTATATAAATAAAAAGAGAAGTCCTGACTGACTGACTGACTGACTGACTGATTGATTGACTGACTCATCAACGCCCAGCCCAAACCCTTGGGCCTAAAAAGCTAAAAGTTTGCACAGAGGTTCCCTTTATAATGTAGACAAGGAATAAGGGAAGGAATTCCCGGTACTTCGTACGTTCCCGTGGGATATTTTCTGACATAAACGCGAGCGGAGCCGCTGGCAACAGCTAGTGTTGTTTAGCATCTGTTAAACAATGCCTAATTTAAACCTTTTAAAAGTCTTATTAAATAACATTCGCCTTTTTTAAATAACTGCCTAGGTATAGTAGATCTAGTGGTCGCAACCGCTACTGCTAATGAGTTCCGGGTTCGCTTCCCAGCAGGGCTAACATGCGCAAGTCGACAAAATTTTGTCGACACATTATCTCGTGCAGGGACCCAATTCCGGGCTCGAGCTAGATATCACGACCATGGAGATCAATCTCTGTTTCAAATCTCCGCATCAATGTCCGGTTCAAATCTCGATACTATCAAAAAACCGTATTCTGGTAGACCATGGAGAAAGATTTACAACGGAGAAAATAATCTCGTCTAAAAGACGTTCCATTTTTATCGATTCACTTTGATTATAATCGATTATGCTACGTTTTTCTTTTTTTAGTATTAATAACGTAATGTTTAATTTATTAAATCCAAGCAAACACATTATAAAAGATAATTTTAGTATATTGTGTTTCTATAACTGTGTTTTTTTTTTATAATTACCTACTTAGGTACTGAAAATAGTAATTGCAAAGTAGCGTGATCCGAAACGCATTTCGCATGATTTGTGTAGTATTATATAGTGCTCTGTGATTTGTGTCCTTTTTCTGACGTAGGTAGGTTTTAATTTTCAAACTAAACAAAACTATTTTTAATCGTGATATAGGTGTGGAATAAAATTAGTTGTCATGAACTAAAATTCACACCAACATAACAATTTTTTCCAATTTTTTCTTTTCCTTATATCTCGAAAACGGTGTGTCCTATCGCAAAAATAATGAAAATTTGGCACCCCTTTATGAAACCCATAAACCCCAAAGCCTCTACATGTAGGTACCAAAAAAAAATACGAATATAAACCTACGAATGTAAATTTTGACAAATGTTCCAACGGAGATTTCATATCTCCATACCTTAGGACCAGCCGTGATATCTCGCTGGTTTGCGATCGAAAAATTTATGAATGGAGATCGCTAGAATAGCATTTTTTCGTTTTCGACGGAGATAAGCAGTTTCTCGACTGATATTTCGACCATGGAGACAATTTCCATGCCGCCGGAATTGGGTCCCTGCACGAGATAATGTGTCGACAAAATTTTGTCGACTTGCGCATGTTAGCCCTGCAGGTTGGGCAAAGTGTTATTGGAATAAGCTCAGAATAAATAAAAAAACCAAGACATAGCGCTGGTGTCAACAGTGACGTGAGGCCGCACGTTTCGGGTTTCGTAAACATCTAGCAACAAAACTGTTCGGACATGAATATTTGAAGCATTCCCGTTAGAGCACCTATTTTCTGAGCACCGATTTTTAGAGCACCCAAGGTATTCCCATTTGAGCACCAATCAATATTTTAACGTGGTGCTCAAAGGCGACCAATAAAAAATATTCAACTTTATTCCCGTTTAAGCACCTACGGTCCAGTAGCTTCTTGTGATGGGGTGTTTAATAAAACATATCGATACAAACATTCTGAAAGTCAAGATCTGCCTCCTAAGGTCACTGACCTTGACCTCAAGGACACCAACCATGAATATTGACCTGTTACTTAAGAATCGCTGATCTTGACTTTCAGAATGTTAACGTTGAGATCAAGGTCAATGACCTTGCGGTTAAAGTCAATGACCCTGAGGTCAAGGTCAGCGACCTTGTGTCAGTAGGAATGCTTCGAATATTTCTATACTTGCTCCATTTACAATAATATTCTCTACAGTCCGTTCAACCGATTTTGACTTCAGTCCAGGACACCAAGTCTGCTATTTTTTAGATATTTGTCATTCCAAACACGATCCCATTGTCATTTCGCTAAATGTTCGTAATCTGCTAAATTCATAGTGGTCGATCATTGGTCGGTCAGTGGTCTCGTAATAGAATCGTGGTAGAATGACATTGTCTTATTGCCATTATTATAAAACCCGTTAGTAGAAATGATTTTCGAAAAACTACCACTAAACTTGAACATTTAGTCATGCCAGATTTCATTTATATATATTTTTAAATATATTAGTGTTTTAAGCAATCTGAAGTACCTAGTAAACTTCAAATGTAGAAAGAATCTAAAATTGTAAGATGGATTTTGAAAACGCTGATGAAAATGATTGGAATACTCGGAGACGGAGGCAGTTCTGCTCTGGAAGCGATAAAACTATTCATCTCCTTCGCTAAAAATTAATCTACGTCCGGGAAAACTTACTTGCGATTTGTGTTATACCCGACAGCGGCCAAGCCCCAAAGGAGGGTTATAGAAAATAACCATTTAATTTAACGGAGCGACTCAATTCCAATTCCTCATCTTCCATACTATCCGTGCGTGTTTGCCTAACCTGGCCTGACTCAAATTACTACTTCAAGCTAACCTCTACCTTCCTAAATAACTGTGCGTTTTAGGTAGGGTGTGTTTTTTTTTAAACTGGTCTGTATTTTTTATCTTTTAGTTTTAAATATATAGTTAAAATCTTACCTTAGCCCCTTTTATTTCATTAGGCTAGTAGATTTGTTACAATACGTCACTCATTAATTTGTCATTATGTACGAGATTACCATTCTATGCCATTTCTTACAATGGAGTGTCAGTGGTTGACCATTATTGGAAAGTCATAATGACGCCATTATATTAGTAGATTACCAAACTTGTCAAAATCAACAATTATGAAATCAATGATAGACCATTCTGCCACTATTGTAATAGCAGACTTGGGGCCCAGGTTTCCATTTAAGTAATTTTTTTTTTATGTTTTCACCCCAAATTATTTGGTATTGTCAAGTTATAATGATGATTTTTAGGGTTCCGTACCAAAATAGTAAAAAAGGAACCCTTATGGTGTCACTCAGTCTGTCTGTCTGTCTGTCTGTCACAGCTGGAAATCTCAAGAACTACTAATGCTATCAACTTGAAATTTAGAATAGTTTTAGATGACGTTTACCCAACTATTTTGCAAATAAGAAAGAAATTAAAATATTTATATTTTTTTTGCAACAGGGTCTTAAAAAATAAAAGTGGGGGGCTACTACATATGAAAGAACGCTATTTGTACATTCTCAAACAATTTTTTTCTTTTTTTAGGCCGCATAGTTTTCGACTTCTGATGAAAAATGTAAAAAAAAAATACCGTTTCCCCCCCGCCCTCCCCCCTTATCTCCGAAGTTTGCAAAGAGAAAAATCTGAAATTATTTTATGTGATAGAAATTTATATAAAGATTACAGGAAAAATAAAACGATGTCTCTAAATAGCACACTTTTTCAGAAATCGGAACGGAACCCTCGGTGCGTGAGTCCGACTCGCTCTTGACCGGTTTTTTTTTATTAGACAAAAATAATATACAAAGTGAAATTTTAATGGTTATTTTCCTATTAAAGGGTCATTGTACTCATGACTATGAACAACTTTTACTATGGGATCAAACCTGAAATCGCGAAAAAAAATCTGCTGTTCAGTATATTTATCTACATCAAACTCGTCAATCAAAATGTAGGGAGCAGCAGATTTTTTATTTCAGGTTCGGTCCAATAGTAAAAGTTGTTCATAGTGATGAGTACAATGACCCTTTAAGAGGAAAACAACCATTAAAATTTCACCCTTTAAGTTCTAGATAAAATTTTCCTCAAGGTGCTAAACCTTGTTACAATAGAATTCCAAAGGTATTTCAACTCGAGCGTATGATTATTCATCTGACCATGAACTTATGTAGAGTAACCATACAATGCCTCATGCCGATCCGACCTAGTGTTAATTGTTAGAATGTATTGTTCAAGCATTTATCTAATCTATTCCGACGCTTGTTGGCAACTAACTAATACTGCAAACAGACTGCATTACGTGTGCAAGACAGTGCATATCGCGGTACAGTGGTACCCAACTAATAAGGCGCGTCGTGAATCTTCGTTCGCACAGAAAAGAAAGTATGGCCCCGAAGATTAACGAGAATGCTTAAAACTTACAATCAACCTTAGATCACTACTATAAGGTTTAGAATACACTGCAGCTTTTAGTTCCGTCTCACTCGCAAGTATGGCGGCTGACTACAGTGTGACCAGATTTAAAAGATAGCAGACAAAATCTGGTATCTTTTCAGATTTGTGACAAAATCTGCTAAGCCCGCTGCCGACCAATAGCGGTAGGAAAAAGAAGTTCGGTGCGTGGAGCGTGCCGATTGGTCAATAGCATTTCCCGCGCTTTGAAAATTCATCTTCTGCGCAGGTACCTCGGTAAGCCATATCAGTTGGTTTACCTTAGATAATATTCATCTAGATCGAGCCACGCGTGGCCGGTCATGAGACAGCAATATTATACTTTTTCTAAGTTATGTGGTATGAGAAATGAGGTTTAACGTAAGAAATGTTCCATATTTTGGACTGAAACCCATGTCAATACATTCGCACAATGCAAAAACTGTCCAAAAATGTTAAATTAATCAACGCAAGATAAATTTTGTAATAGTGAAAGTACTTTGTTTGGCAACATTTTTAAATTTTGCCATGCAAAAATACGGCACTTCCACACTTCACACTGTAATCATGGCAACGTCTAGATGTATAATGTCATTGGGTACTACTGTACGTAAGTTCAACCAAAATGGTGGTCGTCTAGGATCTGTAGTTCACTTTTGATCACACATAGAAATACAAATTTCTGTACAGATCACGGCACGTAAGTTGAACTACAGAAATTTGTATTTGTATCTGCCCAGCCTTTTCCCAACCCTGTTGGGGGTCAGCTTCCAGTCTAACCGTATGCAGCTGTTTACCAGTATTTTACATGGAGCGACTGCCTATCTGACCTCCACAACGTATGCAATAACCCTTGGTAAGACTGGTTCGCTCCATGTAAAATACTGGTATTCAGCTGCATCCGGTTAGACTGGAAGCCGACCCCAAAATAGTTGGGAAAAGGTTAGGCAGATTGATTGATTGATTGAAGTTGCACTAAGAAATTATTTTCAATCGACTTCAAAAAAAAAGGAGGTTATCAATTCGACACGTATGTATGTAATATTATTGGAACTGCAATATGTTCACATAATGATGATCTATTAGGACTTTCAAACAAATATACAAAATTTCATAGGTGTAGGTATGTGTGCATATTTATATGTTTGTCCACGCATTTCTCTGAAACTGTTAATCGGATCGGGACCATTTCTTTTTTTATTGGCTTACATTTACTTCAACTTAGGCAACAGTACAAGTTTTATCAAAATCGGTTCAGTAGTTTTCAAGATATGGACTAATACGTGTAAGTGTGGTTCATTGATACACGCTACGAGTGTGGAGTGTAAGGGAAAACATCTCAAAACCTTGGTCAAATTCTAGTTATAACAAAACTATTAACGATTAGGTACAACAAATATTCTAGTTTTTACTTAAAACTAAAAATTACAGACTAAAAAAATAATTTTAAAAAAATAAATCGACTTCGAAAAGAATTATATTTAACTCAAAATTATGAAATTACTTTAATTTCGGACGTCGGTGGCAAAAAACTAAAGTACAGATCCCAAAACACCGACTCCCGAAATTAAAACTACCTATTTCATAATTTTGAGTGATTGCGCTGTGTAGCCCGCGAAATTCATTTTTTTTTTTGGGTTTTTTGCAATTTGCAGGTCCGTGTCAGGTTGTATCTTGATCAAAGTATGATCCATCCTTAAGTATATTAGGTGTAAAAAAATTAACTGCAAGAACTTCGTCCACATACTCGACATCGAAAAACAAACACATTACAAAAAAAAATTTTCGTGGAATCGCGAAAAAAAAATCAGCTGTTCAATACATTTATGTTCGCATAATTCGTCAAAATGTACTGAACAGCTGATTTTTTTTTCGCGATTTCAGGTTTGGTCCCATAGTAAAAGTTGTTCATAATGATGAGTACAATGACCCCTTAAGAGGTTGTGGGTTATTTATTTTACACCTTGTATTCTTTTTGAAGTCGAATTTTTATTTTTTAAAGTAAATTATTTTTTAATTGTAAACGTTAAGTTGACCGTCCACTCCTACGCAGGATGTGGTGCACGGAAGAGTTTACCACTGTTCATTTGTTTGCCAGCATTTTTTGGTGCGTGGCCGTGCAGTAAAAGTGTGTGTCAAGTTCGTAACAGAAATGCTTAACTTTCATCACAGAAATTCAGGGTCTGTTAGTCCTTCTCTAAATACTTAAGTAAGTTAAAAGATGAAGTAGTCCCATCGTCAACTTAGCATCAGACACTAAACACACATAAAATATCGGACAATTAATAAATACATAGAAAAAAATCACACCGCACACTTTTCCTCAAGCAATTAGATGAAAGCATCCGCGCTATGTACTCGCACATGCTCACACGCAACAGTCACGATGAAGGCGTCACTGAATAGACAAAATCAGAAGTTTTATATACTTACAGAAATAAAAAAAAAGTGTTAAATTTAAAAAAAAAATATTATAGTAACCAGTCATAACTTTGGACTTTTCAACGTCGTCTTTTCCTTCGTTTACTCTACTTTCGTTTTTATGTCCTTGTTATTATATACTGTCTTTTCACCATCAATCTTCATCGTGTGCTGGACTTGGGCAGGCAAGCGTCGCGACATCGACCGGTTGTGTGCTTCTCGCATCTTCTTTTTCGTCATCTTCCTGCCCTTATCACATGTTACTTGGGGTCGGCGCAACACGTTTTCTTCTTCCATTCTCCCCTGTCAATCGTAGCTATCATTCAGTCCCTTCTCTTTCATATCACTTCTCACACAATCCATACATCTTTTCTTTGGAAAAGATGAATGGATCTTTCGTTTCGGTCTGTCTATTATGTCCTTGTTTTTATATACTGTCTTTTCATCACCATCTTCATCGTGTGATGGACATAAGCCTGCTCAAACGTCACCACATCGACCGGTCGTGTGCTTCTCGCATCTTCTGTCTTTTATGCGGCAAAAAATAGATTATCGTAACCAGTCATCTCTTTGGACTTTTCAACGTCGACTTCTCCTTGAATTGCTCCTAATTCTTTCGTCTCAGTTTGTCTATTATATCCTTGCTTTTATTTGACTGTCTTTTCATCACCATTTTTATCGTGTGCTGGACGTAAGCCTAACCCAAGCGTCGCGACATCGACCGGTCGTGTGCTTCTCGCATCTTCTTTATGCGGCAAAAAATATAGTATCGTATGTAACTGATCATGACTTTGTACTTTTCTTCCCCTTCAATTGCTCCTTATTCTTTCGTCTCAGTTTGTCTGTTATATCCTTGCTTTTATTTTAATGTCTTTTCATCATTATCCTCATCATCTGCTGGATGTAAGACTCACCCAAGCGCCGTGACATCTACCGGTCCTATGCTTCTCGCATATTCTGCCTTCTTTGTGGCAAAAAATCTATCGTGGCCAATCGTGCGACTAATCATTATTAGAATCTGTCTTGGAAACTGTCCGGGCGCCACACGCAATTAATCCATTTTTATATTAGCGGTTGCTTTTAATCTTTTAGGTATAGTAGGCCTCGTTATTTATTAACCACCCTTAATTTGAATGTCCTTGCACTTCATAGAATTTCAAGGTCTATTTCTGCATTAACACCAATGTGACACCAATAGTTTCAACCTTACCGTTATAGTTAGTCATCATCTCCTTGCCTTTCCCAACTATGTTGGGGTCGGCTTCCAGTCTAACTGGATGCAGCTGAATACCAGTATTTTACGTGGAGCAAACTACCCATCTGACTTCCACAACCCAGTTACTGGGTAAGAATCGTTATCAGGTAGACCACAAAGAAGGTGAGGACATAAGACAAGTCGCTGGAAAGACATGGGGTAGAGTGGCCAGAGAGAGTCAGGATGGAGAAGATTGGAGGAGGCCTTTGCCGACTGGCACACGGACATGCAACAAATAAAAAAACGCCAAATACGCGACTGAAAACTACGCTTTGTTTGTTCGATTAAGAATCGTTATCAGACTTTCGGGCTTCAAATGACAGCTGAAACCAGTGGCTTAACGTACTTTCCGAGGCTCGCTATGTAATGGATGGTCCACGACAAGTATTGCTTAACCTTGAAGATCGGCCGGTGGGACTGTTATTGTTTAGCCACGAGCAATCTTAGTAAATGTAACTTTACTAAGATTGCCAAAAGTGGTAATACGTTCATATTTACGAGGTCACCGAAGTTCGCGAACCTTCTGATCTAATCCTAAATAGTAGGTACTTTCGTGATGTCCAGGCATCATCGCGTGCGCATTTCAATTATCACTCATTCTCGTGCCGCAGCAGTTGAACTCTGAGCTTTTAAATAGCCCAATAACTTTGCAGAAGGCCGGGATAGATTTGTGGAAGATTCATTTGATGTCAATTTATTATCGTCAGCTTGTAGTACAATGATTGCCGATTTTGTATGGGGTTTTATTGCTATCAATGAGAATTTATGTGGTTTTGCATTGTTTTGCAGTTGTTGTCATATTGAGAGTTGATTCCAATGGGAAAAAGAAGAGTCTAGAACTAACTTGTTTATTTCTGGACATAGTAAGGTAATCATGGAGTTTCTTGTCGGCTCTATTCTATAGAATATATTATTCAAGTCGAGAGTAAAGGAGTTGTGGTCATATTGAGAGTTGATTCCAATGGGAAAAAGAAGAGTCTAGAACTAACTTGTTTATTTCTGGACATAGTAAGGTAATCATGGAGTTTTTTGTCCGCTGTATTCTATAGAATATATTATTCAAGTCGAGAGTAAAGGAGTTGTTGGTCATATTGAGAGTTGATTCCAATGGGAAAAAGAAGAGCCTAGAACTAACTTGTTTATTTCTGGACATAGTAAGGTAATCATGGAGTTTTTTGTCCGCTGTATTCTATAGAATATATTATTCAAGTCGAGAGTAAAGGAGTTGTGGTCATATTGAGAGTTGATTCCAATGGGAAAAAGAAGAGTCTAGAACTAACTTGTTTATTTCTGGACATAGTAAGGTAATCATGGAGTTTTTTGTCCGCTGTATTCTATAGAATATATTATTCAAGTCGAGAGTAAAGGAGTTGTTGGTCATATTGAGAGTTGATTCCAATGGGAAAAGAAGAGCCTAGAAGTAACTTGTTTATTTCTGGACATATTAAGGTAATCATGGAGTTTCCTGTCCGCTGTATTCCATAGAATATATTACCTATTCAAGTCTAGAGTAAAGGAGTTGTGATCATATTGAGAGTTGATTCCAATGGGAAAAAATATTAGCCAGAACTAACTTGTGTATTCTGTATATAGGAAGGTAATCATGGAGTTTTTTGTCCGCTGTATTCCATACAATAATAATAAATAAATAAAAATAAAAATGTTTTAATTGAAAGGTCCATAGCATGTTAGAAACAAAAAATTACTTAAAACCTATGTTAGTAGATATAAATTAAAATTATATTTAGAAAATATTAGGTAGGTAGGTTTATCGAGCCGAATGTATAACATGCAGCTTGTCAAACCTATTTAGCGCAGGCCCATCCAGTCTACCCGCAAATACCTTAAGGATGCTGTTGGTGCTTCCCCTGACTCTGCGTTGTAGCGACGCAACAATCTTACGCATTATCGCAAAGTAATCGTCTGTGTGCGCATCCGCGAACATGCCTGACGATAAATTATTCAAGTCGAGAGTAAATAGATTATTTGTAGACAATCGCCCACCACAATAATGGCTTACTATCAGCTGACAAAACTGAATTCTAAAGATTTATTACCAATTAAACAATTTGTCTACCTGACAGAGTCTAAAAATTTATTTGAATTTTTCTTCATAAGCTGTCGCAAAACTACTAGAATGCAACAAACTGTCAGATTTTTACAAATAATTACGTGTGTCCTAATTTTTCCTTCCCAAACAACATAGACCATTTGCATTCGTCCATCTCATAAAATCGGCAGGGAACACTGACCGAAGCAAAGCTCGACCGTAAGCTGAGTTCGAAATTTGAAACAACGTCAACAAGATTAAAGCGCCGCCATGCGCCATGTTACTGAAACGTCAAACTTACAAAATGGATTCCCGTTTTCCCGCGCTCCTCTGGGATTCTAATGTTGTCTCTGGTTTTGTGGGTAATTATTGTAAGTGATACTTTATGATTTGTTTATTTGTACGGATGAAGTCTAGGTTCCGTTTTGTGATACCTACAACCAATTTGTTTTAGAACAGTAAATTATAGAATATGACAAACAAACGTGATAGATACATAAAGTGAGACTACTCGTGACTAATTTTCATCTGTTTTTCGAAAAGAAAAGATGTCACAGCTCATTTTATCCCATCATGTTGGAAAACACGAAGCCCTTTCAAGTAGGTTGTACTTGTAACAGACAGACATTTGGTCATAAGCGCAAAACTTTGACAACTGGGAATTGTTATCCCACGATGTCGTGGCCGCAAAGATTACCGCGAAGTTTTTCGCTACCAAAAAGGTGAGACAGATAAGAATGCATTATATTTTATGATATCTTCCTAACTTTATGGTGCTTTTATAAATGACTAATTGCTCGTTTTGATTACCTTGATTTTTATATGCGGCAAAAATGACAAACTGTAAAAAATAAGCAATATTTACGAACACGTGGACAAATCTTTAACGAATCCATTGAAATACAAATTCGAATGAAATAATATTATAACTAAAAATACCCCATTACATAGTGTCAACTAAGACATACCTTATAGTTCTAAAGGCAATAAAAAAATTCACCGTCCACTGGCAGTTCTAAAAGTTGATTGGGTTCCTAAACTAATACAAACCAAGCAATGTCACTCGAATGAACAAAAATATTCATTGAAATGTAATGACATCAGGCAACAAACAAAATCAAAGATCGCTTGGTCGCCAGCAAAAAAAGTTTCACAAAAAACTTTAAAGAGAGCTTTGAACTTTTTGGTGGCGCCTAAAATGTTGTTTTGAATCTTTGTTACGCGTTTTTTTAGGTCGCTTTTTTTCCAGGTGTTTAAACTTTCATTTATGGTTGATTTAAGTACATTATTCCAGTGTTTGAATCCAGCGTGGGCCAGATGTATGAACGTAAACGAAGCAATAGGAGTAAGTAAGGATCATAGCAGGTGGTATTCAATCAGCCCCATGGGAAAGAAGGCGTGACTTTTGTGTACAATTGAATCCAGTAGCGCTGGATTGGCTTTCACCCAATTAGCAGCTGCTCTATTTCAATCCAGCGCTGGTTATAGAATGCTAGACTGTTAAGTATCGATCTTAATGTCAATCCAGTTAAATTGGTTAAGTATCGATCTTAATGTCATTCCAGCGTTAGAATCCAGTGCCATCAAGATCGATACAAGACTTAAAAAATGTAAACTCATTTCATTCCAGCCTGGCATCCATATATCCAATCTCTATCTTAATGTCACTGAATTCAAACGCTGGATTGAAACACTGAATCTACGTAAATCAGCGTTAATTGTCACTAAAAGTTCTTCAATTTCAAATAGCATAAATAATTTAGACATCAAAAATCTCCAGATTGCTTTGTTCCAGGCTTTTCCATAGCTCACGGTCTTGAGTTTTTCTCCTCCATGTCCCTCCCCCAATAGTTTTAAGTCGTCTTCCCATTTCTGAAACGGGTTTCTTCTTTTAAATCGGAAATCTCCAGATTGCTTTCCTCCTCCAATCTTTTCCATAGCTCATGGTCGTGAGTTTTTCTCCTTCATGTCCCCCCCGCAGTAGCTCTTAAGTCATCTTCCTATCTTTAAAACGGAAGACCGTTTTAAAGATAGGATGATGACTTAACCCCAGTTCCTCTTTACTTCTCTGGCATACCATTCTGTTACGTAGGAAAAGTACTCAATCTGTCTAGCCTTTTCCTTACAGCTTCCTTGCAGCTGCATACCAGTATTTTACATGGAGCGACTGCCTGCCTAACCCTAGGGGTTACCACGATACTCCTTGGTAAGACTGGTTGGGACTTTTGGGCTTTTGACTACCTGGAATGAATGTTAAAGATCATCTAATAACTGCCGGGACCAACTGCTTAACTTGCTTTCCGAGGCAAAAAGGGATATCGGTATATTATGGGCGGTCACCGATCCACGGACCGACCTGGCCAACCCTTGCGTAACCTTGAATGTAGATCTGTGTGGCTGTTATTATTTAGCCACGAGCTCCTCTACTTCATAAATAATAAAATAAGTACTAACGGACATAAAGGCGATACCAAAATAAATTGGGGGATTTTTCATAACCATTTATTTCACTATTGCAGCATGTATGGATTTAATTTTTGGATATTAAATGTTTATTGACTATTTGATTAAATACTCTGACTGAAGGAAAACACAATTGGGTTAAATTTCCTCGATAGAATTTAATTCCGAAAAGACCTCTACTTTTTTGTTTAACTATAAAATTCTAACGGGGTCCTGAAGTAATTTCATTGCAAAATTGCATTCAGAATGTGCGTATTAGGGAATTGAAAACTTTGGCTGATAATATTTTTGATAGATAGCTTAATTTCTTTTTAAACAATTTTGATTTGATTTGGCGCTTTTATTTTGATTCCAGCGCATTGTTGCGCTCTCTTTTCTTCGCATGTGGAAATAATTGACTCTGTCACTTTCTTATTCCCGCCCAGGTCACTTTTTATATATCACATTAATTAAATGCACATTACATACCATCGAAGTTCAACCTTGTGACAGAAGCGCCATTTTATACGCCCAAGTAAGCAACGGTACGTTCCACGCTTTTTGCTTGGGTACGCGTGTTTCGTGAATCATTCGATAAATAATGTAAAAAAGTAATTGTTTTGATACGGACTATGATGGGAACAAATTGTCGATGACTGAACTTACTATTTCCGGTAGGTAGTATCTATAAAAAACATTTTAAATGTAGGACATAACATTTAATTTGAGATGAAATTGAATCTTTAGTTGAGTTAAAAGATGTCGATAAAAACCGGTCAAGAGCGAGTCGGAATCGCGCACCGAGGGTTCCGTAGGTATATGTATTTTTGTTGATGATTTCTGAAAAAGTGTGCTATTTAGAGACATCGTTTTATTCTTCCTGTGATGTTTACATGAACTTCTATCGCATAGAATGATTTCTGATTTTTCTTCATGTAAACTTCGGAGATAAGGGGGGAAGAGTATTTTTTTAAATACTTTTCATCAAAAGTTTTTAGATATCGATACCCGTCATGTCTGTGGAGTTTCGCTAGTTAATTCAATTTGACCCTGTATCATTATGTCATTCTTCCTTGGAAGCCGACCTCAATATAGTTGGGAAAAGGCTTAGAAGACGATGATAGACAAGGTCCCATTAAAATAGATGTACAAATCACAGGGTGTTCTACCCATGAATATGAACAACTTTTACTATGGGACCAAACCTGAAATCGCGAAAAAAAAAAACAGCTGCTCCCTACATTTTGACGAGTTTGGTGTAAATGTACTGAACAGCTGATTTCTTTTTCGCGATTTCAGAGTTAGTCCCATACATAGTGAAAGTTGTTGTGGCACCCTGTGAAAATTTGTCCATCTATTTTAATGGGACCTTACAATGTCATTCTTCCCTTCACTGTTCGATCCTCTCGGCAGTCTTACAAAACCACTAGATCAAAAAAGCATTCATTTTATTACTCGAAGAAAGTTCACATACCCTCAAGAACGCTAATTATTTTAAACCACGCTCATTGCCACACAAACGCCCACAAAGCTACCGTTAACCACTTATATTATATTATAGCCTAAAGCTATACTGTCGCTTCATAGAATAGTGACGGACGTAATTACCATAGACTATATAGAACTCAGCCACCGGAAGATTTTGACAACGGGCCTCGTTTGAAAAAAGATTTATAGAATTTTGGTATAAATGGGAATGGAAAAGAGAGAAATTGGTGATTCAGGACAAGTTACAAGAAGTAGGTACTGAGGATGACGTAGCACTCTCAAAAGTTTCAAAAACTATTTGATGTGGTAGCTAATAGAACAGATTAAAAAAAACCGGTCAAGAGCGAGTCGGACTCGCGCACTGAGGGTTACGTTCCGATTTCTGAAAAAATGTGCTAGGTATTTAGAGACATCGTTTTATTTTTCCTGTAATTTTTACATAAACTTCTATCACTTAGAATAATTTCAGATTTTTCTCTTTGCATACTTAGATAAGGGGGGGAACGGTATTTTTTTTACATTTTTCATCAAAAGTCCAAAACTATGCGGCCTAAAAAAAATTAAAAAAATGTTTGAGAATTTGCAAACAGCGCTCTTTGATATGATACCAAACATAGTAGCCCCACTTTGAATTTTTAAGACCACCTTTTAGTCCCTGTTGCAAAAAAAACATAAATATTTTTATTTCTTTCTTATTTGCAAAATAGTTGGGTAACCGTCATCTAAAACTGTTCCAAATTTCAAGTTGATAGCATTAGTAGTTCTTGAGATATCCAGCTGTGACAGACAGACAGACAGACAGACTGAGTCGCACCATAAGGGTTCCTTTTTTACCATTTTTACCAGAGCCATACGGTTATTAAACAGCGCCTCACAAAAGATTGATATATTTAACTGTACATTGGCGGAATTCGTGAGGGTGACTCTCGATTTATTAAGTAATAAGTGATAATCTGTAATCACATTATCGCATTGGGTGTGGACCTGTTAAGATAGTGTAAGATTGGATAAATAAAATAAATAAATAAATAAATAAATTTTGGTACGGAACCCTAAAAACGACTATTATAATAATCTTGAAACTGATTATACAGGATATAAGTGTAAACAGTGGCAATCTTTTAAGGGGTCATTGTACTCATCATTATCAACAACTTCTACTATGGGACCAAACCTATAATAGCGAAAAAAAAATCTGTTGTTCAGTACATTTATGTTTGCATAATTCGTCAAAATGTAGGGAACAGCTGATTTTTTTTTTTCGCGATTTCAGGCATGGTCCCATACTAAAAGTTGTTTATAATTATGAGTACAATGAACCCTTAAAAGATTGGCACTGTTTACACTTACACCCTGTATAATCAGCCTATAACGTTCCCACTGCTGGGACACAGGTAGGGCGTGCAAACCCGGTTTTCCGGTTTTGCCAAAAACCGGAAACCGGACAAAATTTTGCGATTTTTGAAAACCGGGGTTGAGAGACAAAACCGGAGTTACCTCCGGTTTTCCCGTTATTGAATTACATATTTACAAAAATCAACTTTTTTCGAACGCACTCAAGAAATATTCAATTTGAGTCATCAAATATCCGAACGCAACCTATACCCACTTACATTCCTCACTCCGCGACCCCAACCGAAAAATAGGCCAGCTCTCTGGTCACGTGAAGAGTCGACCAACCGCTTGGCGATGTCCCGAAATACTCGATGAGCACTCGGACCCAAGGCCCGACCCCAAATGGCTTAAACATATAGCTCCAAATAAGGCTGTTAAATTTGTGCAGTTGGAGGGTATGCACCTGCAGCAGCCGCCCCAGCATAACCCGCCGTACTAGAAAGATGGGATGACGCGAGGGCGTCAACACAGGTTGCATCCCCCACCAAAGGCCTCTACCCAACTTCCAAGGCATTATCGTCATTCCGTCTGGCCTCTTCCAATCGTCGCGTGCCCAAGCCAAATGACCCAATGGTCATCTAAAACAGCTGACACCCGAGAAAACAAGAGCCCGACGGAAGATGTCATTAATGCTGGCGTGCCTTGGCAAATGACTATACCTGCAGCAAGGAAAGGCCATGGTGTCCGAGGCGGTCAACTGCTTCACCGCACTGACAGTGATGTGGGGCCTTGCAAGAAGCGCCCAGACGCAGTTTTGTAGCGAGCCGGAAGGTGGTGTCACCCAGCATAGTGATTATGTTGGGTGACGGTAGCGCCTGCAGCCAGAGGCCCGACTCCCATCCTCCCACAGCCAGCAGGTGGCACGCTCAGCAGTATTGGTGGGTTTTCGGGCTGAACTGTATCCGGTCAATCCACTTTCCAAACTATTAATGTGGTCTACTTGGTAGTGGTAGGCATAAATGTTTGTTTAAAAAGAGTTATATCATAGAATTTGTTTTATTTGTAGATTTTGTGGGTATCTAAGAATATTGTTTTCTTGTTAAAATTCTAAACCTATAAAAAATTTAAAAGTGTTGCGAAAACCGGCGCTAACACCGGTTTCCGGTTTTGGGCCCTCAAAACCGGAATTCAAAACCGGTTTTGAAGACCTTCCGGTTTTGCACGCCCTAGACACAGGTCTCCTCTCTGTGAGAGGTATAGGGCTGTAATCCACCACGCGGGCCGAGTGCGGGTTGGTAGATGTCACATGTATTCGAATTTTTGGTTCTAGGACATGCCGGTTTCCTCACGATGTTTTCCTTCACCGTTTTGAGAGCAGTAGTGATGAAATAATTTACACAAAGGCCTGTCTGGATTTGAACCTACGCACCACATAAGTCGCGGACATTACAACTGGGCCACCACTGCACACTCACTCACTGCTGCATAAAGATTATAATAAACAACCTGATAAAACATAATTAGGTATAAACAAAACCATGTTTCCAATTTCACACGCAACTTCAAACTTTATAGATAACTTTTTTGACAGACAACCTTTCTCATCCACCATCTTAAAAAAAAGTTCCTATACGATAAGTTACATTCCAAATGATTTCAAACACGACTGGCCGTTAAGAAAGCTATCACTCAAAAACGAACAAGTGTTCGAAATTTGAAATAAAATGAATTAATGATGTATCGACGCCGACAAAAATAGTTTGCTGGCGAGATAAAAGTTGAATTGAGGATCGAGTAGGTAACAATCGAGTATTGGCTCAAATCGGTTAGGCTTGAATATATGGTGACTGGTAATTAGTGACTGATACCTAAACCCATGACTGTGCTCATGATAACAAACAACTTTTACTATGGGACCAAACCTGAAATCGCGAAAAAAAAATCAGCTGCCCCATACATTCATGTTCGCCTATCTCGTCAAAATGTAGGGAGCAGCTGATTTCGGTCTGGTATCGGTCACTAATTACCAGTCACCCTATATAATAATCGTATTGAAGTTATTCCAGTCCTTCTAAAATGCAATAGCCATGCGTAATTCAGTAAGTAAAGTACTAATTACCTTATGGCGCGGTGTTAGCTCAATAATCACAAAAATTGGTTTCTTGGATTGTCGAGTATGACGTAACGCAATGAAACTATCCGACGCAAAAAATACAGTGGACGGAGAAGGGTTTAAAGAAAAATGTTAACCGAATAGAATAGTAAAAAATAGTTTGATATTCCGAATAAAAAATTTGGAAGTTGCTCCACAAAAATAAGCGTTGGCTTTGAACAAATGAACATCTCTGTCTTAGATTATGAAATGTCCAGATTCCTAGTAGGCTACCGTAAATTGATTCCAAATTTTAGCAACCAATATTAGTGACTAGTTCGATCCCCGCACCAGACGTCAAGGAACGTTCGCCCCGCAAACGTCACGAGCCGGGTGTTTTAATTTTTAAAAAAATGTCAGTCTGTGCTGTGAAATCGTGCAAAAATTACACTACAAAAAAAGAAAAGCGCACTAATATCTCATTTCATACGTAACTATTCAATTTCACCGTGTATTTCATAGTTAATTTCGAAAACGAAAAAATAAGAATGTGACATTGAATTTGACACAATAACTGTTAAGTGTTGCCTAGGGCATGAAAAAATTTACCCAAATTTTCAACACGTCACGAAAAAAACGAGGGATGACTAAGGAGTTTCATTAACATGGACGATGATTTTTTTTGTGAGTGTTAGTTTGTTTCTTCAACCGTATAGTTCGGAGGCGCTCCCAATTGGACCCAAACACACGAACCTCCGTCAACTCATTAGTGGAGTCGACATACGACACCCTAAATTGATTATGTAAAATGTACCCATCAAATCTTTTTAACGTGGGTTAATTAAGAGAGTTGCTTAAAAACTCATTTCTTAACTGCATTGAATCTGTCTTTAGCACACAAGTTTATTAATTTACCTCTATAAAATCCAAGTCTGTAAATGCGATAATAGTGTGTTTTAACATTTTTACTTTTTACAAATATCACACACATAGGTACTCGAGTACTTAATAAGACAAATGTCAGAAATCGATACTTAGAAATTGAAATAAAATTGTTTTATCCTTTAAAATGTAATAAGCATTGTTTTTTTTAAATAGCAATTTACACTTTTCTATTGCAAGTTTAACCTTTTTAGGATATTATATTAAAACCAAGTCAACTGACAGGACCTATTGCCACTGGTACCTCATTTATTGAATTTCACGCTGACTTGTTTCTATAATTGAATTTAAATTTGGAATGCGCTCGCTCTTCAAAATTATTTTAATTTATTGGACAGTTATTTATTGTAGATTTTATTTTTGATAGGCACTTTCTGATAGTTTGCTACAGAATGCCCAGTATACATTTTTAGGTAGGCTTTTAGTGTTTGGGAATTGGATGAAATGGGAGTAAGTCGGACCAAAACGGAGTATCTGTTTTGTGATTTCGGGTCCTGTGCCCATGTCTCTTGCCGGAACGCCCTTACCAATCTGCTCCGCTTTTCGGTACCTCGGGTCGCTTGTCCAAGGGGATGGCGAAGTAGACCGAGACGTAACGCACCGGATCAACTCAGGATGGATGAAATGGCGACAGGTTACAGGAACAACTTGCGACCCACGGATGCCCCTCAAGTTAAAGGGAACAATTTACAAGTCCGTGATAAGGCCTGTCGCACGTTATGGATCGAAATGCTGGGCATTGAAGAAGACGGATGAAAAAAGATTGCATGCAGCGGAGATGAGAATGTTGAGATGGATGTGTGGAGTGACGAGCATGGATAAAGTAAGAAATGAGTAGGTATATAAGAGGAAGTTTGAAAGTGGCGCCAGTGACAGAAAAGTTAAAAGGAAATCGTTTGGGTTGGTATGGGCATGTGATGAGGAGAGACGAAACGCATGTGACTAAAAGAGTGATGAATATATATTATATGTTGATGGATGGAGAGGCAGAGGAAGGCCAAATAAAAGATGGATGGATTGTGTGAGGAATGATATGAAAGAGAAGGAAGTGAATGATAGCGTGACGGTTGACCGGGGAGAATGGAAGAAGAAAACGTGTTGCGCCGACCCCAAGTAACATGGGATAAGGGCAGGAAGATGATGATGATTAGTGTTTGGGAATTAATGATGATTAGAGATCGGATAACCGGATGCATATATACCTTAAGTTAATATTTGGCTAACAAACTGTGGAAGCAGCTTCTTAGTATTTTTTTTCTTAATATAAATCCCGGGATTCCAGAAAATGCGGGAATGCACAATTAATCAGATACATGGTATGGAAACGACTTCTTATATTATGTGGTTTTATTAATTTTGATCCGTGGATGGTTGAACATCTTTACATACCGGGTCTTCTCCGTGCCTCGGACGTTAAGCCCCCGGACATGGTTAAGTATATCGGTGGGGTTGTTTTCATGGGTTTCGAGGGTGTTAAAGCCGATAGTGACGTTAAAATGTTAATCCCAGATGGCGGCTACAATCATTTTCAGATTTTTCGTTATCGTCGGCTTTCACACCCTAGAAAAGCATGAAAACGACACCCATGACGAAAAATTTGAAAATTTTCGAAGCCGCCATCTTGGATTTTAATTTTGACCAAATTCACACTTTTTTCTTTTATTTTTTAAGTTCCTTTTCAATGTTCCTTTTATATTTAAATTTTCCCACTATTTTAGGGTAATCTCTATGCGCTGGTATTACTCGCATGTTGCACACATACGCAAATGCGTTATGTAGTACACGGCGCTCACTCACACACGTATAAAAATTGGCTTCACGTTTTATGTTACGTTTTGTACTGAACACGGAATCTGGACATTTCATAATCTAAGATCTCTGTATTTTCAGGGATACATTGACATTAATTTTTTTCAGAATTTAATAGAATTAGCATTTTTTTTTAACTTTAACCGGATAATTATTTAATAAATTGTGTATATTCTGAATATTCTAAAGAAAACCCGGAAAATAAATGCGAACAGCTTAGTCACATCTCGGCAACACAAATATTATTTTCAATTTTCAACCTTATTTCAAGCCAGCTAATGGTGACAATAGATTACGCGGTTGTGTGCCGCACTTTTTTATACAACTTATTGTATTAAGCAAGTAGGTACCGTTATTATAACAATGCTAGCGGCCCCGACAGACGTTGTCCTGAACGATCCTAGAACCCGATTGCAGCGCCACCTACCGGGTCCAATTGTGTTTTCAAACCATCCAGGAACCCATTGAAATATACACACAAAATTTCATCTAAATCGGTCCAGCCGTTTAGGAGGAGTTAGGTGACAAACACACGTACAGAAGAAATATGTATTTTTCGCTAGTGTTGTTCTATTACAAAGCAAAGGCGTCTATTTCTTTCTGTCTTCAGGTGACAGGTGTCAAGCCCATCCCGCATTCTTTGGAAGGGCAATATTTCTCGCAAAGAAAATTAATCATATTGCGTAATGCTTCTAATATGTGTCAGTTCATAAGTGCCCCACAATCTTGAAAACCATCGAACCGATTTTGATGTGGTACTAATTATCGAGAACGCTATTGTTTCAAAAAGGTTACAAATCATTGCCAAATCGTTGATTGTACCAATAAGAGTAAGTAAGACTAGTTCATTTACAAACCATTTGAATAGATTTAATAGTACAGGTAAATTATGAAATTTTCGCAATTTGCTGTTATCGGGCAATTAATACAATCGTTCACCCATTTATAACTATGACACTAGCGATAATTAAAGTCTTGGGCCTATTTTAAAAAGGAAATGTCAGAAAATTGTTAATTTGTAATTTTATCACATAATTAGGGTTCCGTACCAAAATGGTAAAAAAGGAACCCTTATGGTGTGACTCAGTCTGTCTGTCTGTCTGTCTGTCTGTCAATCTGTCTGTCACAGCTGGATATCTCAAGAACTACTAATGCTATCAACTTGAAATTTGGAACAGTTTTAGATGACGTTTACCCAACTATTTTGCAAATAAGAAAGAAATTAAAATATTTATACTTTTTTTGCAACATGGACTGAAAGGGGGTCTTAAAAATTAAAAGTGGGGCTACTAGGGCATGTGGGGTATTATATGAAAGAACGCTGTTTGCACATTCTCAATCATATTTTTTCTTTTTTCTAGGCCGCATGGTTTTCGACTTTTGATGAAAAATGTAAAAAAAAATACCGTTCCCCCCTTATCTCCGAAGTTTACAAATCGAAAAATCTGAAATTATTCTATGTGATAGAAGTTTATGTAAAGATTACAGGAAAAATAAAACAATGTCTCTAAATAGCACACTTTTTCAGAAATCGGAACGGAACCCTCGGTGCGCGAGTCCCACTCGCTCTTGACCGGTTTTTTTTTTGGCGTTATAATATTAAGTTTGTTTTTGGGAATATTCTTTTGAACTACGGAACCCTTCATTGTGCGTACATTCACGCCGATGGCCGGTTTTTTTCTCAACAGCAAACTTTGTGTTCCCTCAATAATGATTAACTATAAATCATTATAAATATAACTTGTAAGAATAATCATCGTAATTGATTCGAGTTATGAGTTCCGTCGGTAGAGTTTGTAATGGATTTATTTTATTTGTTACTTTTTCTTTTTAATTCCCTATTACTTTCTGATTGTTGTTGTTTATAAAACTGTTCCTCGTAGCAATGGTTAGTTTATGATAGTAATGACTTGAAAGGCCATGAGTTTGTGGCGGCATCTACATCGCCACATACGAACTACGCATCAATGACATGACGTCACGCAAATCTGCATCGCGCAATTAGAGTTTACCACGCGATTAGCATATATACAACGTCCCGACATCAACCGTCGGGCAGTAGCCCGCCAGACACAACACCCGTCTGGTCGGAGGATCCTCCCTTTTCTATGGAGGATGAGTGAACTTTACACCCTGTTCCTCATGCCTCTAAACTGGTGACCCCGAGCATGAACGTCAGCGCAGCCTTCGTGCAACTACATCAGCGTGACGTCATCAGCATCACTTCCTCAAGCTTTCGAGCGGCGAGTCACACAGCCAGCCAGCATCCACGGCTTCAACAGGTATCCTGACCACCAGCATGCAGCGGACGCGCATTCCTGGTCATCACCTTCAGCCTCAACCTCAACCCAGCGCTGTACACTCCGACTCACTGGAGCATAACGCAGCGCCACCCCGACTCACTGGGGTATCACCGCAGACAGTTCCGACTCACCGTGAACTATGCGGCACCCGGTTCCGACTCACTGGAACCACAACTGGCACTGGCAAGCATCGCAAGATACACTTCTCAGCCCACTATCGACCTCCGGTCTCCGGAGGGGAGTGATGTGGCGGCATCTACATCGCCACATACGAACTACGCATCAATGACATGACGTCACGCAAACCTGCATCGCGCAATTAGAGTTTACCACGCGATTAGCATATATACAACGTCCCGACATCAACCGTCGGGCAGTAGCCCGCCAGACACAACACCCGTCTGGTCGGAGGATCCTCCCTTTTCTATGGAGGATGAATGAACTTTACACCCTGTTCCTCATGCCTCTAAAAGTTTAATGTTTGTGGCATATGTTAGCTATATTAAAAAGTAAGTTGACTTGGCTAAAGTTTATTTTACTTGTTTAATTATTAGTTTTAATCATTTACAGGCTTCAAAGTAATTTTAAAGGAGCAAATACCTAGCTAAGCATTTTATAATTAGGCAACTAGTAACAAAAAGAAAGTTTGTTTTCAATAACTGCTTTTCGTAATGGATACCGCAGCGGTCCGATGGTAGATCCCTGAGGAACTCTAAGACTTGACACCCACAAACCATCAAATTCCCTGTCACAGGTACCTACTACATTGCTATAAAGACACCAACCTGCCCAAATCGTCATCAACTTATAATAAACTCGCTTCAAATTGCTTTGACACCACAGCTTTCAATATTGTAATTTACAAAAGCTATAGTTAGTTAGTCGTGTCAATAATCAACTTTGAACCAAATACAAATCATTGCCATGGTAAAATATGGCAGTAAGCCAATAATTATTTGTAATCAATTCGGTTAGTTGTCGAAATGTTCTAAATCTGGTAACTGGTTGGCTACATAGAACGGTAGCGACAAAACAGCGGCTCCGTATTTGGACGACTTCTATGTTAAGCAGTCGATCGCGAAGTTGCGATATGTAGAAACGTAGGTAACTTGTCAAGTTCATACGTTGCAACTATTTATTTTCTTATATTTTCCTGCCGTAGAAATGAAATGTAACTTATTTTTGTAAGTAGATCTTCTATTCTAAGGGCTAATTTGAACAAAGTTGTATATCTTTTATCCGATATTTGGACGACTTTTATGTTAAGCAGTCGATCGCGAATTTGCGTTAAGTAGAAACGTAGATAACTTGTCAAGTTCAATCAATTTATTTTCTTATATTTTTCTGCCTTACAAATGAAATGTAACTTATTTCTGTAAGTAGATCTTCTATTCTAAGAGCTAATTTGAACAAAGTCGGATATCTTTAAATCCGTGGAATAAAATTGATACTGACAGTTTTTGTATGAAGAAACTGTCAAAAATTCAAAAATTATTCGATGGTTAGGACTTATTTATACTGGCTTATATATAAAATTTTGGTCTAATTCACTCTTAAGACTCCTTTATAAGTCAATTTGGTAAATATTTTAGATGGCGCCAGCATTTCCCAGCTGACTGATCCCTGAGAAAATATGTCGAAACAAACTCAGAGATCATCGTCTCTTTTAAAGTCCAAACATTATATTATTAAGATATGCGTGTCAAACAGTACAGGGCCATGATTGTCTGGAAGGGCTTTTAGAAGAAAGAGCCATTGCAGCTTTGAGTTGACCTGTCCTAACAGACAACACACATGCATGAAATGATAAACCTCTTCATTGGTATAATATTTAATCTTCTTGCACACATACAAACCTGGTACAGGGTAACAATATTTAACAAACTATTTAACTAGGCACTCAATAAGTATCAGTATAGACTAGATTTCTAGGCAACCTTTAGGTTTCGAAGATCCAAGAGAATTAACTTAGAAACTAGGTGACGCTCCAAACATCACGTTTTTTTACCAACTTTGAGCCATACTTTTTGGCGGCAAATGTCAAATGAGACACTTTTTATCTACCAGCTAGAAAACACCAATACTTTTGGCGGTAAATGTCAAATGAGACACTTTTTAACTACCAGCTAGAAAACACCAATACTTTTGGCGGTAAATGTCAAATGAGACACTTTTTAACTACTCGAAAACACAGATACAAAAACATCTGAGTAAAATCACATACTTTCAACTCTAAATTCAGTATTTTAAATCAACAAAATTTATTATTATTTGGAAATCATGACATGCATGTCATCGTGTATGTCGACCCAATTTTAGGGAGCTCCACGACCCGTCACACGACGCTACCAGATCTGCAGGACATTTACTGTATATAACTCCAATCACATCCAACTCAACCCTTGGCTTCTCTCGTTCAGCTGCTATCAGTTACCCTGCGATGATCGTCACTCCACCTTGCTCGAGGAAAACCCTATAACAAAAAACCCCTACTTTGGAAAACCCTATGTCGATCAGCGAACTATTGATAGACTAATGATGATTATTATTATCGTCTACAGCTGCAACAACGTTCAATACTGAACTTGTATATCCTGGAATATTCCAAAATCGATATATTGTTCAAAATATGAACTCTCCCGGTTACAGACATAGAAAAGGGTCAGTATAAAATTGGACATTGCAAACAATATTTATTTATTAAAACTTTATGCACAGGTAAAAAAATAGTGTAAAAAGGCGGACTTAATGCCTGAGGCATTTTCTACCAGTGAACCTTAGGGTGATGCAGAGACAAAACATGGTAGGTGCAACATAAGGAATAGATAACTCGAAAAAGAATAAATACATACATACATTAAACAAAATAAACTTTGTCAGGAGAAATAACGAAAGTTAGAGCTGCGAAGATTTTGCCAATTTTTCATAATTTCAAAATAAATAGGGTATAAGTAAATATAATATCCGAAACTAACTAAAACCATTAAAAAACTAATATATGGCGTCGAAAAATTCCTCCGCATCGCTGTCGACTGGTAAAGTACCCAAGAGACTGGCGGCATTGCCACGTTGTATGGCAATGCTAATTCTCTAGACCTTGGGTCACGGGAAGTGTCAAGTGTAAAATAAATTGTTTTAATATCGTACAGAAGAACGTTCATCATCTTCCCATTGCTAAAATCAATATAGTTAATGCTAGAACCAATGATTGTAAGTTATAAGCTAAGTGACGACGACACAGTCTTTATCAGTCGATCGTTGGCGCGCAACCGCGGAATGTCGCCTTAACTAGCGCATGCCGAGCTAATAGCGGCGACTTTAGCAATTACTAGCAATGTAGCAATGTTGTGATTAATGTTAAGTGTTATAAACGTAGAAACAACGAGAGTTATCTTAATAAAACAAAAGAAAACATCATTGACTCTCTGGTTAGGGAAAATTATTGCTTAGCAAATAGGCCCGGTGGCTTTAGTTACAAAATTAGAACTATCGAAATCTTTACGGAAATTCGTCATTTTATTTTCACCGGCAGCGTTGCAGCATCGGGATATACTCGTATATACTTGTTGCACTATAAATTCAAATTCAAACTGTCATTCTCTGCCAGACATATGAAATGGCTATAACACGGCTAATTAAAGTATTGTGTCAACCTGCCAAATTATTATTTTCCCAGACTGTATAGTTATATATGTGGAGTAGGGCTTTTGTAAAGGTTCTATTAGGGTTCCGTACGAAAATGGTAAAAAGGAACCCTTATGGTGCGACTCAGTCTGTCTGTCTGTCACAGCTATACTGGGTGATTTTTTAATGACCAGCAAAATTTTCACAGGGTGTTCTACACATGAATATGAACAACTTTCACTATGGGACCAACTTTGAAATCACGAAGAAAAAACCAGCGGTTTCCTACAAAAGTTCAATACCTACTCGATCAAAATGTATGAAACAGCTGATATTTTTTTTGCGATTTCGAAGTTGGTCCCATAGTGAAAGTTGTTCATATTCATGGGTAGAACACCCTGTGAAAATTTGGCTGGTCATTAAAAAATCACCCTGTATAATGCTACGCTTGTTTGGAACAATTTTAGATGACGTTTGCTCAACTATTTTGCAAATAAGAAAGAAATAAAAATATATATGATTTTTTTGCAACAGGGACTGAAAAATTCGAAGTGGTGTTACTAGGGCATGTGGGGTACCTATCATATGAAAGAGCGCTGTTTGCACATTTTCAAACATTTTTTTTTCTATTTTTAGGCCGCATAGTTTTCGACATTTGATGAAAAATGTAAAAAAATACCGTTCCCCCCACTTATCTCCGAAGTTCGCATAGAGAAAAATGTTAAATTATTCTATGTGATAGAAGTGTATGTAAAGATTACAGGAAAAATAAAACAATGTCTCTAAATAGCACACTTTTTCATAAATCGGAACGGAACCCTCGGTGCGCGAGTCCGACTCGCTGTTGACCGGTTTTTTTTCATTCGAAGCTGCATGGAGTCTACATTTGGAAATAGGGCCTTTGCCCTAAGACATGGAACTGTGCAAAACTGGCGAAATTTCTGTGTGCTATGCTACCTAAGTTGCCCAAGATGTCATTTAAGGCGGTGAGAGCCGTAAAAACGTCGTTTAGTTTAGTGTTTTATTCGTAGATAACACGGATTTAAATTTTGAAAAAAATATATTACTTAGTTCAGACTTCCATCTACAAATTTCGGCCGTCCGATACACGATTACTTGCACTTTACTGCATCCAATTAAATCGCAAAGACAAGTCTAAATTATGATCTATATCTTATTTCATTTGATTTATATTAGGCTTTGAACAATAAAACTTATGCCATAATAAAGGTCGTAAAAAATGTAATTTATAACGGCTATCATAATTTGAAATATCAAAATATTTATATCACTAATTCCAATGTCAAGTGTTTTCAGCTTCGCAAACGCTCGCCCTGAGCCGTTTAGTCCCGAGCGGAACGTGACGGAGGTCGGACGTGTGCCAATTTTTCGAACCCGCCACCCCCGCTAACTTCTGTCACCGGCTGCGACCGGCACAAATTAGCATGTGTTGAAAACAGTTGAATTTGAACGCTATGCCTATGTAAATAAAGACGTCACGCGCGCAAAAGCTTTATTGGTATTTATTTTTATCACGGCCTATGTTTACCAATCGCATCAAGTGTGTAAAACAGTTGAATTTGAACCCTACACTGGAGCTTATAAAGCCGCCTGACGCGCAAATTTTTGGTTCACTATTTTCAAATCTCAAATAGGTAGGTGCCACAGAATAAAGTTAGTACGGGTGGTTTTATAATGAATATCGGATAGGAAATGAGATTTCTTCATAACATCACGCCTGAATTCTTTCAAAGGGTTGGGCAGGGATGTTCAGAAAATAAGTAGGCCCTCAAATGTATTTTTCTGTATACCTACATAAATAATTTTTTTTTTTTAAATTAAGTTTTTTTTCTAATTAGGTATCTTCTTATTTTTTTTGTATTTCAAGGTCAAAATGAAAATCCAAGATGGCGGCTGCAAAAATTTCCAATTTTTCGTCATGGGTGTCGTTTTCGTGATATTTTAGGTCGCTGAAAATGATAGTGGGGTCAAAATGAAAATCCAAGATGGCGGCTGCGAAAATTTCCTAATTTTTCGTCATGGGTGTCATTTTCGTGATATGTTAGGTCGCTGAAAACGATAGTGGGGTCAAAATGAAAATCCAAGATGGCGGCTGCGAAAATTTCCTAATTTTTCGTCATGGGTGTCATTTTCGTGATATTTTAGGTCGCTGAAAACGATAGTGGGATCAAAATGAAAATCCAAGATGGCGGCTGCGAAAATTTCCAAATTTTTCGACATGGGTGTCATTTTCGTGATATTTGAGGTCGCTGAAACCGATAGTGGGGTCAAAATGAAAATCCAAGATGGCGGCTGCGAAAATTTCCTAATTTTTCGTCATGGGTGTCATTTTCGTGATATTTTAGGTCGCTGAAAACGATAGTGGGGTCAAAATGAAAATCCAAGATGGCGGCTGCGAAAATTTCCTAATTTTTCGTCATGGGTGTCATTTTCGTGATATTTTAGGTCGCTGAAAACGATAGTGGGGTCAAAATGAAAATCCAAGATGGCGGCTGCGAAAATTTCCAAATTTTTCGACATGGGTGTCATTTTCGTGATATTTGAGGTCGCTGAAACCGATAGTGGGGTCAAAATGAAAATCCAAGATGGCGGCTGCGAAAATTTCCAAATTTTTCGTCATGGGTGTCATTTTCGTGATATTTTAGGTCGCTAAAAACGATAGTGGGGTCAAAATGAAAATCCAAGATGGCGGCTGCAAAAATTTCCTAATTTTTTCGTCATGGGTGTCGTTTTCGTGATATTTTAGGTCGCTGAAAACGATAGTGGGGTCAAAATGAAAATCCAAGATGGCGGCTGCGAAAATTTCCTAATTTTTCGTCATGGGTGTCATTTTCGTGATATTTTAGGTCGCTGAAAACGATAGTGGGGTCAAAATGAAAATCCAAGATGGCGGCTGCGAAAATTTCCAAATTTTTCGACATGGGTGTCATTTTCGTGATATTTGAGGTCGCTGAAACCGATAGTGGGGTCAAAATGAAAATCCAAGATGGCGGCTGCGAAAATTTCCAAATTTTTCGTCATGGGTGTCATTTTCGTGATATTTTAGGTCGCTAAAAACGATAGTGGGGTCAAAATGAAAATCCAAGATGGCGGCTGCAAAAATTTCCAAATTTTTCGTCATGGGTGTCGTTTTCGTGATATTTAAGGTCGCTGAAAACGATAGTGGGGTCAAAATGAAAATCCAAGATGGCGGCTGCGAAAATTTCCTAATTTTTCGTCATGGGTGTCATTTTCGTAATATTTTAGGTCGCTGAAAACGATAGTGGGGTCAAAATGAAAATCCAAGATGGCGGCTGCGAAAATTTTCAAATTTTTTGACATGGGTGTCATTTTCGTGATATTTGAGGTCTCTGCAAACGATAATGGGGTCAAAATGAATGACTATCGTTTTCAGTGACCTAAAATATCACGAAAATGACACCCATGACGAAAAGTTAGGAAATTTTCATAGCCGCCATCTTGGATTTTCATTTTGACCCCACTATCGTTTTCAGCGACCTAAAATAACACGAAAATGACACCCATGACGAAAAATTTGGAAATTTTCGTAGCCGCTATCTTGGATTTTCATTTTGACCCCACAATCGTTTTCTGCGACCTAAAATATCACGAAAATGACACCCATGACGAAAAGTTAGGGAATTTTCGCAGCCGCCATCTTGGATTTTCATTTTGACCCCACTATCGTTTTCAGCGACCTAAAATATCACGAAAATGACACCCATGACGAAAAATTAGGAAATTTTCGCAGCCGCCATCTTGGATTTTCCTTTTTACCCGACTATCGTTTTCAGCGACCTAAAATATCACGAAAATGACACCCATGACGAAAAGTTAGGGAATTTTCGCAGCCGCCATCTTGGATTTTCATTTTGACCCCACTATCGTTTTCAGCGACCTAAAATATCACGAAAATGACACCCATGACGAAAAATTAGGAAATTTTCGCAGCCGCCATCTTGGATTTTCCTTTTTACCCGACTATCGTTTTCAGCGACCTAAAATATCACGAAAATGACACCCATGACGAAAAGTTAGGAAATTTTCGCAGCCGCCATCTTGGATTTTCATTTTGACCCCACTATCGTTTTCAGCGACCTAAAATATCACGAAAATGACACCCATGACGAAAAATTAGGAAATTTTCGCAGCCGCCATCTTGGATTTTCATTTTGACCCCACTATCGTTTTCAGCGACCTAAAATGTCACGAAAATGATACCCATGACGAAAAATTAAGAAATTTTCGCAGCCGCCATCTTGGATTTTCATTTTGACCCCACTATCGTTTTCAGCGACCTAAAATATCACGAAAATGACACCCATGACGAAAAATTAGGAAATTTTCGCAGCCGCCATCTTGGATTTTCATTTTGACCCCACTATCGTTTTCAGCGACCTAAAATATCACGAAAATGACACCCATGACGAACAGTTAGGGAATTTTCGCAGCCGCCATCTTGGATCTGTCTAAAATGTCTAAAATGTGTCTAAAATGTCTAAAATCTGTCTAAAATGTCTAATCTGTCTACAACTTTCAAAAATACTTACTAGAAAAATAAAACAAAATAAACTTGTATACTAATCAGTTCAAGTTTATCTACTGCATTGCTCTATTCTGTGACGCAACATAGTACCTACTCGAGTTCATGAACTCATGAGCGGTGCGCTTGGCGCGCGTTTCCCGCGCATCGTAATTTATTACGTATCGCTACTCCTTGCGGGGGCTGCGGTAAGCATTTAATACCTACGGCGCTTGCTTTCACCCCGCCTTAATAACAATTCTTGTAATTAATCATGAACTTTCTTTTTAATTCTCAGTTTATATTCGACCACATCCAGCACAACACTTCTCGAATCAATTCTTCTAACATCCCAAATATTTCCCCTAAACAGATGACACTTAGAATTAAATAATAAATAAATACGTAATTTTAAAACTGCACTATTTCTCCCTCCGCCGTGACCCTCAAATGTACACTCGATACCAACTACGCTTCATTAAACACATTCGATTCGCTTGTGGCCGCACTAATGCCGCGACTTTTGAACGTACAGGCGACCACAGTTCGGATTGACATAAAATATATTATTGTTCAATCCGCCTAGCCTTTTCCCAACTATGTTGGGGTCGGCTTCCAGTCTAACCGGATGCAGCTGAATACTAGTATTTTACTTGGAGCGACTGTCTACCTAATCTCCACAACCCAGTAACTGGGTAATACGATACCCTTGGTAAGACTGGTTGTCAGACTTTCGAGCTTCTGACGACCCGTAACGATCGTCAAAGATCCACCAATGACAGCCGGGACCAACGGCTTAACGTGCTTTCCGAGGCACGGAGGAGTCTTGGTATGTAAAGATGGTCACCTGTCCACGGACCAACCCCGGCAAGCGTAGCTTAACCTGATAGATCGACCCGTGCGGCTGTTATTACTTAGCCACGATTATTATTTTTCCAATTAAATAAAAAACACAGACATACACACAGATCAGGGTCAGGGCCTTCCCGTCAGAGATAGCAAAAAAATTGCTTGCATTTTGTGAGAACTCGTCACTGTTTCGTGATTTTGTTGTCTTATCTTGTATTTTGCCCGCGGCTTCGCCCGCATGGATGTCGAAAAATATCCCACGGGAACGTACAACTGGGAAATCCTTCCTTATTCCTTGTCTAAATTATAAAGGGAACCTCTGTGCAAAATTTCAGCTTTCTAAGTCCAAGAGATTGGGCTGGGCGTTGATGAGTCAGTCAGCCAGTCAGGACTTCTTTTGTTATATAATTATGTCGGAAATTCAAACGAATTAGCCCGCCATGTTGCTTCTTTATCAATCAGTGCGCACGACCGACGCAGGCGCTGTCTCAGGAGCAAGAGAGCTCGAAACTAGACGAACGCACTACTGATAGATACAACGTTGACACTGACAGCTTCGACATTGCCAACCCCGACTCAAACTACTCAATGACAGCTGTTATCGATTTGATTAATCGACTAAGGTATCTCAAACGATGAGATGAGAGATGGCGCTACTAGTACGTAAGCAAGCCTTTTACTTGACTCCTCCGACATATGATGTACAGACTCCGGGCCATCCGCGGCCTGTGTTCCAGAGCATTCTTTGAGTGTATTTCGGGCTCTGACTCGGAACTTTCTGAATATGGATCAATACTTTGGCCAAGTAATTGTCATTCAGGCAATGCTGTCCGTTCCTGAGCAGTCAGCCCAGCTAGCATACTTCGTTACTAGCTAGCTTTTTACCACAATATCATTCCGGTACTGGACGTATCGCCACGGGAGAAAAAGCGACATTATGATCAAGTTCCTAAGCAATACGTTTTCTACTCGATAGTACCACTTGAAAACAGTCAGCATTGCTCCCCGGAGACACGCGTATTGTTGTCAACGCCACTGTACCAGTGATCGCTACCTAATTTATGTTTATTGTATAATTTTTACATTATTGAGGTACAATTATTGAAATAGAGCTTTTCATTGTTCAAATCATCAATATTCTGTCGCTAACGTTTAGGTAGGCACGGTAAGGAAACGAAATTGTTACTTAAGCAATTTTCAAACAAATTCCTTTCCCACAAACGGGCGCATGTCACCAACTGATAATATTTGCAAAACAAAAATTTATATATTTTACATTTGAATTCATTTTTAATGAGTTAAAATTTCAAAATGTTGGCAATGGTGACGATTCTCTTGTTCAATAATTAATCTAAATTACATTTTAATTCATTTTTAACGAGTTAAAATTTCAAAATGTTGGCAATGGTGGCGATTCTCTTGTTCAATAACTAAACTAAATTACATTATATTTCATTTTTAATGAGTTCAAATTTCAAAATGTTGGCAATGGTGGCGATTCTCTTGTTCAATAACTAAACTAAAATTAGTCATGTTAGTTAGTTCTTAGTCATGTTTTTACATGCCGTCTAAATTAAGGAAATATTAGTTCAACTTTTGACAGCTCTAATTACGTCCGTCGCTTTCTTGTTTTATTAGAGAGAAAAAGTTAGCAATAGCCTAAATTAAGTTTAGTTTGTGCACAACAGAATCGGCACGAATATCTATATACTTAGGTAGACAGAAAAACTTACCCTTAGAGTGCTTAACATTATAATTCTTTCACTGTGTACGTGCAAAATGCTCTCAACGACAAAATTGCGCAATAAAATCATTAAATAACATCAAAATGACATTTAAATAAGACGTCTCAAGGTACAGTCAGCGACTATAACTCTTAGCTGCAACATTTAAAACCGCAGACGGGGACCCAGAGGCCTGAAGTTTCCCTGCCTAGCTCACTCAATGTGTTTGCTAAAAGATTTAGGCTGTAAGTCCCCTGTCTGAGTGAAGTGATGTTTATATTTCAGATTAGATCCACGAGGGGAGAAAGTACTAACTGTTGGTTGTACTTGCTCTTGTTGAAATGGGTTAAGTTTAAAAACTGTTAAGTTTTTATAGACCAGTAAGTATCAATGTGTGATCTTTTCGGAGAAACACAGACGTGTGGGGAAAAGGGAAAGGAAGCCTTTTGCCCCGCAGTGGGGCATTACGGGAAACAGCCGTTTAACATTACACAAATGATGATCTGCATAGCGTTTTTCCAACCATGTTGGGGTCAGCTTCCAGTCTTACCGGATGTAGCTGAATACCAGTATTTTACATGAAGCGACTGCCTATCTGACCTCCACAACCCAGTTACTGGGTAACACGAAACCCCTAGGTAAGACTGGTTGCCAGACTTTCGGACTTCTGACGACCCGTAACGACTGTCAAAGATCCTCGAATGAAGCCGGGACCAACGGCTTAACGTGCTGTCCGAGTCACGGAGGAGTCTTGGTATGTAGAGATGGTCACCCATCCATGGACCGTATAGTACCTATGTATAGTAGGTATAGTTACTTAATTCGCCAATATAATAAGTACTGAGAAAAATCAGAAAAAAACACAATAACACAGTCCTGACTTGGATCGAACCCAGCTTATACAGGGTGTAAGGGACAGCCCTCCGCAAACTAACAGGGTGCTTTCTCATTTTGAATCTTAATCCACCGGAAATTTTCTCAGGAAAATTTTCATTTTTTCAATTTTTTTTTTAGTTACATTTTCATTATTTCAATGTAAAATTGCATTGTGTGTTCGCAGCACTCCATTTATGTAAAAAACTGCAAAAAAAAAACAAACAAAAAAACCAGCAATGGATGTTGAAATAATCTAACCAACGACGCGTGAAATCAGCCGTTCACTTTCTGTCTAGCTACAGAGTTCATCGAACTCACCGCATACCTATTACCTACCCCTCCCAACCAGTAATAGACGCTCCGATTTGTGCACAAAAACACAAACGAATCAGGTTTATTAGATTCCCTTAAAGTTCCTGAAAAAAATTCATGTACCGGTCATCTTAGTATGACATACTGAATTCACCCTATCAGTTTGCGGAGGGCTGTCCCTTACACCCTGTATAGATATTTCCTTTTAATTTCCAAATCACAAAGTAATGCACATTTATAGCAACTACATAATGCGATTAGTTTCGGAATCGCCCTCCAAGTATATGATGCACAAATTGCAATAAATATCAATTCGTGTGCTATCGACATTAATTCTATGTCACTGGGGAGAAACGACGAAGTGAAAAGTGACAGTTGTATCAATGGGGTGCTTTAAAATACCATCTATGAAACTATATTTTACTTTATATACCGGAACTAATCCGTGCCTTGGAAAGCACGTCAAGCCGTTGGTCCCGGCTGTCATTCGTGGATCTTTGACAGAAGTTACAGGTCGTCAGAAGCCCGAAAGTCTGACAACCAGTCTTATCAAGGGGTATACCAGTTACTGGGTTGTGGAGGACAGATAGGCAGTCGCTCCATGTAAAATACTGGTATTTAGCTGCATCCGGTTAGACTGGAAGCCGACCCCAACATAGTTGGGAAAAGGCTAGGCAAATCATCATTTGTGTGATGTTAAACCGCTGTTTCCCGTAATACCCCACTGCTGGGCAAAAGGCTTCCTCTCCCTTTGCCTTTGCCGTGGGGACACACGTCTGTGTCTCTCCGAAAAGATCACGCAAATACATACAATGATACTCATTTAAAAAAATTCGTCGTAGGTTGTACTTGGAAGTACAACCTACGACGAATTTTTTTTGTTTTTTTTTTTCGATTATGCTTGTAGATACTTATAAATATTTTAGTGTTACATTGTATTTAAAATATTTACAGAACTAACATATCAAAATATTTCTAATATAATTAACTTATATTAGAAATATTTTGATATGTTAGTTCTGTAAATATTTTAAACATTGATGAAAACATAAATTGAATTGTTATTTTACTATTTCCCTCAGAATAGTGGTTTGTAAAATTATACCGTCTAAATTTGTCTCAATATTTTATACCTTCGTCCCCTGTGTGTCATCCCCAGGGACCATAGACTAATAGCCACTCTACATCCCCTTTACACACGTCATAATCTAGTTTTTAGTCTATGGATCGGTGAATTTTTGACGTACGCAAAGTGATATCAAGGCATCGAACAAACTGAATTATTATGGTGGATAACTCGTGGAGGAGCTCGTGGCTAAGTATCCATAAGGTTAAGCTACGCTTGCCGGGGTTGGTCTGGTCAGTGGATGGGTTCTTATGTATCTTTAGATACCGAGACTCCTCCGTGCCTCGGAAAGCACGTTAAGCCGTTGGTCCCGGCTGTTATTCGTGGATCTTTGACAGTCGTTACGGGCCGTCAGAAACCCGAAGTCTGAGAACCAGTCTTATAGACTGGAAGCCGACCCCAACATAGTTGGGAAACAGCTAAGCAGACGGATGGAGTGCCTCGTTGTTCTATCGGTTGTAAGCGCAACTGCTAAAGTTAGGTTCCTAGGTTCGACCTTAGACTCTAGGGAGTCAAACCTAGGAACCAACCGATCTGGTAATGTTATTATTGGATTATCCATGAAGAAATTAGTAAAAATTAAATATAACCAGATTTTTTATGACAAAACCCATGAGTAATCCGAAACCCGAAAGTCTGACAACCAGTTTTATTAAAGACTACTTATCGTGGTACTCATTATAATAAGGGTAATAGAGGTCAGATGGGCAGTCGCTCCATGTAAAATACTGGTATTCAGCTGTATCCGGTTAGACTGGAAGCCGACCCCAACATAGTTCGAAAAAAGCTAGGCAGATGATGATGACTTCTCTTGAAACATACATCCCACAAGGCCTTTAACTAAAGAAGAAATAAACATAATTCTTTTTCTAATACCAATCAAAGGTAAAGCAATAATTAAAGCATTTTATTAGTTGTTTTAATGACTCAATACCGTATCGTATGTAGGTACTTGTAATTAAAATAGTTTTGTACATTTATCTCTGATTTAGAAACGGGTTTCTGATGGCTTTAGAGATAGTTTTCTATGTTGATTGTAAGGAGACCTTAAACTATTAATGTTAAGGGGCTACATCCAAGCGTGGTTTAGCTCGGTGTGTAAGTGAAATGGCGTTATGGCTGTCTAGTTTGACGCGCGAGATAGAACATTCTCACGCGCACCGGAATTATGTCGTAAAAGTGCAAACAAAATCGTATAAAATTAGAAATTATATAAAATAAAAAAAATAAAAAATCCATCACTGCATGCAGTTTTTTATTTATTTCTTATTTGCAAAATAGTTGGGCAAACGTCATCTAAAACTGTTCCTTTCAAGTTGATAGCTATTGTAGTTCTTGTTCTGTTCTGTTCTTGACAGACAGACAGACAGACTGAGTCACACCATAAGGGTTCCTTTTTACCATTTTCGTACAGAACCCTAAAAACCACATTTTTCAAATTTCAATTCAATTACAAAAAAAAAATCTATTTAAAAAAATACACGCGAATGAAGTCGCGGGCAGAACCATATTATTTTTATTTTATGTTTAGCAACAGTAAGGTGTCAATGTCTACAATAAACGTTTCGATTTCAAGTTAATTAAACATGTTTTACCTAGGTGTGTCGGTTAGTTGGTGCAATAAAAAAGTAAGTGGATCTAGTTCCGATACGAAAATAATATAGATGTGGTTACCTTGATGTGGTCTGTTTTAGGGCTAAGTACTGAGATTTTCCGGTGAATGTTTGTAGGTAGCAACTAATCCACTGTCTTAAATGTGAAGCGGAGTGCCTCAAATGTCCACCTGCGTTATATTTTATTCATTCATCTGCCTAGCCTTTTCCCAACATTGTTGGGGTCGACTTTCAGTCTAACTGGATGCAGCTGAATACCAGGCAACTGCTCTCTCTCTCTCTCTCTCTCTCTGTTTAACATTTATCATGTGATTCTCTACATCAGCCATACCCACACTTACCAATAAGCCTCATGAAGAACCATAAAATGGTTACGTATTTAGTATTTAAATTAACATTAGCTTTTTCTCTTTGTTACAGACTCGGCCTAAAGCTCCGTCAGCTGACAGATGGCAGCCATCTTGTGCAAGTGATTTACACACAAAATGGCGACATTCAAGACTGTGAATATGTAACGCAAGGAAAATCAGCAAGAAACTTCCTAAAAACATTAAGAAAAGAATTAAAATTAGCTTTAGATGAAGAAATTTATAGAGTAGCAAATAAACAACCAAAAAATGTTGAAGACGAAAAGTTTTACCGCCATTTTGGAAACGTCACTTTTAGAATACTAAAAGATGGCGACCGATTGCCGCCAGACATTTCAAACTGGCTGGATTATGATAAATTGAAAATGGAATGCTTGAAAAGGCATGAGGAACTACAATATATGATGGAGCATAAAAACAAAGTTGGAGAAAGCTCTCTGGCTAGGTAGTTGTTATATTTTTACCAAACAAAAGTTTATTATTCAAATAACACGAGTTTACGGACGGATTTGTGTTCCTTGTTTATTTTAGTTAAACAGCGAATGTGAAAGTCTGTTAAATTCTTTTTATTTATAAATTCAAGTTACTGCGGGAACAGTAATTGCTTTACAAAAGGGTTATCTGTTTAAAATGTCTTGAATTGAACACTTTAAATACGCCAAATACATTTAAAAAATTTTCTTTATGACGATTCAAGACATTTAAATATGGAATGCAATGCAACCGCACGACGCTCATCTCCTTTAAATTTTCATAATTTACCTACAATATTCGAATTTCGAATTCCTGACCAATCAGCCAGTCCATGGAATGACCTCTTCATTTTTTTTACCGGTATTTAGACTCCAGCATTTTGGCACGTTTACCTAAACTATATTTAACACGTTGACAAAACTACGCTGTATTATCACTATACCTTTAAAAAACGGGGACTACAGCTTTTTGCCCTGAGATATCCTTATTGATTCCTACGTTCATTTGCTTAACTCATTCTCATTACTTAATCGAATGCTCTTCATCGACGATTATCATTCATTTGTAACCTATGGGTTCTGTTCAAAATGGCCATCAACATCAGCTAACTTAAAGTTCAGTACGGTTCAGTCTAGAGCCTATATTAGCTTTAACCTTCGGTTAGTTAAGCTTGGAAAGCAAACACTCATAAGGCTAACTTACCATTTTCACCTGGCGCTACATTATACTATCGTACACACAGATTTTGACAGCCAAATTGTCGCTAGCCATGTTAAAATATTTTTGTTAACGTGAGATTTTGAAGTCGCCAGTGGTAAGTACAGTATCTTGATTCTGACCAGACTTAAACGTAGATTCACTCCATCCCTTTATTGAACGTTCTATCTGCTTTAAATCTGCCAAAAATCTTCAATAATCATTTTGCACAGGACCATCATTATTCATTGATTCATCAGTCAGTCCTTCACTCTCATCGTTCACATCACCAATTCATTCAAAATTAACAATAGCAATTTGACAAATATCTCGCTAATAATTTTAATCAGTTTATTATTTGCTAAAAAACAATGTTTTCAGTGTCAAATATTCATCTTACACTATTAGTTTCGGTATAAAGTATTTTTGCTCACTCAGACGCGAGAACAAAGATAAAATTAATAGCACAATTTATAAACCTATTTCATTAAAATGAAAACCTGATGTCACTAAATTTTGAGGTTATGATATGATTCAGAATAATTATTATGTATTCGTTCATATCACCATCATCAATAGACTTATAAAGAAGTTTATTGGCGATTATCTCGCCTCGTTACAAACTATATGAAAATAACTCATGATATGGTAAATCTAGCCGCCAATCAATAAAGCATCATTTTTTAAGTTTAATTTCTATACTATCTCCTGAATGTAAAGGATACTCCCGGCAATGGTAAAAACGGTCAGTCTTACTGTCACATTTGACAATATAATCGGCTGACTATGAGCTAGATCCTCGTAGAGTCACCATTAGACAAAACTGAAGAAGATGAAGGAAATTTTGACTAAAACATCAGACTAGATAACAGAGCGAGCGAACGAGTTGAGGGCGATCAATTAGACCACACTCTGAAATTTTCCCATGGTGTCCTTTAACTTTAACACTCTCAGAAGGAAGAATCTGACATTTGCTAACAATAGTCTCACAGGACAATTCCAACAAAGCCCGCTTTGTGGATTATGGTCCACTTCCTCTCACAGAGGAGGCTTTATTCACGCTCGTTCCATCATAGTCCTCACCCATCGCTTTCCATCAGGCGTGACGAAATCAAGGGCAGGCCCATTTAGCTATAAAAAAAAGCAATGGAAGCTTTACTGGCTAGTTTATTACTCTCAGTTAAATTGTTATGACATCAAGTTTTCATTTTACACTTCCTCTTTACCAATGTATCATAAATATTTGACCACACAGATCACCGCAGTATCGCTTACCAAAAGACTAACATAAGATGAAAACGAAAACAGGTCTCGAAGATCACTCAGGGAGAATTTCATATTGCCTGGGACCAAATGGTGCGGGGCTGGACACGTCGCAGCGAAGTACGGGGAGCTAGGCGCCGACGCAGCTGAAGACCGATGCTGTCGGTCGCACGACCATTGCCGAATCAACATCGGAATGTTCAAACGGAGATTCGGTTATTTCAACTATAGGCCGTATACAATATCTCACTGCAGATGTGATAGGAGGTTAGTTCTTTTTTTAATTTCAAGGACAAGGTTTTTTTTTTGTGTGGTTGGGACTTTGGGAGGTGTGTTTTTGAATTTCGAATGGAATTCTGGTTTTTTTGTAAATAATGTTTTATAGCAGGGATTTACACACTTGAGAGTAATGGGAGTTGCGCACACCACACTTGATTGGCCAAAACACAATGGAATAACAGAAGGCTGTTACAAGATAGCCTTTTCTGACAGCGGTAGCAAAATTTTACCTTAGATTACATAAGTAGTGAGAAAATTTAAGGACAGTTCCTTAATCACATCACTCGATAAGTGAATCAGTGAATTAAAATCTTACATGTTTACTCCAAAGACATGAGTCTTGTTAGCTGAAGCATCAGTTATAGCACACTAGCCTAGGCGGGTTATAAAATACATACTTATAATATGTCCTGTTATACCTTGGACAATAACGCATCTCTAAAAGTCTAACGGAATTGTCATAAAATTCTCGCAGACAATTAAACGCCAACGGATATAGTATAAATTCGCACAAAGCGTAGGCCGTTCATAGGTATGTATGTCGCAGTAAGGTGATTGTAGCCGTGGTATAAGTTATATCCCTAGGGATATAGCTACATACCGTAATATAGTTAAATGAAAACTGTCGGAGTGGCCTAATTTTGCTACTGCGACCAATTTCGACGTAGCGTTCGACGCCTCTGACACGACTTTGCTCGCTTCGCTCGCTCGGCTCGCATAAACCGCTTTCGTATATCTATATTACGATATATAGCTATATCCCTAGGGATATAACTAGGTATATCACGGCTACAACCATCTTACTACGACACATATGTAGAATAGCTTTCTCACGGTATACCATAAGGTATCCTAGGATGATAGGATGCAAATGTATGCACGATGAACTGACTGACCTCGCCTGAATGAGCCTCCTACCTGTAGCTGAAGTTTTTGAAATAGTAGAGCTATTTGTTGTTGTTTTGTTGAGCTTGTCTGGGAAAATCCATCCAACATGTTTCTCCCGCCCAACAGCGTAAACAACTACATTCCGATTTAATAGATACAGTACGACAGGACTCAGAGGTCGAACGTTTATCTTCGGAAATACCGAACTTTGCCGAAATAAATGTGACTGGTCCAATAAGGGAGTGACCCTTAGACTATATACCTCTAGACGTAGCCATGATTACAGTGTCAAGTGTGGAAGTGAGACGCTTATTTATATACGTATGAAATTAGTAGAAAAATTGAGACAAAGCATCGTATGTCTCATCTCTTACGGCGTGCCGTATTTTTGCCTGGTAAACTTTTAAATGTTAGCCAAAAAAGTGGTATCACTGTCACAGAATTTATTTTGCGTCGATTAGGTAATTTAACTTTTTTGGACAGTTTTTGCATTGTGCGCATGTATTGACATGGGTTTCAGTCCAAAATGGAAGATTACAGTTAAACTTTATTTCTCATACCACGTAACCTAAAAAGGTTTTATATTGCTGTCTCATGAGCGGCCGTGCAGTGGCTCGATCGAGGTATATTATCTAACGGAGTGACGGAATTAGTGCGTCAATCTAAAATATCAATATCTATTGGTCGATAATCACATTTCATTCGCTATATTTCGGTTTTTCCGAAGATAAAGAGATAAACGATGAATCCATAGTCCTGTTGTAGGTATTGTATAATGACAGGCTCACGAAATATTACAGCTTTGTCTCTGATGACAACGCATCAGCGATGACACTGGTATTGCAGATGTCTTTTGTTACCAGTGACTTATCATCAAGAGGGCCTCCAGTTTCTTTGTGGTCTAGTCCAGTAACATCAAACACATTACCTTCATTCTGGGAAACTTGGGTCAAAAGATAAGCTAGAACGAGTCATGAAGTGAATAGGTTAGGTACTTCTAAGCAAACGTGCACGTCAACCGCTGCATCATCGCTTACCACCAGGTGAGGTAGTAGTCAAATGAGAGCCTATCCAATATACAAAAAACCACTGTTGGGACGGTTGTGGATGTGTGTATTCTTTTTTTTTTTGTCTGGTGAACGGTGATGGTGCTTTCTGTAAATTGCCAATGTTTTCGCTTTTAAATAAATGCTTCTTTTTTTGCCAAGGTGAATGGAGTTCACCGATTCGAAATTGGAATGCTCTTAGAATTCAAATGTTACAGGCTACACATACATTTTCATATGACAAAGATACCAATAAACAGAAGCTTTTGTAAAAGGCTCTAACAAGTAAATAATTTACAAAAGCCCGAGTATCAAGTAAAGAATTCTCAGTTGTAGGTGACTGATTGTGAACCTCAATAAGAATTTCTAACGTTACTAAGAAATCAAAAGAGCATAAACAAAATAAGTAACTACGTATAACAGAAAAACTTATCGCCACTAATATAGAAATAAAATAATATCGTATTACATCAATTAGTAGCATCCTTTTACCGAAGAAAACTCCCCCCTTAAAGATAAACCATACTTTATATTTGCACCTTATCCATTGCTATATTTTCTCTGAAGAATTTCAAACCATAGAATCTGAAAACGCAATGGAGTTTGAAACATCGCAAGAAACACTCAAACTTTTTTAATAGTAGGAGTTTGATGTCCAAGGATCATAATGTTCCTACATCATAAAGTTTATGTCCCATTTCAGTAAAAAAACTCAAGATTTTGACCCATTACAGTCCTAATTAAGATTAGATGAGTATTATTGAGATTACTACGTTGTTTATTTTTATGTTTTCGTTTATAATAAGGATATAGTTAAATGTCTGATCAAACTAGTTTTTGACGTTTGTGTCCCGCTGAGATCAAGATGGCCGCCGTCTATGGTTGTTAGATGTGATTTGTAATAAATCTTTGAGGTGAACTCCCGCCAAAAATTTAACTTTTTTGGATTTGATACAAGGGTTTTGAGCACGAAGTAAATATGTTTGAGAAGTCAAATTTTATTGCAAGCAATAAAAGCTGCGCAAGTTATCCGGCCCTAAATGTTTAAATAAAAATTCGATTACGATTAATTTAAATTTATAGGAACTAGGCAAGGTCTTTTCGAAAATTTTTTTTGGTTGAGTCAGAATCACCTGTAAAATTCAATTGTATAACCAGAGTTCAAAATTACCTGGATAGAATGCATAACGAGTTAACATCTCGGTAACTATTTCATAACCAAACATTTATTTCGAGCAATTAATTTAACTCTAACACTACACGAGGCAATAAAGCAATAAAACATGTGGTGATCTATAGATCATTCATGCGTTGCCAACGATCTATGGATCTTTATAGCTCTTCGGGATCTATAAAGGATTTACAGCGACTATCCCCACGATATTTACGATTATTTTTTAATATCATAAACACGTTGGTGGTCCATTCTATACTTGAATATGTAGGCTGTATGTAAAATTAACAAAATAGGAAGAGGTCATTATGGTTTGGCATTTGACAGTAAACTTGTCAGTGCTCAAAATAAAAAGTAAAAGAGATGGGCGTCGTCGTAGACATAGACAATCGAATGATATAGAACGAATGGTTTAACGATATTCGAGAAAAGTATGTAGGAATCGATTTGAAATGACAGTTTTATGATTCAGTGAATTGTTCAATTAGTACAGGTGAATGGTCGGTAGATTGATTCTTTATTTGCAATTGTTGTTGGTCGTAGACTAAAGTCAATCAAGGCGAAAGACTACTAATTCAAGAATTCATGACATTTTAGGCCATTAAGGATGATGGCATTTTTTTTATTTTAAACTCTATTTTAAATTGTTTTCAAACAATATTAAAATGTTAAAAATTTCCCAGTTATAAACGTTTTATAATAACTGCTAGACAAAGACAGTACTATCACAAAAGTGACATCACGACTATGTAACGTCAACGTCGGGAATAATCCCTTCCAAAAACTTTTAAGGCGTGAAAAAATCTATAAAATCGTTGGAAATATGGAGAAGCTATTCTCTATATTTCCATCGATTTACAGATTTTTTCGATTATCTCATTTTACTAAGCCTTCTTTGAAATATTTTTTTTTTTTTTAACATTTCTATTATTAGTCATCATCCTTCTAACTTAGAGAGATGTATTGATGATTCTTATGGTTATAATTATGTAAATACATATTTGATAAAGTCGCGAATCATATTTTGATCAACATTCAACCAGGCACTGACATACACATTACAAAAAACGTTAAAAAAAAAAGAATTTTGCGGGCCGCATTTTTTTTTTTACAATGTCAGTCGGTATAGTGTACCTCTCTCTCTAACTCTTCGGGGATTACGTGATGTTATGTTAAATGTGAGTATTGTTAATCACTGTAAACTGTATTAAAATTATTTCTTTATTATTATTTTTTTTTTCTTTTTTATAACATCAGGCCTGTAATCCTCGAAGGGTTTGCCAAAACTTCCTTTTAAGGCTTGTCCTCCGTAAAAAGCGCGGTCACTGTCGGACTGCATAGAAAATAAAGAGAATCGCGATGACACAACGGGTAATTTATTTTATTGCAAAATATGAATCAATTAAGTACCTATTTACAAAAATCTATTGATTGGACTAAAAAAGTAATGACATGAGATTATTCCTTATTATTTTATAGAGAACACTTTTAATGAAAATTGTAGGAGTACCTAATATGGTAAAAACTAGAAAAAATAGACGTGGATTTTTTTTTTTTTTCTTTAGTTCTATAAACTTAATTAGATTTCAGGACAAATGAAATGACATCTTATGTAGGTATTGTAGATTACTGTGTACTTTTTCCTATCAAAAAGATGGACTCAAAGTTACTTAGTTTCGCCGTATTTTAAGGAGGACAAGCCTGAATTAGTACGAGAATAAGCCCGATTACTTTACGCAATAAAAGAAACAATCGAATCGACCCACCATTCAAATATCCAAAAAACCATTCGTTCGACTATCCCACCAACAAATCGATCCCCATCAGAACAAAACGCGATACCATGGAGCTACTCCGAGTTCCTGGCACAAAATGGTGCGGCAAGGGTTTCTCAGCTACCCGGTACTCTCAGCTCGGCGGCCACACGAGGACTGACCGCTGCTGCAGAGTCCACGACCTGAGGTGCCCCTTCTGGATCGGCGGAATGGAGAAGAAGTATGGAATTTACAATTGGCGAGTGAACACGCTCATGCACTGCCGATGCGATGAAAGGTAGGCTGTATGAGTCGATGTCGTTGCTTGAATGTGCGCTGTTGTTTTTTTTTTGAGCTTACATTGTTGGCTATGGTAGTTTTGGCGCGTTTTTGTCTGTCATTTTATGTTATTTTGTTTGGGGGTTTTGGTGCGTCGAACACATTATCCATTTTGACGAAGCATCGCCTTCGTTACATGGAAGTCTCTAAGAAGAAGAAGTAAATAGTGTTAGTGTATCTAATTAGCTCTATTCTGAACTTATTCTTTGAAAGCTCTCTAAAGTACTTAAATTATTATTAAATTCAAAGTCAAATCATATAATTCAAAGAGGCACATATAAGCCACCTTTGAACGTCAAAATTTATAAGAAAATAGAATTCATTCTAGTCGCCCTTCCAAAAGTTAGTTTCGGATGGAGGAGAATGGGCCAAGAAACAGAAATAATTATTTAAAATATCGAATTGTTACTTAAAAAGGCTTGCTTGTATCGATGTTGTCTTGTCCGTTTTTATAAAATAAATGCTATTTAGTGTTTAAATCTATTGTACACGCAATAATCTAATTTATAATAGGGATGATGCCTGGGTAAAAAAAAAGAAATTCTATTTAGTCCGTCAGTCAGATAATAAAAAAATATTAGACACGTATTTTTTGCTTTATCATATTAATAAAAAAATACTTAGCTATCACGCATTAAACTTGGGGAGTGGGGGCTCGCTACGTCACTTGTACGTATAAAACCTAGCTACGCGTGACGTCATGCCATATTTTAACTCAATGTATCGCCGTAATTTTTTGATTACGTAAAAAAAGAAAAAATACGTGTCCAATATTTTTTAATAATCTCTATGACGGACAAAAATACATTTTTAGTCATCATGCCTATTGCATGATTATGAACTGGTGAAGGTTCTTTTTCTATATTTAGATTGTTTTTATTTTAATTTTAAATCAGTGTTTGATTTAAGCACGACGATTATTATGATAGATTTATGTACCATACCTACTTAAAATAAAACATTCTAACTTAATTCACATAATATTTTAAACCAATCAAGTTAATATAAAATTAAAAAGGCCATTAAAAAAAAATATCACGTAATTATAATAACGAAAACGAAACATTAAAATTAATTTACTTTCATAATGACAAACCTCCGTGCTGGCAACCATTTTTTTATTAAAAATGTCCCCAAATGGTCGAGGAACATTAATATAGCCATTTCCTTGACCCAAGATCCTAGTACCGGACAGAATTGATGCGTTATAATGAAATAAAAATAAATAGAAAAAAAGTTAACTGAATGTGGTGAGATAGAGCGCGGAAGAGAACAGAGAAATGCGTAGAGACAACTCGTTATGTTTTTTCTTTAAGGATCCAGTGATTTGACTCTGGGGTTTTTGATTTCATAAGCTACCTATTGATTTTTGAAGTCAATTAATAAAAGTCCAAAACTGGTACAATGAAACAATATTTAATGGATGAATTAAAACGGTAACAGTAATTAACAAGTGTACTTGCCAATAAAATTCGCTCTAATAGCGTCTCGTTACTGACATAAACATTAATTAAACACAGTAAAAGTTTAGCTGTACTCTAATGTTCAAATGAAGCTCAATCCGCTAAGCTAAGGTAGCTCGTGAAATATAAACTTTCTTAGAGCTAATTCTAACTTAGAGCAACTTTCTATAGTTGCTCTAAAGCTCTAAGAAATTTTAATGACTATAATTCCGTAAATAAATACTTTATTTGTTACGCTTGTGATATTCTGATAAACATACAACCTGATACTGACGTGCAAATTGCAAAAACGCAAGAAAATTTTAATTTCGCGGGCTACCCTAGCGCTGGCGCCTTAATTAAACAGCTTCGCAGAGTACGAAAAATAGGCGCGAAAACACAAACGCACAGATGAAACATGACCATAGACAATCCACTCCACATTGCTCTATCTCTTAAAAGAGGTTCAGATTTTATCTCACACCTTCTAATTGGTGGTCATAAATAAATATCTGTGCTCAATATCTCCGACTGTCTGTCTGTTTGTATGTGTAGTGATAAAATGCAGGTTTATAACTTAATTATAGTACGGAGAGTTTAAAAATGAAATTGTTTCATTAAAATTCCTAAAACAAAGTCCTGCTACCTTGAAACTAAAAAGTTATCGCATCTTTTGCTTTGCGTGATGTGATTGTTTTACATTTTATTTTATTACACATAACATCACAACTGTATTCCTATATGGGTAAGGCAGAGGTGTACCTATAAATTATTTTATTTCTGTAAGTACGTTTGTGCAAACACTTGAAAGGTCAATCATATTTTAAAAACATTAAGGCCCAAACCAAACTCAGAGGTATCTTGTAACGCTGCCTACGAGCAATATTTGGTTTGAAAGTTACCGACAGCTGTGTTCCAATTTTTAAAAGTCATAATTTGTTGACATTTCCATGCCTTTATATTTTAGAAATTGCTCTTTTTTGTTAAATGTAATCGACATCTATTTTTAAGTATATCGGAAAGCAGACACCGAGATGTAGCTTTGCGATCTCAATACCAAAACTTGTTACGCACAGGTGGTTACAAGACTGCTTTCTTGAGGAAAAGTGTTTTTGGTATGGCACCAGCTATTTTTAACCACATTCCTAATTCCATAAAAGAGGAACCAGTAACAACATTCAAAAAGAAATTAACTGTACTTTTATTATATAAATGTTACTACTCTGTATCGGATTTTCTAGCTGATAAATTTTAGTTTTGTGTCAGTGTTTGTACCCATATTTGATGATGAACTGCATCAATGTTTGCATGCCAAAATGGTAGAATGTACAAGGATTCTTTTATATTATTGTAACCACCTTATTGAAAATACCTACGTTCTGAGCAAATAAATGAATATTCTATTCTATTCTATTCTATTCTAAAGTCCAGACATAATCTTGGTCAGATCATGTGAAGATCATGAGATTGGTGTCTGAAATGGTCTTTTGAGGAAAAAATTACACTTTTTGATTGAGAGGTCCTGTCCAGTCAGTGCATGCAATTGTCAGTAATTCTGCAGCTCAACTCAGAACTTAGGGAGCTCAACGATTCGACGAACAATGCCAAAGAAACGACATTTGGGTAGGCCGCATAAATTAATCAAACTGCCAGACCATGAATAAAAACAATTGAAAAAAAAAAAACAAAAAAAAAACAATGGCCCACATAGTCTTCACATTCACAATAATTAAATTATGTAGGTGTAGTAAATATAGTTAATGCTTTACAAAATAAATATTCATATTAAACTTTACCCATATTTCGCCAGTAAGGGGTGGGGATAGGGGGGTTATTTTATTACTTTCCTTTTTGCCCATTTTGATAGAAAGGCCCTAAGAGTTTCACACTGTTGCGTGTGTAACTTGTCGAGAGCTTTTTGTAGATGCCTTAATTTTTTCAAAGGAGTTTGAGCATTAAATTTTCGGTATATTCGCAAACAATAAAATTGCATTAAAATTTGCATTATGGCATTGACTTATATTACTGATGCTTAGCAATCATCAGAAAAATCGCACTGACGCGTAAAAGATAGGATAATTATGTAATTTGATTAATTATATTATTGTGTATTATAAAAGAGATACAGAACCTTTAAAAATAGATCCTAATAATTTATTCAACGTGATAATAGTACAAAAAGGACAATCAGAACAATTTTTAACTAGGTGTTTATGGTCTCCGATTGTCAAAAACGATCCTTTTAAAAGTTCGGGTCAGGGGCAAAGGAAAAAATCCTACACAGCCTTTTATCCGATAGATCGAATCAGAGATCGGATAGATCGATAACATTCGTGTTACTTTTGTCTGCTACAGTAAAATATCAGTTTTAGGATACCGTAACCGATTCTTTTAAACAGTTTTCGTACGAGAACATTACAAAATTGTTAAAACTACTAGTGTATTGCGTGCTACAAACTGCTGTGGCATAGATATTACTAGATCCTTTCAAAATTATCCCCAGGGGAATACAGGCTCGCTTCTGACGTATCCAATCTCACAACAAAATGCGTTCAATCTTCGCTAACTTAATTTAACCACACTGTTTTCTCCCTCCGTTAAATAATCATTCAAAAAGTTTAATGAAGAATACTAAATTAGCAAGAACACAACAAAGACATTTCATCAGGTCCCTATCGATTTTTTCCACGTTTTTGCACGCAAACCGTTTACGTCAACTTGACGCGCGATGGCGCCATTTTCTCCGTTCGAAATTCGAAAATCGCGCGCGGCTCAATGGGCGGGTAATGGCGCGGAAAGCATAGACTAAACAGGTGTCCGCTTCCCCTGTTCCAAGTTTATTTTCAGTCTGTGCTAAAATTGAAAATGTTGCGAACTGTGTAGTTATTTACTGTATAAAGGAAGCCATTGTTAATTTATTTGTAACTGGCAAGATAAAAATAGAACTTTAGTGACTTTTACATTGTTTTGTGCACTGGATTCTAGATTATTTAGCTGTTCGAGACACGGTAGTTACCTACTGATTTCTAGATAGTAACAATAGGCAGTATGTGATTGGTTTAAGTATAAAAAATACTAAGGCCTACTACCTAACGTATCTCTACCTATTTTCTATGTAAGTTTTTTTAAACTAACACAGAAAGGCAACACTGAATATACTCAAGCCCTTGTTCCTAAACAAAAAAAAAACATACTTCAAAATCCACAAAAAGAACCCTCACTTTTTCGCGCCAAAACCGCTGTCAAAAAAACTGTCAGCGGCGCCATCTTAGCGTTTATGGTCGCGTTCCGTTATCGCCACGCTCCGTAGGATTTATAATGTGTGAATAATACGCCTGGAGGTTAAATATGCCTGCTGACAATACATAAATTATTAGAGAGGGGCGTCCTCTGGCGGCTAGGTGAGATAACTATATTCTTGTTTATCGGCCTGGAAAGGTTTCTTAGTCGGGGACAACAACAATGGGTATCTATTTGTTACGTCATTTATTTGGATGTATTTATAAAAGGTGGTTTTAGGCATTTTTGGAGGTAGGTATAGTGACCGATTCTTTGTGGTCATTCCTAGGATTTTTATAGGCTAATCTTTTATTTGAGTTCTATGACGCAAAAAAAGATTCAACCTCATTCTAATATTTCCCGCGTTTAAATATTTTTTGGACGATTAATCCTGAATTCCAGTTTAAGTAGTTTGAAATCGACACAATGAGGGTTTTCATGAAAATTCACACCATTAGTTGGCGCCAATTCGACAAGAGGTCTTCCATTTTGACAAAGAATATAAAATATAATGATGAATTGATGACGTAACAGCATTCGTTTCAATCATTCGTCCATGATTCAGACACGACTAAAGAAAGCTTTGACACTTTTGACAGATGCCCAGACCTGACGTCTCAGTGCTACCTAGTGAACGTCATTTCAGAAAACCCTCATTCTACAGTAATTCTGTCAGATAACATACAACTGTCTCATGTAGGGTTGCCAGATTGGAACTTACCGAGTCCGGGACAAGATCGGAACTTACCGGTACGGAGTCCGGGACAACTCCATGTCGGGCCGTGGCTATAGCTAAAAAAAAATATAAATTACGAGATATCTAATTTTATATTTACAGTTAAAATAAGTTTGGTAGAAAATCAACATACTTATAAAAGAAAACTTTGCTTTTTTAGTAGGCAATCATCAACAAGTACATTATGATGTACTATCTTATTACTATTTTTTTTTATTATTAAATTTTTTGGGATCCGGGACAATACATAGAATTACTGGACACGGCACAAGACGTAAAATTCCGGGACAATCCCGGAAATCCCGGACATCTGGCAACCTTAGTCTCATGTGTAGATCGAACATCGAAAGATCTCATAATCTTTCTACCAAAAAACCGGTCAAGGGCGTGTCGGACCTCGCACAATGAAGGGTTCCGTAGTTGGAAAGAATTTACCTATCCCAAAAATAAAATTAATATTGGATTCTTTTTGTGATAAAACAACAAATTAAGAATTTTCGGACTTTTTCCTTTACTTGTGCTGTGAGACCTTGCTTCTTGCCAAATTTCATAATTCTAGGTTAACAGGAGGTTTTGATTTACTTGCGATTATCAAAATACGTCGTATCTTTTTAATGTGTTTACTTAGAAGCTTGATTTTTTTAGAGCTGCAAGGGAGAGACCCTTTTTCTCAGGAACGCGTGAAGGTATCAAGTTGAAATTAATACAAATACCCTACGTATTTGTTTTATTACCTAGGTCTAGTGTCCCTTGGAGCTCTAAAAAAATAAAACATTTAAGTCAACGAAATAAAAAAATACGGCTAAGTATTTGTACATATTTTGATACTCGCAAATAAATCTAAACCTATATCACCTATATGGTACTTCCTGTTGACCTAGAATCATGAAAGGCCAGAAGTATGGTCTCACAGCAAGTAAAACAAAAGTCTGAAAATCGTTAATTTGTTGTTTTATCACACAATTTTTTTTTTTTTTTTGCAATTACAAACTTACATTTGCAGTTGAAGAATTGACCGTGACGTATATCGATATATGGGAGAACATGTTTTTCAATTACAATGTTGTTTGTTTTCGTGATAATTCATCGCAACTACGGAACCCATCATTGTGCGTGGTCCCACACGCACTTGGCCGGTTTTTAAACTATAAAGGGCTCAGGCGCAAAACGTCTCTTTCGCAAAATGTCTATGTAGTAAAATGGGATTAGACGCACAATGCCACATTCGCAAAATGACATAGGTATTTTAATTTCGCAAAATGTCACATTCTCAAATTGTCATATTACATTCTCAAAACGTCACATTAGCAAAATGCCATTTTCGCAAAATCCCTTTTCGCAAAAAGCGATTTTCGCATAATGTCAAAACGAAAAAAAACGAAAATTTTGAGAATGTGTCATTTTGATAGTGTGGCATTTTGCTAGTGTGGCATTTTGAGAAAAGACAATTTGCGAATGTGTCATTTTGCTAGTGTAGCATTTATTTAATTATTTATTTATTTATCTACTTACATCTACCATTACAGGATATAACCCAATGCGGTAAATGCGCATATTGCGAAAAGAGGCATTGTGAGAAAGCGATCTTTTGAGGAGTCATTCGGCGAAAGCGACATTATGAGAAAGAGACATTCTACTACCCGTAGACATTTTGCGAAAGAGAGAGAAGAATCTTGTATAAAACGCACACTATGCAGCCAGGCATATTATAAGTTAGGAGATTACATCGCTGACAAAAATGCTTGGCTAAATGCTGGTCCTGCTCCACAAGGACGCTTAAACTAATTGATTAGCATTCAAAAATATTGTTGGAACTGCTGAAGATTAAGAAGAAACAAAATTTTTCTTTGCATTGTTTAAATTCAATCTCTTAGTATTGTATAAATGCATAGCACATGTGTGAGCACTATGTAGCTAATATAAAGCTACCTTTTACTGGATTCGTCTTTCACTGACTTGAATGTGCCCTGGCGGTTGAGAGTATGTCATGCTCACTCAAATGTCTCGCTGGTGGTGGCGTGTGTGTTGGATCATTAAGTTCCCTTCAAAATGGTTGAGCTAATTGGTGCTGATCCATGCGTCATGTTCGTGAACGGGCGCCGTCAGTTGGGACTGGTCGTCTCTTAGCTGCCACGGCTTATTTTAATTTTTTAATTTAGTTGTTTTTAGTTTTTATCTTTTTTTTTTTTATTTTTTATTACGGACGCTTTTAACGTGCACGTCTTTCTACATTGTTCTCACATGTATATTTTCAATATGAACGATGTAACCAATATTTTGTAAAATATTTGATTTTAAAAGAGTGTCCGTGGAGTTTCTTGCCCGTTCTTCTCCATAGGATCTACGCTTTGGAATGGGCAATCTAGCTTCATTTTTCTGACTGACCGACCCAAGACCGACCCTTTGACAATTCAAAAGTGCCTGTAATTGGTTTATTTGAAATAAATGCTTTGAGTTTGAGTTTGAGACGTTTTGCGCCTGAGCCCTTTAGATCATTGCATTCACACCACAACATCGTTCGAATTTCGAACTGATGCATAGAGAATAACTTGCTCTTGAAATATCAGCTCGAAACAGACTGCCTACGCCTAGCAATGCTAACTGTGCGTGAAATGATGCTTAAAATAGTCCACCCGTTACAACTAACTAGCTATTTCGGTAGGTCATTTGTCTTCGGTACTCACGTGGCGTCTAGAACTAACAACAGCAAACAAAACCAAATACGCTTATATACCTATTATGTAAAGTTTTGTCCTTATGCATATGCACACATGGGGTGCATTTGACACGCTGGGGGGACGGGGGGTTAGTTGCGAACTCCATAGGATCACAACTAATGATGATGATTGGTTTTCCATCGGATGATGTTTTTTTACGTTTATATAAATAATCAAACACATGAAAAATATCCATATATCTATTCATTTTATCTATTTATGGATTAGGTAATGAATGTACAGGGTTATTGGTAAAACACCAGCAACCTCTCAAGGGGTCATTGTACTCATCATTATGAACAACTTTTAATATGGGATCAAACCTGAAATCACGAAAAAAAAATGTCAGTTAAGTACTCCCAACATTTTGACGAGTTTGATGTAGATTGTATGTAAAAGTACCTACTGAACAGCTGATATTTTTTTCGCGATTTCAGGTTTGGTCCCATAATAAAAGTTGTTCATAATGTACCTAATGCATAAATAGATAGAATTTAAAAAAAAATAATAGAGTAAAATGAATAGATATGAATATTTTTCATGTGTTTGATTCTTTCCTAAAACTACTGAGCAGCACCCTAATTGCGTAATAGGTACACTATCAATCGGAATTTGAATAATTTTCAAAAAAAAAAATCAAATTTATTCAATAATTACAAGTCATAAAAATTTGTACAGTTTTGCTTAAATGTAAATTATATTCCTCGGAACTTACGTAACGTACGTTCGAATAATTTTGAAGTAAATTGCTAATCCATTGCTTCATGTGTTGGAAAAATTTGTCTGCTCGGCAACGTAAATAACGCAATGAATGTTGTTGAACTGTCAAAATGATACCGATTCCGATTGATAGTGTGTTACGCAATTAGGATGCCGATACGTACGTACTAAGATACGTTAATTAGAAGTAGTAGTAGTACTTAGTAGTTTTTCCTGTTCTGCTGAGTCTGCTTTCCGAAAGTCTAACCGAAAAAAGCCGATTAAGAGATTAGGAGAAGATTGACAGCAAACGCCATTGCACCTATCTGCTTACAATAAACTGCGATTAGAGTACCTATGCTTTTTTTTTTTTTTTTTTGAGGGTGGGAAATCATCAAACAACTTCTCCGCTCTGGGTGGAGCGGAAGGGCTTGTCAGACTTTTACTGACTAAAACCCACCCGTGTTCCTTCAGTTGCCTATGCCAGGGCCGCGGTAACTTCTTCAAACAATCCGCGACCCCCAGCGGCAGAGTACCTATGCTGGGGTAAGTTCGGTGCTAGCCTCGTAAGACCCAGGTCAATATATATTACGACCCAATAATTAATTAATTAATTGGCGGGATTATTTAACCAAAAAATACGTTTAAATATCATGTCATAATTTTAGGTCGCTGGGCCGTAATTTAATGATTTTAAAAACTGTCTTGGGCCGGAGTGTCTACATATTTTTGTCATTAAATTAGGTTGTTGGGCCTTACGAGGCGAGGCTAGGATAAGACCATACGAATCTGCAATTTTGTCAATATTTACCTTTCCCTGCTAGTTTGTCAATATTTTTTTAATGCTGACAACACAATTCATAATCTAAGGTAGGGGCATTTAAAAAAAATACAATAGAATTTTAGGCATAATCAAGAATCAAGATAACTAAATACCATTTTTATTCAAGAAAAAACCGGTCAAGAGCGAGTCGGACTCGCAACCGAGGGTTCCGTTCCGATTTCTGTAAAAGTGTGCTATTTAGAGAAATAGAGACATCGTTTTGTTTTTCCAGTAATCTTTAGGTAGGTACATAAACTTCTATCACGGATAATTGCAGATTTTTCTCTATGCAAACATCGGAGATAAGGGGGAACGTTATTTTTTTTTTACATTTTTCATCAAAAGTCGAAAACTATGCGTCTTAAAAAAAGAAAAAAAAATGCTTGATATTGTGCAAACAACGCTTTTTCATATGATACCCCACATGCCCCACATGCATAATAGCCCCACTTCACTATCACTACATAGTATAAAACAAAGTCGCTTCCCGCTGTCTGTCCCTATGTATGCTTAGATCTTTAAAACTACACAACGGATTTTGATGCGGTTTTTTTTAATAGATAAGAGTGATTCTAGAGGAAGGTTTATATGTGTAAACATGCGCGGGCAAAGCCGCGGGCAAAAGCTAGTTGCAAAATAAAATACAGGGTTTAAGTGTAAACAGTGGCAATATTTTCAGGGGTCATAGTACTCATCATTATGAACAACTCTTATTAAGGGAACAAACCTGAAATCGCGAAAAAAAATCAGCTGTTCCCTACATTTTGACAAATTATGCGAACATAAAATGTACTGAACAGCTGTTTTTTTTTTTCGCATATTTTTATTTTTTTCTTATTTGCAAAATAGTTGGTCAAACATCATCTAAAACTGTACCAAATTTCAAGTTGATAGCATTAGTACTTAGTTCTTGCGATATCCAGATGTGACAGACGGACTGACAGACAGATAGAGCCGCACCATAAGAGTTCCATTTTACCATTTTGATACGGAACCCTAAAAACTGCGAGCCTTCGTTCAGAAATCATTACAGTTTTCTCTAAAGTTTCGAAGTTATCAAGCTATAGGCAGAGATTTGTAAACTCCTTTATAAACTAGCGGAGCTGACATAAATTGTTATTTCTCTACTATTATCGAGTCGTATTGTGGACAGCGTTCAGCCATTGCCATATTATTTTAGTAATCGGTACAGGAGTGCTGTTATTTGTAACCGCGTTTTGTACAAACCGTTATCAGGGCTGGTCGTAGTCTTTCTACTATCCATACTAATATTATAAATTCGAAAGTAACTCTGTCTGTCTGTCTGTCTGTCTGTCTGTCTGTCTGTCTGTCTGTCTGTTACCTTTTCACGCCTAAACCACTGAACCGATTTCGATAAAATTTGGCAAGGTTATAGATGGTATCCTGGGGACGGACATAGGCTACTTTTTTTTTCAAAAATAATCCTACAGGGGGTGATATAGGGGATGAAAGTTTGTATGGGAAACTCAGTATTTCTTAAGTTAGGGATGTGAAAATTAAAATGTATGCTTTTGATAGGAAATAAAGAAATATGCGGTTCAGCGTTTTTGAAAAATCATCCCCTAAGGGGGTAAAATAGGGGTTGATTTTAAAATTTACAAAACTGCATGGCATTTCGACAAAATTTGGCAAGGCTTTATATAGCAACCTGGGGAAGGCCACAGGATACTATTTTTTTTCAAAAATAATACTACAGGGGGTGATATAGGGTATGAAAGTTTGTAACGGAAACCCAGTATTTCTTAAGTTAGGGATAACAAATTTATGCTATTGGTAGGAAATTAAGAAATATGCGGTTCAGCGTTTCTGAAAAATCATCCCCTAAGGGGGTAAAATAGGGGTTGATTTTAAAATTTACAATACTGCACGGATTTCGATAAAATTTGGCAAGGCTTTATATAGCATCCTGGGGAAGGACACAAGCTACTTTTGGTCCCAAAAAAAAATGCTACAGGGGGTGATAAAGGGGATGAAATTTTGTATGGGAAACTCAGTCTTTCTTAAGTTAGGGATGTGAAAATTAAAATGTATGCTTTTGATAGGAAATAAAAAATATGCGGTTCAGCGTTTTTGAAAAATCATATCGTAAGGGGGTAAAATCGGGGTTGATTTTAAAATTTACAAAACTGCACGGATTTCGACAAAATTTGGCAAGGCTTTATATAGCATCCTAGCAAAGGACATAGGATACTTTCAAAAACAATACTACAGGGGGTGTTATAGGGGATGAAATTTTGTAAGGGAAACCCAGTATTTCTTAAGTTAGGGATAACAAATTTATGCTATTGGTAGGAAATTAAGAAATATGCGGTTCAGCGTTTTTTAAAAATCATACCCTGAGGGGGTAAAATAGGGGTTGATTTTAAAATTTACAAAACTATACGGATTTCAATAAAATTTGGCAAGGCTTTATATAGCATCCTGGGGAAGGACACAGGCTACTTTTGGTCTTAAAAAATAATCCTACAGGGGATGATATAGGGGATGAAAGTTTGTATGGGAAACTCGGTATTTCAAAACTGCACGGATTTTGACAAAATTTGGCAAGGCTTTATATAGCATCCTGGGAAAGGACATTGGATACTATTTTTTTCAAAAATAATACTACAGGGGGTGATATAGGGGATGAAAGTTTGTAAGGGAAACCCAGTATTTCTTAAGTTAGGCATAACAAATTTATGCTATTGGTAAGAAGTTAAGAAATATGCAGGTCAGCGTTTTTTAAAAATCATCCCCTAAGTGGGTAAAATAGGGGTTGATTTTAAAATTTACAAAACTGCACGGATTTCGATAAAATTTGGCAAGGCTATAGATAGCATCCTGGGAAAGGACATGGGCTACTTTTTGTCTTAAAACATAATCCTACAAGGGGTGTTAAAAGGGATGAAAGTTTGTATGGGAAACCCAGCATTTCTTAAGTTAGGGATATGCCCTATGTTTTCCACATATGAACGTTCCTATGGGATATTTTGCGACATCCACGCGGGCGAAGCCGCGGGCAAAAGCTAGTACCCTATAAACATTCATTATCAGGTTTCTAAATGTATGGGAAGTGGGCATTGTTCTTTGAGAAAATTGTTCAAAATAAAAATTCTATGTTTCTTTTTTTTTTTCTTTAAATGCGTACCTTTAAAGACTATTAAGTTGGACTTCTATGATATAAATATTTTAGTGGGTACTACTTCTAACTGACAAATATTTTAGAAAAGCTCAAAGAATTCAAAGTGAAAGTCAAATCAATCAATCTGCCTAGTCTTTTCCCAACAATGTTGGGGTTGGCTTCCAGTCTAACCGGATGCAGCTGAATACCAGTATTTTACATGGAGCGACTGCCTATCTGACCGCCACAACCGCCCCAAATAGCAGAGCTATTAAACATCGAAAAAATTCACGAAAAAAAAATTGTGAAGTAAAATTAATTTTCTCCTAAGTACTTACCTACAATACGTGAAATTTGGACACAAAAATGTCTGTCGGATCAGCTAGTAAAGAGTAAAACAAACGTCATTTAAAAGTAACATACTAAAATCATTTCAGAAAGTTCTATTTGACTTCCCTAAATGTAGTTCATAAGTAGGCGTGCGTCTAGGCGTGCAGTGAATACTGAATACCTACAGATCACAAGCTCAGATAATAGACAATAATCTCTACACCACATTGACATCTGTCAAAATTTTGCGCGCCAAAATAGACTGTATAATGTAGCAGTAGGACTTTGTGTCTTACAATGTGCGTCTAAGAGATAAGACAATAAATAACTGTATAATATTCCGTTATTTACAGTTTTATCTTATAAAAATGCTAATTATGTTTCGTGCCTTTGTTAAATATACGACTAGACTACAAATTAGTTTAAAAAAAAACTAACGTGTCGTGTCTCTGTCTAAAAACTTGGCAGTCATGCGGGATTGCCGGCAGAAGAGAAAAATAAAATTACTTAAACGTAAAACTATGCTTACCTACCATGTCGTGGTGTCAAGGTTACGTTAGATGATTAGGCTATTTTTTTTTTTTACAAATTAGGTAGTTCAAATTTTAAGGAAATCCATAAAAATAAGATACTTACAATGAAACAACTTTAAAACCTCAAGTTACTAAACTCCTAAGCACTAAAAATATAGGGGTTACAAGCTCTAACTTAGATTGACTTCAACCCGTATGATAGTTTATAGAAAAAGCTTAAAGTTGGTAATAAGAAAGAGCAATCTACTCGCAGTTTAATGCTTTAAAACATTGTAAAATACACGTCTATACATATTATAAATTAAAGACACCATTCGTATCTGTGTGTGTGGTCGCGTTGTTTTTCTAAACTACGCAACGGATTTTGATGCGGTTTTCACAGACATTTAGAGAATTTATTCCGGAAGGTTTATGTGTATATTAAATTAATATTAAACTTACGTAAAATAAAGAAGTACCTATCGATGTTTTGTCAAGTGGTAAAACGCGTGCGAAGCCGGGACGGGTCGCTAGTTCAAAATAAAACTGACTTACTTATTTAGTAAGAATCCTACACATTTACATCCTGTATTCGCCAAATGGATAGGCAGAGGTATCAACTAGAATTGGATTTAGGTTTTTTTCTAATTTTTTACTTGGTTTCTACTCGCGACTTATATTGGTTTACGCGCCGCACGCCAGTAAAGCTGGGAGCTTTCGGCATGATTTTTTCCGACATCGTCATATTTCGGCCAATTTTCACCTTAAATCTTCCTCATGAATCACTCCGTCCATTGGTGAAAACTGTATGGAAATCCGTTCGGTAGTTTTTGAGTTTAACGCGTTCAGACAGACAGACGCGGCGGCGGGGGGATTTTTTTTAATAATATGTATGTATGTAGTGATTTCGCACGTTTTCTCTTAACAACTCTGACAGTTGGTAGAATTGTCGACATCGGCACCATGGCCACAGAGCCCACATTTACTGATTTGCTATGTAATGGCCCGAGCGGTGGCGTTATAGATAGGTGTGTGGGAAGAGTCTTGATTGAGAGACACAACTTTGATATCTGAACTTTTACTAATGTTACAAGGAAAAACTTACAAGTAATATTAATTAAGACACAAACACAATGCTGACTGTCTGTGCTGAACTGACTTTCTCAACTGACTGTCTTAAGGGAAGAGCGGTGGTGACTATTTGTACATAAGATTGTTTCTAGAAAGTATAGATAATTACCACGACCCTTTTACATTCATTCCTGCTAATTACTTTATGGTAATGTCTTAATAACATCCGGACCCTTAGGGTGCTATTCAGTATTTGGTAGTTTGTTACTTAATGACTCTGAGAAAGGTATACATTGTTAAAAATAAAATAACGACTTCCATGAAAGTGTGAACAACAATATCATTAGTCCATTACACCTCCCCCCTTAAAATGGGAATAATTTGAAAAAAATATTCACATCAAAAACATAATTATTTATGATTGCTTATTTAGTTTTTATTTGAGCAATTCTTGATGAACGTCTCAAAGGAACGTGTTCTTGAGATGTTCCTGGAATTTCTTCTAATTCAACGTCGTTGTTACTATTATTGTTTTTTCTATGTAAATTAAAAGTAATGCAATTAGTTATTCTTCCACAACAATTTCTAGAGTCTTCTATAGCTAACACTCTATTTTGTGATGTACAGAAGAATTTTCTTTTAAGCAAGTATTTTCCTATTCTATAAAGTATATAAAATCCTATGAGTTTAGATAAAAATATAAACACAGAATAAGTATTACTCTTAACTCTATGGAATACATTATCATTATTCATTTCATCCAATAAATCGTTTATTTTGTCAATTTTGTGACTCGCTATATTCAAGTCATTGAAATTCATACTAAACTTATTGAATGGAATGAAATCTAACTTATCTTCTATGGTATTATTTATTAATCTATTACAACAATTATCATTAATAATATCAAAATCTGGAAGTATAGACAGATGGTTTGACAGCATATCTTGATTCGATGAGTGCAATATAATATTAGGAGAATATAATTTACAATTCTTTTGTAATTTTAAAATACCTGTAGATTTTAATTCTAGATCGTAAGGTTCTTCATTTTTACAAGAAATAGTTGAAATAACTTTATTAGGTGTTACAAACAACCAACTATTTGCGTTTTCTAATCTATACCATTGTTCTGATTTTATTAAACCAATCCTTGTATCACAAGATGAAGGAATTTGATTTTTAGTATTTAAAAATAATGTTAATTCGCAATTATCCTTAGCATACACTGAATATAAAGGATTTTCTAGTTTACAAATATGATTATTATTATTAGATAATTTCTTACAACTATTAATATTCTCTAAGGTGGTATAATGAATTTTGTTTTCAGAGATAAGAAAATATTTCTCTGTAGGTAATATGAAGACATAAGTATTATTTTTATTTAGAATTGGTACAGGAATTAAATTATATGCATCATAAGATTGTTGCATAACCAATGGGGTCTTAATTATGAATACAATTTTCTCATTCATATAATATGAAATAATGTTTACTAATGATAGCAGTTCTGATGCGTTATCCATATTTAAATCCAAAGGATATTGTGTATGAGTCGGAATATGTGATACAGTCTTTTTTAATTCGTAAATATATTGTTCAGGAGTAATTATAATCGGATGTAAGTTATTATTTTTAGCAAAGAATATGGCATCAATAACCATAGATATTTCATTATTTACTTCACTGGTAACCAATGTTAAAAAAGATAAATGTTCATCTATGTTTTGTTTCATATTAATATTGAAAATTTTATTATTAGTATCTTTTATATAATTACTTAAGGTTTCTAAATTCTTATAGAAAATGTCTTCATTTTTCTTAAGATCAGTTATTGTATTGTTAAAGTTTTGAATAGTAGATTTTACAATTTGTGATTGAGATTTCAGTAATGTAATTAATTCATGTTCATTATTATCTAAATTATTGATAGCGTCATCATAACGTTTCGCGTCTTCTGCGTCTAGTGTTCCAAATAAAATATTAAATATGGTTCCTACGCCATCGATAAAAGAACGTTTCGAACGATGATTTACAAAAGAATGTCCAATTATTTCCTTAAGGACCGTTTCTTGATTCTTTAAATGAGGATAAATTTTTTCTACGATTAACATAGACGTTCGGCATGATAAAAATTTGTTAAATGTATCATGACTGCAAAGATTTCTAGTTTCAACTAGAGTATTTTCGATAAGATCTAATTTCTTGTGCCAGCTGGAAATATCAAGATAAGTAACTAGACTCCATTCACTATCAAACTGTTTTGCTTTTCCTACATGCTCGAAATAAATTCCACCCTTGTTTAATGGTGTTATATTATAAAGTTCACCTTGACTTGATGTGAAGGTAAACCTGGAACAATAGAGTTACCTTATTATTTATTTAGCTGATTTTAAACGGTTTACATGTACCCTAACTTTCTTTCTTTTTATTAATACCGTTATGTTTACTGGTGAGTTTATTTCTACAATTTCATATGGACCCGTAAACTGTGGAGAAAGTTTCTTTGATCTTCCTGATTTACTATTCTCATTCGTAATATACACCTTATCACCTAATTTATATTTTTCTAATTTACATTTTTTATCATAATATTCCTTATTCCTATTTTTTGAATCAATTAAATTATTTCTCGCTAGTTCTCTAGATTTTCTTAATTTTAATGTTAGATCATCAATATAATCATCATAAGAATATTTAAATTCTGGTTGCGCGGTTATGGATGAAGGTAAGTTCGGTTTATAGCCAAATAATAATTCGTGGGGTGAAAAATTAGTTGACGTATGGACAGCAGTGTTATAAGAAAACATTGCAAAATCTATCCATTTATCCCAATCATTTTGATCTTCTCTAATAAAATGTCTTAAATATTCTGCTAGAGTAGCATGACTACGTTCTAGGCTGCCGTTAGTCTGCGGATGATAAGCAGTTGTAGTTAATTGTTTAATTTTAAACAATTTTGAAACTTCTTTTAAAAGTTTTGATGTAAAGTCGGCACCTTGATCTGTGAGAATACTTTTGGGAATACCAAATTTACATACGAATTCTTTAACAAAAACATCGGCTATTTTTTCTGCGGTATGTTCGGGCAAAGCATATGCTTGTGAATACTTTGTTAAATCATCTTGAAGAGTTAAAATATATTTATTTCCATTGAGAGTCAATGGAAAAGGTCCTACAATATCTAAACTAACTCTTTCAAATGCTTCGTTTGCCGTTGATGTTATAATCATAGGTTCTCTATGTTTTTTCCGTACGAGTTTGTTTTGTTGGCATGACTCACACCGTGTTATAAATTCTTTTATTTCTCTTTTCATATTTTGCCATTTATAAATACTTTTTATTCTCTTGTAAGTCTTGTGGAAACCTGCATGGCCTGCCATAAGACTACTGTGCATCTCTTTTAGAATATCTGGAATTTCGTTTGGAGAAGGAATAATTAATGTATTATTATATATATTTATTTTAATATTTGTTTTCATAAATATAAATCTTAACATCATTCTTGACTTTTTATAATTAAATCTATCATATTTGTCTCCTAGTCGAGTTAGGTGTAACTCACTTTCTTTTTCTTTTATTAAATGTTCTTTGACATTATTTAATAAATCAAAATAAATTTCATAATTAGATTTATCCCAGTAGTTTTGTTTTGTACAAACGTAATAAAATCTTGATCCATTTTCATTGAATACAGCAAACTCATTTACTTTAATGTTATTAATTTGATTTAAATGATCATATTCAGTAACTAATTTTTTTAAGCTTTTGTCATAAATTTGTTTGTCCGCTGCTATGGGTATTAAAATGTTTTTCTTTTTTTTATTTAATTCGTCGTTAATTTCACATATATTATCATTTATTATTATCGACTTTTGAGCTGTTTCTAAAAATGATTTATATTCTTTGCGCATGGTTGACGTTGTTGTCATTAATTCCTTGTTTTCAACAGATGGAACTATTCTGCTTAACGCATCTGCGTTAGTATTTAATTTGCCTGGTTTATAAATTGGAGTAAATTCATATTCTTCAAGAGATAATCGCCATCTGAAAATTCTAGCACCGTCATTTTTTGAATTGAATAGGTATGTTAACGGTTGATGATCTGTGATCATATTAAATTTACGGCCATATAAATATGGACGAAAATGTTTTACACACCATATGATCGCTAAAAGTTCTCTTTCAGTGGTTGAATAATTTTGTTCGGCCTTATTTAATGTCCTACTAGCATAGGCGATTGGCAAATCCTGCCCAATTGGCCCTTGTGATAATACTCCTCCTATGGCATAATTACTAGCGTCTGTGGTAAGATTAAAAGGTTGATTAAAATCTGGATATATTAAAATTGGAGATTCACAAAGTTTTTTCTTAAGGATTTCAAATGCATGTTGCTGTAGACTTGTCCAATTGAAAGGAACATCCTTTTTTAAGAGCTTTGTTAAAGGTTGTGACAAGCTACTGAAATTAGGTATAAACCTTCTATAGTACCCTGCTAATCCTAAGAATCCTTTTATATCTTTTACATTTTTAGGTATGGGATAATTTTCGATTGCTAAAATCTTATTTGGATCTGGTTTAACTCCATTTTCCGTGATCAAATGACCTAAGTACATGACTTCTCGTTTTAAAAATTCACATTTATCAGGCTGCAATTTTAAATTATTGATGGAGAATCTTTCAAAAACTTCTTTTAATTTTCGATGGTGATTTTCGAGATTATCAGCATGAATGACGACATCATCTAAATAAACAAAGCAACGATTACCTTGTAATCCGGTTAAAATATTATTCATTAGACGTTGAAACGTCGCGGGAGCGTTTTTTAAACCAAATGGCATTCTATTGTACTCAAAATGTCCTTGAGGGACGGTGAATGCCGTTTTTGGTGAGTCCTTAGGATGCATTTTAATTTGATGGAAGCCTGAGGCTAGATCAAGTGTTGTAAAATATTTTGAATGACCAAGTTGGTCTAATATTTCCGTTATTTGAGGCAAGGGATAGGAATCCCCGATGCTGACCTCATTTAACTTCCTGTAATCTACAACAACTCGCCATTTCTTTTGACCCGAAGCGTCTATTTTCTTAGGGACCACCCAAATGGGTGAATTCCAAGGACTGTTTGATGGTTTTATGACGTCATCTTTTAACATATTATCAATTTGTTTATTGACTTCTCCCTTTAAGGCTTCTGGATACCTATAGCTTTTTGTATTAACGGGAGCTTCCGTTTTCGTATGTATTTCATGCATAACCACATCTGTGCAGCTTAATTTGTCCCCATCTAAATGGAATATTTGATTATATTCTTTACATAATTCAATTAAAGAATCTTTTTCTTCGTTATTTAAATGATCTGTTCGTAGACAGTTTTCAAGTTTTTCAAGTCGATTACTTTCATAGTTTTCATTAATAATAACGTTTTCTAAGTTATTTTTATCTAACTGTAATATTTGTTTATTTAAAATAACTAAATCTATTTTTTCTAAATTAACATGAGGTATAGGGAAGGTCACATCCTCGTTAGTTGAGTTAAGTACGGTCGTAATGCCTTTGTTATTATTCACTGTGATAAGACTCGGGCATAAAAGTACTCCCGGGATTAACTCTGTTCGTGGAACAATCCCATGGTTAAACTCTACATAATTAGTTATTTTAATAGGAATAACACATTCGGTTCTTGCTTTCACCGTCAAGGTTAATTCCATGTTTACTTCATTCGATTCGACTTGATCATTTGTTTTTTCATAACACAAATTGAATTGGTTTTCCGCGAGTTTTAAAATCTTGGTGCTATAATCGATCATTCCTTTATATTTATTTAATATATCGCCTCCAATAATGCCATCGGCACTAATAGGGAAATTATCATTCACGATATGGAGTATTACATTTAAATCTCCTATAAACTCTAATTCGACATAACCTAACGTCCTTGTAGGGTTGTCTACTTTATCGATCCCTTTTAAATCAGCTAAAATATCATAATGAATTTCAGCGTCTTTTGGTATAGCACTTTTCTTTATGAGGCTAATTGTTGCACCAGTATCTATCAGAAAATCTATGTTTCTTGTATCATTTTTCAATTTCAATGAAACGAAATAACAATTATTATTTATCGCGGTTATGAGCCCTTCTATTAAACTGTTACCCTTTGGTTGGCTCGCGCCATCGGGATTTATTAGTTTTTTTGATTAGACGTAGAGCTTTTATCCGAATAATGATTATTACAAGGTTTAGAGTCAGTTTTATTGGGTGAATTTTTATTCTTTAGATGATAGCATTCATCTTTAGTATGACCCTTTTTCTTGCAATAATTGCAAAATTTTGGGTTTTGATTAGGTCCCGAATATGATCGAACTCTACAATTTACGACTGTATGGCCTGGCTTATTACATTTATAGCAATGCTTGGTATTAGAATGGTTTATGTTTTGAAATTTAGATATTTCGTTTTTACTTTTGAGCTGTTGCTCTTCAACTACTGCCATGGAAATAGCATCTTCGAGTGTTTTTGGTTGAAGTGTTTTTAAAATTAGATTTAAATCTTTATTTAATCCGGTAATAAATACACTTAAAGCCTGTGATTTAAGTAATTCAACGCATGCTTGGCGGGCTTCTTGTGTTTGATTTGTTGAGTCCAACGAATTTATTAATTTTACGTAGCAATTTTCGACTTTATTAGCATATGCTAAAACATTTTCATTATGATTTTGTTTGCAACTACTCAATTCTAATTGCCACTGACCAATCGTTCGTTTTTCGGTGTAAGTATCTAAAAGATAATTTTTTAAGTCATCCCAAATTTGAAATTCGCGATTTCTAATCATTGACCTAGCGTTATCAGTAATTTTTGTAATAATTATTTGGAGTAAAATTTTTTTCAGATTCGGATTAATTAAATTATTAACTGTGTCACAATTGTCTAAAAATTCATGGATACGCGCCTTACTGCCATCAAATTTAGTTAACATTCTTTCAGCCATTTCTAGTGAGATATAATTACTATGTGTAGTTGTCGATGTAGATACACCGAGATTTGCGTCTTGAGGCATGATTAATAATACACTTATACACTCACTTTTCACGATTAAACACTTTTTATGATGACTGGCAGATGATTCCGTTTAGAAAATATTCTTTATAACTGTGTTTTATAGAAAATTGGCGGCGTACTCACAGTAATAAAATTACTTGAAGATATCCCGTTGACATTGTAGCTGACGTGATGAGTAGGAGACTGGGCGGCGTAAGCGGTTGATAATCTTCGGACCGCTGAGGATACGTTTGTCCAATTCCGTAGATCTCGTTCTCGTCGTGATGCTCAGATGCTCAGGAACATGTAGTTGTAGGAGAATCGGAGGTTAAGGACTCCGACGAAGGTCTCGTACAATCGGATGCTCAGGAACTTGTAGTTGTAGGAGAATCGGAGGTTAAGGACTCCGACGAAGATCTCGTACAAATATCTCACTTCTCTGACACCAATTTGTAATGGCCCGAGCGGTGGCGTTATAGATAGGTGTGTGGGAAGAGTCTTGATTGAGAGACACAACTTTGATATCTGAACTTTTACTAATGTTACAAGGAAAAACTTACAAGTAATATTAATTAAGACACAAACACAATGCTGACTGTCTGTGCTGAACTGACTTTCTCAACTGACTGTCTTAAGGGAAGAGCGGTGGTGACTATTTGTACATAAGATTGTTTCTAGAAAGTATAGATAATTACCACGACCCTTTTACATTCATTCCTGCTAATTACTTTATGGTAATGTCTTAATAACATCCGGACCCTTAGGGTGCTATTCAGTATTTGGTAGTTTGTTACTTAATGACTCTGAGAAAGGTATACATTGTTAAAAATAAAATAACGACTTCCATGAAAGTGTGAACAACAATATCATTAGTCCATTACAGCTAGGTACTGAAACAACACTACTTATATAACACTGCCTGAAACAGGGATCGAACCCAGTAGGACTCCATGCTTAGCAGTCGCGCTGGCTAACCAACAAGACAGTTTTTATTAATCTTCAACACATACATCAGAAAAAAAAAGTCAAAAATCAAATTGTTGATAAAACAAACTCCAGCGAATAACTTTTTTTATACATTAGCGCCAACAAAACAGCCAGACAGCCATCAAACAACATTCCTTTTTCAAATTCCAATACCCTAAAATAACATTCGCAAAACACACGTTCGTTCATGATCAAAGTTAAAAACAAATGCAGCCACAAAGCATTGTAGTTATGCGGGCGAAAAAACCGATCTTTTACGCTGACCGACCAATACTGGCAACACTAACGACCAAAGACTAACAAGTCTTTGTTTTTTTTTTTCACTAATTCTTTTCGGGCGGTCAAGAAAAGGCGTAATCCTTCTTTTGTTCTTACGTTGCCCGCATTGATTCGGTATTTGGCGGTGCTTGTAGTATAACCACAGTATAAAAACATACAGTAGGACGACGCCTTTGATCTCGTGGTAAATGCCGACAACGTCTAGACATTGTCGCAACAGCAAGGGTTGTCCCAAGTAAACGATATTAATTAATTAATTTGTTTATTTGAGATCAACATCGTCATTAACATTATTATTATTATAAACGACATTTGAGTGCCTGCTTATTTCTTAAGTTTTTTTTTTTCAAATTATTTTATTATTTTTCTTTTAAGTTATATTATTATTCTTAGAAGTTCTTTTATTTTTTTCGACATGTATGTCATTATCATGGTTTTTGAGGTCGCTGATGACGATAACGAGATTAAAATCAAAATTCAAGATGGCGGCTGTGAAAATTTTCAAATTTTTCGTCATGGGTATCGTTTCTATGGTTTTCTAGGACGGTAAAGCCGATAGTGAAGTCAAAATGAAAATCCAACATGGCGGCTGCGAAAATTATCAAATTTTTCGTCATGACCTCATTATCGTTTTCAGCGACCTCAAAAACCATGAAAATGACACCCATGACGAAAAATTAGAAAATTTTCGCAGCCGCCATCTGGGATTTTCATTTTGACCTCATTACCGTTTTTAGCGAGCTCAAAAACCATAAAAAAGACACCCATGACGAAAAATTTGAAAATTTTTGCATCCGCCATCTTGGACTCAAAAACCATGAAAATGACACCTATGTCATTACTATTATTTCCTTAATTTCATTTTATACATATAAGTTACAGTTCCGCCATCTTGGATTCCAAAAAGGATGCCTTTTTCGTATCAAGCACCCCAATTATACTCAAAATTAACACCCATATCAAATTATAAAACAATTACGTCGTCCACCATCTTGGATTTAAAAAAGGATGGCTTTTTCGTAACAAGCACCCCAATTATACTCAAAATTGACACCCAAATCAAATTATAAAAAAATTACGTCGTCCGCCATCTTGGATTCCAAAAAGAAAGGCTTTTTCGTAACAAGCACCCCAATTATACTCAAAATTGACACCCATATCAAATTATAAAAAAATGACATCCGCCATCTTGGATTTCAAAAAGGATGCCTTTTTCGTAACAAGCACCCCAATTATACTCAAAATTAACACCCATATCAAATTATAAAAAAATTACGTCCGCCATCTTGGATTTAAAAAAGGATGGCTTTTTCGTAACAAGCACCCCAATTAAACTCAAAATTGACACCCATATCAAATTATAAAAAATTACGTCCACCATCTCGAAATTCACCCTTAGTAAATAATAAAAAAGTCCACCATCTTGACACGGAACATACAAACAAACACTTTCACAATTATAATATACTTAATTATAATATATAAGACTTGCAATCACTCACAGCACACGTCGTATGCACCATTTTAAATAAACAAATAAAAAATAAACACGCGTTAGCCCTGAATAACATATCCCGAACTACTAACATCGTTTTGTTCGCAGTTCGGGATCGGCTTACCCGCGTCTCGCCCCTCACACCCCGCACGATTGCCCTGTCTAGACGTCTTCGTTGGACGACTGTATGATTTTTAGACTGTGGTATAACTAAGCCACTTATGGCTTACGGGTAGTTTATAGATGGGAATGTGTCGATATTCTGTCGATGGTTTTTTGAGATTTTCATTTTATCGATTCGAGAAAGTTTTTGTTCTAAGTGGACACGAACAGCACCCTAATTGCGAAACACATTAGTGATCGGAGTTGGTTTCATTTTGAAACAAATTGCTAATCTATTGCTTCATAAGTTCGAAAAATTTGTCTGCTCGACAACGTAAATAACGCAATGAATGTTGTTGAACTGTCAAAATGAAACCAACTCCGATTGATAATGTGTTACGCAATTAGGGTGCAGGTTTCGTAGAGTCGTTTTAAAACATGTTTTATGATTAGAACAATCATCAAGATTGGATTGTCTGGATATTTATTTCTGGACGTAGACTTTCCTGTAATAATTATTACTAACCACAATTTCATCTCTTTACCATTAGCTGGGTTTTGATAATCGGGTCTTTGCCCTGAAAATCATTTTTAAATACCATCAAAGCTTTCGGTTTTTTTAAGTATTCGGTTTTAATAATAATAAACCATTTATTATCAGGTAGCAAAGACCCATAGATACATACCTTAACCTAAGCATACATTATAATATAGTAACAAATATGTTAGTAAATGAAACATAATAACTATGTTAAAAGAATAGAGGTAAGCTTTGAAACTATCGAAAAAAATATCGACACGGTCACATCGCTAGCGGTGGCCGGCAGCTTGACCAGAACTTTGGCAAATGAAGCGGGAGAGAAAGCGCGACAAGCTTGCGCGAGAATGGACACAGAGTAGTGAATACACAGAGATCTGAGAGGCTTTCATTCATGGTTTAGGCCTTGCTACAGGTATGAATGGCCAAACGCTACCGAAACTCAATAATATGAAAAAAATAAGTCTTGTACTTAATATTTTTTTTTTACTCGCATTTATTAAGTTTCGGTAGCTTTCATGAAAGCGTAGCAAGAAATAAAATTATGAATCATGAGTTCATGGCTTTTATGAAATTGATTCAGCCCTACGAAATTAGGGAATTGTTTTTCAGTTTTCGGAATAAGTTAATTTTTTATTTACAATTTGTATGTGAAATAATATTATTAATGAATAAAAAAATAAATATAAAATATATATATATATATTTACTTATGTAAATAGTGTAAATAATTTCAATCTTGGTTAGAGGATTTTTCCATCTGGAAATTCTCAGTAGCAGCCTGGAGTCTGGATTTGTACCCGGTTGATCTTATAAGTGCTGGTGACCTTGTGTGACTGGGCGGTGCGTTTTCGCCGCCGTTTCGTTCAGAATATTTATTTTTAGAAACGAAAATATGATAAATTTGAAAAAAATCACAGATGTCATTTTAGATAATAAAAATATGAAAATATTGTAAGTGTATGGAAGTAATATCGTTTTTATGTTTTGAATAGACATTAAGTAATCTTCTTAAGTGCTTTAAAAAAAACCGGCCAAGTGCGTGTCGGACTACGCACAATGAAGGGTTCCGTAGTTGGGATGAAATTATCCCAAGAACAAACTTAACATTGAAGTTGAAAACCATACATTTCAACAGTAAATGTAAGTTTGTACTTACAATATTGAGAGATTTCCATGTTATTTTGAGACCACAAACTTCTTATAAGTTTTCCTGTAATCTACAGGTATAGAACTTTTTTCTGTATTTTTTTTTTAAATTTTAGGCTCTGTAGTTTCGGAGATGGGGGGGGAATGGCCAATTTTCGTCTATTTTCTTAAATAACTTTAAAACAATTTATTTTAAAATTATTTAAAAAAAAAATATTTGAGACCCTCATAGTAGTAGTAGTCTCCTTTCATTTAATATGTCACACGGTACAGATTGCAAAACTTTTTTTTTAATTTTCTTATTCGCCCCCTAAAAGTGATCCCCATATTCAAAATTAATTTATTTACTTTAGCCGTACGTGTTTGGGTCACAGAAATCCATGTGTTTCCTAAATTTCAACTTAATCGGTCCATTACATTCGGAGAAAATTGGCTGTGACAGACGGACAGACAGACACGAGTGATCCTATAAGGGTTCCGTTTTTTCCTTGTGAGGTACGGAACCCTAAAAACATTATTTCGTACCCTGATCCATATGATGTCCCAGTAATACACTACACTACACTACTGCACTGCACTACTTTTAAGCTATGTTAGTAAGAAATGTAATAAAAAAAATAATTCATGTACCGATTGCACTCACCTGACGCACAGGACACATGCATATTACATGTACCCAATGCGCCATAATGGCGCAACACGGCTTCTCACTAATGACCTTCAGAATGCCGTTGACGCTCCCACGCACTCTGGGCATCAAGGACGCAATTCTTTTTCACAGGATGGTATTGAAACGGAATGGTTTCATGGCAAACATTCCCGATGCACAAAAATAAATCGCATTTATCGTTTACTACCCTATCCAAATAGTTTGCTCTTTGCAGTGATTCCCGCTCTTCACCCCATAAACGATTACTAACCTGACCGTACTAGCCGAGGGGAAGGAGCTCGTTAAATAAGAAATGGCCGCGTATATGTCAGCTTTCACTAATCCGTTGTTTGATACACCGAAACTAACGTTTACCTTGTAATAGCTATTAGGAGAAAACAATTATATGGTGTGCATTAAATAGAGGATAGAATAAAAAAAAAAACAATCTGCGTAACTTTTCCCAATTATGTTGGGGTCGGCTTCCAGTCTAACCGAATGCAACTAAATACCAGTATTTTACATGGAGTGACTGCCTATCTAACCTCCACAACCCGGTCACTGGGTAATACGGTACCACTTGATAAAACTGGTTGTCAGACTATTGGGCATTTGACTATATGAACGACTGTCAAAGATCCACGAATGATAGCCGGGACCAACGGCTTAATAATATGCTTTCCAAGGCACGGAGAGGTCTTGATATGTGAAGGGTGGTCACCCATCCACGAACCAACCGCAGCATTAACTTTCGATCGACCGGAGTGGCTGTTATTACTTAGCCACGAGCCTGGGCTAGGGACTCGTGTCTAAATTATAACAGTCGCACGGGTGGATCGAAGGCTAAGCTACGCTTGCCACAGTCGCTTCATAGATGGGTGACAATCCATTACATATAGAGACCCCTCTGTGCCTGAAAAAGCACGCTAAGCCGTTGGTCCCGGCTGTCATTCGTAGATCTTTGACAGTCGTTACGTGTAGTCAGAAGCCCAAAAGTGTGACAACCAGTCTTGCCAGGGGGGTGACTGTGTTGTGGAAGTATTCATCTACATCCAGGTTAGACTGGAAGCTGAACCCACCAACATTGTTGGGAAAAGGCTACATGATTGATTCATTGATTTCTGTAGTGAAAATCTCTAAACTTTACATCATTTCGAAATTCAAACTGTCTCAAGGCTAGAATCAGTGAAGATTTACAATGATTGTTAGCTTTCAAATTTTGTGCCATCACTTTTATGAGGATTGAAGTGAGCGGAACCGCTGTGCCTATAAAATATGTGGTAAATGTAAACCATTTTTTTTTATTATTTCAAAAACAAATCAAATAAAACCATTTTGTGCTACAGTGCTTTCAGTGTACAATTCTCCACAACTACTGCATTAGAAGCATTTTAATCTTTCTTCTTTATATCATGGCATTATCGTTTACTTCGCACTTTATTTTCCACCTGTATTATAGGTATACGGTTTGTATTCTCTGACCCCACGCTTACTCTGTGGTCGCAACATAAGTGCATAAGAAGTAAGGTCTCGTTAAGTGCAAATGGTCGAAGCTTTGTCAGCCCTCTGTAATCTGTACGTCGTATTCTTAACCAGGTTTAAACATAGGTACTTATTTTTTTTTTTGCATTTTAGACAATCTCATTTGTGACTTCAGATTTATGCAAAATAAAAATCGAGGATTTTTTAAACAACCTAAATAGATAAACTACTTATATTTCTAATACGATGTTTTTTTATTGGCATTGGTTAAAAGGTTTCTCCTCCCTGACCTGAGGATTTGTTAAGTGTGTATCGAGAATGACCATAGCTTTCTCAGCCGTCAGTAATCCGCTATACCCACCGTTCAAGTAGTTCTTTCAAAATGTTTTTTTTACACAACACCTAAGAAAACTTGCCTAGAAAAATACTTCTTACATTAAGGGTTTTCACTTTAATCGCCTTACCTTGAAACCATACCTAGAAACCCGTAGGAAAATAATTTTCTGAATAGTTGCATATACCTACTGTTATAATTCGTTTATTTTTTAAACTGTTTAACCTAACGCTGTACCATGAAACAAGAGTAACCGTTCTGAAAGTGTCTGTACCGCATTTCAAACAAATCAAAATATAAAAACTTTTCAAAACCCAAAAATCTTAAAATATCAGTGCAAGACGTAGCTAAGAATCCCTTGTTCTTGGCATAGGCGGCACTTTATCCGAATATATTACTGGATGCACCGATAAGTACCCTCGTAGTGGTATCTGAACGCGTGCGTTTGACAGCTCAGAGCTGGACGTAATGGCGTTTCGCGCCATTTGTTACCGCCTTTTTTGTTTTGATGGCAGCATTGTAAATTTTGATGGCGTTATGTCAAAATTGCTGATCGGTTTTGTTTGTTTTTATGTGGCTTCGTAAGGCCGAATCAAATGGTTTTGATTTCTTACTTACATTTTTAGTGCGTAGTGTATTTTTATGTAGCTTTTCCTTTTCTTTACATTATAGATATTGTTCTAACGAAATGTCCATAAATGTCTCACAAAAGTGTAATAATAAAGTTTAGAAATAGTTTACAGTAAGACAGTCTAAACTAAAACAATTTATAGTACTTACTCTAAATTAATCCTCGTATTATACTCAAACATGCCAATATATTTGATCACCATAGAAATCAAAATTAAACGACGATCGAATAAAACCCCACTGTCTATTAATTCCTATTGAATATGCAATAAAATGCAATTCGCTGACGTAACACAATAAAAATGGCCATCGGCTGATAAAGAGGGTCTAAACTCGTGGGCAATAAAGATGCTGTCTTCATTTTAAGGTGTATAGATGCCTCGATGACCTTGCGCATGTGGGCGGAGCTTAACCACCACCCCTGTTCATACGTAAAGCGAGCGCGGTGGCGCGCTACACTAAAACGAATGTCAAAGAATATGCAGGGTCGCAGAGATGCGCACGTAGGGCGGCATTTTTGCCTACGATTCCAGAAGGGAATGCAAGGCTGATATTTGTTACGCAACTACTTTAAGTTTTAACGGGACATTATTTTTAGCATGTAGGTATGTGGTTATAGTAAAATTAGAATAGAGCTACTTGAATTAGCACTAGCCATTAGGATGTACAGTGGGCTGCGTCAATTGGGTATTAAAATTTTAATACAACTGGGGTACCTAATTGATAAAGCCCATTGTACACACGGCTATATATCAAGCTATCTATACATTTCCAGTATAAGCTGATCTTGCATTATTTCCGTACAATGAGAGGTCAGCTTATACTGGAAATGTACTTCTTGATATGTAGCCGTGTGCAACCGTTTTGTATAATAATCTATCTAACTTTTTTTTCAAATTTTACCATGATCGGTTCATCAAAACTTTAGAAGTGATGTGTAACTTTTTTTTTAAAAAAAAAATAAAATTATATTTGCACAAACTGTAGTACTTACATACAAATTAATGTTTTACAGAAAGAGTGATATTTTCACCAATTTGAGTAATAAAAGTAAAGTAAGAGGCGCAGTGACCCTATATTTTTAGTAATATTTTTTTTACATAAATACTCCCTGACAACGCTGGTGTATCGGACATCTTCACATTGCCTCTGACGGGACAGGATTGGTACGATAGCCAACGTGTGGACGCCTCACGAAATTAACCGACTAACGTTGGTACGAGTGTTGGTGGCAACCTGTGGCGCCGGTGTTAGGGCCTATTTCACGATGTCCGGATAGCCACTACTCACCGATTAATTCAAAAATGGAACAGAATTTGTATGAAATTATCTGCCAAGTAATGGTTGTGTTTATGTGTACTTTGTAAAATTATTTAGTACCTAACTACAAGGTCTTGTTTTACCACCTTTCAATGAAAACTCAAGATGGCGGCCGCAAAAAAACTATCACTAAAACTTACTTTTGGCTATGAGAATCTTAGAACTATTCTGCAAAAAAAAAAATCTCTAAAAAAACAATTTTGACGCAACTAAAATCGAGTTTGACAATCGCGATTCCGCGTGGTACTTGTTTGCCCTACCCCGAGAATGTTTTTTAGAGCCCGAGGCGCCCAGGGAGGGCAGCTTAAACGTGTTTTATATGGAACGTAGGTTTTTGGTACGTAGATACCTGGTAGGTAGTTGGGAAAAGGCTAGGCAGATTGATTTTTTACATTGTAACAATTTTAAAATATAAACAAAAAAAAAATATTTCAGTAGTAAATATGAAATACGAGTACTAGCACTTCCCGTGCGGCTTCGCCCGCGTGTATGTCGGAAAATATTCCACGGAATTATCATTTTGACCTCATTATCATTTTCAGCTACCTCAAAAATCATGAAAATGACACCCATGACGGAGAAATTTGAAAATTGTTGAAGCCGCCATCTTAGATTTTCATTTTGACTCCATTATCATTTTCAGCGCCCCCAAAAACCACGGAAACGACACCCATGACGAAAAATTTAAAAATTTTCTCAGCCGCCATCTTGGATTTTCATTTTGACCTCATTATCGTTTTCAGTCACCTCAAATACCATGGAAATGACACCCATGACGAAAAATTTGAGAATTTTTGCAGCCGCCATCTTGGATTTTCATTTTGACCCCATTATCGTTTTCAATGACCTCAAAACCATGAAAATGACAACCATGACAAAAAATTTGAAAATTTTTGCATCCGCCATCTTGGACTCAAAAACCATGAAAATGACACCCATGCCATGTCATTATTATTATTGCCTTTATTTCATTTTATATATCTGTAGGATTGGCCTTGGAAACATCAGAAATAGAACTCAGATATGGCAATACACAAATTAATTAAATTGAACAATCAGTTATCAATGTAGAAAATGTAGAAATATAGAAATGATATAAAATTAATTAAATAACTAATAGTAATAATGGTAGTGTGTTGTTTGTTGTTGCATGTTGTTGTAGTTGTTTGTTGTTTTTCATTACTATTTGTTATTAATGATAAATAAAAATAATTAAAAACAAAACAACATTTTTTTTTTCTTCAAAATATTTTTTTTTTCGCCTATATTATTCGGCCATCCGCCAAGCTCGTACCGGCCGTTATGGAACTTCGTTCCAAAAAAAAAAAGTTGTTTTTGCACTTGAAGTCAAGGTGTTGGTTGGGTGTTGGTGTGAATTTTAGTTCTAAACTAACTAACTAATTTTATTCCAAATCTTTTTAATAGCGATTAAAAACAGTACTGTATATTTTTTTCTTTTTTTGCTTATATCTCGAAAACGGTGTGTCCTATCGCAAAAATAATAAAAATTTTGCCCCCCTTTATGAAACCCATAAACCCCTATGACTGAACATGTAGGTCACAAAAAAAAAAAAAAAAAAAAGGATTTTTGTTCCCGTGGAATATTTTCTGACATCCACGCGGTCAAAGCCGCGCAGGGAGTGCTAGTATTTCATATTTACTACTGAAATATTTTTTTTGTTTATATTTTAAAATTGCTACAATGTAAAAAATCAATCTGCCTAGCCTTTTCCCAACTATGTTGGGGTCGGCTTCCAGTCTAACCGGATGCAGCTGAATATCAGTATTTTACATGGAGCGACTGCTATCTGACCTCCACAACCCAGTTACTGCGTAATACGATACCCCTTGGTAAGACTGGTTGTCAGACTTTCGGGCTTCTGACGACTCGTAACGACTGTCAAAAATCCACGAATAACAGCCGGGACCAACGGCTTAACGTGCTTTCCGAGGCACGGGGGAATCTCGGTATGTAAAGATGGTCACCCATCCACTGACCAACCCCGGCAAGCGTAGCTTAACCTGACGGATCGACCCGTGCGGCTATCATTACTTAGCCACGAGCTCCTCTCTAGAATTGTTACAATGTAAAAAAAGTATTTATAAATGCACATCAAAAATAGTCAACAATAAAGCGCCCACGCCCGCAATCGAATTGGGACCTCTGCAGCGAGCTAATCTATAAACGCACACTACTACAATAAGTTCGTAAATATTATGCCCTAACACATACGTATGAGCATGTCGAACGATAGCCGGTGCGGAGTAGCGAGCGACACAACCCTCCCGTCTCAATGCCAAAGCAAGACTGCCGCCCGCGCCCGCGCAGAGCTCCTCTGAGCCTGTATCTCAAAATGGGAACATTTTCTTTGCAAATGTTGATTGATTTACAAAAGCTGTAGACACTTTGTAGCACTTCTAACCATCAATTTTTTAGTGTAAAAATATTTCCAAACACCAACGCCGTTTAGGAGGAGTAGGGATATTAGCCAAAAAATAGCGTTTTGGTATATATTTTTTTAAGGCAAAAGTATCAGCCATATGAAAAAATCCTGTAGCTCAAATGTTGTTTATGAATCTATATCAAACATATATTTTTTTCAAATCTTCTAAACAAGCCGTTAATGAGAAGTAGGCTTTATAAAGTGACCGTGTTACGGTACTAAACGGGAGTAAGGCCCTTAATATCGAGTGTGGACGTAAATGTTGCGATAAAATGTTACAAAATGAGGAAGCGTAGGCTGTAGACGTATAGTAAGTAAGTTGTCTTTGCGTTAGATTTGTACGTGGTAAGGAAAACGTAGTAAGGGTAGAATAGGTTGTAACCGACGAAAAGAAAAGGTTCTCAAGTCGTATACTTATTTGTTTTTTTTTTAATCTATGACCACGCATAACTTTATACAGGGTGTCCCGTAAATAATGGATAATCTCTTAAGGGGTCATTGTACTCATCATTATGAACAACTTTTACTATGGGACCAAACCTGAAATCGCTAACAAAAATCAGCTGACCAGTACATTTATCTACATCAAACTCGTCAAAATGTAGGGAGCAGCTGATTTTTTTTTCGCGATTCCAGGTTTGGTCCCATAGTAAAAGTTGTTCATAATGATGAGTACGATGACCCCTTAAGAGATTATCCATTATTTACGGGACACCCTGTATAGAGTTGTCCGATTTGAATGATTCTTGTTTTATTCGAGAGAATATACCTCGAAGTTGGTCCCGTGTAAAATTTATAAGCTTTGCTTGGGTAGTTTTTGAGTTTGCTTCAATAATACATATTCAGCTGCTTTCGGTTAGACTGGAAGCCGAGCTGACCCCAATGTAGTTGGGAAAAGGCAAGGTGAAAGATGGTTATTTATGATTAACCTAAGAGTTTTAATCACCGAATTTAAAAATACGCTTGTTGGGTCAGTAGATTATTGTAAGAGCTCTCAAAATTATTGCATGTCATGTTTCACTTAGTGTAATAGATTGCTTTATATTTTTGACCTCATAATAAAGAAAAGAAAACAGAAATAAATAAATAAAAATTGTTAATTTTGCACAAATAAGACTCACATTCAAGAGCATCTTAATGGCAAATATAAATATAGTAATAGGCCAGTAGTCTGATTTCAGATTTATAATGTTGAATGACTATCATCATCATCATCATGATCTATTATCATTTATATCTGTAATTTTTATGGTGTGCATAATAAAGAGTATTCTATCTATCTATCTATCATAAACACTCTTAGGTAGGCTACTAGACTTTTTATTATTATTAGCTACCAATTTAAAGCCTAACGATCTCATTATTCTTGAAATTTTCCACAACAAAATGCAATTTCTAGCATCGCTAGGCATGGTACTGTTCATAATCTTACTACACTATAAATCAAAAGTTATTATGCCCATAATATTGACATTACAGTCCACGAATCGGACTCAGTATTAACTTTTAACACTCCCATCTTTAATATGAAGATTTACAGCTTATTATAATGGCGCCTGTCAAACTGTCAGTTTATGACGGTCGCGCCATAAATTGGCGGGAGTGCATTCGCCATCTTGAATTTTACGAATGTGGACGCATGTTGAGGAAATTGTCGTAGATCTATGCTTTATGTTTTGATGCTCGACGTTACCTAGTAGATACCTTTCCTACATACATGTTAGAAGATATGTATTTACAGAACTTCCTTGTTTTGTTTTTCACTCATATAGGTAGGCGTAGGCAAAGTTTGGAGGGGTTCATCGCTAAATAATAACAGCCGGACAGGTTGATCGAATGTACATTTGCCGCGGTCGTTTCGTGGATGGGTGACCATCCATTACATATTGAGACCGCTACGTGCCTCGGAAAGCACGTTATGCTGTTGGTCCCAGCTGTCACTCGTAGATCTTTGACAGTCGTTACCTACAGATAGTCAGAAGCTCAAAAGTCTGACAACCAGTCTTACTAGTGTTACCCAGAACCCAGTAACTGGGTTGTGGTCAGATAGGAGTCGCTCCATGTAAAATAAAAAACCACGCTTCGATCTATCCTCATAAAGGACTACCAAAGAGAGGAAAAGTGCCCAAACCACACGAATCTTCACTGATGAAAAACCTTTTTACTCAGTCTAAAATATATTATATATGTTCACAGGTTCCGCGCATGCCTTAAGCTAGCCGACACATCAGTATCAAACATGGTGGGAAAACTGTTTTTCAACGTCGTCCAAACGAAATGCTTCATCCTCAAGCCTGTAAAGATGTGCACGCAACGCTCCTGGTGGGGCAAATGCCTCCGAAGAGGTTACACGAAACAAGCCTTTTTGAGGGATAACCTACCTTACTAGCCTGTGTAAGGCTTTGCCATTTAAAATTAGGCTGCACAAGGTCTTACCTTCGCCTAAAAAAAATCATTGACAGTTGATATTGTCGATGACAATTTTATTCAATGCTGCCAGTGTTACCAGTTTAATTTTAGGGTAATTTCCCACAGTGTGGGTAATAAGAAATATGGCAACGTTGAATTCCTGAGTACATTAAAACGTTCTTAATAATATTTATTTCTGTGATCGTATGAGTAACGTAAGTGTATTTTTAAATGTTACTATAGATGGGTTCCGTTTCTCATAGAAATTATTAAATGTGTGTCGAATACGGGTTTCGAATTTTAAAATAAAATGTTTGTCTATTACTGCTGGTCTTATGAGTTACTAATTTGTACCTTATTATAATGACAATTGGTATTTTTTCTGCCGAAAAATAATAACGTTTGCCTGATGTCGACGCAACGAATTCAGCAATTTTTTTTTTACTTTTGGACTCATTTTAATACCTCAGAGACCAGTATTTATTTATTTATCAATCCGGACTTTATATATTATGCGTGCCAAATATGAATAGGATCGCGCTTGCTTCAACTTCACACGATAGCTGTCAAATTAGTAGGTACGCATTGGTAATGAAGATCGCGAGTATTGCCATACTATTGCGGAACAAAATGGCGTCTTGACCTTTGACAGTACTATTATTATTTGGCACGCATCTTAATCACTGCCATTTTAATATATTCCGTCTGCCAGTTATGTCAAGCGAAAATATTCTTTATATTCAGGTAATTTTACTTTCTGCTGGATTTTAAATACTGCCTCGTTAGTCTAGTAGTCGCTGAGCATGAGGTCCCGGGTTCGATTCCCAGGTCGGGCAAAGTGTTATTGGGTTTTTCTATCTGGAAATTCTCAGCCCGGAGTCCGCATTTGTGCCCGGTTTTTGGCAATAGGCTCGCCCCCCAATTACAGTCTGTCAAATTTCTTTAATAGATTTTCATCTTTATCACTAAAGCATTAGGTTCAAAATTGATTGGGAAAATTTTTGACAGTTTCGTGTAATCAGGAATTTCTCAGTCTCAGTAGCCCGGAGTCTGGAGTTGTGCCCGGTTTGATATGGGATCTTAAACATATCTGGTGAAATCTGGGTGTACCTACTATAGGTACACCTCTGCTCAAAACCCTTTGGGGAATACAAGCGTGATGGTATGTTTAAATATTCACATAATGGGGAGCCACACGCAAAGCTGTTTGTAGATGGCGCTCTGAACGACTGTACATTGTTTTACAAACAAATCCATACAATTTGACAATCGTTCGTTATGTCAAATCAATGAAAAAAGGACAGTCGATCATGTGCCACCTAGCGTGATAAAAAGTTAGTTTTCCTCCCCATTGATTCTTATTGGTTGTTGATATTAAAAAACTATAATTATATTACAGCACCGTCTCAATTCGACAGCATTTCGACTTTTTTTAAATAATAGATAATATACCGGATGACTTTTTTTACCGTCTCGAAAAAAATTTGGTGTATTAGGTGAACAGAGTAGAAGCCTATGGCATACCTAGTTTTTTTTTTTTTAATAGCTTAGACAGAAAAAATTATCGAATTACCAATAAATACTACAAATTCGATGTAAACTTTTCATTTTTGTACCCTAAAAACTTTTGAAAAAAAATAATAAATCGTTTAAAAATATCGAAATTCAAATCATATGCAGATTAGAATTTTTGATTTTGAAAAAAAATATAAAAAAAAAGTTAGGTAAGTATGCCATAGGCTTCTACTCCGTTCACCTAATATACCAATATACCCAACTTTTTTCGAAACGGTAAAAAATGTCATCCGGTATAAGGTGTATCTATTCATACACGAAATCTCTTAAGGGGTCATTGTACTCATCATTATGAACAATTTTTAATATGGGACCAAACCTGAAATCGCGAAAAAAAAACTGCTGTTCCCTACATTTTGACCACTATTAATTTATGCGAACATTTAAAAACGCGATGATTTTTTTCTCGATTTCAGGTTTAGTCCCATAGTAAAAGTTGTTTATAATGAAGAGTACAATGACCCCATAAGAGATTTCGTGTATGAATAGATACACCATACATATAGGTAACACTAAAATGTTATCGTATTTTCGCTTGGCTTTCAACTGGGAAATTCAGATTATTGTAAATAAGTAATGTATACAAAACAAATTGCCCCTATTTATTTGTTTACGAAAGTTTACCATAAAATAGGAAAAAAAACCTCTTGTAAAAAATTACTTTCCGAATTTCCAAATTGTAAACTTAAATAAATTAAAGTAATGCAAAAGGGTGTTATAGATAATTGTTGGCAGAATTTAAAAAATAAAACACTAAAAATAACAAAAAAATAGTCTTGTCAATTTTTGTCTATGTCATCCAAATATTTGGCAATAAAACTTACTAGATTTAGCAGACTTATAGATATTATAGTAATATCTCAAGTGAACCCGGGAATAGACTTGTATTGTAAAACAAACAGGCTTTAGAACTATTTCTGTCAAAAAAGGAAAAAGTTTGTTTTTGCATATTTATTGTGTCTTTCGGTCACAATGAAATGAATAAGAGTATCTATAGTTTGACAGATTTTAGTCCTGAAGCCATTTTAATAAACTAACTCGGTAATAGTGTATAAAGTATAATTATTGAAATAAAAAAGTAATATAATTAATTTAAATTATTTACCGCTAAAAACTTTATTTTTATGAAAATACCTTTCACAAAATTAAATGTTCATTTTTAAAGTCAAATGCACATTTTGGGCTTGACGTACTAATTAAACCCACTTTGCCCAGGCATACTTACCTTAAAATACCTATGCCCATACTAACCCTGCAGCGCCCCTAGCGGTGTGAATTGTAACTATTTGCTATATCAAAGACCAATTTTGTGCCAAACATAACCAAGATCTTCCATTTTTCTCCAACATACTTATTTCTTATTTCATATCCTAAAATATCTATGCCCATACTAGAGCTGCAGCGCCCCTAGCGGTGTGAATTATAACTATTTGTTATATCAAAGTCTTTTCAAAGACTAATTTTGTGCCAAACATAATCAAGATCTTCCATTTTTCTCCAACATATTTATATATTTCATATCCCATAAGTTTTTAGCGGGTTAATAGTTGTAAGAAAGGCGTGCAATGTTCCTCTATTCGACAATATGGATGTTTAGTCAAATAAGTATTTTGTGATTCTCACATGTAGATGTTTTAAATGTTAGTTGTAGACTAATTAAGTAGAACAAGCAATAATTTGATTAAATAAAAATAAAATTGAAGCGCCTGTACTAATAAAATGTTGTAGAAATAAATGCAAGGTTCTGTATTGTTTGCGGATTTAATTTTTCGGGATTGTCTAACATTGATGAACTCGAACTGAGGTCTTATTATTAAAAATAATAAAAGATGTGTCTAGCGAAAGTTGAACCTAATTTAAGTCAACCTGGTTAATCGTTTATGACAAAAATTGCAACACCAGTCACTGATTATCCCTTGCATTTATTTGCTGTTATCGATACCTACCCCCGATTCAGATATCCGAACCTAACATTTTCTTTTTGCTTAGTTGCGTAAATCTACGGTTTCCTAGAAGAGCGAAGGCCGCACTAGCGGCCCTAGTGACAGCTGTTATGAAACTGATGACAGCGGCAAAGATTTAAATCGTTAGATTCGCCGTACCGCGTCATAAGATAGTCGCATTTGTGTTTCGTTTCGACACCTCTGACACTCAATGACGCAGTGACTTCACTTGATTATTTTGGAAATGCTGACTAAGTACGATGAGGGTAAATCTAGCGATTTAAATCTTTGGTGGGCGGGGTTTGACGTAATGTCAAATACTGGTGAAAAAGCGTTGAAAAAGTAATATTTTCATGACGGCTGTTTTATTATGACGGAACCGCTTTCCTAGGAAACCGATCTTTACCATTTGCTCATTACTCAGTAGACATCGTACGTCACAGAACATACAAGATTTTTTTTTTTAAACTGAAGTATTTTTTTACAAGGAGTTCGTGGCTAAGTAATAACAGCTGCACGGGTCGATCCATCAGGTTAAGCTACACTTGCCACTTGACCATCTTTGCCCGAGACTCCTCCGTGCCTCGGAAAGCACGTTAAGCCGTTGGTCCCGGCTGTCATTCGTGGATCTTTGACAGTCGTTACGGGTCGTCAGAAGCCCGAAAGTCTGACAACCAGTCTTACTAAGGGGTATCGTATTACCTACCCAGTTACTACCGACCCCAACATAGTTGGGACAAGGTTAGGCAGATAGATTGAAGTATTTTTTTTTTTAATATTTAATGTCAAATTAAATACGGTGGTACGGAAGACCCTTCGTGTGTGAGTCTGACTAGCACTTGGCCGGTTTTTACTTTAATATCATTGGGGGGAGGGTTCTGTTCGCAATATTTAAATCATTAACAATAGCCCGGACTTTACCAATGTAAGTATGTGACTATGTAAATAATAATGTAAGTATGTAGTATGAATGCATGCTAGCAAAATGTGAGAAATCGTTTTAATATTATAGAGAATTTTTATTTTTGTTCCGATTATTGTACCTAACTGATGAAATAAATAAAAAATTTCTTGCAAATAATTTGTTGTTTTGATTTCTCTCCTAAGTCTAGAATAGTCATATTCGCCCAATAGGAACTGATCTACGGCCTGCTCTAAAAGTACATATCTGATGAAAATGTAAGTAAATGGATCAGAAAATGTAAGTAAATGGAGTAGGTACGGTCAGCAACAGAAGTCACTTTTTGACATCTAAATTAACACAAAATGATTCGATAAACTGTTTTTTTTTTGTTTAACTGTTAAGAATTAATGTTCTTAAAATTTTATGTATGTACTTTCTGTTCCGATTTGAATTAAATATTTCGCTTAGTAATTAAGATTAAAAAACTGCAAGTGTTAATCGACTTTTGTTGCTGACTGTATTACCTGAGGGTGACAATTCGGGTTGGTATCAGAATGACTGGATCGCAAATTGACCACGTTGCTCTTAGTCCAAATCTCAAAATGTCTAAATCTCAAAATACCTAAGTCGCAAAATGACTACATCGCTTTTAGTCCACATCTCATAATGTCTAAATTTCAAAATACCTAACTCGCAAAATGACTACATCGCAAAAAGTCGGAACAGTTGTGTAGGCAAAATGATTCGACCAAACTGCTTTTTTTTTCGTTTAACTGTTAAGAATTAATGTTATTATGTACTTCTGTTCCGATTTGAATTAAATATTTCGCTTAGTAATTAAGATTAAAAAACTGCAAGTATTAATCGGCTTTTGTTGCTGACTGTACTACCTGAGGGTGACAATTCGTCGCTAATTTAACTAACTGACGTATCTGACATTTTTGGACTAAGCCAATAGCCGACCTAACTATAGTAATTTGATACATTTTCCAAGTCAAATCGATCTGTCTAATCGGTGTATCTGTACCTATGCCTTACGGTGCAAAAATCGAGACCGATATACCTACCTCTTAGATTATACATACCTACAGTTTACAAAAAAAAAGAAGAAAAATAGCTTGCCCCGTAAAATTTTCTTCGAATCTATATAGTGTATTATCTATGGAATCAGTTACATCACTTAGAGCAGCGACGAATTGTAGTGTCATTTACAAATTGAGCGTGCTTAGGTTTGATTTGAATACTAACACTCGAAATTCTAATTTTTTCATTTGATTATTGAGGATATTAATATAACCTCGTTTGTCGTCGATGATTTTTCTATTTAAAATTGTTATTTAAACCTTCTAAATTTAGAAGGTTTATATAACAATTTTAAATTGAAATACTAACCCCCCTAATCATAAAAAAACTAAAACGCTATAAAAACCTATTTTAGTTAAGTATAAAATTGTTTGTCAATTTCTATCGAAATAAGATTTGAATTTGAAAGAAGAAGACAAGTTTTAGTTTTTTTTTTATTATGGGGGTTAGATAAGTTAGGGCGCATTCACACGGGATACGTCTTTGACGATTCGGTATAAAACCGACGTACCGTAGTGACCGACGTATCCGTCTACGTCTTTTTTCACGATTCGTGAAGCGTGTGAACATGGGTATATAAAAAGCATTGCTCCCGTCAAAAAAAATAACGAATCGTGAAAAAACACGATTCGTGAAAAATCACGATTCGTCTTCGTGTGAATGAGCTCTTAGGATCACACAAAAATATATTGCGCCCTTGCCTTTGGGCTGCTATCTCCGCTTTCAACGGTGATTACACCGCCATCTAGCGGTCGATAGAGCTTTTACAACATCAGGTTTTCTAGCCGAACCTATTGTCTTTTTTTTTGTATCTATTACACATACAAGTAAACGTCGTCGCAGGTAATTTACATAATAGTACAGTCTGCGAAGCGTAAGATGAGCTTTGCATTTGTGTGAGTGATCGCCAAATTGGTACGAGAGCCCATGACCAAAATTTTTGTCATCGTAAGACAAACTCAACAATCTTTTTACGTTTTACAACGATGCCACATGGTTATAATCATGGCCTCTCGTACTAAAAGAACAAAAGCCGATTGCCAAAAAGCAGTATAAACCGGTTTTAAACCAAACAAAGAACGCGTCGCGCTCTATGCCGGACGTCACACCTACACTATCTATATGCACTCACACAAATGCACAGCTCATCTTACGCCTCGCGGACAGCACTTATGTTAAAACTACTACCACTATTCGCCGCTAGATGCCGCTAAATAAAAGTAAAAGGTAGGTATATATATGTTTATTATTTAAATGAAGGAACATAAAACACATAAATTCACACCATATAAACATCACCATCTTGATGTTTCAACAACAAAACATTTTCTCCGTCCTTCAATTCATACTGGACCTCTTTTAAAATGTCGATTTTACCGCCATCTGTCTCCGTAACCTGAACTAATAAGTTCTGTTCGATGTTTTTGCTTGTAGCCTGTTTACCGTGCTTCGCTGCTAGATGCCGCCGCAGTCCTCTCACTCTTGTATAGGTGGCACCACAGTGCTCACATGGATGAGATTCTGAACGGACGTGTGCTGACGAAATATGTTCTTCTAGGCTTATTTTGTAGCCGAATTTCTTGGTGCAGATTGTACACTGAAAATATAGAAATTTATGGATGGAATACTATGTAGTTTAATGTGCGCTCTGCTCCTGTAAAAATAGACAATAATTTTATGCAAGTTTTGCCAAGCTTATGAATACATACCAGGGGGGGTTACTATGAGCTCTTATAGCAGGGCAGAAGTAGAACGTTTCCAGTGAGAGAGAGAGTGACGGTGCTATAGATCGTATATAGCTCCGTCTCTCTCTCTCTCACTGGAAACGTTCAACTTCTGCCCTGCTCTATGAGCTCATAGTAAGCCCCCAGGGCTTGTTAACGTTACCAAATAACAAAATAATAACCGTTACGTAACGTGAATAGGGATGATGCCTGGGTAAAAAAAAAGAAATTCTATTTAGTCCGTCAGTCAGATAATAAAAAAATATTAGACACGTATTTTTTGCTATATCTTATTAATAAAAAAAATACTTAGCTATCACGCATTAAAGTTGGGGAGTGGGGGCTCGCTACGTCACTTGTACGTATAAAACCTAGCTACGCGTGACGTCATGCCATATTTTAACTCAATCTATCGCCGTAATTTTTTGATTACGTAAAAAAAGAAAAAATATGTGTCCAATATTTTTTAATAATCTCTATGACGGACAAAAAATAAATTTTTAGTCATCGTCCCTATTACAATGTGATACCTTACTAACGTCACAAAAAATAGCTTTACTTCATAACATTACCAGTAATATAACCTTAATTTACATTAACGAAAACACTACGTTGCCGTTCCGTACGTAGGTTTATATTTTTGTGCGCGCTCGCGGTCGCTTAGCATTGAATCACGATGCACTGTTGCCGCTCCGCCTTATTAAAAGTTATTAAACAACTAACGTTAATAAAGACTAACGATAAAAATAGCTTATAATAACGTTAATTCTATTACCGTTATTTTCAAAATTAACGGTAACTCTGTAACAAAGGTAACGTTATGAATTGTTACCGGTATTTAAAGCCCGGAATACATACCTCATATTTCTTAACGCCAAGATGTCTCCTACGATGTGCACGTAGATTCGAGCTTGAAATACATCTTTGTGGGCACATGTCACAGCTGTAAGGACGCTCACCCGTATGCTTTCTGAAACACAAGAACACAGATGTCACCTGAATTCACCTGATGGTAATTTGCCGGCAATGTCCATGTCCAACAATTTACTTTTCAAAATCAAATCAAATCAAATTTATTCAAAAATATAAGGACTAACGATTTCATTTCATTTATTTATTTTGTGAACATCGGTGATTACAGGTGTTTTTAAATATAAATGACTATTGTACAAACTATGTTCCGCAGATTGGCATACAAAAATAGATTTTAAAAAAATAATAATATCAAAAACTTTTTGCAGTAGAGATAAAAACAAATAACAATGTCAAAGATATGCAAGCATGTCAAATTATAAAATGGTCTTAATAAAGTAGGAAAAATGTCATGAAAATAGAAAAAAAAAACATAGTAAGTCATAAGATTGCATAAAGTAAACAATTAAAATATAAATTATAAAAATTGATCAAAATTTGTCATCCAGAAACTCCTTGACTGATTAATATACCTTGTCATTTAGTAGCTTTACTACTTACTACGTACTTTTGAATTCATTATTATTCTTACTATTTCTAATAAAAAATAAAAAAATAAATAAATTAAAAAAAAAAACAGTTTTCCAAATCTATGGCAAGTTCAACCATTTACTTTTGACATAATCCTGTCAATAAGGAACTTCATAGGCGTCTGTCAATCTGCCTAGCCTTTTCCCAACTATGTTGGGGTCGGCTTATACATCATTGACAGTCGTAACGGGTCGTCAGAAGCCCGAAAGTCTGACAACCAGTCTTACCAAGGAGTATCGTATTACCTAGTTACTGGATTGTGGACGTCAGATAGGCAGTCGCTCTATGTAAAATACTGGTATTCAGCTGCTTCCGGTTAGACTGGAAGCCGACCCCAACATAGTTGGGAAAAGGATAGGCAGATTGATTTTTTATAAACCATCAAACCGAACAACTTTTTCCATGGCACCAACATCGTAATCGCGAAAAAATAATCAGCCGTCCCATACATTTGCGTCGAGTAGTTATTGAAGTTTTCTATGCGACAGTTGAAAATTTTTTCGCGAATACGATGTTGGTCCCATAGAGAAAGTTGTTCGGTTTGATGGTCTATACCACACCCTGGAATTTGATGAGGAAGCAAAACGACACGTTGTATGGCTTTATGAAAGCAGTTCACAACTACTACTATGAAAATAACTGTGATACGAGTATGATCTAGTTATTATAAGTATTAAGGCACTCCAAACAAATGCTCGTGGCTAAGTAATAACAGCCGAGAGGAGCTCGTGGCTAAGTAATAACAGCCGCACGGGTCGATCCATCAGGTTAAGCTACGCTTGCCGGGGTTGGTCAGTGGATGGGTGACCATCTTTACATACTGAGACTCCTCCGTGCCTCGGAAAGCACGTTAAGCCGTTGGTCCCGGCTGTCATTCGTGGATCTTTGACAGTCGTTACGGGTCGTCAGAAGCCCGAAGTCCACCAGTCTTACCAAAGGGTATCGTATTACCCAGTTACTGGGTTGTGGAGGTCAGACAGGCAGTCGCTCCATGTAAAATACTGGTATTCAGCTGCATCCGGTTAGACTGGAAGCCGACCCCCAACATTGTTGGGAAAAGGCTAGGCAGATTGATTGGCACTCCAGACAAATAGGTTACTATACTTAGTTATGTTTTATTGTATAAGCACCTTTTCAAAGAGCACCCCTTTGCTACTGTGGCTGTATCTACACTTTCATACTAATATTACAAATGCGAAAGTAACTGTCTATTGGTCTGTATGTTACCTTTTCACACCTAAATGGCTGAACAGACTTGGATGAAAGGCACACAAATAGACCATGCCCTGGTTTAGGACATAGAATACTTTATAGCCCTTTAGTACGTTACTGTGGGATAATTTCCAACCCCCACGCTGGCGAAGCCGAAGTGCAAAAGCTAGTGATACCATTACCTAATGTGCACGGTGAGTGAAGATCGCTGTGTGGCTCTGAACTCGCAGTGTGGACACTGATGACTCTTGATCCCCGTGTGTGTCAGCTTGTGTTTGTGCAGATAATCCTGACGAGTGAACACGCGCCCACATATCTGAGGAATAAACAAAAGAGAAATGTTTTTTAAATCTGTTTGTCTATGTTTATTTATTGGAATGTTTCACCACTGTATAGACCCAGTTGGAATTAAAGCAAGCGGACTGTATAAAAGGTTTAATAGGTGGTTCACAAATAATATAGCAAACTGAGTAGGAATGTATCAAAAGGTATGTCCTAGCGCGGTTGCATCGTCCGACACGACCGCGCTCGGACCTACCGTTTGATACGTATTTTCGGTTGCTATATTGTGAACTACCTATTAAACCTTTTTCCATTTGCTTTAATTCCAACTGGGCCATGGTCCTTCGAGCCGGATTAAGCTTCGGAATTCGTCCTAGTGGCCAATGTGCTGCAGGTAGCGCCTCGTCCACTTCTATTAGTAGTATTACTAGTACTGACTCCATCATCTGCCTAGCATTTACCCAACTATGTTGGGGTCGGCTTCTAGTCTAACCAGATGCAGCTGAATACCAGTATTGTACATGGAGCGACTGCCTATCTGATCTACACCTAGTGTCCGACCGAAGCTTCGGCTTCGGCTTCGGCTTCGGCCACCTTCGGCCAAAAAAGCACCTTCGACCAAATCTTCGGCTTCGGCCAAAAATTTGCCGAAGGTTTGGCCGAAGCCGAAGGTTTGCTAGTTGTCAAAATTTGAAATTTACTTAACGATGCTAGAGCGAGACGGAGAGTGTGCAGAGCAGCAGAGTTTCGCCGCGCCGCCGCACCGGACCAAACGAATCGCAGTTAGTAAACTAAACGAGTCAAAACAAGTTTGAGAGCGCGTCTTAAAATTCTAATAAGTGTTTATTATTTTAGACAATATTTTATTACCTACTTGTATATGTTGGTCACTCGGCTTGTTATTGGGCTAAATCTCTAAAGCTCTCACAAATTATGTATCTAGTATATTCTGAGATCAAAGTACCTAACTATCGTATTTCTCAAGGTCAATGACACCTTCGGCTTCGGCTTCGGCTTCGGCCGAAGGTTTTGGTGAATACCGATTAATCGGCTTCGGCTTCGGCTTCGGCCAGAATTGCACCTTCGGTCGGACACTATCTACACCACAGATTAATACAGATGGGACACTCCGCAGTTTAGGTATGAAGCTACAGTACGCGGCGTGCTCATCTCACTGAGTCAATTTAGTGTGGGCTGCCGCGCACAGGCCGGCTCGTACCTTAGTTCGATACTCACTCACGCGCCGCGTCGTAAAAGTAGACAACTCTAACGAGTCAGAAGGTATAAGAGTCACGCGAGAGAGAGGCAACTTGTAGGTGAATATAACTGCAGATAATAAGCGTTGTGCTACCTGAGTTGCATTTTATTGTGTTGTAGCAAAAGTCGCTTTTTATTTAAATGATTTTGCAGAGTGTCCCATCTGTATTAATCTGTGGTTTAACGGATACTTTAAATTGATGCTGCCACTTTCTTGTTGATGCAAAATGTGATGGCATAAATTTAAAGTCTCCTTTAAACTAATGTTGGATTCGTGCAACTCAACATGTGTTTGTCATCATCATCATTAGAGATCATCTGCCTAACATTTACCCAACTATCTTGGTGTCGGCTTCCAGTCTAACCAGATGCAGGTGAATACCAGTATTGTACATGGAGCGACTGCCTATCTGACCTACACAACGAAGTTACTGAGTAATACAATATCCCTTAGTAAGACTGATGTAGTTCTGATGACTGTTACACACACAATACCTACTTGCTCTGTAGTGGAGTTGCACATAATACATATCACACCATACCATATTTATACAATGTGTTAAATGCGCAAAACCTCTTAAGGGGTCATTGTACTAAAAAAAAATCAGCTGTTCAGTACATTTATGTTCGCATAATTCGTCAAAATGTAGGGAACAGCAGATTTTTTTTTCGCGATTTCAGGTTTGGTCTCATAGTAAAAGTTGTTCATAATGATGAGTACAATGACCCCTTATGAGGTTTTGCGCATTTAACGTTACACGTTGTATACTATAATTAATTATTTGGCAAATAATTTTAAACTTGTTATAGAGAAATGCTTGAATAAATGTTGAGGATTGGTAAATATAGTTTTCTTTCTTTTTTTTTTTATTGTGGCCGAATGCTCAAGTATTCTGCACAACCACAGGGAGATAGTGCAGTTATGTGGGACTCTAACCCACTAAAACTCTACGGTGTCCTCCTCTCTGCCGCTTACGCCGGAAACATGGGCACTCGTTAGCACTCATCCGTGAAAATATAGCTTAGGGCAGAGATGACAAGAAGAAGGCAGATGAGCTATTGGGGAACTCATATGTCCAGCAATGGACTGCAATAGACAGTCAGGCTAAAGAAAGGTTCATCATGCAGTTCCTACTAGAAAATAAGACAATTCTTACATCACAAACAAAATTTTTCTCCTTTCCATGTTCTATCATATGCAATTTCAACAATTCCTTAGTTTTAAACAATTTTATACACTTGCCACACTTAAATATATGCTCTGGCAACTTCATCAAAGTGTTGTGTCTATGGTCTCGCATATGATACTCAAACATGCACCTCTTTGGAAGATACCGGTCACATATTGTACACTTATATCCATCTTTCAAGCCCTTACAGAAATTTACTTCATGGCTTATTCTTGTTTTTCGACTTTTAAAACGTTTTTCACACCCAAAGCATTTGAAGAGTGTTCCATCATTTTCTATGCCATGTAATTCTGCATTATGGTGGGATAAGTTCTCTATAGTTTCTAAGTCTATGCAGCAAATATTGCAGTAAGTCGGTGAGCGTTTGTGTAAATACTTTTTTCGGACTTTAGAATTGGTTTTTAATTTCTTCTCTGTATCTGGTTCTTCATACTCTAAATTATCATCAAAATAAGTATCTATTTCATTAATTTTATCGTAGACATCGTCTATATCTTCAGTTTTTATCACATCACACGATATATCTTTAATTTTAGATTCTTCATATCCTTTCTGAAGTATTTCTCGTAACTTAGCATCACTCTCCTGACAAAATGTTTTGTAAAAGTAAAAACGTTTAATTTCGTTAAAACAGTTGACGCAAACCTTATTTAGATGGATGTCTTCTACTTCTATGAGTAAACAGTCTTTTATTATATCAGCTAAGCAGCTTTCTGTAGAATTTTCTGAAAATTTCAATAGTAATTCGATGTCTGCATTTTTGTTCCAGCATAATCTGCAAACATCTTCATGGGAGAAATATTCGTAGTTGTACAATTCACTGTCGGTCGAAATCTGGCACCAGTGCATATTGCATGATCTACTATTTATTTTTATTGATAAAATATCTAAGTAAGTGCACAATAAAAACCAAATAAACACCACAAAAACAACTCTGCAACTCGCTTTTTTGTTGATGATTTTGACTTGTCGACGTCTTTGTCAATGTCAGTCAATTGTCAAACTCAATTCAAAACTCGGTCTGTCAGTCAACGTGAATGCTGCCAGTGCCACATTAAATAATTAAACGAAAAATCATCGACCGCGCAACTGCAATAATATTATGCCTTAATTTAGCCCACAACGCTCACAATCACAAAATTCATAGATCATTTTTAGACCTCTATGAAAATTGTATATGGTGGTAGATGTAACACCAACACCTGTTATGAGCCCCCCGTTATAAATACTCCATTAAGATATGCGCCATCTTTTGTCTCATAGTGGAACAATAACACGTATTTTCTAATAATAGCATCGAAATCAAATCTTGAAATTCCGCTCTAAGTAAATACACCATGAACTATTTATTAGTACACCACTGCTAGACAAAACATAATAGTTACACTTTCTAAACACAAACGGGTTTTACCAGGCAGCGGCACAAGTAGCTTTTTTTTAGGCAGAGTTGTTTCTGGTATACAGACCTACACATTGCGGCAGTTATTTTTTAAGTCCTATCTAAGTTATAGACAGCAAGCATATTGTCATCGACCATTATAAAAATGCGAACTCTGGTCTGATAAAGAGAAATTCCTGGTGAAAATCGCAACCAGTGCCGTCTGGGAATCGAACCCAGTAAATACCCCACGTCTTAGAGTAACTATGCCCCACGTTATGCACTTCGCTGTCGCGTTTGCGATCACTGGACCAACGAGGCAGTCGAACTCCAGAATTATAACGCATACGAACTTGCGAGAACTTGCACAAGCCCCTAAGGCCCTACAATGCGTTTCAACTAAGAATAGGAATGACCTTGCGCCATATTGTGAAGATTTAGCAGTGACCTATTTTAACAAAAACAAATTCCAAAAACAGAACTAAAATGGATAAGGATAACTACAAAACTTTGCAAGCCTTAGATTTCCAGTTTCAGTTGACAGTTAGAGTTCATTGACGTTCCTATTCTTTGTTGAAACGCATTGTACATCGAAGCGTGGTTTAGCTCGGTGTGTACGCACGGCTACAGATCAAGCTATACATTTCCAGTATAAGCTGATCTCGCATTGTATAGGATTTCCTTACAGTGAGAGGTCAGTGTAAACTGGAAATGTATAGCTTGATGTGTAGCCGTGTGTACAAGTGAATTATCTGGCTGTCTAGTTTGACGCGCGAGATAGAAGACTCACGCGCTATACCTACCTACATAAATCAATTTTCAGCTTAGTAAGTTCTTAACATATTTAAAATAACTTTGATTTAAAGCAATTTTACTGCACATTATGGAACTGTGTACGTATAATCGTTTAAAACAGAAAGTTGACGGTGCTAAGTACCTACTTCGTTTTTTTCCAATGGAAATCGTTTCAGTTTTAGTACAGCAGTAGACTATAGGTAGGTACTTATAATCAAATCTTTAAACAAGAGAAAGTCGTGTTAGTTACACTATTTATAACTCAAGAACGGCTGAAACGATTTGGCTGAAAATTGGTAGCTAAAAAAAAAAAATTGGTGAAATAAAATAAATATATTATAGGCTAAATTGGTATTGGTAGGTAGCTTATAACCTGGAGACGGACATAGGATACTTTAAAAAAAAAACCGCTCAAGAGCGAGTCGGACTCGCCCACCGAGGGTTCCGCACCATCATTTTTAAGTAACTTTTGTTGATGATTTCTAAAAAACTGTGCTATTTAGAGACATCGTTTTATTTTTCCTGTACCTAGTCTATACATAAACTTCTATCACATGGGGAACGGTATTTATTTAACATTTTTCATCAAAATTCGAAAACTATGCGGTCTGAAAAAAATAAAAAAAATTTTTGATTTCAGTCCCTGTTGCAAAACTATCATTTATATATATTTTTGTTTCTTTTTTATTTGCAAAATAGTTGGGGAAACGTCACCTAAAACTGTTCCAAATTTCAAGTTGATAGCGTTAGTAGTTGTTGAGATATCCAGCTGCGACAGACTGAGTTACACCATAAGGGTTCCTTTTTTACCATTTTGGTACGGAACCCTAAAAACTGATAAAACATGGTATAACAACGGCTGGACAGATTTAGATGAAATTTTGTGTGTATATTTGATTGGGTTCCTGGATGGTTTGAAAAAACAATTGGACCCGGTAGGTGGCGCTGCAGGCCGGTTCTAGGATCGTTCAGAGTCTGAACGATCCTGTCTGAACTTCAGACAGGATAACGTCTGTCGGGTCCGCTAGTAACACATATACCTATGGAAAATCCACATGATTTAACCATTAGGGCGAGCGCGCACTGCGGTACGTTTTTCTACTGCATAATCTGTGAAGTATGGAATGTCTTTGAAGTGCGCGCACTGCGGTCATGCGTTTTGCAGACTTCACAGAGTACTTTGAATATCTTGTGCAAGTATATCTTTAATAGGTACTGAAGTGCACTAAGATTATTATGAGTTTTTGAAACCCATCCCCTCCTAAATGTCTATAGAGGGGTTGAAGACTTGAATCTTAAATTCTAAGGTAAGGCCATGTTAGTTTTACCTCAACCACTGGGCCCGCGTGGTGTATTACGGCCCGGGGGGGTGTGGTCTCTCCCACTCTCAGAGAAAACGCCTGTATCGTTTTTTCGTGTTTATTCTAAAACGGCAGCGATGTAGCTCTTGGTCTATACTTAAAAATTGAATTCATTATATCTTGTAAACTAAGACCCGACTAAATCTGTGAGTTGGCGAAAACTTGCGCCTAATTAGCGACTAAATTTGGGATAAAACAGATCTTCGCTAGGTGGCCTAGTTTTTGAGATATAAATGTGGCCAAGCTGGGGAGACGCTCTCCAGATCGGCCACCTAAACCCTTATAAATTTTGAACCAATGACCGACAAATTCAGATATTTGGCGACAAATTTCTACTAATTAACGACTAAATCTTTGTGTTATCAAAAGTAAAATCCCTGATGGTGGCCAAGCCAGTGTCAGCCACACTCACAGCGGATTACGCTCCAATTATTCGTTGATTTCAATTCATTCTAGAAGAGATTTTCTTGCTGGAGTAACGCACACGTCCCAAGAAGTGGGAACATTATTATTTTGGTGGCTAATCATGCAAGTTACATCTACTTAGATAAAAATAAGAACATCAGTAGTTAGTGCATAGATTTAATGTTGATAACCAACAAACTGTATAACGTAACTTATTAAGTATACTATAAACATTTAGCACTTAATTCTAAGTAACATATTAAGCTAGACTTAGATGCCTACACAAAAAGTTTAAACAATGTTTAAAGCGCTGACTCTTGCAAGTTTACTTGTGCAAGTAAGTCAGCAAGATTTGGACCGACAAAACTTGCAGCGTACTTGCTGTAAATGAATCCATAGTGCAAGTAATTTGAACAATTAACTTATGTAGTGGACTCAACGCTTTCGATAGATTTTAAGTTGCATTGCTTATTTTAATAGGTTCAAAAGATGCGAGCGCAACTTATAAAAAAAAACAAAAACTGCCTTGAAAAGATGATGTTACATGGGCGGTAAGGTGAAGCAATAAGTTGGAATTAATTCATTATTAAGTAACTTATTTCACGCGATGTCTTTTGACCTTCCTGTAACTGGCTCAGGCAAGTATATTATAGTCTATATTAATAACTAGCTTTTGCCCGCGCATATATTATACATATAAACCTTCCTCTTGCATCACTCTATCTATTAAAAAAAACCGCATCAAACTCCGTTGCGGAGTATTAAAGATCTAAGCATACATAGGGACAGACAGCGGGAAGAGACTTTGTTTTATACTATGTAGTGATAGTGATAAGCTAAAGAGTTGGTTTGAACGCGCTAATCTCTGGAACCACCAGTAGTATTTGAAAAATTATTTTTGAACTTGATAGCTCAATTCTTGAGCCGCCAGGGTCGCGGGTTGTTCGAAAGAGATACCGTGGCCCTGGCACAGGCAACTGAAGGAACACGGGTGGGTTTTAGTCAGTAAAAGTCTGACAACCCCTCCCGCTCCCCTCAGAGCTGGAGAAGTTATTTGATGATTTCCCTTCCACAAAAAAAAAAAGAAAAAAAAGCCCAATTCATGGGAAAGATTATAATTATGCTAACATTACGTTACGACTTACGAACCTCAGGAGACGAGCAAAAATAAAATCGCGGGCAGAAGCTATGGTCGGACTTTTAATTAGCTTGCAGTCAAATGACACTTCTAATACCAATTTTACGTCATTTCGCTATCAAATGGGAACATTTTATAACGAAATGACAGATAAGAAGTGTCATTTATTGCAGCTAACTAAAAGTAAGAGCATAGTAAAAATACACATCGTACACTTCCATATAAAATCATTTTGTTGATTGTTCGTCCGTCCGTTAATAATTTATTATGCATCAGTAAAAGATATAGCTAGCGACCCGCCCTCGTAATGCGTAGTTTAGAAGAACAACGTAGCCACACAGACCGACACTAATAACGACTTTAATTTCAAAAATGTACAGATATAGCTAAAGAAGGAAATGTTTACTGTTTGACAATTAAGTTATTATGATGACAGGCCCATTAGGCGCAGGCTTCGTCAATAAGGCAAATGAATTTGTACATGTTGATAAGTATTATAACTATAGGGCAAATATTATCGCACATTGATCATTCTACATACGTAATACCTAAATAAGAAATATATTTTTTATATATTTGAACAGCACCTGGCTGGAAAAATTTTCGACTCCATTATTGGCGCCAAATCAAAAAGTTAAAAGCGGCACATAGGGAAGTAAGAATTTTACAATATAATACAGATGCACTATTTCAGGGCATCTAGTCTAAATGGCTGAATATGAAAAAACCCGTATTAAAAATATAAAAATATGCGAAAACTTCTGTTTTATTCAACGACCATAGACTTAATTAATCTAGCGTAACCTATTTAGTTATAGACTTTATGGAGGCAATTGATTAAGTGGTTTCTATCCCTTAAAACAGGTAGCTTAGGTTATTAAAGTTCATACAATTTCAACGGCACAATAATGATGGAAGAAAACACATAAAAACATGGAAAACAGAAATCTTAATGATTCTAACAGAAACCAAAATTTTAAGCTAATTATTTACTAATTATTGCTAGAACATCGAGACATTAACAGAATGTGTACCTAATATAAAAAATGTGTCACTGGCATATAAACATAAATGAAGTTTCTTTTATGATACTTACTCAAATAAAGCTAATCTGTCTATTTACTTCTGCAACTGAACATTGAATGATTATCATATCAACTGACATAAAAAACATTACGTTTCTTTGCTCAAAAATAAAATCCATGCTTTCTTTTTTTTTTGCAAAAAACGAAATGTCACTCGACAAACCATAGACAAAAAAAAACGCGCGAAACTCGTTCTCAACATTATCGATGCGCACAAAATATAAATTGTTTTATTTCTATCTAATTCAGCTTATTTAAAATTCTCAACTTATATTCTAAATTATGGTACAGGTTTTTGTTATTCGTCTGCCCTCTCCTGGTCTCGGTCCTTCTTTTTCTTTTTCTTCTTCTCTTTGCGAACAGATGTATCAGCCTCTGTTGTTGTTTCAGCTTCCATGGTGGCGTCACCAGAGCCGTCCTCCGCTCTGTAGAAAAGAAAAAAAAAACAAGTGAGAAAAAGTAATTTGAAAAAACTTACACGACTGGAGCCGAGTGGCCCGAGTATACGCGATTCAGCGTCACTAACCCGTGCAAGTTAAGTTTTATTCACTGAGAAAGATCGCAAAGTGCGCCTACAGAAGATTTCACTTCAAAAAGAATGTTGAGTCAAAGAAAACTCAATAAAACTTTTTTAAGAAAAATAAAATATTAAGAGGTAAAATTTGTTTGTAAGTTTGTATGTAGGTGGCAATCTCCCAAAAATTTTTTTCCTAATTTTTTCCTTTTTTTTTCCTGTGTCATAGGCTATTTATAAAAAATTAAACACGCTGTCGAAGTTGCGTGCAGAATCTATTACATAAATAAGTTCATATCTTTTTCTCCAAGGTGCATAGAAGCTATAAAATGCCACATGACACTATGCTTTAAACTATAACTTCTACTGTACAGTAGCCGGCGATAAATATTGCACATCGACCTTTGGAAAGAGACAATCGGCTAATTTCGGCTTCGTAGAGCGTTATCTCTGTCGCACGAAATACAAATAGTCTGGTATCTATTAGGAGCTGTTAAAACAATTATGATTTGCTTCTTTTGATAATTCTTTTTATTATTTGTGTAAAATACACCAATTTTTCTATAAGTGATGGCTTTGGTTGGGTAAAATAAAATAAAAAAAAAACATGTTCACATTATGTTTACTTACGTATTTAATTATTTTGTATAAACGAAATTGCTTTTTTGGTCTCCCTTTTTTTGGAGTGCTGAACTTAATTTCAGTAGAATGTGTTTCAGTACTGACTTCGTTTAGTATATTGTTCAAAGTTCTTCTTGAAATTCCAGTGGCATTTGCAACTCGCTCTTGAAAAAACTTACATTTTCATCTTAATTTTTTTTAAATCTGTCAGCTTCGGTTACAAAATATTTATAAACATTGTAGATAATTTCGCGTGACTGACCTCGTAAAGGTTTCCCTCTTTTTCCTAAAGATGCCATAGTACAGTACAACTTTAAATTATTTTTTGGGGGTGTTAACAACTCTAAATATATATTTTGAACAACGACTGACAAAACGTCACATACGTAGTGTGCGACAGAGATAACGCTCTACGAAGCCGAAATTAGCCGATTGTCTCTTTCCAAAGGTCGATGTGCAATATTTATCGCCGGCTACTGTATGTTGTCCACACACAGTCTATCACGCTCGCCTTTTGTTTGATGTAGCTACATAGTAGATACTACAGATGTTTTAAGCAAATATTATCACATGCTAGTGTTTGTTAAGACAACTGGCATAAAGTAAATGATAAAAACTTTGCTGCCATTGTTTTTACAAACAAATTAGTAGACTTTAGCCCTTAAAGTCTGCTCCTAAAGAATCTGATGGAATGTAAACAAATGGATCGGAAAACGTACAGACAACAGCACATCAGGTATACCAAACTGTCAAATTTCTCCAAATGATTTTAAACCTTAAAATGTTGATGGTTAAGTTCAAAATCAAATGAGAAAATTTGACAGTTTGTAGTAACTTGACCTGCTGCTGTGTGTACCTGTGGATGACAATTTGTAGTGCCACTAACAAATTGAGCGCTTTGATTTGTTTATCTGAATAGATTAACTAAAAATTCTAATTTTAAATCACCTTGAAGATGTTTCTCATTTAGACATTTTTATTGTGAATTGAGGTTAATTTATAACCTCAATTTTCGTTGAATATTTTTCATTTACTATTAATGTTATTCAAACAATAGTTAGTTGGAAAACGTGGTGAAATATAAACTTGAAACCTTATAAATATAGATTAATGTATTACAAATCCTATGAGTGATTGCAAAAGAATTTAACCTGAACAGGGTTTGTATACACATTCAACAGATAATTTAGGAAGCTATAGTCACCTTCCAATAACTACTCCTTTATTACCAATGTGTTCTACATAAGCCTGCCAGTACCAAGATAACAATAGACATTGATAAGAATAAATAACACAATACGCTAATATGTACAGAGAGGCCAGCAGGTCAAGCCACCCAAAACTGTCAAATTTTCCCAATCAACTTTGAACCTAATGCTTTTGCGATAAAGATGAAAATGTATTAAAGACATTTGACAGATTGTAGTAGCTTGATGTGCTGGCGTCGGTACCTAAACTCTATCCCTCTTACAAATAAAACACGGAGTAAAGTTATATCAGGGATAACAAAGGAATAATCATACATTTTCATAGGTTTAAATTTGGAATAACTTTATTCTGTGTTTATTTGTAAGAGGGTTAAGCTATGTGGGATGTGCAAACAATTAGTCACAATGCAGCACCCAGCTTATAAATTGACAAATAATAAATCTATAGGATGAATAGGGTTGTGCAAAGAAATTCTAGAATGATTCTTAGTTTGAACCGATTTTGAAGTTCCGTAAGACGACCCACTGACCGAGGTTTAGTTCTGAGCCCACTCTATATCTAAAGTAGAGATTTTCTCCTGCACAGTATGCAAGTACACATACTGTACTTGCAGAGATTATGCAAGTAGTAGCATGTCATTATATCATAACTTCTGACTGGTGATTGTCCCTGTGGCATGCAAGCTACTTGCAGACTCTTGCGCAAGTAACAGGCATGTCCTAAAAATGTTTTGTATAAAATAACAAAATGTACACTTACACAGCCTCAGGTGCTTCACTGTCTCTCTTCTTTTTCTTCTTCTTCTTCTCTGACTTAACTTCTACGGAGTTATTTGGGTCATCCGCATTCGCTGTGCTGGCTGTCCTCTTTCTACCAACCTCATCGGTATCTGCATTTCCATTCTCATTTTTGCCCTTAAAATCTACGTAACTGTTAAGCCATTCTGATGGGGTATTTTCGTTTGGTTTGCCAAATTTGTCCAGTTTTCCTTGTGAAATCAGCTGTTTCTTGTGTGAAGCTTTCGGTCCTAAGCCCCACTTTCTTGGGTATGTGTCTCTTTCCATGATTACTCTTTTGAGCTTTGCTGCTACTCCATGGTCACAGGATGCCATTGTTGACGTAGTCATTAATGCAATAGCTAATGCAACTGCTTCTCCTTTTGTTGTGACTATGACTATTTCTTGATCTATTTCAATACCATCTTCGTACCTCAAGATACCGGGTAGTAGGACTTTAGCTCCGTAACACACAGCGTTGACTGCACTGTCTTTGATAAATATTCTCTTGTGAGCTATTAATAAACCTTCCAAAGGTTTGATTACTCTTCGCAGGTAAGTCTCATCTTTATGGTTTTCATATGCCCATTGCGCGTCTAAGATGTCATGCATGGTAACCATGCCTTCTTGTTCCCCTTGGATGCCGGAGCGGACTCTTCTGAGCTCAATCATCTGTCCACCGACTCCAAGCATTAATCCTAAGTGTACACACATGGTACGGATGTAAGAACCAGCTTCACAGCTGACCCAGAACACTCCAATATTGCGTTCCTTGTCAAAGTCAAGGAGTTTGCTGTCATACACTGAACGAACACGAAGCTGACGTTTGACAGCTGAAATAAGAGGTGGACGTTGGAACAGCGCCCCGCGCAATTTCTCAAGACCTTGAGTAACTTTCTGGACATTTTCGACGGCTGAATGTAAGCTGAAGACTGCGACGTACTCCTTACCAGCGTTCTGCTGAGATTTGACGAGCCTTGTCGCGCGGTCTATGCACACGATCAAACAGCCTGTCACTTTAGGGTCCAATGTGCCCGAATGACCTGTTTTCTCGACTTTCAAGATGCGTTTAATCCACGAAACTACCTCGTGCGAGCTTGGGTTGCTGGGTTTGTCGACGTTGATGAAACCAGCCTTCACGTATTCAGCAATCGGGCGCTTCAGTGGCGAGTGACCGAATGGCAACGGCGTGTAGTGGTTTGTGCGCACATTGAGACGATCAAAATTCTTCAATAACAATGGCCAATACGCTGTATCCAACTTTGTAACCGCCTCTGTAGGCTCGATTTTGAAGTCCCCTAGCTTCTGGAATGTGCCTAGGGATACTTGATCCTTGCTTTTCTTCTTTTTCTTCTCCGAAAACACTTCTGCGCCGGGTTGCAGAACCTCCGTCATTTTCGATTACTGACTTGTTTCTTTCGTGATTACGCACTGTACTCGTTCAACACGATATTTGGGTCAGCCCCGCGTACCAACCGTTACTATTGTTTGTAAATTTTATTGTAAAACGCACAAACAATGAGCCGACACGTGCAATGTTAATTTTTAGGTTAGCTTCAGCTTCGCCTTCAGTCAAGCAAACTCGAGGTTTATTTTGGAAATAAACTCACCACCAGGTGGCGGCCGCTTGACTAGCATGGTCGAGCTGCCAACTGATACACAATGATTTTGTTCGGATACATTTTAGTTCTAGACTTTTTAGTTCGAATAATGATTTGTGTTAAACAGGTGTAATTTCACGATCATAAGAATAAGATTTTTCAGATAATCCATAATATCTCTAAAAAATGTAATTACCTCTTTTCCCTCGTTAGGAGTCGGTTTTCAAAAAAACCCAAACCTAGTTTTTATTTATTTACCTACTCTCAAAAGTTTATTATACTTGTCTCCGGGGTTTCGAGTTATTTGGCCCGCGCGTTAAAGTTCTTCCATACAAACTTTTACACCCCTGTATTGCCTGTAACCCCCTTTACGTGGTAATTTTGAAAAACTAATAATTATTATTTACTTAGGCTTATTTTCGTATCAAGTTTTAAGATCTGTAAGATTTTTCATACAAATGAAATCTCTACTATTACCAACTATCCGAATTTACCAACTACAGGCAGCCGTTACCAACTTATTGAAAACATCTGTCATGTTGTGACGGAGTCAAATAAAGCTTTGATTCCAAAAGCGTGTTATTATTTTTTAAGTTTCTAGCTTTTTTAGGTCATAATCAAATAAAATAGAAGAATGGCTGGCGTATTATTCGAGGACATATTTAATGTAAAAGATATAGACCCTGAAGGCAAGAAATTCGATCGATGTAGCCGTTTACATTGCGAATCAGAGTCGTTTAAAATGGACCTTATTTTGGACATAAATTCGTGGATTTATCCAATGGAACTGGGTGATAAGTTTAGATTAGTGCTTGCTACAACTCTCAGGGAGAACGGTTATCCTGATGGTGGTGAATGGAACCCTCTAGAAACGGAGGGAAACCGCGCCGACAGTTTTGAGTATGTCATGTCCGGAAAAGTTTACAGGTTAGTTTTATCAAGTGTTCTAAGGGCCTATTTCACGATGTCCGAATAGCCACTACTCACGGAATAAATTCAAAAATGGAACAGAATTTGTATGAAGTTATCTGCCAAGTAAGATAGTAGGAGCTTACTTGGCAGATAATTTCATACAATTTCTGTTCCATTTTTGAATTTATTGGGTAAGTAGCGGCTGCGCAGACATTGTGACACAGGCCCAATATTATTCTATCAGTACTTAGAGTACTTGATCCTATAAAAGCTGGCTGTATTATTATCTATATTTTATTTTTACGAGGTAGTCAGTAGAAGTATTCAAGTAGTTTTCAAATTATATTGAATAGCAAAAATTTAAAACAAGAGAAACAGGCTGAAGTAGGCCCAATGGTTATTTAAGACATTGCTCAGTAGGTCGTCTTAGGAGGACATTGGTTAAAACATATCAAAATACCTAGTTTTGAGAAAAAAAACACTGTCTATAGCTCCTGATTTTGTTTTTAAGTAATCTCAGTAATTTGGTATAACAACACAGATACATTATGGTTGCCCGCACCCAACAACATAACTGTTTCTAGATGGGCACAATGAATTTGTTAAAATAAAAAGCCTAACCCGATGGCCGCAACGCAAAGGATGCTCTAATGTAGACTGTGAAATTCAAATTTTCATGGGTTTTATGCAATTTGCAGGTCAGTGTCAGGTTGTATCTTGATCAAATATGATTTGCTACAGCTAAAGCTAAAAAAAGCTAAAAGCTAAATCTGTATTTACATAATTTTAACCATAAAAAGCATCAATACATCTCTTTAGGTTCGATTTCCTCCAGATTGGTCTGATTTCGGAAATCACAGTTGTCTCTCTTTCCCTCCCGCACTCCGCTAACCTTGATACTCCAAGCAAACATCTGAATTTCGTGGCCTTGTTTTTAAAGCTTAGAAATGACGCTTGTAGCCTTAGATTATGAAATGTCCAGATTCCGTGTTCAGTACAAAACGTAACATAAAACGTGAAGCCAATTTTTATACGTGTGTGAGTGAGCACCGTGTACTACATAACGCATTTGCGTATGTGTGCAACATGCGAGTAATACCAGCGCATAGAGATTACCCTAAAATAGTGGGAAAATTTAAATATAAAAGGAACATTGAAAAGGAACTTAAAAAATAAAAGAAAAAAGTGTGAATTTAGTCAAAATTAAAATCCAAGATGGCGGCTTCGAAAATTTTCAAATTTTTCGTCATGGGTGTCGTTTTCATGCTTTTCTAGGGTGTGAAAGCCGACGATAACGAAAAATTTGAAAATGATTGCAGCCGCCATCTGGGATTAACATTTTAACGTCACTATCGGCTTTAACACCCTCGAAACCCATGAAAACAACCCCACCGATATACTTAACCATGTCCGGGGGCTTAACGTCCGAGGCACGGAGAAGACCCGGTATGTAAAGATGTTCAACCATCCACGGATCAAAATTGATAAAACCACATAATATAAGAAGTCGTTTCCATACCATGTATCTGATTAATTGTGCATTCCCGCATTTTCTGGAATCCCGGGATTTATATTAAGAAAAAAAATACTAAGAAGCTGCTTCCACAGTTTGTTAGCCAAATATTAACTTAAGGTATATATGCTTCCGGTTATCCGATCTCTAATCATCATTAATTCCCAAACACTAATCATCATCATCTTCCTGCCCTTATCCCATGTTACGTGGGGTCGGCGCAACACGTTTTTTTCTTCCATTCTCCCCTGTCAACCGTCACGCTATCATTCACTTCCTTCTCTTTCATATCATTCCTCACACAATCCATCCATCTTTTATTTGGGCTTCCTCTGCCTCTCCATCCATCAACATATATATTCATCACTCTTTTAGTCACATGCGTTTCGTCTCTCCTCATCACATGCCCATACCAACCCAAACGATTTCCTTTTAACTTTTCTGTCACTGGCGCCACTTTCAAACTTCCTCTTATATACCTACTCATTTCTTACTTTATCCATGCTCGTCACTCCACACATCCATCTCAACATTCTCATCTCCGCTGCATGCAATCTTTTTTCATCCGTCTTCTTCAATGCCCAGCATTTCGATCCATAACGTGCGACAGGCCTTATCACGGACTTGTAAATTGTTCCCTTTAACTTGAGGGGCATCCGTGGGTCGCAAGTTGTTCCTGTAACCTGTCGCCATTTCATCCATCCTGAGTTGATCCGGTGCGTTACGTCTCGTTCTACTTCGCCATCCCCTTGGACAAGCGACCCGAGGTACCGAAAAGCGGAGCAGATCGGTAAGGGCGTTCCGGCAAGAGACATGGGCACAGGACCCGAAATCACAAAACAGATACTCCGTTTTGGTCCGACTTACTCCCATTTCATCCAATTCCCAAACACTAAAAGCCTACCTAAAAATGTATACTGGGCATTCTGTAGCAAACTATCAGAAAGTGCCTATCAAAAATAAAATCCACAATAAATAATTGTCCAATAAATTAAAATAATTTTGAAGAGCGAGCGCATTCCAAATTTAAATTCAATTATAGAAACAACTCAGCGTGAAATTCAATAAATGAGGTACCAGTGGCAATAGGTCCTGTCAGTTGACTTGGTTTTAATATAATATCCTAAAAAGGTTAAACATGCAATAGAAAAGTGTAAATTGCTATTTAAAAAAAACAATGCTTATTACATTTTAAAGGATAAAACAATTTTATTTCAATTTCTAAGTATCGATTTCTGACATTTGTCTTATTAAGTACTCGAGTACCTATGTGTGTGATATTTGTAAAAAGTAAAAATGTTAAAACACACTATTATCGCATTTACAGACTTGGATTTTATAGAGGTAAATTAATAAACTTGTGTGCTAAAGACAGATTCAATGCAGTTAAGAAATGAGTTTTTAAGCAACTCTCTTAATTAACCCACGTTAAAAAGATTTGATGGGTACATTTTACATAATCAATTTAGGGTGTCGTATGTCGACTCCACTAATGAGTTGACGGAGGTTCGTGTGTTTGGGTCCAATTGGGAGCGCCTCCGAACTATACGGTTGAAGAAACAAACTAACACTCACAAAAAAAATCATCGTCCATGTTAATGAAACTCCTTAGTCATCCCTCGTTTTTTTCGTGAGGTGTTGAAAATTTGGGTAAATTTTTTCATGCCCTAGGCAACACTTAACAGTTATTGTGTCAAATTCAATGTCACATTCTTATTTTTTCGTTTTCGAAATTAACTATGAAGTACACGGTGAAATTGAATAGTTACGTATGAAATGAGATATTAGTGCGCTTTTCTTTTTTTGTAGTGTAATTTTTGCACGATTTCACAGCACAGACTGACATTTTTTTAAAAATTAAAACACCCGGCTCGTGACGTTTGCGGGGCGAACGTTCCTTGACGTCTGGCGCGGGGATCGAACTAGTCACTAATATTGGTTACTAAAATTTGGAATCAATTTACGGTAGCCTACTAGGAATCTGGACATTTCATAATCTAAGCTTGTAGCGAATAGCTGTCTCAACAAGTGGGGTCATAGTTTCTTGGCCCGGTATAACACAAGTAGGTACTGGGATCTGTTGAAAATCATGAAAATAATTTTATTTGTTTCTCTCTCTTCCCAGGATAGAAGGTGACGAAGGAGCAATGGAGCCAGCATCGCGATTAGCAGCCTACGTCTCATTTGGAGGCCTACTAATGCGCCTACAAGGAGATGCTAACAATTTACATGGTTTTGAAGTTGACCAGCACATGTACTTGCTCATGAAGAAACTAGCTTTTTAAGCTAACCGTTAATTATATTAGTTAATTTGTAAGCTTATTTTCTAAGAATAAATTGTATATTTTATAGGATTAGCTTGTTTTATTTTTCATGCAAATATTTTAGAACTGACAACCTACAGAGTTAAGTTTTAAAACAACGCCATCTAGCGCCAATTTAAGTAACGAGGGAAAATTTTGGTTGGTGCTATTCACCGATAGATAGCGCTTCAATTAACCCGTATAGAATCAGATCAACTTTAAAACCTCTATTCGATACTAGAGGGCAGCCACATCGTAAAAACAACGAACACAAATTATGTAAAATTACGTCAGTACACCAATAAGGCTTACCGCAGACGTGTCTAGTTCACCCACATTTAACTGGTTAGAAGTTTCAACCTGTCCACAATCGCCTCTCATTAATTCTCTCGAATGGGAAGGAACAGACAAAGCTAATAATTATAGATGACGCCACTATCGCAGGTTGTCATGGTTAGTATTTAAACGCACCTTAAGGCCCTCGGCGACTTTTTGTAGCGATGCTGTCGCGCGTTTCGTAATCGCGCGACAGCATCGTTACTCGAACCGAATCGTGGTGTAGGCGGTGTGCGTTACCGCAGCCAGAAAATGTCGAAAATCGTCATTTGAATTTTATAGATAACTAGCTTCTGCCCGCGACTTCGTCCGCGTAAAATTTATTTTTTGCTCGACCCCCCCGTCGCATCGCATTGCCTACCCGCGCTATTACTTCGTTTTCACTTAGCGTTCTTTCAGACTTTTTTTCTTTTTGCTCGGCACCTAAGGGTCCTAGAGTGATGTTAAATATGCCTTCTATAAGATTTGGGCTGTCATTAATGCAAAAAGATTTTTTAAAGTCCGACTGGTAGGGTAGTTCCAGAGTTTAGCTCGTTCCTTCACCACATCCCCTTCCGCTACCTCTCCCTCCCCCTCTCACTCACTCTCACACCCCCCTCACCACTTCCCCTTCGCTCTCTCTCTCTCACCACCCGGTCCCCCCCTTTCCCCCTCTCCTCCACCTCTGGCTCACCAACGCCTCCCCATTCGAAGACATGGGGAAGGCTGAGGGGTGCACCCCTCAGCCTTCACCATGTCTTCCTCCTCTCCTCACCAATTCCTGCCCTTTCTCCATGCGTCCATCATCCTTCCCCGTCACACTCCTCACCACCCCTCCCTTGCCCCTTCCCCTCTAACCCTCCCTCCAGGGTAGTTTTAAAAATTAGTTTTTTAAAACTAATGACAAACTTAGGCAAATATTTGTGCCAAGTTTCAAGTCAATTAAAACCAAATGAATAACATTTTTCATGTAAATTGAATTCCCTGTTTTCACCCCCACAGGGGTGGATTTAAAAAGAATGGTTTGAGATATTTCCATAGCTTGACTCAAAGATTATTTACACCAATTTTCGAGTTAATCAAGCCACGCAGTAAAATCCTCCCCAGTGAAATTGACTACCCCTTTTCACCCCGTTACAGGTAGATTTTTGAAAAACCCTGACACACATTATTCTTTATTTTTGGTTTTAAGGATAAATACTGAGTTTTGAGTTAATCGGATTGCGCGTTAAAATTTTTCCATACAAACTTTGAGACCCCCCAATTCCCTTTAGGGGGTAGTTTAGAAAAACTAAAAATCACAAAAATCATAATTTAATTAGATAAATATTCGTGCCAAGTTTCAAGTTTATTAACTCAAGGAATAAGATTTTTCATACAAACAATATCCCCCCTTTTTACCCCCTTAAAGGTCGAATTTCCAAAAACCCTTTCTTAGCGGATGCCTAGGTCTTAATAGCTACCTGTGTTCCAAATTTCAGCCCAATCCGTTCAGTGGTTTCAGCTGTATGTTGATAGATCAGTCAGTCAGTCAGTCAGTCAGTCAGTAACGCTTTCCTTTTATAGATATAGATTAGTGCCTCGGCTTCTGTAATTGTACCATCGATTTTTAAATTTGTACCTCTAATAGTTTTTTAGTTATTTGACAAAAACAGTTCTGGCTGGCGTAACGTTACCGTAGCCAGAAGTTTTGTTTATTAATGGGTATATTGAAATAAATTGTAGCCAAATATTTAGTGCCTCAGACGAGGTAAATGTACCAACTTAATTTGTATTTGTATCTGTTATGGTTGCGAAGATATTCAAGATCCTGCTGCGGTAACGTTTACATGTTTGCTGGATCTCTGAAACGGATAAGCCCCCTTTTATAGTATTTTGCACACGACTTCTTATGAGTTAGCTTGAATTTGTTCCTCATTAATAAAACAAAAAAATTGCACCGTTAAGGAGTTATTTAGGTAAATAGAAATATGCTTTAATCGATCCTAGCACTTCGAATAGAAGCTCTAAAGACTTACTTGCAACGTTATGTTATAGCTTATAACTGCCTTCAAATGTACCTGAAGTTTAATTTATTATCCTGTAAGCAATTAATAAATTACGATGAAATTTAAATTTACTTCGGGACATGATGCGCAGCGGTTTTTTAAACCACCGTTTAACCGAGATTCTTTAGGATTTATGAAGTGAAAGTTATATCAATAATTAGTGCTTTTATTCAATTTTATGCCTGTACATTTGCAACGTAATCCACTCAATAATTAACGAGATAATCGAAAAATAGTCACTATGATGTGTGTGACCACGGTAACCCGGCCAAGTTTAGATGGTTACAGAAGACTGTTTTATTATTGATCGATATTGTAATTCTTTTAATTTTCAATTTGATTTATTGACATTATGTATCTTTATTATTTTTTATTTTTATTTTATTTTTTTTTGACATTCTTTATTGGATGACTGTTTGAATAATTATTTATATTGTAATTCTTTTAATTTTCAATTTTATAATTTAGTATGAATTTTTATAATATCCAATGTGTACTTAATTCGTTTAATTTTTAATTTTTGTAATTATATATGAAATTTTCAACACAATGTAAAAATTGTTTATGAAATAAATGAAATGAAATGAAATGAAAAATGAAAAAGCGGACCTTTAATACATTACGCTAACCTTCTGAAAATTACAGTATAATAGTCTTATAATTTTGGTACAGACGCGTACATTATGTTTTGAGTGAAAAATATAACCTTTTACCTAATAAATAATAATGAACTTTTAAATTCAATAGTTTTATTTACTTATGTAGGTACCTATATAAGCACGTAAGTACAGACTAGTATTTATGAATCTATACTATAACATTATTAGTGATACCTAAGTATGAAAATTTAAATTTATTGTTTTGGTAGGAAATAAAATTAGAAAAATAGGGGTTGATTTTAAAATACACAAAAATGCACGGATATCGTTAGAAATTATTAATTTATTACCTACAAGAAATAACTTTTGAACAAGTGGATTCTCGGTCTAAAGTTTTTTTTTTATTAGAACGTGACTGGCATAGTAAATATCTAAACAAAGTCCCCCCCACGCCGCGTCTGTCTGTCTGTTTGAATGAGATAAACTCAAAAACTATTGAACGTGTTTTTATACGGTTTTCACGTTTTCAGCAATGGATAGAGTGATTCAGTGTATATTCATTAAGTTTTTGTCTAAATTGGCTGAAATATGACGATGATTGTTGAAGAGTCGTGAAAAATCATGCCGACTGGAAGCTTTAAGGCCACCATACACGGCAACGATATATCGTAAGGATTTGAGTTTGCACAGTTATATCGGACGGCTTTATGTTCTCCACATGTAAGTACGCTGAACGTATACATGTAGAGAGCATAGGGCCGTCCGAACGTACTACGTTCCCATGGAATACTTTCCATCATCCACGCGGGCGAAGCCGCGGGCAAAGCGTGCTTTGCTTGCACGACGTAATTTTACGCCAGTAGTCTGAAAATTGGTTTATATGTACCTAGGTACCTCACTACGGGTAAGATAAGAGGCTTATTGTAAGTACTAGCTTTTGCCCGCGGCTTCGCCCGCGTGGATGACGTGCTTATATAGGTACCTACATAAGTAAATAAAACTATTGAATTTAAAAGTTCATTATTATTTATTAGGTAAAAGGTTATATTTTTCACTCAAAACATAATGTACGCGTCTGTACCAAAATTATAAGACTATTATACTGTAATTTTCAGAAGGTTAGCGTAATGTATTAAAGGTCCGCTTTTCTGTAACCATCTAAACTTGGCCGGGTTACCGTGGTCACACACATCATAGTGACTATTTTTTGATTATCTCGTTAATTATTGAGTGGATTACGTTGCAAATGTACAGGCATAAAATTGAATAAAAGCACTAATTATTGATATAACTTTCACTTCATAAATCCTAAAGAATCTCGGTTAAACGGTGGTTTAAAAAACCGCTGCGCATCATGTCCCGAAGTAAATTTAAATTTCATCGTAATTTATTAATTGCTTACAGGATAATAAATTAAACTTCAGGTTCATTTGAAGGCAGTTATAAGCTATAACATAACGTTGCAAGTAAGTCTTTAGAGCTTCTATTCGAAGTACTAGGATCGATTAAAGCATATTTCTATTTACCTAAATAACTCCTTAACGGTGCAATTTTTTTGTTTTATTAATGAGGAACAAATTCAAGCTAACTCATAAGAAGTCGTGTGCAAAATACTATAAAAGGGGGCTTATCCGTTTCAGAGATCCAGCAAACATGTAAACGTTACCGCAGCAGGATCTTGAATATCTTCGCAACCATAACAGATACAAATACAAATTAAGTTGGTACATTTACCTCGTCTGAGGCACTAAATATTTGGCTACAATTTATTTCAATATACCCATTAATAAACAAAACTTCTGGCTACGGTAACGTTACGCCAGCCAGAACTATTTTTGTCAAATAACTAAAAAACTATTAGAGGTACAAATTTAAAAATCGATGGTACAATTACAGAAGCCAAGTCTACTTGAGCCGACTGGTATTGCAAGAGACGATGGCAAGTGACCGGATGGTATGAGTTTGATTCCATGGAAGATGGGCCGGGTGCTGGTATGGGATGCAACCTGTTCAGACACGCTGGCCCCTTCCCATCTACATGGAACCAGCATCAGAGCTGGTGCGGCTTGTGAAGCGGCTGAAAAAGGTAAAGTATCAAAATACAGGGGTCTAATAGGCTCCGAATATGATTTTGTCCCATTCGGTGTCGAGACCCTTGGTCCGTGGGGTCCTACCGCTAAGGCTTTTTAATGAAATTACGAAAAGGTTGGTCGACGTCACAGGAGACCGAAGAGCTGGCAGCTACCTCGGACAAAGAATTAGTCTAGCTATTCAAAGGGGGAACGCTGCCAGTATCTTCGGAACCTTGCCTAAAGGGACTCCTTTTAATAATATATTTTAGTTACTATAGTTTTTTAGTTTTAGGTTATTTTTTATTTTAGATTAGTTTACTTATGTTATTTGTTCTTTGTAGTTTTGTTACATAATATCAATAAAAAATTAAAAAAAAAAAAAAAAATTACAGAAGCCGAGGCACTAATTATCTATAAAATTCAAATGACGATTTTCGACATTTTCTGGCTGCGGTAACGCACACGTGTAGGCGAGGGCAAACTAGCACCGCATCGCGACTGTATCGATGCAAACGCGTGACGACATCGCTACAAAAAGTACAAAAAGTCGCCGTGGGCGAGGGGCCTAAAACAATAATGGTGTTTGGCAGATAAACAACACCAGTAACGATGCGACTCCTAGCGGGATAAATTGGCATCTCCACACTGGCCAAACGATCTAAGAAAAGCACTCTCCAAATTTTTTTGCCTATCCTCTTACCATCCCCAAGCACTACTCTACGCATTAAAATATCAAATTCACAAGCCTACATCTATTAACTAACTCTCATATCACACGCTTCAATTATCTCGACCTATGTCACCCCGGGGCGTTTTATAATAGCGAGCGAGCGGGTTCCATACTGTTAACAGTGATGGCGTCTGCGACCCACCGCTGAGATGGTAACCGACTGTGAAGATCGCCAGAGGCGGTGTGAAGGGAGTATTTAAATGTTTGTTTTGAATACGGTAGTAATGTGAATATCAATTTCTTTGTTAGGTTGGCACCTACTTGCTAATTTTTGCGGTGAGAAAAACATACATAACTGACGCCTCTACAGGGTGACCTGAAATTTGTGGCGGACCCGTTAAGGGGTGATAGTAGGGATCAATTCCAGTCGATATCACTCTTAGACCTACTGTCCTAAAGTTAACCCATTTCAGGATATTCCTACTTAAAGAATTTTACAAAAAATACCCTACTTTAAATCATAAAATAGCTGTAAATTCTAAAAATTGGTCTTTCTGGTACTTTTTTTTTTGTTTTGCATCAAACATATTCTAAGTAAGGAATTATTAATAGCGATATCTTCGTAAATGTCGGTATCTTACGCGAAAATCGTTTAAAAAATTTAAAGTAGGATTTTTTTGTAAAATTCTTTAAGTAGGAATATCTTGAAATGGGTTTAACTTTAGGACAGTAGGTCTAAGAGTGATATCGACTGGAATTGATCCCTACTATCACCCCTTAACGGGTCCGCCACTTATTTCAGGTCACCCTGTATATCCCGAAGTGACCCAAATGAAGGGTGCTTTTCCACCAAAGATGTGCGAAGCAGCTATGTTGCGAGGATGTGAAAGCTAAGCTACGAACGAAACTATGTGTCCGTTTCCACTAATGTTAAGCTGTGTAGCGGAGCGAGTAAGATGTGCTATGAAGATGCGCCGCCGCGAGGTATCTGTGCGAGGAAGATGCGCAGCTTGAACTATGCGATGCATCGACAGTAGGGAAGGCACGGGGAGCGGCAGCTACACCACTCGCACATTCATAGCATGCATCCTTCCCTAAAAGAAACATAGCTTAGTTGAACCCTATATTTAAAATACGCTACATAACAGACCTTTTTTTGACTGTGGGAAATCATCAAATAACTTCTCCCGCTCGGGGTGGAGCGGAAGGGCGTGTCAGACTTTTACTGACTAAAACCCACCCGTGTTCCTTCAGTTACCTATGCCAGGGCCGCGGTATTTATTTATTTATTTATTTATTTATTTATTTGGGAAAACAAACAGTTACACAAATATCTTAACAAACAAGAAGTGAAAAAAAAGAGATTACATATGTGTAGCTCACGGCGTTATCCACATCTTAAATACTTCATTATTGATATAGAACTATTTGCACACGAGTGAAACTTAAAAGGTTAAATCTAAAGAAAATTCTAAAATGAAGACAAAGGAAAGAAAACAAATACATTTTTTTTTTAACAAATCAAAATTACAGTTCTTGTTTTAAAAATCTGACTCTAATAAATTTTAAGAATTTGTCTCTCTAATTAATTTTACCAACGAGCTTCTAAACTTATTAGCTGACAATGTAAACAAATCCAAATTTGCGAACACAGTGTTGAAATTTTTTGCTATGCGACGAAGAGGTGCGCGAACTCCAGCGTTAGTGCGGCAGGAGGAAACGGCAAAAAGCGGACGTGCACGCACCTGTCGTGCAATGACAGTTCTCGGAACAAAGTAGCTTAACTTATTAGTGAGATCTATGCAATCATATCTGTTATTACACAAGTCATAGAGAAACATAGTTTCTAGGAAAAGGCGTCTAGACTTTAAATTTAACAGCTCAACATTCTTTTGGCGTGAATTAGAGGAAATAAAGTCGTGGGGGCAGCGATAACGCAGGGCTTTGACAAATTTACGCTGGACATTTTCCAAACTGTCTATGTATTTTTGGTAAATAGGATTCCAAATTAATACGGTATCTTCTTCAAACTACCCGCGACAAATAACAGTCTACTTAAGTTACCAATTTTTTTTTTAAGTAAATATATTTCGGATTCTTTTTTCAGAAACCCAACAAAACATCCCAGCATTCTCAATCAATGCTACCAACGTCATAACACAAAAAAAAACTCACGACACTACTGATGACGTCTCGTTCACACGGGTGACATCACACGGCGCGACACGTGCCGCTAACAAGGACCGTGTGCCCCGACCTTTATGTGTATTGTTTTATTTTTATATTTTACTGATCATTAGTACTGCAGAGTCAATGGTTTAGAAAAATTGTTTATGATTGATTTTTTGAGAGGTCTTTGACAAATTATGATAACTATGCGGTTCGATTTATAAAAGTAAGTAGGTATGGAGCTCATCCCGGAAAGTACAACCCAATATAAAGAAAATCAACCAACAATAATAGTATTTTTTATTTTATAATAGGTACTTATTTATAGGTACACTCTTTCACTTGTAAGAGTTTCATAATTAATAATAAATCATCACTACGTGAAGTACTTAGGTACATACAAACTTTATAATTACTTGATTTTCTAATAATTCATTTTATATTAAAGGTAACCTGATTTAAAGTACTTAATGAATTTCGTCCACGCATATCTCCGAAATTATTAATTGGATTTTGACCATTCTTCCTAAAACTGGGTTACAACTTTTCTTTTTAGAAATGCATTGAAATTTTGATACATTTTTTTACTTGTATATGCAACTAAGTAGAGGTAACTTAAATAAATTAAAGACAAAACTATTTTTTTTACTAAATGTTGGGGGTTGGGATTCTCGTCTGACCGGGCCCCTTCCGGCTGGGGGCCCGCATTTTGCCGACTTGCCACCCTGTAGTTACGCCACTGACTTACTTACTAATTAGAAGCGTGAAAGTAATTCTGTCTGTCTGTCTACAGGGTCAAATTAAGTTAGCTAGCAAAATTCTGCAAACGTGATGGGTATTGAATGATATTTATACACGACAAATGAAAAAATATTAGATTTTTTGGATTCATCGACCTCTTGGGCCGGCAGTCTCGACATTCTTTACGATTTTCGTTACGACATTCGTTAACTAATTACATGCTCTGTGGTCCTAATGGGCTCCCCTCGACCCTCGAGACGGGCAAATGGTAATAGTTCGATTTTATTAAAGACACACAGATGACACAGACACATCTTCGAGCCCGTTCCTTTAAATTTATCAGACCACAGAGCAACGTAACGATCGTTAGGGCAACGTTAATAATGTCGAGACTACCGGCCCTGGGATTGTTGTTACACTTGAAGTACCTACGAGTTGAGAAATCAGTTTTTTTTTTGTTTTATTATCGTGTTTACCCATCCCGTCTGTGTAATTTACAAAAAAAAAAAAATAAACATAATTCAACTACACTGCGGTTGATGCCCACAACAAAAACGACTAATTGCGAGTCGGACTCGCGCACGAAAGGTCTCAAGATCAAAAAAACACGGCAAAAAATCACGTTTGTTGTATGAATAAAATAAATAAATAAAGGGAGCTCCCCTTTAAATATTCATTTTATTCTGTATAGAAAACAGAAAAAAAGTCAAAGTCGTTACGGGTCGTCAGAAGCCCGAAGGTCTGACAACCGGTCTTACCAAGTAGTATCGTATTACCCAGTAATTGGGTTGCGGAGGTCAGATAGGCAGTCGCTCCATGTAAAATACTGGGTCAGCTGCATCCGGTTAGACTAGAAGCCGACCCCAACGTAGTTGGGAAAAGGCTAGGAAGAAAGATCACTGTTTGCAAATACTCAAACATTTTTTTTCTTTTTTTTAGGCCGCATAGTTTTAGACTTTTGAAGAAAAATGTAAAAAAAATACCCTACCCCTTATCTCCAAAGTTTTCATAGAGAAAAATCTGAAATTAATATATGTGATAGAAATTTATGTAAAAATTACAGAAACAATAAAACGATGTCTCTAAATAGCACACTTTTTCAGAAATCGGAACGGAACCCTCGGTGCGCGAGTCCGACTCGCTCTTGACCGGTTTTTAACATAACAAAGTACGGATGGCCGATGGGGCCGAAAAGTTCACGAGTGGCGACCTTGTGCCGGAAAGCGTAGCGCTACGAAAAACTCGTAGGAGTATAGTCTACGCCTACGATTTTGTCGTAGCGGTACGCAGCTACTGCGGTCTGCGCTACGCCGCTTAGCGTAATTATCGCTCCGAGTTGTAATAATAGCTTAAGGCTACTCTTTCGAAAAAAGCTTAAAAACAGCGTGCAGATGAAGCAGTTTTTCGCCGGAACCTACAGAGAAATTACATCTGAAAAAAATTGTTAGTGTTAAAACCCCGAAAGGATCAGAGGAGCCTGCAAGGTATTTCACATAAAACACCAAGCTCAGAGCGAGAATATAAATTTTAATTATTTACAACAGAGTGACAATCATGACAACAGTGAAAAAGATTCTGTCAAAAACATAACGGAACAAAAAAAGTTCAAACTAAAAAGTTTTACATTTGACACTTTAACATTCCGCCCACCATGGACAGAGTCCTTAAAATAACACACAGAGTTACTTATCAACTAAACCACCCACCATCACAAAATATAGCCACCTACCAATAACAATATAGTTATATAACATTTAAAAAAAAAATTAACTTGAACATTACAATACTAACTACATTTCATAACATTGCTGCAGGTAGCCTTTGAACATATTGAGCACAACAAAAATCACTAAGTTAAACTTTAAACAGTAACAGGCAAAATAATAAGCTTTGATACTGGTCTTTTGATAACAGAGTCTTTACATTTCAACGAAACAACGCGCGTAAGATTGTCCACACCAATATGCTTGTCAGTAATCATACCATACAACCATCTTGCCGGTGGCAGATCATCCTCCTTAACCAGCACTATATCTCCAACCTTAGGTTCCGGAGTTATTTGTGACCATTTATAACGGTGATGGAGTTGTGTTAGATATTCGTGTGACCATCTTCGCCAAAAATATTGTACAAGCCTTTAAGTAAATTGCCATCTTTTGAAAGTACTCATGTTTGTGTTCTCTATAATAGCATCCTGTACCAGCACTAAAGGCTTACCCACAAGAAAATGTCCGGGGTAAGTGGGTACGGATCTTCTGCATTGGAACTAACTTGAGTTATCGGCCGCGAGTTAAGACATGCCTCTATTTGGCAAAAAGAGTCGTCGTTTCCTCTAACGTGAGTATACTGCTGCCGATTACTCGTTTTAGGTGATGTTTCGTGGACTTCACTCCAGCTTCCCAAAGTCCACCAAAGTTTGGTGAGCGGGGAGGAATGAAGTGCCACTTGGTGCTGTTTGTTGCTAGCCACTGGCTACTACCGACCCTTCTCAAGGTGATAAATTCTTAAGCTTCCTATTCGCTCCAACAAAATTAGTGCCATTATCACTCCACAATTCTGTGCAATGCTCTCTGCGTGCAACAAAACGCTTAAATGTTGCTTAAAATGCCTCTGAGGACAGGTCACTCATGAATTGCACGAGTGGCCATGCATATGAATAAGCAAATGCAGCCTTTGGTGGAGTGATAACCACGTCCCTTTGTGGTTCTGGCCGCGATAGGTTCTGCGTAATCAACTCCACTCTTTTGAAAAGGGCGGCAAGCAATGACACGAGCTGATGGCATTTGGCCCATCAGCTGTTGATTTGTTTGAGCTGAATAACCCACACAAACACACACGCATTTACAAACATGCTGCCTAATGAGATTCTTCGCGTTCACAATCCAATACTGAGTTCTAACATAGCTCAACATTAACTGAGGACCTCCGTGAATAGTACGTTCATGGGCAACAATCAGACTTGCTAGATGTGATTTATAAGGAATCAATATTGGATGCTTCATTTCTTCTACAACGTTAGGCTTCTGCAATCGCCCACCAACTCTAAGGATGCCATCGCTATCAAGAAATGGATTAAGCGAGTTAAGTCTACTACTTCTATTTACGTTACCTAATCCTTGTAAACTCTCTATTTCTTTCAGGAACCCGTCCTTCTGACACAACCGGATACAGGTAAGTAATGAATCATTTATTTCCTTAGATGTTAGCCAACGTGTAGTTTGAGATTTAGTGTTTGCTCTTTTTGTCATATTAAGAAATCTTCTACAATATGAAATCACTCTAATTAGCCTTTTTAAACTTGAAAACCTTGAAATTATATCAATGCCTTCAGTTGATAGGTGACATAAAATCTTGATTTTCTTCTTCTTAAACCTTCTTTTACTGTAATGGACTGTATGTTCTTGTAGCCACTTGAGACCTATTTTCCATATTTCAATTTCAGAAATATTGCTTGGGTGTATGGCCTGCGGAACACAATCTACTAGGTTCTCATTGAACTTGACATGCGACCACTGACCACATCTTGCAATTTCTGAAACCACACTAGCAGGTGTTTTAAACATAGGAAGTTGGACAGTATACTGTAATCCTTTATTGTTTTTGTCAATTTCTCGCAATAAAACATTATCATTACATGACCACTTTTGAAGCTTAAAACTCCCGCAACTGAAAAGTTTATTGGTCTGATGATCTATCTGTACACCTTCTTCGACGGTTTCGTAGCGTGTCATCACGCATGTTAAATCTCTTCTAACAGTTTCTGTAAACAAACTTTTACAGGAATGCTCTTCCTCTGATAAAAGTGTTTGGTTGCCAGAAGAAGATTCCACTTTCTCCTTGCACTTCATTAATAGATCATCAGATTCAGTAGATATCAGAGTGTGCATGTTTACGATTTTATTTTGTTGCAGAGAACCTTGGTTAGTCGGTGAGTGTATGTAACCAGAGAGGATCCAACCGAGCTTGGTATTTTGAGCTACAGAAAACCCAGGCAGACCTTTGATTACACCTTCCAATAAAACCTGGCAATACACTTCTGCTCCTAGCAAAATATCTATTTTGTTTGGAATATTAAATGACGGATCGGCCAATTTTAGATCCGACATTTGTGTTGACAACGCTTTAAAAACAATTTTCCTTTCAGGAAGAAGTGACGTAATGTTGTCAAGAACATGAGCTTTTACAACAACTGTAAAGTTGGGATCATGGCGTGACTGAACCTGTACGGTTACAAACCATTTAGAGCGCAATGTTGCACTCTGATCACTGCCAAGTCCTGAAATAAAGCTCTTGTTTGGAATCTTCTTCAGACCAAGCAACTGTACCGACGACTCGGTAATAAACGATGCTTGAGATCCTTGGTCTAAAAGAGATCTTAAAACAAAAGTACTTGTTCTCCCTTCTACCTTTACCAAGGCAGTGGCCAATAACACTTGGCTGTTTACATTTGAGAAACAAGATACAATGTTGTTTGGTGTCTCGCTCTGTGAAGTTGATGGCGGAGATTGATCCGTACCATCTTCCTCTTGATCACTTGAAATGTGATCACTTTTAGGGAATGATTTTGGATGGAGAAGAGAGTGGTGTCTCTTTCTACAAACACGACAATTGGTTGAATTACGACATGAAAATACCGAATGATTAGGACCAAGACAGTTGAAGCACAACTTATTGGTTTGGACAAAGTTACGACGTACTTCAACATCTTCCTTTGCAAACTTTTTGCAATTAATCAGTTTATGACTTTCAGTACAAAACTCACATGATAAGTTTGAAGTGACATGCATAACCTTAGTTGTGCGAGTACTATTAATTGACTTGTTAATAACCTTACTATCCAAAAATTCAAGAGACCTGAATCGCTGCTCTAAGAAATTGTTCAATTCACTCACTTTAGGAAGTTCACCATTGGACTTACAGATTTGAACTTCCCATAGTTTCCTAGATTCAGTATCAAGTTTTAAAGTAACAATGTAGATTACAATAATATCCCAAGAAGAAATGTCGATATTTAAATTTTTGAGAGCGTTTAAACATTCATTTGTTGTATCAAGTAATTCTTTAATAGCACTGGAAGTTTCTGACTGTATGTTCTTTTGATTCATAAAACGTTTTAAAATACAATTAGCAAGATGTAACTTATTATTGTAACGATGTTCTAACTGATCCCAACAGACTTTGTAATTATTGGCCGTGATAGAAATGTGCCGCAAAAGTTGCTCGGCCTCACCTGTTAAATAGCCCTTGAGATAGTGTAGCCGTTGAACGTCATCCAATGCTTTGTTGCTATGTATTAACGATATGAATAAATCGCGAAAACTTGTCCATTCGGTATATTTTCCACTAAAAATAGGAATAGAAATCTTTGGTAACCTAACACTAAAGGATTGACCGACGTTTGGCTCATTAACGTTAGAACTAGACAACGCTACAGTCTTAGAATCGATCTTAAACATAAGTAAACCATCCTTTAATTCCGTTTTGTAATCCGTGTATAGTTCCTCAGTAACGCCGTATGCATCAGCTGTGTAATAAGTAGACTTCAATAATTCCTTGCTATCAAATTCCGAAATGATGACTCTGTGTGTATCACGATACAAAGTCCAGTAATTTTCCAGTGTTTCAAGCCGAGTTTCCAAATAGGATTGCGTTATTCTTTCCTTTGGAGATTTTTTGAAATTAACTCTAGCTTTTTGTATCTTTAATTTTGTATCTTCTTGCATAGTGAAATACGTTTCCATTTTAACTAGCTTTTGAAATGAATGAATATTTCATATAATCTTTATTTTCAACAATTAGTTAGTTGGTTGTTGAACTTTTTCCTCAAAGTCAAGTAACTTGTACTCACACTTATTAAATCAACCAATGAATCGTCCAGCTCGTTAGGACCATGTACAAATCCCGAAAGGATCAGAGGAGCCTGCAAGGTATTTCACATAAAACACCAAGCTCAGAGCGAGAATATAAATTTTAATTATTTACAACAGAGTGACAATCATGACAACAGTGAAAAAGATTCTGTCAAAAACATAACGGAACAAAAAAAGTTCAAACTAAAAAGTTTTACATTTGACACTTTAACAGTTAGTAATCTACATGATATGAATCGTAATTTGGTTTTGCCATAATTTTTCTATCGGTATCACATAATAAGAAAAAAAAAAACCCCAAATCACCTCCAAATCGTTAAGATGAAACCATTTTACTCCTTCATTTTTTATCAAAAGAATATAAAAAAAATATCTACTACTTTGCAATACAAACGAAAATGATTTGGTTTTGTTACTTTTTAAAAACATGTATATTTTTTATTGTAATAAATTAAAAATGCGTCTAATTTGGGACAGCGCTCCTTGATGGGCGAGTCCTATTACTGGCTGGACGTACGACGCGTTGCGTGAGCTCAGGCCAGAATGCGCAAGCTAACCACTCAAGGTCATTGGCGTATAGTTCGGCCTTAATGTTTTTCAGACTACAATAGAAACTGACAGTACCTAGTTGGGGTTGGGAGTTGGGAGTAACTGTCCCACAAAACTAAATGGACAAGGAATCCCTCGTAGCAGCGTCCCTACGATTTCGTAGCGCTACGCAGCTTCTGCGGTCTACGCTACGCCGCGTAGTGTAATTATCACCCCGACTTATGAGGAAAGGCGGGTGGCTAGACTTTTCAGAAAATTAGGTATTTTAAGGCGAAAGCGCTAGGGTAGCCCGCGAAATTCAAAATTTCTTACGTTTTTTGCAATTTGTAGATCAGTGTGAGCTTGTATGTTGATTAAAATATGATTCGCGGGCGTAGCTAATATGGCTTTACAGAATTATAATCATTAGAATCAGCAATACAACTCCATAAGTTAGCATTTACCTCAAACCTCATGATTTCATGAAATCGCTAGATTTGAGATAAATGCTAACTTATGGAGTTGTACTGCTGATTGTAATGATTATAATTCTGTAAAGCCATATTAGCTACGCCCGCGAATCATAATTTAATCAACATACAAGCTCACACTGACCTACAAATTGCAAAAAACGTAAGAAATTTTGAATTTCGCGGGCTACCCTGGCGCATCAACCTTAAGAAGGTATTGCTGTCGCTCTGTGAGCGCTCCGCCCTCGAATTCGTGCGATAAGGACAACTGCAGATCTGACTAAATAGCCTATGTAAAAAGTCACATTTCGAGGTTTGGCTCTCGCCTATTTCCTCCTCCAATATTGGACCAATTTAAAAGATATTTCATAAACTGAATAAGAAGGATAAATACTATGCCCCTATGTTTTTCTTTTTTCGTTAATAGTTGTCAAATTGGTACACTAGGCGTCTGTTGACAGCGGTCTGAATAGGCAATTTTGAGCTTTTTGGAGGGTTCTAGTTCTTATAAAAATAATATATCATCAAAAAGGAAAACATAGGAGCATAGAAGTAACTGATATTTATATTTCTGTAAAAAATCATTGCTTTATGGTCATTGACCAGAAAGAAAACAGGCGAGAGCGTTTGTATCTTTTTGTATGGAGAAAAGAGCACCCACATTTCCTCTTAAATTCAAATTCAAATTCAAAAAAAATATTTCGAGCAAAGACTCATATAGGGTTAGTAACATTGTCCCTTAAAACTCAACACGAAACCATGGCACATGTAACTGATAACAGTGGATTATATACGGACAGTCCACTCTGTCAGCAATCATTTTCAGAACCCTGTTAGGGCTAGCCATGACTCGAGCTACCATCGATGCTGCGCGCTTGCGCATTATTGTGTAAAAACAATCTACACGCGCCGCCGCAAACATCCCTGATGCACTACAACGCCATGGCAGCCCCAACAGTTTTCTGAACGCATTATTAAATTGGACACGAAAATAATATTATATTGTTTTTCAGACTACAATAGAAGCCGAATTTACCTAGTTGGGGTTGGTAGTTGGGACCTGTCCCACAGAACTAAATGGACAAGGGATCCAAAGACAGACTCCCCACTGTTTAGCTTTATCAATTATATTTTTAGGGTTCCGTACCAAATTTTTTTTTTTTTTTGCACCAGGGACTGAAAGGAGGTCTTAAAATTCAAAATGGGGCTACTCGGGCATGTGGGGTATCATAATGAAAGAACGCTGTTTACACATTGACCGGTTTTTTTTTCTGTAAATTTGTTTTAAAAAACCCTCTTATACGTCAAAAAGAAATAACAATATTTTTTTTAGAGGCATGAGGAACAGGGTGTATAGTTCACTCATCCTCCATAGAAAAGGGAGGATCCTCCGACCAGACGGGTGTTGTGTCTGGTGGGCTACTGCCCGACGGTTGATGTCGGGACGTTGTATATATGCTAATCGCGTGGTAAACTCTAATTGCGCGATACAGGTTTGCGTGACGTCATGTCATTGATGCGTAGTTCATATGTGGCGATGTAGATGCCGCCACATTTTTTTAAACTAGACGAGGTCGATGTTTCGTAACTTCCTATCCGACTACTCTGAGAATAATGTCACCGTAACAAACTCAGAGTTCACGTTTTCTTTTAAAGTTCAGACATCTTGGTTTTTCACTGAAGTTTTTCAGTCTTTTTACATTTAAAACCAAACTCTCATCATTAAACTGAAGTCAATTAAACTTTAAAACAAACTCAGTTTTATCTCCCCGTTCACTTCAGTCGGATCGGAGGCCGTCTCCCCGACGAAGGAGGATGGGGGAGCGCTGTCAAATTAGTCCAATTTGTAACAAAATGGCGTTGCCTAACGACGCGGCAGTAATTATCAGCGCAAGTTGTTCATTGTTACAATATCTAAGTTTAATTACAGATTTGTCTTTAATGATGGTCTATTCTATACGTTGATGGGAATGCTAAGAGGGATGTGTGTTTGTTACGCGAATGGATATAATCAAAAAACTTTTTTACAAAAAACAAAACCGACTTCCAAAAAAAACACTACAAAGTGAAAAATAACTTTAATTTCGGAAGTCGGGGGCAAAAACCTAAAATACAGATCCAAAGACACCGCCGGTTTTGTTTTTTGTAAAAAAGTTTTTATTTTTCACTTTTTAGTGGGTCAGTTTGTAATTTATCTAAGTTACCCATTGTCAACTGCGCATCACGTTTTACAAAATATTGGTTTTCCCGATGCAGGGACGTTAATTGTTGAGGAGTTCTCCTAGTAAGAACCAGGAGAACTGGAGCTCATGGTGAAGTCACCATCACCATTATGCATTTTGACGAGCATAAACCATATTAAAGTAATCGAATCGCAACCTGTGATATACTTAGATATAATTGAGCATTTCCGATGGCCATCTGTGGTCTTCATTATCAGTTCCAGTTCACCAAATGGTACTTTCCGAGAGCAAATGCACGAGTTACTGTAAAAAATACCGAAATCGATATAAGTGTGCCCATAAAATTTGAGGGTTTCCCTCGATTTCCATGGGATCCCATCATCAGACCCTGACTTGATGATCATGGGACCACTTGGGAAGTATACCCTTTCGAACAAAAAAAGAAAAATCCAAATCGGTCCAGCCATTTTCGAGTAATCGGGGAACATACATAAAAAAAGGTTCCGACGAATTGAGAACCTCCTCCTTTTTGAAGTCGGTTAAAAATGAGTTGAAGAAGAAGTCTGAAAAAGACACCTGTGACTGAAAAGTTGTGCGGAAATCTTGTCAGGGTATGATGAGGAGTGAGGAGGGATGAGGAAAATGTCGTCGATGGCTATACCAGTAGGGGAAGACCAAAGAAACGATGGATGGACTGTGTGAAATATATGATAATTTGGCTAGAAAGGGATCAGCGAGAGACCCGTCCGTGCCTCGGACAGCAGTGTGATTCTGTAAGACCTCATTCTAAACTTCGAATCTGAATCCGCTGTGAGTTTCTTGATTGGCATTCTAAAAACTCGGTTGTTAATTCGAATTTACACTAGCGCTACCCTTGCGACCGTGTCTGCGAGTTGAACTAAATTGACCGTGAGATTTTGACAGATAAAGTATGAGATGACGTAAGAAGTGGCATTCAGTAAGGTAATTCCCTGTCACTTCGACGCTCACTTCGCACTCAAACCCGCAGCGCGATTCTGTAACCATCTCACCGTGAAAACTTAGGTGAAGTGAGCGTGGAGTGAGCTGCCAATAGTGTCAATTCCTAGCAAAAACCAACTCACTTCACCTAAGTTTTCACGTTGAGATTTTTACAGAATCGACCGGCCGATTCAAAGTGTCAAATAAAAAGCATCGATTTTACGAAGTGAAGCGAAGTGAGAGTTAGAATGAATAGCGATGTGAGATGCGAGTTGTTGTTTGAATTTTACAGAAACGACGTAGCGCGTTAAAGCCGTTGATCCTGGCGGTCATTCATAGCTCTTTGACAGTCGTTACGGATATCAGAAGCCCAAAAGTCTGACCACCAGCCTTACCAATGTATATCGCGTTACCCAGTAACTGATTGTGTAGGTCAGATAGTCAGTAAATGTAAAATACTGTAAATCCATGTAAAATACTGGTATTCAGCTGCATTCGGTTAAGCTGGCAGCCGCCCCAACATAGGCTAGGCAGATTGATTGTAGGTGTCATAGGTAGGCCTCCCGAGCTCCTCGCCCCGTCCCGCTGGCAGTGTCTGCAGCCCTAGCGAAACCTCCAAAAGAATTTCGCTCGCGTCACCGTGAGCGTCCCTGGCGCTTCAAGGATGAAGCCACTACAGCACTAAGGCGAAGGACATCGTGGAGTACGTGCGCCAGAAGACGAGGTACACGCCGAGGGTGCAGTTACGGAGTCGCGCCGCAACGTCAACTTCAAGGCGTTCATAGTGCGAGTACCGAACTGTTACCTGCCCCTCGTCATGGAAGAAGACTTCTGGCCGCAGGAGTGGTGTTCCGTCGCTTCCGCGGACAAGTTCCACAGGGCAGCACTTAAAGTCAAGCTAGTGCAAGGAGGAGGAACTTTTATTAACACAAGTTTTGTTTGTATTTCTATCGTCGCTAATTTAACTGACATTTTGGACTAAGCCGATAGCCGACCAAACTATAGTAATTTGATACATTTTCCAAGTCGAATCGATCTGTCTAATCGGCGTATCTGCACCTATTCTTTACGGTCCCCATGATAATGAAAAAATCGAAAACTATTTATTTTAAAATTATAAAAAAATATATTTGAGACCCTCATAGTAAGCCCTTTTATTTGATATGTCACACGGTACAGTTTGCAAAACTTTTTTTTAAATTTTCTTATTTGCCCCCTAAAAGTGACCCCCATATTCAAAATCAGTCCATTATAGATTCGGAGCAAATTGGCTGTGACAGACGGACAGACAGACAGACACACGGGTGATCCTCTAAGGGTTCCGGTTTTTCCTTTTGAGAACGGTTTTACGGAACCCTTAAAAGCAAAATAGCTTGCCCTGTAAAAATTACTTCGAATCAGTTACGTCACTTAGTTAGATTAGCGACGATATGTATGCCCTATAGGTATGTGTCGCCTGAAATAAATGGTTTATTATTACTTATTTATATATAGGTCATAGCCGGCTGTTACCAGGAAGGTATCATAATATCATAAACCATCAACGGCGCAACAATTTCACAGGTATGCAGGGAGGAATTTTGTAATGCCACCCCAGGTGTTCAGATAGCAATAAAAAATCTATTGTGTCTGCTAATTGGCGTTGCGACGAGTTAATACTGTAGATAGAAAATTTTACTCAAAGAAAACATTCCTTTATTTTTGAACAGAAAGAAAACTGCGTTCAAAGATTATCGAAAATTCACTTGCCACACCCGGGAATCAAACCGTTTAAAATCTGTAAAAATTACACCTTGTAGGTACTTTTATTGCATTGATCGTTAGGATCAATGATAATTAATGGATAAATAACGTCAATGATAAAATTATTAAAATTACTAACATAAGTAAACAGATTCAATTCAATTCATTTATTCATTAAATATAAGCTTACAGTTTACACCAAATCGCTTATATCTATGCTAATTATTACACTAATATTAAATTACACTATTACACTAATATCAAATTACATTATAATGTCAATAATAAAAAATAATAAAAATTATAATAATAATAAAAATAAATAAAAAACTTATAATTTCAAAAAACGAAGTAAGACAAAAAAAAAATAGATAGATCTTTGAGTTATTTAAAGAGCTTTAACTTGACTCATTGAATTTATAAGTCCAGATTTCGTGGTTTTCCTATCATTTAATTTATCAAGTTTGTTAGAGAGATTTCATCGTTATAACTGATCGTAACGATCAATGCAATAAAAGTACAGGGTGTAATTTTACTACAGATTTTAGTCGGTTTGGTTCCCGGGTGTGGCAAGCGAATTTTCGAAAATCTTTGAATGTAGTTTTCTTTCTATTCAAAAATAAAGGAATGTTTTCTTTGAGTAAAATTTTCTATCTACAGTATTAAGAGTACTTTCCCTTCAGGTGGCATTACAATGGGCACGCCACAATTGCGGCGATAAGTCCCCTCTTTGAGGAGTGGTTAGAGAGGCGCCACGGCGTCCTCACCTTCCGCCTGACGCAGGTCCTCACCGGACACGGTTGTTTCGGGAGGTTCCTGTTTCGCATAAGGCGGGAGGAAACGCCCGGGTGTTTCCATTGTGTGGATCGCCCGGAGGACACGGTGGAGCATACAGTGGAGGTCTGCCCGGCTTGGGCAGAGCACCGCCGTGTTCTCACGGAGGCGATCGGCGGCGGCGATCTCTCGCGTCCGAGCCTGGTCCAGGCCATGGTGCGGAGCGAGAGTGCATGGGAGGCCGTCACCTCCTTCTGCGAAGCAGTGATGCTCGCGAAGGAGGAGGCGGAACGCGTGAGGGAGAGGCAGCCTCACGCCCTCAGTCGCCGCAGGAGACGTCCCGGGCGGCGGGAATCGCGGGGCGATTTCCGGCCACCGTAGGCGCGGGCCTGCGGACGGTGAGCAGCGGGTAGCTCGCCGTCCGGTAAGGACCAGGCCCGAGTCGACGGCGCGTTGTGTTCCACGCGCGCCTCAAAGAGATGTCAGCAAGTGACGGGGCCCAATAGGGCCGACGCCGCTGGGGTCGCGGGTTGTCCGAAGGGGTTACCGCGGCCTTGGCATAGGCAACTGAAGGAACACGGGTGGGTTTTAGTCAGTAAAAGTCTGACACGCCCTCCCGCTCCACCCAGAGCGGGAGAAGTTATTTGATGATTTCCCACCTTCAAAAAAAAAAAAAAAGGTGGCATTACAAAATTCCACCCTGTATAGGTGTTCTTTGATTACCTAGAGACTTGATAAGGCTTTAACTGAAAGACTTTCAATAGGCAGAGCTCTTTATAAAAAAAATTGTTTTTTTGTTCCAACAGTTTTTTATACCTACATATTAGGTAACTCATAGTTGAGGGGCTCGTGGCTAAGTAATAACAGCCGCAAGGGTCGATCGATCATGTTGAGCTACGCTTGCCGTGGTTGGTCCGTGGATGGGTGACCATCTTTACATACCGAGACTCCCCTCCGTGCCTCGAAAAGCACGTTAAGCCGTTGGTCCCGGCTGTCATTTGTGGATCTTTGACAGTCGTTACGGATCGTCAGAAGCCCGAATGTCTGACAATCAGTCTTACCAAGGTATATCGGATTACCCAGTAACCGGCTTGTGGAGGTCAGACAGGCAGTCGCTTCATGTAAAATGGTATTCAGCTGAACCCGGTTACAGACTGGAAGCCGACTACAAAATAGTTGGGAAAAGGCTAGGCAGATGATGAGGTAACTCATAGTTTTCTGAAATGGGGTTATTAATTGTGTGGGTTGTTGTTATGGATTGTCTCCCATTTGGTGTAACCTTGAGCACACCTATAATATTAAAAATAAGTTTTTTATATTGGCACCTTGGCACCTATGTATTTTATTGTTTATGCCAGCTTTTCGGGACTTTTCTGTTGACAGCGATGCGGACGAAATTTTTGATGTCCTATGATTATTTCCCCTCCTTTTATATACGCACAATTATTATTATAAGACCATTGATATAAAAAGTAGTAATATATAAGTCAATGTATAAGACTGTTAGATTTTAAATTATGTAAATAAAATATTCCTACATAACTAACTAATTTGCTAACTTATATTTGTGCTTAAATTGTGTGTTGTGCTCGTTGTGCTGTTTCTTTTGTGTGAACCAAATAAATGGTTTATCTATAGATCTATATACATACGGGGTTTATTTATGGTCCTAAGGGTAAGTATTTAAATTCGTCGACACACGGACACAGTGCCAGTGTAAAAGCGCAGCAAAAGAACCTAGTGAATAATCATGTGTAAAAACGTAAAAATTAATCATTGCACAGCCCATAAATAACAGACAACAAAAGACTGCATACAGCCAAAAAAAATTAAGCCAATTCAAATTAAAAAATCATCGGACATTCAAATATAATAGAACAGTGTTACTCCACGCTGGTTGGGCATCCGCCAACCAATCAGCGCGCACGACGCACGGAGGCGGGAAGTGGCAAACGTCAAACAAACGAGTTAAAAAAAAAAGAAAACCTGTTTCCCGCGCTCGTTTTGTTTAGTCTGTGGTCGAGTAATGGTGTCGTCTGAGTTATGACAAACGCAGCTTTTTATGGAAAATAATGTTGTTTTCACATAAAATGAGCTTTTAGCGATTGAATATTTTAATAAAATTACTTTTAAGGCTAAATAGATAGGCGTGTAGGCTAGATTATGTTCTTTTATGCTTATTTTATACGATTTAGGTTACCTGTACTGCAGCTTTAATTTCACCTATGTAGGGATGTAAATGTAAGTTACTTACGACTTCACAAAGCTTTGAGGTTCAATCTAATACGACTGATTAACCAGTTAGAAATTAGGTGGAATCTTTTTAGAATAAATGAATCCAGTAAGGCTGTATATTGCGAATCCATGACCTCCTTTGATACTCCTACCATAAACCTAATCTATTTGACTTGATCTTTGCTAATATTTAAAAACAGAGAAAAAGTACCTAATATTTCAAAAATGGAACATCAAAACAGGCCTACTATTTTTCATGACAAAGCCTTTTTTCGTTAAGAAGGGAGGCACATAGGCACATCTCTCTCATCTTCCAATACAGCCTACTCATAATACCTTTTACAAAAAATCGTGTCAAAATACTCCATGCTGTTATCGCTCACCTCAGCATCAGCCGGGATTACCCCCCCCTTCCGTCGCCCTCTCGCCCCCTATCCCTCTGGATGTGAGGGAGCGGGACACGGCATCGCCTGTCAGTCAACCGGCGACGATCGCCTCGAGATAACGTACTGAACTTTACCAAATTAATTTGTTATGATTAAAATTTTAATCATTAATTAACAATGACATTTTAAAATGAAACTTTTAAGTTTACAATGTTTTTTTAAGTAAAGAACAAGTGTGGTTTTACGGAAATGGTAGTGACGTGTGACGTTTCGGTTATTCGAAATTTGAAAAATAACAATGGCGTGGCGGTGATTTAGTGTTTTTTTTTTGTTTTTGGTATTATTGTGCTCTGTGGTTATCGATAATGTTTAGTAATGATCTTTGCTGCTCTGCTGCTCTTATTGGATTCCTGTAAGGTAGGTCAAATGTTATTTTGGAAATCTTATTTAGTTAATTCTATGAATCCATATAACCAATGTTTCTTTGCGTATTGGTTTCACTTTTCAGATACCTAATGAAAAAATATAGGTACTTACAGGAGGTTCCAGTAGGTAATTTTATCTGTATTAGAACTATATCTACGTAATGAATATAAGCAACCTGTAATACAAAAACCGGTCAAGAGCGAGTGGGACTCGCGCACCGAGGGTTCCGTTCCGATTTCTGAAAAAGTGTGCTATTTAGAGACATCGTTTTATTTTTCCTGTAATCTTTACATAAACTTCTATCACATAGAATAATAATTATCAGATTTTTCGCTTTGCAAACTTCGGAGATAAGGGGGGGAACGGTATTTTCTTTTACATTTTTCATCAAAAGTCGAAAACCAAGCGGCTTGAAAAAAAGAAAAAATATGTTTGAGAATGTGCAAGCAGCGCTCTTTCATATGATACCCCACATGCCCTAGTAGCCCCACTTTTAATTTTTAAGACCCCCTTTCAGTCCATGTTGCAAAAAAAATATAAATATTTTTATTTCTTTCTTATTTGCAAAATAGTTGGGTAAACGTCATCTAAAACTGTTCCAAATATCAAGTTGATAGCATTAGTAGTTCTTGAGATATCCAGCTGTGACAGACAGACAGATAAAAAGTAGTATATGTCCTTCCCCAGGGTTCAAAGTACCTATCCCCATACCAGATTTCATCAAAATTGGTACAACCGTTTAGCCGTGAAAGCGTATTTATCACACAAACATACAAAACATGCAAAACATCAAATATTTTCTCTTTATAATATTAAAATTTGTTTATAGGTATAATATGTAGTTTCTTTTCGCGTCTACTTTGTAACCGCGACGTCAACGGATTTGAATGCGGTTATACCATCATTTCGATAATTATTATGTATTAGGTATAATACCTAGGTACTTTAATATTATATACTTAAGTACATAAAGGTAATTAAGAAATATCGTTGTTTTTTCGAGTTGTAAAAACGTGCGAAGCAGGGGCGGGTGGCTAGTATAGAGTAGGCCATCATACAGATACAAAAAAAAAAAAAAAAATTGAAGTAAAAAGCTGTTATTCTGACATTACAAAATGCATACTTATTATGAAAGTATACGGTACTTACCTATACTTAACAAAAACACAATTTTTATTAAAAATTTTGACATCTGTCTGTTTGTTTGTTCCGGCTAATCTCCGAAACGGCAGGACCGATTTTGACAGGACTTTCACTTAGGAAAAATAAGTAGGTTTCCGCTCAAAAAAAAAAATGAAAACGCATGAAATTGTGAACATCATCCCGATTCAAATTCAAGTATTGACATCAACGCGGGCGAAGCCGCTGGAAATAGCTAGTTTAATATAAAATTGTTTTAAAAGGTAGCCAGGTAGAATTAAAACAGTCCTCAATAGTACATGACTACCTACGCTACTTGCGTTCGCCCGGTGCGTGCGCAGGCGCAACCTGGGCGGCCGACAGATAGCAAGAGTAACCTTGCTGAATGGGATTTTTATAACAACACGAGATAATGATTACATAATATGTATGAGCTCGTGGCTAAGTAATAACAGCCGCACGGGTCGATCCGTCAGGTTAAGCTATGCTTGCCGGGGTTGGTCCGTGGATGGGTGACCCGAGATTCCTCCGTGCCTCGCCGTTGGTCTCGGCTGTTATTCGTGGATCTTTGACAGTCGTTACGGGTCGTCAGAAGCCCGAAAGTCTGACAATCAAGGGGTATCGTATTACCCAGTAACTGGGTTGTGGAGGTTAGATAGGCAGTCGCTCCATGGAAAATACTGGTATTCAGCTGCATCCGGTTAGAATAGTTGGGAATGGGCTAGGCAGATTGATTATAAAGGCGAAAGTTTGTGAGCGTTCTGACTTTTTGCTTGGCTCCTAAATGGTCCGTGTGGTGTTAAATAGCCTATAGCCTTCTTCAAAAATTGGGCTAAAAATGCAAAAATATTTTTTCAAATCCAACTGAATTTTTCAAGTTCCAGAGATTAGCGCTTTCAAACAAACAAACGAACTCTTCAGTTTCCTTGTATACTATATAATATAAATCAGATACATACCTAGCTATAGTATTCGTATCAGAGGGAGCGTTTCAGGCGCAGGAGCTTTCCGACGGGAAAACAAGCGATTGCTTTTAAGGTTTCGTACGACAAAAGGAAAAAAGCGGAACCCTTATATGATTATTTCGTTGTCCGTTTGGCTGTATATCTGTCTGTCAAGACCCTTTTTCTTAGGAACGCGAGCAAGTATCAAGCTGAAATTAGTATCAAATACGTAGGTCTATGGTCCCTTAGAGCGCTCTTCAAAAATCAAGCTTCCAAGTTATCGCACTAAAAATACGGCCATTAATTATGCGACATATTTTGATACTCGCAAGCTCGCAAATAAATCAAAGCCTATAGGGTTTCCGCTGACCTAGAATCATGAAATTTGGCAGGAAGCAAGGTATCACAGCATAAATAAAGGTAAAAGTCCGAAAATCGTTAATTAGTGGTTTGATCACATACAATTTATTTTTTTTGGGATTACAAACTTCAATTTGCAATTTGAGAATTTGACCGTGACGCGTATGTCAATGTATGGGAGAACATAAGTTTGTTTCTGGGATAAATTCTTTTCAACTAGCCGTTTTTTAGATGGGTATAAGGTCTATACTCTCGAGTACGTTGATTCGGTATTGAAGAAATTGTAACCTTTGAAAGAATAAAGGATATACCATAAACAAAAACCGGCCAAGTGCGGTCGGGCTACGCACAATGAAGGGTTCCGTAGTTGGGATGAAAGTATCCCAAGAGCAAACTTAACATTATAAGTAATTGAAAAACATAGGTATTATATAGTCCCATACATTCCAACAGTAAATGTAAGTTTGTAACTACTCATAATATTGAGAGATTTACCATGATATTTTAAGACCACAAACTTCTTATAGGTTTTCCTGTAATCTACAAGTATATTCTGTATTTTTTTCAAAATTTTAGGCTCATTACCTCATTAGTCATAGAATGGTAAATTTTCGTCTATTTTCTTAAATTTTCTGAAGAACAAAAAGTTCAACGAAGATGACTCGATTCACCTATTTTTCCGTCGGTAATTAATTAATTGCTTTTCAACCGATGATATAATAATATATTTGAAACCGACAATTTGGTATTGTTTTCAAGCTTTGCGAAGGCTTCACGCTTATTGCCAGCACCAACCGCCTCGTTCTCATATCTTCGCGACGCAAAACATTTTTTTAAAGTTCCAAGTTTTAGTAATTTAATATTTCCTCTGTGCAGCTTCTGCCTACAACCTCTAAAAATCCAAAACATATAGCGCTGTCAACTAAGGCCGGTTTCGTCAACATGTCGTGTGCTCAAAGCAACATTGACCCCACTATTAGATAGGTCAGAAAAAATAGATAAAAAATTATTTTCGGTTTTTTTTTTACTCAGATCTCATCAATACTTAATCATAGACGTTCAAATACAGGCATTCATGATTAATATAAATCAGTTTTATTTTTTTGCATCAACAAGTAGGAGTCCTCATATCAAGATTTTCTTTTGCGATTTCCCAAAAAGCGTCTTTTTATGTATGCACTTAGTGAGGTGTAGTTTAGTTGTAGTTTGGTGTAAACGTGTGTTTGTGAGGGAGGTGTAGTTTAGCGCATACTTCACTGTATAGTTCGCAGCTATAAGTCTTGGTTTTTTATTTAGTCTGAGGCTGCGACGTCATCTGCGAGTTTTAACAAAATCATAGGTACGGTTACCGTACCTATGATTTTGGGAATAATCAAAGAAAGATTTTTTGTAATCAGAACGGAACATTCCAGAAATTACCTTTTACAAACATAAACAAACCTCTTTTAAAAAAAGAAGCCGTGTGAAGAAGGGTTTCCCCATCAGCAAAAATGACAAAGTTCCACAAAATTTTATCTCCCATTTAACCTATTTAGGGGATGAATTTTCTTAACATCCTTCCTTATCCTTTCTGGGCTTCAACCGGTTAATTATTATTAATAATTTATTTCAGAATAATACATTCCAAATTTAATGCGTGCTTTCGTTATAAAAGGAACTATAAGATAAGATAAGATAAATGTTTATTTCTCACCACAATATTATTGAAAATACACAATACACCATGAATGCATTATTTGAATATTGTGGGAGACTGGTGCCTGAGCTAAGCTCTAGGCCTGTATTTCAGGACACCAGGTCTCCGCCCTTTTACAAAATAAAACTTTTTATGTATGTACTTGTACACTGACAAAAATTTAAAAGATAATAAAAGAAAAATCAAGATTTTGTAAATATTGGTGGCTCGAATGAAAATTTCAAACTTTACATATACTTAAGCTAAACTTTTTTTTTTTTTTTAATTAGGTTACTTGTGTGTGGAAGAGTGTGAGGGTGTGTGTAAGGGTGTGTGTGTGTGTGTGTGTATGTGTGTGTGTGTGTGTGAAGTGGTGTTGGTCTGAGCGAGTGACGTGTGACTATAAAAGCGGTTTCACACCACGTCCGATCCGAATCCGAGAAATGTCGGTCCGAAGTAGCCATACAGTACTATTTGTATGAAGGGTTGCGCACTAGGGGGCCTACTCCCTAAGTCCGTCCGTCTTTTCGTCCGTCCGTTCTGCCGTCCGTCTGACATTACGATCCATCAAAACAAGTGTAAAACTTAAATTTTTCGGACGGGCAAAAACACATCGGGAGTAGGGATAACTGGCAAATCATGTTGTCATTCATACTTCGTTCGGGCCCCGAACCAATCATCCATCCGTAGGTGATACAGAGTAGGAAACGCGCGTAACGAAGGCCGAAACTACGGGCTTCGTGCTTAGGGAGTAGGCCCCTAGATCCGAACTATGTCCGTCCGAATTTAGAACATTCCCAATTCGGATTGAACTCGGATCTTGAATTCGGATTCGGATCGGACGTATTGCGAAAGCCTGTAGAAGTGTAGATTGTATCTAGACCCACCGGTTTCGGCTATGCGTTGCCCGCCAGTGAATGAATGCTAAATATTGGTCTAAAGACTAAAGTTTTACACTAACAGTCTTACTAATAAATATTTACACAAGACGTATACCGGAGTTATAACGCTTTTGGCCCTTTTAAGGCTTGTCCGCCGTAAAAAGCGCGGTCACTGTCGAACTGCATAGAAAAGAAAGAGAAGCGCGATGACACAACGCTTGCAAAATATGAAGTAGGTACCTAATAACCGATTTACAAAAAATCTAGGGATTGCTCTAAAAAAATAATCACATGAAATCATTCCTTATTATTTTGTAAAGAACTGTACTATAAAATGAACACTTTTAATGAAAACTGTAGGAGTAATATGGCAAAAACTCGAAAAAATACAGAAATAGACCTGGGTTTAACGTTTTTTTCTTTAGTTCTACAAACTAAAATAGATTTTAGGACACATGAAATCACTTCTTATGTATTCTAGATTATTGTATATTTTTTCTATCAAAAAGGTGCTATAGTTAAGTACAGTAAAAAAAACAAAACCGACTTCCAAAAAAAACACTACAAAGTGAAAAATAACTTTAATCTCGGAAGTCGGTGTCTTTGGATCTGTATTTTAGGTTTTTGCCACCGACTTCCGAAATCAAAGTTATTTTTCACTTTGTAGTGTTTTTTTTGGAAGTCGGTTTTGTTTATTGTAAAAAAGTTTTTATTTTTCACTTTTTAGTGGGTCACTTTGTAATTTATCTAAGTTACAATAACCCATTGTCAACTGCTCATCACGTTTTACAAAATATTGCTTTTCCCGATGCAGGGACGTTAATTGTTGAGGAGTTCTCCTAGTAAGAACCAGGAGAACTGGAGCTCATGGTGAAGTCACCATCACCATTATGCATTTTGACGAGCGTAAACCATAGGTATTAAAGTAATCGAATCGTAACCTATGATATCTATACTTAGATATAATTGAGCATTTCCGATGGCCATCTGTGGTCTTCATCATCAGTTCCAGTTCACCAAATGGTACTTTCCGAGAGCAAATGCACGAGTTACTATAAAAAATACCGAAATCGATATAACTGTGCCCATAAAATTCGAGGGTTTCCCTCGATTTCCATGGGATCCCATCATCAGACCCTGACTTGACGATCATGGAACCACTTGGGAAGTATACCCTTTCGAACAAAAAAAGAAAAATCCAAATCGGTCCAGGCATTTTCGAGTAATCGGGGAACATACATAACAAAAAAAAAAAAAAGTTCCGACGAATTGAGAACCTCCTCCTTTTTGAAGTCGGATAAAAATGGAAACAATTTCGCCGTATTTTAGGGAGGACAAGCCTTAAAAAGCGTTATAACTCCGGATACATTGTGCGTAAATCTTATTAGTATCTGTAAATGATTGTGCGTGTATAGCTGCTGCGAAGTAGTCATCACTTAACTCTCAAATAACGACAAGCAGTTGTTTCTGTTAAGTATTTCAAAACCATAAACAAGAATACCGGTGACCAGTTACTTATTATTGATCGCTCATAGTCATAAGACCCAGAGAGCGATAATAATATTTTTTCAAAAATGGAACACTGGAACGTCAAAACAGTTTCGAATGTCGAACTGAAATAAAAAAAACAAAGCTTTGTTCGTTTGTGAGTGTTCGATATTCGAATAGCTTTTGTTCTTTGTTCGTTTAACGCGACCGTTAATAATATGTGACGGGTCGAATTATTAGCAGGTCAGTACCAAAATGTCGTATTGTAGAGTACTTTTAGAATCTTGATGTGTTAAGTATTCGGTCCTTCGTATTAACTCCTCAGTGTTGCCCTCAAGTCTTTTCACTTCAAAGGTTATTGGTGGGTATGTAAGCTGGTTTTTTTGCCACGAAACTATATTTTAGCCTCCAACCACTACAGCCTTCGCAACAATGACCATCCATACGTTATCATAGTAACGTAAGTACTTAGTATTGCCACATTACAATTACCGCCACACGATACCCGATCCACACAAAAGCCTATAAACCACTTCCAGCCCTCATTTTAAAAAACGAACATCAATTAAATTGACAAACAGCGTAAAATGCAGCGCAAACACAACCTTACGGCCCTTAAATCCTGAAGGGCGCCGAAGTGAGATAGGGCACGTTCGCGGGAAGCGTTCTGATTGGCTGCCGGCCCTCGCCACCACCCCCGAGCCGACCAATCGCGTGCGCGCGCTGCCACCCCCGACCAATCGAGAACGGAGGACGGAGGGGTTTATTAAAAAAAATGTTTGTCGTTTTAAAACGTTTGACAGAGAAAGTAGTTACATCGTTGTTTGAATTTCGAAGCAAAAGATTGATTTGTAAACAGCGGTGTTTTAGATATGTTGTGCAATGACTTCGGTGTCTTTGTATGTTCGTATTTCAGCATTCAGGTTATCGTAACGGACATCCTGATGTAAATCGTGGGAAACATACTGTACCTACCTACAATCCTTCGATAATATGCTATCGAGGAAACTTACATCGGACCAATTTGAAAACAAAATCCCGTGCACACGATGATCACATTATAGCGTTAGGCGTTACTAAAGCTACCGAGAGCAGCAAGCAAGAATAGTCCTTATGGTGTATCATATATTATTATGTAAGTTTCCTCGACAGGACTTAGATCACCTTTTTTGTACCGAATATACGCCTTGACCTCCTAAACTAACCGTTTAATACACGTGGACAATTTGTTTTTGCAGTTCTCGGCTCAAAAGCAACCTCGCCTACGGCTCGGGTGTTAATTCCGCCTCGAATGCAATAACAAACGTTCTCCACTTGTATCAAAATTTACTATTTTTAGTTTGCTATAATTTCACCTATAAGAATCAGCTGATATTGTAATCTTACGTAATACAATTTGTGGTCATAATAACCTACTGACATTGGCACTACAAACCCATTTATTTACTTTTGTCGTATTTGGTCTATCGTGTGTACTTATTGTCAAGTTGCAGTGATGTTTAGAATTTTGGATTTTTGAATTCTTCCTATCAATTTGATTTCGTTTTTTTTTTTGCTAGTTTGCACTTGCACATCAACACTTGTTTATTTAAAGTTAATTTGGGTCTTCTTTATTGCAAGGATCTTTATTGGTTTACTAGTAAAATTTACACAAATTTATTAGTGATCGATGTATGAGACTAACATAATAACCTTCACATAATTTTATGTACTATTTATTGTGCCTCTATTGTACCCACATTCGCCAGTTATGTTTAAGTCCCATGTAATAAGGGACGAGCCTATTGCCATCACCCGGGCACACATCAAGACTCCCGGCTGCTACTGAGAAATTCCAGATACACTTTGCCCGACCTGGGAATCGAATTCAAGATCTAATGCTTAGATGCTTACTCGTACTTGTATCCTACATTGTTTGGTGAAACTCTTTGGTACATATTATATGTATAATTAATTGTAGGTACAGTAGTACTCAACTAATAAGGCGCGTCGTGAATCTTCGTTCGCACAGAAAAGAAAGTATGGCCCCGAAGATTAACGAGAATGCTTAAAACTTACAATCAACCTTAGTTCACTACTATAAGGTTCATAATACACTGCAGCTGTTAGTTCCGTCTCACTCGCAAGTATGGCGGCTGCCAAGCGGCGCGCGCTAACGTGGCGGCAGCTACTGACCAATAGCGGTACAGGAAAAAGCGTGGAGCGTGCCGATTGGTCAATAGCATTTCCCGCGCTTTGAAAATTCATCTTCTGCGCAGGTACATCGATAAGCCATATTACTTGGGTATTACTGTATACCTATTCTTCTTGATGTTCTGCACTGCAAAAAATCTAGCTGTAGCAGTCATTTCACAAAAATACTTTTTTAATTTTTCTTCTACGTTTAGAAAGACTTCAATAATCCCAAACTCGTTCAGTTCCTACAACGCGCACGATATTCGTCAACTCTGCTATAATATTCAGGTCATCGGACATTCCTTGTGTTGCTTGCTAATACTTGTAATGCGGCGTTGCTTCTTATTTAACGAGGTCACTCATTATCTACTACTTTTTTATATTGTCTATAGGCACACGAGGCTTTGAGTCATTTGATCTTTTTACCATTTTGGGTTTTGGTGATTCGCTATCGTGTAACCCAGACTTAAGAAGGTAGGATGCCCTCTGATGGTAGCAGCTGGATGAGAGTTTTCGAGAATCTGGATGAGAGTTGCCGAGAATCTGGTTGAGAGTTGCCGAGAATCTGGATGAGAGTTGCCGAGAATCAAGTTGAATGGCATGCAATTGGAGCGGCGTATCGAAAGGGTCGATTGTTCTCAAACTCAAACTCAAACTCAAAGCATTTTTTTAAACTAACACTTCCCGCGCGGTTTCGGCCGCGTGTGTGTCGGATAATATCCCACGAGGACGTGCTACCGGGAAATCCTTCCTTATTCCTTTTCTACATTGTAATAGTTGATGAGTCAGTGAGTCAGTCAGGATTTCTCTTTTTATTTATTACAACAGTAGCTTTTGTTTATACTAAACCCGAAAAGGGGTCATTGTACTCATAATTTTGAACAACTTTTACTATGGGACCAAACCTGAAATCGCGAAAAAAAAATCAGCTGTTCAGTACATTTATCTACATCCAACCCGTCAAAATGTAGGTACCTACCTAGCTACCTACTGAACAGCAGATTTTTTTTCGCGATTTCAAGGTTGGTCCCATAGAAAAAAATATTCAAAATGATTAGTACAATGACCCCTTTTCGGGTTTAGTATAAACATAAACTAATGTTGTAAGATAAAGCCATTATAGGCACTTTTGAATTGTCAAGGGGTCGCCGGTCGGTCAGAAAGAAAGATGAAGCTAGTTGCCCATTCCAAAGCGAAGTAAGTACCTCCATAACCCAGTTACTGGCTGCGGGCAGGAGATGATGACGATTACTATATCTGGAAGCATTATTTTAATTTTTAATTCATCTACGCATGCTTTCCATTTCCATATCGCAGTCCCCTGTTAGCATAGATTTAAAAATAAATCCCATTTGAAATATGGAACTGCTAATAAAAATAGAGGGCGTCCACAAATCCGTTGGAGCACAGATTAAACAACACCACAGATTAATACAGATGGGACACTCCGCAGTTTAGGTATGAGGCTACAAGTACGCGGCGGGCTCATCTCACGGGGTCAATTCAGTGTGGGCTGTCGCGCACCGGCCGGCTCGCACGTTAGTTCGATACTCACTCACGCGCCGCGTCGTAAAAGATGACAACCCTAACGAGTCAGAAGGTATAAGAGTTACGCGATAGAAAGAGAGGCAACTTATAGGTGAATATAGCTGAATTGCACTTAATTGTGTCGTAGCAAGAGTCGCTTTTTATTTACATGATTTTGCGGAGTGCCCCATCTGTATTAATCTGTGACAACACTTAGATTTGCTTAATCCATGCTCAAGTTTGCGCGTGCGACGTTCAGAAAGACAAACATGTTATGATAATAGTGCTAAAAATAATAGACTGATACGTTTGTCCTCTTTTTTGAGTAATCTGTGTATTTGTTTTATTTTGCCGTGTTTTGGGCGGTTGTTCGGGTAAGGGATTTCTCCGGTTAAAATTATGAATGGAAATTATTATTGGGATAGACTTAAACTTAATGGTCTACTCATAGACTTATAAAAAAAGATGGACTCCGCGCCACGAACATCGAAAGTGAAGCACCGTACCGATCTATGTGTGCATGATTTGAGTACCTGCAAAGACGGCGTCGCTCCTGTCATGTAATGGCGGCCGGTCGGCATACTATGATGGAAATGTGTGCGCGAGGCGTGTTTGTACAAACAGTCCGGCTTACTTACTGTGCTTCACTTTCGATATGCGTGGCGCGGAGTCCATCTTTTTTTATAAGTCTATGGGTCTACTCTGAATTCTGAGACGATGCGACGGCTTAAATAGGCATTTAGAAGAAAAATACCGGCCAAGTGCGTGTCGGACCACGCACAATGAAGGATTCCGTAGTTGCGATGAATTTATCCCAAGAACAAACGTTGAAATACATGTTCTCTCATACATTCCAACTGAAAATGTAAGTTGGTTGACTATTACTCATAAACTTGAAAAGCAGTAGGCTTTTCAAGTTTAGTTAGCTGTGATAGTTTTCCTTTTAACTTCGTTATATACCTTTTTTTTTTTATTTTTTTTTTTTTTATTAGTGTTCAAAAAAAAAAGTATATCGTAGAGTTCCAAATTGTTTCTTTAAAAAACCACAGAAGCCTTTGATGGCTTATATGTGGCTAGTGAGTTCGGAAAGTATGCATAAGTATCTAATTTATGAGATAACTTTAGACTGTAAGTAGGTATATAAGTTTCACATTCGATTAATATTTATTATATTATATTAAGAATAACCTATAAACAACAAAATTATATCCTAACTAAACTATTAAAAAACTAAAATATGGCGTCGAAAAATTCCTCCGCATCGCTGTCGACTGGTAAAGTACCCAAGAGACTGGCGGCATTGCCACGTTGTATGGCAATGCTAAGCCTCTGGCCAAAGTAAAAGCCAGCCCTCGGGTCACGGGAAGTGTCAACCAGCCGTTTGGAGATTTCGTTGAATAAAAAAAGAGCACTTGGACCCCACGGCCCAAGGGTTTCAACCCCAAACGGCTCGAAAATATAATTACCGATAAGGTTACTATATTTCCGCCGCTTGAGGTTTTCCGCAGCCGCAGCAGCAGTGCCAGCACAGCACGCCGAGCCAGGAAGATGGGATGGCGCTGATGATGATGATTAATATTTTAAGTCTTAACTTATTATATAATACAAGAATATCACAACTAAAGGTGGTAAGTGTATCAAACTAATGAGTCGACGGTTTTTCTTGGAATAACAATTGACGGTAAATTGCAATGGGGCCCACACATAGAAAAATTGTCAGGAAGGCTTAGTTCGGCCGCCTATGCTGTTAAAAAAATTCGACAGATAACAGGGGGCCTACTCCCTAAGTTCGTCCGTCTTTCCGTCCGTCCGTTTATCCGTCCGTCTGACATTACGATCCATCAAAACATGTGTAAAAGTTAAATTTTTCGGACGGGCAAAAACATATCGGGATTAGGGACAACTGGCAAATCATGTTGTCATTCATACTTCGTTCGGGCCCCGAACCAATCATCCATCCGTAGGTGATACGGAGTAAGAAACGCCCGTAACGAAGGCCAAAACTACGGGCTTCGTGCTTAGGGAGTAGGCCCCCTGATGTGGATACAGCCAGAATTGTTTATTTTAGTTATTTTCATAGCCTTATGTCTTATGGGATTCTTCTCTGGGGAACCTGTGCGGGCATTAATACTATCTTTGTTTTACAGAAAAGGGCTGTTCGAGCCATTTACAATCTAGGTCCAAGGGATTCCCTTCGAGAGAAGTTCAAGGAAATAAATATTCTGACTGTAGCCTCTCAATATATATTTGAAAATCTATTGTATGTACACAAAAATATATCCAATTTTAAGAAGATGTCCGATATTCATAGTTTAAATACTAGGAATAAACACAATCTTGCTGTACATCGCACTCGTCTCCACAGAGTAGGCAACTCGTTCATGGGTCAATGTATATGCTTTTACAACAAACTTCCCATTGACATTCGAAACTTGCCCATTAAACGATTTAAAAGCTGCATTAAAACCAAACTTTGTAAAAAGGGCTACTATAAAATTTCTGATTATTTGGAAGACAAAAAAGCTTGGGTTTGAGCTATTCAATCAACTTTGTAATATATATAATACCAAAACTCATTATAATAAATCAAATGACAAACCTTTGTTAAAAAATCAATGTAAATTGTTAAAAAATTAAAATTATTGTAAATGTGAGCACTATGTGGATCTTTTTTTTTTCTTTTTTAGTATTATTGATGGTCTGATATTTTTGAGTACTTTATGCGACCTACCCAAACGTCCTTTCTTTGGTATTGTTCGTCGAGTTATTGAGCTCCTGAAATCCTGAGTTGAGCTGCACGATTGTTGACAAATGCTTGCACTGACTGGACAGGTCCACTCAAATTTTTATGGTTCTTTCCTCAAAAGACCATTTCAGACTGGATCTACATGGTCCTCACATGATCTGACCAAGATTATGTCTGGACTTTAAAAGAGACTTTGACCCCTGAGTTTGTTTCGCCATTTCTTCTCAGGGTAGTCAGATAGGAAATGTCGACTTCATCTAGCTTATTTAAAAAAAAAAAAAAAAAATGACGTGTAAAAGTGATTTCGATATCCTATTTACAGAATAAACAATTTCATTTCATTTCATTTCATTTCATTTCATTTCATTTCATTTAATAATATCACAATTAAAGAGGTAGTAAGTATTGTATCAAATTAAAGTACATATTCATAGTTTGTAATTTGCAGAAAATGCTTTTTTAATAAACATTTAGCTTTTTTAGGGTTACAAAGGTATTTACTACCTAAAATACTACCTACCGTGATTTTTTTCACCCATCCAAAACTTACCCTTTAGCTAGTGGGTTACACTTGGCTCTAACAGAAATTAGCAATTTAAAGTTTAATATTTCAGAAACGGATCCATAAATCGAAAAATTGTTTTCACAAACCCGCAATATTTTTGAAGGACCCATCCATCAAAACCCCACACCATGGGGTAGATGAGAAAACCTTCTACATCAAAAATTAAAAAAAAATACTGTACTTAATTTTAAAAAAATTTAAGGAAAATGGAATTCGTGCTGAAGATTTTTTCTGTACACGTAAAGTGGGTATGTTTTTTTTTCAAAACATTTTTTTTCATGAATTTATTTTACCGCTTTGTTGGCGTAATGAATGTATACCTATGTATATCCATGCCAAATTATAGCTTCCTAGTACTAAGAGTCTCTGAGCTAAGCTGCTGATGGACAGACGGACGGACATAGCGAAACTATACCTAAGGGTTCCCTGTTGACTACGGAACCCTAAAAAATACTCAAATAGGTTGATGCGCCAGGGTATCCCGCGAAATTCAAAATTTCTTACGTTTTTTGCAATTTGTAGGTCAGTGTGAACTTGTATGTTGTTTAAAATATGATTCGCGGCCGTAGCTAATACGGCTTTACAGAATTATAATCATTAGAATCAGCAATACAACTCCATAAGTTAGCATTTATCTCAAATCTAGCGATTTCATGAAATCATGAGGTTTGAGGTAAATGCTAACTTATGGAGTTGTATCGCTGATTCTTATGATTATAATTCTGTAAAGCCATATTAGCTACGGCCGCGAATCATATTTTAATCAACATACAAGCTCACACTGACCTACAAATTGCAAAAAACGTAAGAAATTTTGAATTTCGCGGGATACCCTGGCGCTTTCGCCTTAAGGGCAGGCAGGAAGATGATGATGACAATGGTCTAACTTTAATCCAACATTTTTATAGCATGTTCCCACTGCTGGGACACAGGCCTCCTCTCTGTGAGAGGGAGTGGGCCGTACCTAAGCTACCACGGGGGCCCACGGTAGATGTCACATGTCTTCGAAAAAAAATCTGCTTTTCAGTACATTTATGTTCGCATAATTCGTCAAAATGATTGAAAATGAACAGCTGATTTTTTTCGCGATTTCAGGTTTGGTCCCATAGTAAAAGTTGTTCATAATGATGAATATAATGACCCCTTAAAAGATTGCCACTGTTTACACTTACACCCTGTATAGTTTCTTAGTTTCGCAAAAGCTCTAAAAATAGGTCGTACGTTAGTGGATATAAAACCAGTAGACCATCGGCTGGCTTCTATTCTATTGTAAATTTTAAACTCAGTATAAGTTAAACTCTCTCCTGAAGTAGTGTTTTGAAGCCTTTATGTCGTTAATCATAAGGTTTAACTTGTAATAACTAACCCGCCTTCGTGAAATAGTTTAACAAAACTACACTAGGCCAACTCAAGATCAAACTGTTACAACTGCCAGATGAAAAAAAAAATACTGATGAGTAAACATTTTCTACTATTGTAGTAAAAAAAAAAGTTGGCAACCCTAAATACAGTATCGTATTGACGTAGGTAGACAAGCGTAAGTTATAATTTTATACTAAAGCGGGCGGAGCGTTCAGAGACCGCCCACTACGCCCCGAAGACAGGGCGATACTGTGATAGCTCTATCTATTTTTATAAATGGTTTGTCGACACGCGACTAGGCAAAGGTAAGCATGTGGAAAGTCGACTTGAAAAATAAAATAAAATAAGTAATGCGATCTTCTTAGTGTAAAGTGTCGTTGTATAGATGCCGCGAAATTCAAATATTATTGGGTTTTTTTTTGCAATTTGCATGTCAGTGGGTTGTATCTTGATCAAATTATTATTCGCGACTATAACAAATAATATGTTCACATAAATTATAACCATAAGGGCCTATTTTACGATTTCCGAGTCGCCACTCTTACCGAATAAATTCAAAAATGGAACAGTTTTTGTATGAAATTATTTGGCAAGTAAGTTACCTAATAGGAACTTAATCGTAAATGGTGAAACAGTGAAGTGTATGGAGCTAAGTAAAACAACCTTGTTAGCTGCGAGCTGGTTTATTACTGCCAATGACAAGGAAAGAGCGCGCGTCGCAGCGCGCGTCAAGTAGATAGCTACTTTTACATACATATATATCATTCCTCCCCAATTAGTTTTTTGAACCTGTAGACAACAATACATAAATTAATCACAATCGATTCATTATATTAACTATTGTGAAACTTAAAAATATTTCTTAAAGTCTATTCGTTTTCTAACACGCTGCGACCTTTGGCGTGTGAGTGTGGGTGACGGAACCGGGAGTTCGTGGACCGGGCTCAAGGCGGCGGAGGCGGTATCGCCTGCCTGCTCGCTCGCAGGCCCTGCAAAACCAGGCTGCGCTAACGGACTGACCCTGGTGGATGTCTCTGCATCTGTCCCTCTCTCACACTCTTCGGCCTGACAATCCGCCCAATTGTCACCATCCATTTCATCAATAACAATAGGAACTCGCGACTCAACATTTTCAACCGCCGGCGTATCTGCCGTGGTCTGACCGGATGGGTCTTCCATTAAAGGTTCATCTATTGCTGAACTCGTAGAATCCGACGACGGCTGTGCTTGATGAGATACGCTTGTTCCCCAGTCTGATAATAACCTGTCATTGCTACCTTTATACTTAAAAATCTGATCCACGTGTCTTATACACTCGATATTAAGGTCGTGGATTTTAATTTTGTACATTCGATTGCCTATTCTCTGCGTTACAGTTCCCAATTTCCATGACTCCTTCCGTGCACTGTACCATCGCACCCAAACAACGTCACTAACCAAATATTGACGCTTTCCAATATCTAAATTCGGCGCGAGTTTATTTGAGTCGTCCGAGGGCATTATTAAATCTAACCGAGATCGTAAGTTACGTCCAAACATTAGCTTAGCGGGCGTTTCCCCGGTGGTACAGTGCACAGTGTTCCTATAATTGAACAAATAACCTAGTAACAATTCGTTAATTTGACACAATGGAAGGTTATCCTTAATTGCACACTTTAGCATCTTTTTACAAGTTCGGACCGAATTCTCGGCTTGACCATTGCTTGGCGGGTGATAAATAGGCGTCGTCATATATTTGATACCATTACTACTGCAGAAGGTTTTAAACTCCAATGAGTTAATTTTAGCATCATTATCCGATACTAAAACATTTGGGATACCAAAAATGGAAAAAATTGCCTTTAATTTCGTAATCAGCGCTTTTGAAGAAAGTCCGTTATGCATGTGCAAGCATTCCAACCATTTGCTGAACGAATCAATCACAACGAGATATACCCTTTGGCCTACTGTCATATAATCTATGTGGAGGCGCTGCCAGGGCGCGCCGGCGGAGGGCCAGGGTGCGGAAGGGGCGCGCGGGGGCGCGGCGCGCACGCTGACGCACGTCGCGCATTCGCCGATCCAACGCTCGATGTCGGCATCGATCCCTGGCCACCACATTCTCCCTCTGGCATTACTTTTTGTTTTAATAATACCTAGATGCGTGTCGTGCAGTTCACGTAGCATTGTCTCTCTAAGCGACTGAGGGATCACAATCCTATGCCCTCTAAATAAACATCCGTTTTCAAATTGCAAGTCCGACTTACATTGGAAATACGGCAGTACTGATGTGCAATTTATTTTACGTGGCCAGCCGCTTATCAAGTACCTTACAACATTTTGAATAGTGTTATCGCTCGCTGTTGCCCGGGTGACGTCACGAGTAGTAATGGCGGGGGAAGCTTCATCTAAAAACCTAAGCGTGTAATAGGTATCTATATCGCTTTCGTTTACTTCGTTTTTACAAGCTAACGGTGCACGAGAAAAATAATCCGCTACTAAATTCTTATCGCCCGCCACATACTGTACAACATAATTATAAGCAGATAAATAAATGGCGTATCTTTGTAGTCGCAGCGCAGTCGTCACGGGTATACCCGTCTTATTATTAAATATCGATACTAGGGGTCTATGATCGGTTCTTAGTATAAACGGCTCGCTGCGACCATAGAGGTACTGATGGAAACGTTTCACCCCAAAAATTATAGCGGTCGCCTCTTTTTGTATTTGGCTGTAGTTTCGCTCACTAGTAGTTAACGAACGAGACGCGTAAGCAAGGGGTCGCTCCTGGCCGTCGGAAGCCTGTTGAGCTAGCACGGCGCCGAGCCCGGTGGGCCCCGCGTCTACTGTGAGTACGAGCTGCGCGCGCGGCTCGAAGTGCGCCAGCACACGTTCCGAGGCCAGCTCGCGGCGCACGGCCGCCATGGCGTCGCGTTGCCTATCTGTCCACAGCCATACCGCGTCTTTACATAACAGTTCGTGTAAAGGACTAAGAAGTGACGAGGCATTAGGTATAAAATTTCTGTAATAGTTGACTATACCTACAAACCTTTTTACCTCGGTCACATTGGTAGGCTCTGGCGCGTTCATTATGGCCTTGACCTTGTCCGGGTTGGTCCTTAAACCGGATTTGCTGATCACGTACCCTAGATACGTAACGCTATGTTTAAAGAAAGCACATTTATCTTTCTGTAAACGTAATCCGGCATCATTTAACCTACGCAAAACTTCATGTAACCTACCAATGTGTGACTTTTTATCTGGGCCTGTGATGCAAATATCATCGAGCCAAACGCTAACACCGTCTATTCCCGCGAGTAGGATCTCCATTGATTTTTGAAAAATCGCCGGTGCATTAGCTAGACCATATACTAGCCTGGTATACATATAAAGGCCCTTATGAGTACTTATCGTTGTAAGTGGCTGTGACGAGTCCTCTAAAATAAATTGATTGTACGCATTTTTAAGATCTATTTTGCTGTACATTTCACCACCGCCGATCTTAGCAAATACCTCCTCTATCCGAGGCAAAGGATATTTTTCTATTATTAGGTCTCGGTTCAGTGTCACCGAAAAATCGCCTGCGATTCTGACGGTTCCGTTTTCTTTCAAAACGGGTACTATTGGTGTCGCATATTCTGAATGATCAACAGAAATTAAAATACCCGCATCAACCAAACGCTGTAACTCTTTCTCGACCTTATCTTTAAGCGCAAAGGGTACAGTTCGTGGTTTAAAATATTTCGGTACGGAATGTTCTTTAACTTGTAACTTTATTTTAAACCTATTGAACGAGCCTAATTCATCACGCCATAGATTGGGAAATTTACCAAGCAAATCCGACATATCCGTATCAATACCTACTGTAGTTTGTACCGAGTTCAAACTAGTGGTCAAAACTAAATTAAAAGCAGACATAAAATTTCTACCTAGCAATGGAGGGCCCCCGTTTTCTATAACAAAAATTTTAATAATTTTCTTCATATTATTATAAAACGCTTCTATAGTAAATACCCCCAAGGGAGATATTTTATGTCCGTTATACAAACACATTTTAATATTACACTGTTCTAACGGATACTGTGAGAACTTATCCCGATACAATCGACCTGAAATTACACTGCCACCTGAACCTGAGTCGAGTTCCATCAATAACCGATAATTACCTAAAATCACATCTATTTGTATTGGTCTGTCATACCTTAAATTAAAGTTCCGGCATTCCTCACAAGCCGCGTCCTGATCACTGCATTCCTTATCGGTGTTGACGTGGTAGACGCACGAATTTTTCGCAGTGCACACTTTTTTTAAATGCCCCTTATGACCGCACTTTAGACACTTGTAACTTTTAAAACGGCACTTATCACTGTTATGGTTTTTCATTCCACAAACCGCACATCGTGCGCCTGCGCCACTGCCGCTGGCGCCGGCGCCGACGCCGACGCTGCCGCTGCCACTGCCGCTGCCGCTGCCGCCACCACGACCCCGACCGGACTTGTCTGGGAATCCTGCGCGATAAATTGGCTCTTCCTTTACCAAACTTACGTCGCTGGTGTCGCCGGAATTGAGCATGACCTTAGCTTCTTTGGCGCAGGCCGCTTGCTCCGCCATTTCAATAGCCCGCGCTAACGTCAGCGCAGAAGGGCTCTGTTCGAACAACTTGTCCCTTTCTGGACCGGCATTCAGACCGAGAACAAAACGATCCCTAAGGTTCGTTTCTAAGGCAGAACCGAAGTCGCAATATACAGCTAAACCTCTTATTCGTGCCACCCATTCCCCCAATGTTTCGCCTGACTTCCTGGTAGCACCGAAGAATTTTGCCTTGTCGACAAATGAGCACTTCTTTGGCTTAAAATGGCCATCGAGTAATTCCACAAGCTCGCTGTAAGTTAGCGTTTCTAATTCCTTCGGAAACGCCAGGTTGAGAACTAGACGGTAGGTCTCCTCCGTGAGATGAGTCAGTAAAATTCCACTTTTCTTCTCATCGTCTACACTGTTGATTTTTAAAAACTGAGTCAATTTGCCTTTGTAAATTAACCATTCACTTATTTTATGATCGAACACGGATAAAGTTCCTAAATAAGTGGACATTTTTTTTTTCTTTTCGCACGTGGGTAATTCGAAATCTCGTCGCCAGTGAAGTGTATGGAGCTAAGTAAAACAACCTTGTTAGCTGCGAGCTGGTTTATTACTGCCAATGACAAGGAAAGAGCGCGCGTCGCAGCGCGCGTCAAGTAGATAGCTACTTTTACATACATATATATCAAACAGGCCCTAAGAATCATCAATACATCTCTATAAGGGCCTTTGTTTCACCATATACGATTAGGTAAGTTCCCATTAACTTACCTACTTGGCAGATAATTTCATACGAAAACTGTTCCATGTTTTGAATTTATTCGGTAAGAGTGGCTACTAGGACATTGTGAAATAGGCCCTTATGGTTATAATTTATGTGAACATATTATTTGTTATAGCCGCGAATCATATTTTGATCAAGATATTATAACCTGACGGACTGACACTGACCTGCAAATTGCAAAAAAACGAAAAAATTATTGAATTTCGCGGGCTATTTTTTTTTATTTTTCATCAAAAGTCGAAAACCATGAGGCCAAAAAGAAAGAAATATTCGAGAATGAGCAAATAGCGCTTTCATATGATACCCCCAATTGCCCTTGTAGCCCCACTTCGATTTTTTTAAGACACTTTCAGTCCCTGATGCAAAAAAAAATAATCTTTCTCATTTGCAAAACAGTTGGGCAAACGTCATCAAAAACTTCCAAATTTCAAGTTGATAGCATTAGTAGTTCTTGAGATATCCAGCTGTGACAGACGGACAGACAGACAGACAGACAGACAGACTGAGTCGCACCATAAGGGTTCCTTTTTACCATTTTGGTACGGAACCCTAACTAGAATCCCCTTAACTTCAGAAGGTGGAAAAAATAAAAAGTTGTATCATCAGGAATCGATTTTAATAGTCCCTAGAAAAGAACTTCTTGGTACTAAGTACTATTAGTTCAGCTGGTATAAATACTTTTTACAGAAATCAATAACAACATCGAATATTTTTACATTTTATCTATTGTCTTTGCCTCTAACTCTAAACCTCTAAACTAGCCATTTTAAATCACACCTACCTCTTATTACCCCATTCGAAATTCAAACCTCATTCTTCAAAATTACACATCCTATCACATCCTAATTGTAACCCTATCCCAAAACTAATAAGGTTCTTTATTTATCGGTGACAAAAATTGGTCCTTTAGTACGTGACAGGACAATGCAAATGCAGCCCAATGTAGTGATCCTTTCCCACGCAGGACGAATATTTCGGGAATTCTAATGAGCAATTTCTTGTCTATGGTTTTGTAAGGGCTGGTGGGCGGTCTTTAGTCAATGGACATGAGAAAATAATAATTAATGATGTGTTCTACGGTCTGAACTAGGCTCTGTGTATGTTACCTATGTGTGTAAGAAACCACTTTCTCTGGAGGTTTCAAGGTTGCAACCTTGAAACCTCCAGGCTCAGTCAGTTGCCTTGAATTATATGTGATAGAAGTTTATGTAAAGATCACAGGAAAAATAAAACGATGTCTCTAAATAGCACACTTTTTCAGAAATCATCAACAAAAAATACATAGTTATGTTGGTACGTAACCCTCAGTGCGCAAGTCCAACTCGCTCTTGACCGGTTTTTTTTCTCTCTATCTCCAGTGGTTTAGGCTGTATAATTATGTTATCTGTTTTCATACAAAAATACCATAACAAGCAAGTAAATACAAATTTCCGACTTAAGGCTCTTACAGACAGAGGCGATATCGCGTCGCGACGCGATATTTTGCTAAGGATATAATATTGAAATATCGCGTCGCGACCGCGATATCGCCTCTGTCTGTAAGAGCCTTTATCTGGTGAATTTAAAAAAAAAATGTTTATAAACCTTGTCCTGATAATTTAAAAACACAACAAAAAAAAAATTAGGGCCTGTTTCACCACCTACGATTAACTTATACTTGGCAGATAATTTCATACAAAACATGTTCCATTTTTGAATTTATTCGGTAAGTAGTGGTTATTCCGACATCGTGAAATAGGTCCTTAGCCAAAATAGGTGCTTTGTTTTTATTTACTTTTAAAAATGTTGTAAGGTGTGTCATAGTTTTTTTATTTTGTAAACTCACCCCTAAGGCTTTTAAGTAGTTGTCAATGGGGAATCCCATCGGGCACACGGTTTGTAACGTCACAAATTTTGTCACGCCCCTTAAGGCGACGATAACCGACATTTAATAATTTTGAACAGAAGATCACATCTAAAAGAGTAATATTAATTATTTGGAAAAATATTTGTTAAACTAGAGCATTTTTTAATAACTTTGTGAATATTTTAGATCATCTATAAATTACTAATGTAATTAATTTGTAAACTTATGCCTAAGGGTCAGCGCACACCAAGAGCAGAGCAGAGCAGAGCATTTTCTGAGACTATTGAAAAATAAATCTTATGACAATTCCATACATTGCAAAATTAAATACACGCCAAGCATGCTCGAGCATGCTCGAGCGTAGTCGAGCATCAAGTTTGGACGATTGAATTTTACAATGTAAGGAATTGTCATAAAATAAATTTTTCAATAGTCTCAGAAAATGCTCTGCTCTGCTCTGCTCTTGGTGTGCGCTGACCCTATCGCGTATAAAAAAACTGAGAATCACGCAAAAACTATCAAGCGTATTTTTATGAAACCTTCACCATTTTAAAGATAATTTAATTATTTATGTTTTAGTATAGGTACCTACGTGTTCTAAGGCTGATTTTTCAATGGACAGATATCTTTTAACTGAAGAATAAATATGACAGTTTGAATGTATTTTCTATACAAAAGCTGTCAAATTGAAATATTTATTCTTCAGATAAGAGTTAACTGACCATTGAAAGATTAGCCCTTAATATAATTAATACCTTTTGTTTTAGTATAATTAATAATGCGTCTAATATGGGACAGCGCTCCTTGATGGGCAAGTCCTATTACGGGCTGGACGTCCAACGACGCGTTGCGTGAACTCAGCACAGAACACACAAGCTAACCACTGAAGGCCATTGGCATATATCTACGTCTTAAACAAATTGACATCATGTGGCTTGTCACATAGGAGAAACAATAAAAGCCATTGGGAATAATAATCGGGGAATTAGCGATATTAAATTACCAATACGTGACTTCCTTGCAAAAGCATTACTCTCGATTCGAACACATTAATAAGGATTAAAATGTTTTGAATAAGCCATTGCAGATTGTAATGCGAGCGATCGATAAAATGTTTAAACTTAGGTTACCTATACAACGTGTCGTTTTGCATAGACCATCAAACCCAACAACTTTCTCCATGCGACCAACATCGTAATCGCGAAAAAATAATCAGCCGTCCCATACATTTGCGTCTAGTAGGTATTGAAGTGACAGTTGAAAATTTTTTCGCGATTACGATGTTGGTCCAATGGAGAAAGTTGTTCGGTTTGATGTTATGTATCACACCCTGATATTTGACGAGGATGTAAGTACAACATAACATTACGCCAGGTAACCCTGAAGGTTTTGGCATAGGTGTATCTGTAATACCTACCTACCTACCTACACTCACATTTCGCCAGGTATGTTTAAGAGGAAACGTGGGTGCTCTTTTCTCCATACAAACAGATACAAACGCTCTCGCCCGTTTTATTTCTGGTTAATGACCATAAAGCAATGATTTTTTACAGAAATATAAATAACAGCTACTTGTATTCCCCTATGTTTTCCTTTTTATGCTCAAAATTGCCTATTCAGACCGCTGTGAACAGACGCCTAGTGTACCAATTTGACAACTATTAACGAAAAAAGAAAAACATAGGGGCATAGTATATATCCTTCTTATTCAGTTTATGAAATATCTTTTAAATTGGTCCAATATTGGAGGAGGAAATAGGCGAGAGCCAAACCTCGAAATGTGACTTTTTACATAGGCTATTTAGTCGGATCTGCAGTTGTCCTTATCGCACGAATGTGAGGGCGGAGCGCTCGCAGAGCGACAGCAATACCTTTAATTTTCAAAAGTCTGGTCGCCCCCATTTCCTCTTAAGCCCCATGTAATAGGGGGCGAGCCTATTGCCATCAACCGGGCACTAATAATAATAATAATAACCCCACCGCAGTATCTCTACGTTGACGCCGTGGTGGGGCTTGCGTGCTCCGAATTCTAGGTCTGTGCCTGTAGAGTTTACTCTGCCGGAACAGGTCTGGGATGAGGAGCCAGACCAAGAGAGATAGACAAACCCGCAGGGCAGCATGTGGCGAGCTGTTGGGCAGTAGCGACCCCACGGACCCTATCTCCCGGGAGAAGTCTTGTTCCTCACCTCTCGCTTGCCTTTATTGGCCGGCTGGAGTGAACAATGACGGGAACAGAGCTCCCACCTCATTCTTGCCTTTATTGGCTGGCTTGAGTGGAGATTCGCAAGAGCAAAACGTGCTCGCAGGAAGGAAGTATTCCAGTAAGTGTTTGTAGGGATTTTGACCATCTTCCGGGCTCTGGGATTGTTCTGAGAACCGTGGAATACCTCTCCACTCCTCACAAGCACCTCAGGACATGTTGCTCCCTTGCCGCTACGACACTATGTGCTAGCGACCGTTTTCGGGGGCCCATTATTGAGTGTGCAAGTCACCCCCTGCCATTTTTTTCCGTGTATAATAAAACATTGATCAGGCAGGGCCCATAGTCCTTTCACAGTTCTAGGTAACCAGTCCACAGCCACCCAAACCCATAGCCCAATATGTTTTGTTTCCATGTTCTGCAATAGTCCTGCACCAACCGGGGGTTGTCCTTCGGTGCACTTGCATAGTGTATACAGGGATAATCGTCGGTTGGTGCCTCCTCATAATTTAAAATTGTCTAAGGGGCCTCTGCGAGTTGCCTTTGGCCCCTCGTACGCCTTGCAAAAGTCCGGGACCCCAGGGTCCCGAGATATGTCAAAGACACTTTAATAATAATAATAATTTGTGTTATGGTAACGAGATGGCTGTTAAACTACTTCTGTACTTACATTTTTTTTTTTAAATACATACATATTATAGCTAGAAAAACACCCAGACTCGGAACAAATACTTGTAGGTCGTACAAATATTTGTTACGTGCGGGAATCGAACCAGATGACTCCGGGCTACTACTGAGAAATTTTTGATGACAAAATTTTTTTTTTTACACGTGCAACCTATTGGTCAAGCAAAAGGAAAAATCGTACGACACCCTGCGTTTTCCCTACAATAAAGGCATTATTGTAGGGAAAACGCAGGGTGTCGTCAGGGCGCTGATGAAGCTGCCTCGCTACTGTAGCGCATCAGGTATGTTTTGCGGACGCACATATGGATTTGCTGCGATTACTCGCAAGAGAGTTGTGTCCCTGATGCGCCGCGTACGAGGCAGTTCCAACAGCTACCTTCAGCTGTTCGCATGGAAGATGGATCTGGATTGCCCAATAATGCGGTACTGCAGTGCGATTCTGTAACCATCTCACCGTGAAAACTTAGGTGAAGTGAGCGTGGTGGGAGCTGTCAATAGTGTCAATTCCTAGCAAAAACAAACTCACTTCACCTAAGTTTTCACGGTGATATTTTTACAGAATCGACCGCCAGACCTCCTAACTTTAGAGTAAGATGAAAAATTTATAAATGTTGTGACTTTTTTTTTATTTTGTTCGTCTAGTTGTAATTTATAATTAATTAATTTAATTAATGTTATTTATTTTAATTTCACATGTATTTATGGATGATATGGACTGGTTCCCAAATAAAGGTTTTTTTTTTTTATTTTTTTAAAAACTCTATAAGTACCCGATCTGGGAATCGAAATCAGGACCTCATGCTCTTGCGATCACTAGAGCAATGACGCACGCAAAAAATAAATGTTCATTATAATTGCCGCTTGCTTGCTGCGGTTCTCTTTACATACCGAGATCCCTCCGTGCGTCGGAAATCGGAAAGCACGTTAAGCCGTTGGTCCTGGCTGTCATTCGTGAATCTTTGACAGTCGTTACGGGTCGTCAGAAGCCCAAAAGTCTGACAACCAGTCTTACCAAGGGTATCATATTACACGGGTAGTCAGAAGCTCGAAAGTCTGACAACCAGTCTTACCAAGGAGTAGGTATCATATTACCCAGTAACGGAGTTATTGTGGAGGTCAGGGTCAGATAGGCAGTCGTATTCAGCTGCATCAGGTTAGATTGGAAGCCGACCCCAACATTGTTGGGAGAAGGCTAGGCAGATGATAATGAGGACGGCAGAAAAGTAGTGATGTTGCCACGGGAAAGTTACCGCAGAATTACCCAAATCCGCCATTTCATCAGATATTGGTACATACGGCTACATATCAAGCATCATTTCCAGTATGAGCTAATCTCGCATTGTATAGCATTTCCGTACAATAAGAGGTCAGCTTATACTGGAAATGTATAGCTTGCAGCTTGATATGCAACCTTGTATGCGTACTACAAATTACAAACCAAATAAATTTATTTGTTTGTTACAAATAACAATAATAAATACGAAAACTTCAAGCATCAGCTGTCCCCAGTGAAAACCGACGGGCGGGAAAAATATCGTCATCGAATCACGTTGTAATACGGCAAAGGCATTCACCGTCACGAACCTAACAATCAATACTCATGTCCGACCTCTTTGTGCGGGAATCTTTATTTATTATACTCTGTTGTTACATTTAAATAAAATTAATATAACCGGATGTCAAGGGGACATTATGGTAAATGCTTGGCTGAATAGTACTATGCTATGGACTTTATTTTGGAAGTGGTAGTGGTATGCGCAAAGATGGCACGCGAAATTCAAATTTTCTTACGTTTTTTTAAATTTGCAGGTCAGTATGTTGATCAAAATGTGATTCACGAGTATAAAACCATTAATTAATGTAATCTATTAGTATAACTTTAATTTATAATTTTGTGTTTGTTTCTATCGCATGATGTGGTCTCCTATAATTGAGGGAGCACATAGATTTCTGTTCTTGTTCTTTGTAATATAGCATAGGTGTATTCTTTATTGGAGATCCTAATAAAATAAAATAAAATAAAAATAAAACATTATTATGTATTTACGGAATGATAATGATTAAAATCATCAATAAAACTCTCTAAGTTCAAATTAACCTATTGAATTACTTTTTCATGAAATCATGACATTGGACACCAATTCTAACTTAGAGAGATGTGATGATTATTATTGATATTCGTCTGCGGAGTTTTGCTATCTAATTTAGTTTGACCCTCTATACATCACTGCCCTAAAGGGGAAGAAGGCCTTTGACGAATATGGGCGCATTGTTAATAGTGTCGAGCTTATTGTGTTTCTAATTCAGTTCCGCGTTTACAGGTTTACTGCTTTATAGCTTGTCCCAACCGTATTGTATTTGTCATGTAAATTGCAATTAGAAAGTAATTGTACGTTTTAAGTACTAGATTGGTATGTACCCATGTGATATACTTAGACGCGGGTAGTTAAATTATAATCCTATATGATGGGCCAGTGAGGAAAATGACGTCAGAAAAGTTTTGAGTATGAATGTGGATGGCTATAGGTACGAGTAGGGGAAGACCAAAGAAACGATGGATGGACTGTGTGAAAGATGATATGGCTTGAAAGGAAGTTACTGCCGAGATGACGATTAAAAGAGAAGTAAGTAAGTATTGGGCAAGAGAGTGATGATAAATTAGGACGTTTAGAATTCAAATACATTACTAAAAATAATTTAAATTAGGAAGCAGTAAATTAAACCTTTATCACCGGTCCAACTATGCTTCCTAGCGATATCCCAACATGTTATAAAGTTTGGAGTATTCAGTTCGCGTTGTAATAAGTTCTAGTTTTATTTCTTCACATATTTTTAGCTTTAAACTTTGACGTGTTGTCAAATTAAATTGAAGAGCACGATAATTGAACTGTATAATTAGATATTAACAATATCAGATGCTTAGCTAAAATCTGTATGCTCTGATAGTAATGATAACTGCCTTGTTGGACTAGTGTTCGCAAGCGTTACTGCTAAGCATGCGGTCCTGGATTTGAGTACGGGGTCGGGCAAAATGTTATTGGGTTTTTCCATCAGGAATTTCTTGGTGGTAGTCCGGAGTGTGGATGTGTGCCCGGTTGATGGCAATAAGCTCGCCCCCCATTACAGGACACTTAAACGTAACTCGCGAAATGTGGGTGTACTATGAGTAGGTACCTCTGTCTAACTCTTTGGGGAACAGGCGTGATATTATGTTTATGCTCTGATGATAACCTTATTCTAAATTAGGGACCCTTTTGGTTAACCATTGAAAGGGTTTTTCTAAGCAGTTAATCAAAAACCCATACGACGACGTAGGTAACCCTTTTGAATGGCTTTTGAGGACTAATTTGGGTATCCATTGAAATGGTTTTCGATAGGGTTTCAGTTAAACAAAAACCCATACGATGTGGGTAACCCTTTTGGACGGCTTAAATTAAGCCGTTCAAAAGGGTTACACTTCAACTCTCTTAAAAACGATGGCAGCGTAACATTCCGACTCGGAGCAATGTAATAATGATCTCTGGATGATGGGGCATACCTACGTTGCAAATAGCTAATATGGTAACCCGAACAAAACTCAAATTATATAGGTTATCTTAATTAAGAGATAACCCTTTTACTGGGTTTCAAGTATAGAACCCATTAAATGGGTTGTCCATAGTGAAGGGATAACCCTTTTACTGGGTTTCAAGCCTAAAACCCATTCAAGGAGTTACACATGATAAAAGTAACATCATAAACGGCTTACCTTACCCCTTCGAAAGACATAACTCTTAACCGTAGTTGTACGGTCCCTGATTCCAATTCTTTAAGTTCAAAATAATAAGCTAAAGATCTCATAAATCATACTTCGATACGCAAACTCGATAAGCTGTCAAAAGAATCCCTGATTCAGTTCAAAAACCACGTATTAAACATTTTCAAATGCTTTCAAGAACAGATATTATTATAAAATTACCCGACGCAAATGACATTCGCGCCCAATAAAAATCTCTAGTCATAATTTGACAAGTTATCGTCATCGATCGGCGTTCGGACAAAGGCATTGAGTTATTCAGCCGCACGTAAGGGCTGTTAGCTTCGATACTCCTTTGTTCTTTTGTGGCTTGTTCGATGTTTTAATGGCCGTCGCGTAAGTAAACGATTATTATTTTATTATAATAGTAATTTACTTTTATTTGTGACAGTTGATTGCTGTAGCTTAATTTCTTTAGAAAATTTTAAATGGCGGAAGTTGTTTTTGTAGTTATTTTAGTACTTACCTACAGAATAAATGCTAACTTGTAGTAGACGTCGCTCATTTTACTTTTACACTTCAATCGTATTTTAAAAACTAGATGAGGTCGGCGTTTCTTATCCGACTACTCTGTGAAGAAAGGTCGAAACAAACTCAGAGGTCAGTCTCTTTTTTAAAAGTTGACCCTTGTTCTTGTAATATTTTTGAAAGGGCACTGTTGATTCTACATAATATAGGGTGTCCGATACTTAAACACATGATTGTAGGTATAGTACCTACTCATGATAATCGCGAAAAAAATCAGCTGTTCCCTACATTTTGATGAGTTATGCGAACATGTAAGGAACAGCTGATTTTTTTCGTATTTTCAGGTTTGCTCCCATAGTAAAAGTTGTTTGTTATGTTTCACCACCTATGATTAAACAGATAATTTCGTACAAATTCTGTTCCATTTTTGAATTTATTCGGTAAATACCTAAGTAGTGACTATTCGGACATCGTGAAATAGGCCCTAGTAGCTGTCACTAATAACCAGTCACCATGGATCTAATATACAATAATATATTATATAGGTAGTGAACTTCAAACATCACTCGAGTGAATCCGAAATCGTAAAGTCTTTCACTTCTCGAGATACCGTTCGAATTTTGAAGTGATATTTAAACAGAATTTAAGAACATACATACATATACAACGTGTAACGTTAATGCGCAAAACCTCTTAAGGGGTCATTGTACTCATCATTATGAACAACTTTTACTATGGGACCAAACCTGAAATCGCGAAAAAAAAATCAGTTGTTCAGTACATTTATGTTCGCATAATTTGTCAAAATGTACTGAACAGCTGATTTTTTTTCGCGATTTCATGTTTGGTCCCATAGTAAAAGTTGTTCATAATGATGAATACAATGACCCCTTAAGAGTTTTTGCGCATTTAACGTTACACGTTGTATAAACTAACGCCTTTTCCCATGGGTAAGCAGAAACTACAGATCCGATCCTTAGGTACATACTTACCTACTCCTTTTGCTTTGTTTTTACGTTCATAAAAAGGGCTTCAAAATATGTAGTTTAATCAAAGATATTTTTCATAAGAAGCACCTTACACGAGTCGGTTTATTTACTTAATAAATGACGACAATGGATAAGGTTATAAACGTGTTTTATCTATGATTTAATTATGAACTCATCATTTTAAATGGAAATTATCTTGGTATGTATGCAATGCTTAATACCTACAGGAAGAAATCTAGATTAATTCTTCATTTGTTTTTTGGCATCTCGCAGGTCAACCTATGAGGTTGTCGGCTGATTAACCGAGTTATCCTGTGGTTGCCTTAAGACTTTAAGGCCTCCAGTCAGGGCATAAACTTATAAACTAAGCGACTGCACGCTAAGGGCACCTCCTGTGGGGTACGGACTCGGCTTAGGGCGTCCGTCGCTGGGTGGAGGACTGCATGGGACAAGCTGGATCATATAAAGGCTGGATTGGATCAATTACGGTAGGTAGCTTTTCGGATTTCTTTTCTTTTATTCAGCCTTTGACGACCTCAAAAATTGTCCACCTTACCTACAATACCTACTTAGCAAAAAGTTTTTATTTGTTATTTTTTTATTCATTCCGCACAAAACTCGTGCCTAAGCAATAACAGCCGTATGTTGAAGGTTAAGCTACGCTTGCCGAGGTCAGTCCGTGAATGGTTTAGGCTCCTACGTGTCTCGGAAAGTCCCGGCTGTCATTCATAGATCTTTGACAGTCGTTACGGGTAGTCAGAAGCCCAAAAATCTGACAACCAGTCTTACCAATGGCTATCGTGTTACCATGTAAAATTCCTTGTATTAAGCTGCATCAGGTTAGACTGGAAGCCGACCCCAACATAGCTGGGAAAAGGCTATGCAGATGTTACACCATCATTATGATAATTATAACATTTTGTTGTAAAATATAATACATAACGTAAACACAATTGTAAATGAGGCCACTACTCACATATGCAGTGCTCAGTGCTGCACGACCTTCTTCACCAAAATGCTGAATCGACTAAACTTTGACATTGATTTTTAACAAATAATTCAAACAAGGAAGTAAATGCAATTGTCTTTGGTGCAAGAAATGTGTTCTTCATTTAAACATGGTACTGTGTTCAGGGAGCTGAGATCGCGCGCGTTTCCTTTGTTTTAAAAAAAGTTCGTTTTCTGTTCAGATTTTGAATAGTGAAAAGTGTTGTGCTTGTGTTATCTATGTGCTTATTTTTTGGTTTATAAAAAGAAAATTAATTAAAATATTGTGTGGAAATGTCAGGTGAGCTTTAAAATAACACATTACTTTTTACTTTTCCTACAACAATTATAAAATATGTATTGAATTGAATGTAAATGCAGAGTTGTTTTATTTCATACTCGTAAAAGCTGATATCGACATAAACGAGTAACAACATGACTAAGTATTACAATAATAATTGCTAAACTTCAGTACCTACACATCATCATCTGCCTAGCCTTTTTCCCAACTATGTTAGGGTCGGCTTCCAGTCTAACCGAATGCAGCTGAATACTAGTATTTTTACATGGAGCGACTGCCGGTCTGACCGCCACAACCCAGTAACTGGATAATACGATACCCCTTGGTAAGACTGGTTGTCAGATTTTAGGGCTTCTGACGACCCGTAACGACTGTCAAAGATCCACGAATGACAGCTGGGAACAACGGCTTTTTCCGAGGCACGGATGGATCTCGGTATGTAGAGACGGTCACTCATCCACGGACCAACCCCGGCAAGCGTAGCTTAACCTGACAGATCGACCAGTGCGGCTGTTATTACTTAGCCACAAGCTGGATTTTCACAGATAATCATGACTTTCACACACAATCCATTATACTTATCGACTGCATTAATAATTTACTTGGTATTATTAATTCCTCGCTACATTTTTGCCGTAGGCAGTTGTTTTGCTTAGGATACTTTTGATAGTCTTATAATGAGTAAGCTAGAACTTATTAAGTAAGTAGGTACTAGAATTCTAATCAACCTTTGTCCTATAGGTACATAATACCTACCTACTCCTATAGGTAATTGTTTTACATTGCTCATATTTGGACGGACTTAGTCGTAAATAAATGAAATAGCATTATCTTTTCCTAATTTCACACTGTTCGGGTTCACTGTCAAGTGTAACTTTTTACAACACATGCAAATCTGAGGGGTTGACATCTGGGGGGTATGGCTCACTCTCTCTCACAGCGAGGAGGAGGCCTGTGTCCCAGAGGCTATAGGAATTATAGGCTGATTATGCTCTAAAGCGGATGAGTTTTTTTATTTTTTAGTCTTGAAAAATATTATAGCCTATTTTTTCAACGGTGGACGAAGTAGAAGCCTTTATGGCCTCATACCCACACCCACACCCAGTTTTTTTTTTTACCCGACTACGGCGAAGCAAAAAGGAGGTTTATGATTTTTACCGGTATATACAGGGTGTAAGGGACAGCCCTCCGCAAACTGATAGGGTGAATTCAGTATGTCATACTAAGATGACCGGTACATGAAATTTTTTCAGGAACGTTAAGGGACTCCAATAAACCTGATTTGTTTGTGTTTTTGTGCACAAATCGGAGCGTCTATTACTAGTTGGGAGGGGTAGGTAATAAGTATGCGGTGAGTTCGATGAACTCTGTAGCTAGACAGAAAGTGAACAGCTGATTTCACGCGTCGTTGGTTAGAGGATTTCAACATCCATTGCTGGTTTTTTTTTTGCTGTTTTCTTTTTGCAGTTTTTTTTACATAAATGGAGTGCTGCGAACACACAATGCAATTTTACATTGAAATAATGAAACTGTAACTGAAAAAAAAATTGAAAAAATGAAAATTTTCCTGAGAAAATTTCCGGTGGAATATGATTCAGAATGAGGAGCTGAATGCACCCTGTGAGTTTGCGGAGGGCTGTCCCTTACACCCTGTATGTATGTATGTTCATCTGTTCCCTCATAACTTCTAAACTACTTGTCATAATTTGACAAATGAGGTATCATTGGAAGCGTCTTGACCGCTGGTTATAGGGTATGTGACTTCACATTACATTGAAAATGGCGCCCTCTAGAGGACATAAAGTCATGAACTAACAAAAACTTTTTTTAAAGATGCCGTGTTAGGTATCAAATGAAAGGGCTTAATTAGCACATTTCAAAAATATATATAATGTTAACTATTGTACGCGGCTTTGCTTGCATGACCCGATAAGCGGACAATCAAGACGCTTCCAATGATACCTCATTTGTCAAATTATGATAAGTAGTTTAGAAGTTATGAGGGAACAGATGAACATACATACATACCGGTCAAAATCACAACCCTCCTTTTTGCTTCGCCGTAGTCGGGTAAAAACAGAAAATTATAAAAGAAAATCTCTTGAAAATTATTATTTTTTTCAAAAATCAAAATTTTGAAAAAAGAATACTAGTTTTGCCATAGGCTAGGCTAGGCTAAAAAAATCAGCTGCCCCATACATTCATGTTCGCATAACTCGTCAAAATGTAGGGAGCAGCCGATTTTTTTTCGCGATTTCAGGTTTGGTCCCATAGTAAAAGTTGTTTGTTATCATGAGCACAATCATAAATGTTTAGGTATCGGTCACTAATTACCAGTCACTCTATATACATATTATGTATACCTACTTCATGAATAAAATCTATCAAACAAATTCCCTAATATCCATATATCAGAAACTTATTTGTTAATAAACTTTCATATCTCTCTCTATGTGCGTATGATTTCAGCCACTTAACGATGGAGCCTCCTGATTGGCTAATGATAACTGATAAGGTTACCAAATAAAAACCTAAGTACTTAAGTATCATAATATTGAGTCAACCTCTATATTGGCAACACGTGCCCTTTATTGAAATTATCGTTTTTAGGGTTCCGTACCAAAATGGTAAAAAAGGAACCCTTATGGTGTGACTCAGTCTGTCTGTCTGTCTGTCTGTCACAGCTGGATATCTCAAGAACTACTAATGCTATCAACTTGAAATTTGGAACAGTTTTATATGACGTTTAGCGTTTACCAACTATTTTGCAAATAAGAAAGAAATAAAAATATTTTTTTTTTTTTGCAACAGGTACTGAAAAATAAAAATTAAAAATTAAAAATTCAAAGTGGGGCTACTAGGGCATGTGGGGTATCATATGAAAGAGCGCTGTTTGCAAATTCTCAAACATTTTTTCTTTTTTCAGGCCGCATAGTTTTCGACTTTTGATGAAAAATGTAAAAAAAATACCGTTCCCCCCCTTATCTCCGAAGTTTTCAAAGCGAAAAATCTGAAATTATTCTGTGTGACAGAAGTTTATGTAAAGATTACAGGAAAAATGAAACGATGTCTCTTAATATAGCACAATTTTTCAGGAATCGGAACGGAACCCTCGGTGCGCGAGTCCGACTCGCTCTTGACCGGTTTTTTTGTAGACATTGTCCGAATCCATTAATGTTTTTATACTTAAGAGCTTAAACTACCTCAAATGGCTTAGCATGATCCTCCGTTATGTCGAAAATACTGCAGTATTTATTTTGAAATAAATATAATGGCAAAGTTGAGGAATAATATATAGAAAAAACATCAAAGTTACCTCTAATTAACCGCTGATATTCAAAAAAGTAAGTAGGTACCTACTTCAAATTAGATCATGAAACTTTGCATACTAACTGAACTAACTATAAAGCAGTGGTCTTATGTTTTTAGGGTTCCGTACCAAAATGGTAAAAAATGAACCGTTATGGTGTCACTCAGTCTGTCTGTCTGTCTGTCTGTCTGTCACAGCTGGATATCTCAAGAACTACTAACGCTATCAACTTGAAATTTGGAACAGTTTTAGATGACGTTTACCCAACTATTTTGCAAATAAGAAAAAAATAAAAATATTTTTTTTTTGCAACAGTGACTGAAAGGGGGTCTTAAAAATTAAAAGTAGAGCTATTAGGGTATGTGGGTTATCATATGAAAGAACGCTGTTTGCATATTCTCAAACAATTTTTAAATTTTTTTAGGCCGTATAGTTTTCGACTTTTGATGAAAAATGTAAAAAAAATACCGTTCCCCCCCTTATCTCCGGAGTTTGCAAATGTGATAGAAGTTTATGTAAAGATTATAGGAAAAATAAAACGATGTCTCTAAATAGCACACTTTTTCCGAAATCGGAACGGAACCCTCGGTGCGCGAGTCCGACTCGCTCTTGACCGGTTTTTTTATTATTCGGACGATTCTGTAAAAAGTTATGCGTGTTCATACATAAAAAAAATACACGTGTAGAATTGAAAACCTCCTCCTTTTTTACAGTCGGTTAAAAATAACAAGTTCTCGCTATTTAAAGCGGTTTGCATCAGACTGAAAGCTCGCCGCGATTTTCACAAAAATTTTGCCCTAAAAGGCAAAAATTTACATTTCATTACAATATTTATCAACAACAAACTGCCAAAATATTGTATTATAAACCGTACATTAAAGAAGCTAAGGTTTAAAATGAGATGCGTGTGCGCATTTGACATATAGGGCGACGCGCGACGTCCACGCACGGCAAGGTTTACAAACCATTTCTTTCAATTAGCACTAAGATCACAATAATGACTGACGGTTTTTGGGTACCGTATGGAAGAACACACCTTTAAAATTTATAGGGCCTGTCCACAACTCCACGTCACGACGTCGTCGACGTGGAACGGTGCGGTAACGTGGCACGGTACGTTGAAGTGACGTGCAAATTGACGTAACGTAAAAATGCACGTCACGAATGAATTCTCTAAATATTTTAATAGCGATATTGAAGCACTTTGTTGGCAATTAACTAAAATATCAATAATTATTATTGGTTATATATTATATTTTTGTGTTAATTGACAACAAAGTGCTTCAATATCGCTATTAAAATATTTAGAGGATTCATTCGTGACGTGCATTTTTACGTTACGTCAATTTGCACGTCACTTCAACGTACCGTGCCACGTTACCGCACCGTTCCACGTTGACGACGTCGTGACGTGGGCATGTGGACAGGCTCTAACAGAAACATTTAATGTTCAAATTAATTACATATTTGAATTTCCAATAATCTCTAATCACACTAAACTAAAAAGGCGAAAGTTTGTGTCTGTGTGTGTTTGTTTGTATGTTTGTTACTTCTTCACGCTCAAACGGCTGGACCAATTTTGATAAAATTTGGTATGGAGGTAGCTGATGCCCTGATATATTATTTACTAGTTCGCTAATTGATTACATTATCACACTAATATTATAAATGCGAAAGTTTGTGAGTGTGTGTGTGTGTATGTTTGTTACTTCTTCACGCTCAAACGCCTGGACCGATTTGCATGAAATTTGGTATGTAGATAGCTTATACCCTGGATTAACACAAAGGCTAGTTTTTATCCAGGTCCACGCGTGTAAAACCGCGGGGCGCAGCTAGTTTTTTCATAAAAGCATCTTTTCATTTTATAACAATCTTAAAAAAATGTCCCGTATATAGGTATAGAGATATGATAAAATGCGACAGGCCTCTTATGTCACCTAGTTTGACGTTAGTCGAAAAAAGACGCGTTACTTAGTGGAAACAGAACATCAGTGGAAAATGTAAAATCTTCAATAAACATATACCAACATAAGAAAATTATTTCGACCTCTACATTCAACGAAAGCTGTGTTTCCTAAATGCAAGATAAAGAACCTACACAAAATTACAAGCTTCATAAACACAGCTACAAGAAATACCACTTAACTATAATAAATAATTTATTATCATATCTAGTCACCTGACAATACACATGTCTGCGACTGTACGGGGCCCTCCAAAATTGTCCATTACCACAAAAACCGGTCCACAATAAAACGTTTGTTTGAATACCGAACGCGCGGTAGCCATCTTGTATGTAAACAGAACAAAATGGCCGCCAGTGGAACCTCCTTTCTGGGAATAATGAGGTTTTTTTACCTTTTTTGGTATACGATCTCTTTGCATGGTTTAATGTTTGTAAACTTCGTATAATGAGGTAACTGCATTTGGTTTAGATAGCATGACGGTTGTATTTCTGTAATGGGTGGGCAAAAGGTTGACTATTAGTATTGCGACCTTTTTATATATTTATGTTTTTTATTCTCTATTACTTGTCAAAATATTAAAAGTCAGTTGTGTCAGCGATTTCTAATTTTATTGTAGCTTAAAAATACAGTCCACATTTTGCCTACAATTAGATTTGAACGGCTAAACTTATTTATGGTCCAGAGCCCTTTGCCTTTTTTTTTACTCAGTTTTCCTCCGCAAGAAAACCGAGTAAAAAAACTTGTTTTGGCAGTCTTGTTATGACGAGAAACTTCTACTAAAGATGTGTAAGCTCTGGAAAAATAAAAAATAGTTGTCTCGATCTGTAGTTTCATCTGGCTTTGCCAATGTCATCACAAGCAAATAAAGATGTAGGTTACATCTTTGTTAAATTTTTATCGTGCAAATGATAGCTATTGTAATCAATAAGCAATTGACGTGCTAATTTGCTTCAAAAAAGAAAGCGTTTTTTATAGCAAACATGAAACTGAAAACAATTTTACAAAGACTGAATAATACATAACATAAAATCATGCCTTATTTCCCCGTAGGGTTGGGCAGAGGTGCGTGTACTATGCACCCACATTACACTTTGCCCGCCCTGGGAATCGAACCCAGGACCAGCAGTAGCGCTTCTGACCACTACCTAGACAATTGAGGCAGTCAATAATACAGTCTGTTCAAGTATGGAAAAACATTGAAAGAAATAAGCACAAACCAAAAGTTTGAAACCGTGAAAATGAAAATCCTTGAGCAATTTAACAGTAGGTAGGTACTGTAAGAGGTTGGTTGTAATCAAGCCTTAGCATATACACTCCTTTGCAAAAAAAACGGGCAGTTTGGATTTTCCTACATTATTGGTAATCATTTCGTTCTAATAAGGTTTTAATAGGCAAACTATGTTCCTGGCACATAATAAAGAGTCTGGGTATGAAAAAAAGTTAATTTCAAATTCAGAACTGTTGTTTTTAGAAATAATAATCCCTTTTTCAGTTTATGACTTTTTACTTACTATTCGCGGGTTTGCGGTTAAAAGGTTATCAGGCAACTAAAACTAACTTCTCGTTATTTTTATTAGAATAATTTATGTTTGTCGCATAATCCTGCCTCATTGTGACTTAAAACAGATATCTTTGTGTCGATTATAATGGCAGAAAAAGCAATAAGAGCTAGTAAAATTATAGCGCCGCTGGAAGTGGGGTGTAGCCAATGTTACGGCTCACAGCCGTTAAACGTGAGTGGTTCCACCGTCCAAAGAACCTGGACTCGATACCAAGAGACAGGTTCCGTTCAAAGAAGGCAAGGTTGTGGGAGAAAACGTTGCACACAACCACGAGACGACCGCTTTTTAGTGACTCAGGCGTTGAGTAATCGCAAATGCAGTTACATAGACCTCAAAAGAAACCTTGAAGAGGTACGAGGAGCACAAGTTAGCCTATGGACAGTGAGGAGGAGGCTTTTAGCGGTTGATATACGCAGTCGACGACCAGCGCGGGCCCCCAATTTACTCCGTGAGTACCGGATTGCTCGATCGAGGTTCACTAGAAATTGTTTATCTTGGACACTAGGTAACTGGAGTAGCGTACTCTTCTCCGATGAGTCTCGAATTTGCCTGAATGGTGAGGACCGACGTCGGCGAGTGTTACGAAGATCAGGGGAACGCTATGCCGACGTGTGTTTTGAAGAAATCACCCCTTATGGTGGAAGGTCCGTTATGTTTTAGGCGGGCGTAACTTCCAGCTATCGTACCGAGATAGTGTTCATTGCAAATGGCTCACTAAATGTGCAAAGGTACATAACAGGAATAATTTGTCAACATGCACAGCCCGCACTGACTGTAATTGGTAAAGATGCCATTTCATGGACGATAATGCTCGGAACCACCGTTCTGGCGACGTAGGTGCTTATATGCAAGAGGTCGGTATTCGTCGTCTGGATTGGCTAGCGCGGAGCCCCGACCTTAACCCCATTGAGCACGTCTGGGACCTCCTAAAAAGGCGAGTACGACCTGTCCAACCCCTTCCACAAAACATCAGGGAGCTTAAACGTGTGATTTCGGCTGAGTGGGAACACATTCCACAGGACACCATCAAAAGCCTGGTGGAAAGCATGACAAGACGATTACATGCCGTAATCGCTGCAAGGAGAGGTCATACTCGTTATTAATTTTTATTTTTAATGTCTTTTTTTATTAAAATACCATAAAAATACTCGTAGTCTTAATTTAATTATACCCTAAAAATTTCCATTTTAACACGACTCTCTGTTTACATTGACTAAAACACTGATTCCAGGATTTAAGGCTTAAAAACTATATTCTCAATGATAATAAGAAATTTCTAGTCATTTATGCTAGTGATATACAAAAAATATTAATATTATCCATAGAAAAACCAATGACTGTAAGGTGCCCGTTTTTTTTGCAAAGGAGTTTATATTACTGGCTGACATTTCAATCATTCAAACATCGAATATGCTTATAAGAAAGTGATGCTCGCTTTTCTATGAGGACTGACAGATACATTTTAGCTAGGGCTCCGCGTAGGGCCTAATAGGCAGTGTGAATTATAATTGTTTCTGATTTTAATATAGCGGGCTTCAGTCCCATTCCACCTGAATACCTCTCGTCTACTTACGTATTTTGTAGTTACGAAAGCCCCTGTGCGGACCTGAGAGTACCGGGTCTCCACAGTACCTACCTACTATTCTGTAAACTTCACTTTGAACCTCATTCAAGGAGTGATGTCTCAAAATCCGAAAGCGAACTGATTTATTTTTAAAGTCACACCTCGACACCATTCGAGTACAACGTGATTTTTAGAGAACAACACTACTGATTGGGGCACTCCATTAATCTTACTTACTCCAATAGTAAGCCATTCATACATTCATTCATCTGCTCCTAATTTAAACGCATACTCGGAATATTTTCACGTCCAAATTGAAACGTACGCACCAATTTGTTTGCACCGTAAAAATCTACGCACCTCGCACCGGATCAGTCTAATGGCGAATTCGTGACTTCCAGAATGCATTCCGGTGCAATAAAAACAAATATAGTTTCAAACACAACAAATAAAATAAAAAAAAAAATAGAAAAAGTGCCGCCATATTTGAATTCGTCGTATGCACGTTCCACGTCGCCGAAATCTTTATAGATAGGTTTCGTGCGTGAGGTAACAGAGTTTTGGTACGATCGCCTTTTTTCTTGTCTATGATATGTTTACGAGCTCAGAACAATAACAAAGCTACGAGAGCCGTTTTTTTTTTAAAGTCAACTCGTTCATTCATTCATGTTTTTATTTGACGTTTGGTGGGGTTAAAAAAACAGCTGTTGCGTGCGGTTTATGTATGTACTTTTCCGGTTTTTTGTGACTGTTTTGGAAAGGTGTAAAGTATCTATGTAATTTTATTCAGTGTTTTTTTTTCAAATGGATATAGTGACATTGAAAGGATACTACAAAAACTGCAGTTGGAAAAGCTTAAGAGGAAATGCTGGTGCTCTTTTCTCCATACAAACGCTCTCGCCTGTTTTCATTCTGGTTAATGACCTTAAAGCAATGTTTTTTTACAGAAATATATATATTAGCTACTTGTATCCTATGTTTTCCTTTTTGATGATACATTATTTTTAGAAGAACTAGAACCCTCAAATAATGATCAAAATTGCCTATTCAGTCAGACCGCTGTCAACAGAGGCCTAATTGTACAAATTTTACAACTATTAACGAAAAAAGAAAAACATAGGCGCATAGTATACAGGGTGTAAGGGACAGCCCTCCGCAAACTGATAGGGTGAATTCAGTATGTCATACTAAGATGACCGGTACATTAAATTTTTTCAGGAACGTTAAGGGAATCCAATAAACCTGATTTGTTTATGTTTTTGTGCACAAATTGGAGCGTCTATTACTGGTTGGGAGGGGTATAGCTAGACAGAAAGTGAACAGCTGATTTCACGCGTCGTTGGTTAGAGTATTTCGACATCCATTGCTGGTTTTTTTTTTCGCTGTTTTTTTTTTGCAGTTTTTTTACATAAATGGAGTGCTGCGAACACACAATGCAATTTTACATTGAAATAATGAAAATGTAACTGAAAAAAAAAATTGAAAAAATGAAAATTTTCCTGAGAAAATTTCCGTTGAAATATGATTCAAAATGAGGAGCCGAATGCACCCTGTGAGTTTGCGGAGGGCTGTCCCTTACATCCTGTATAATAATATCCTTCTTGTTCATTACATGAAATATCTTTTAAATTGTCCAATTTTTAATTGGAGGAGGAAATAGGTAAGAGCCAAACCTCGAAATGTGACTTTTTACATAGGCTATTTAGTCGGATCTGCAGTTGTCCTTATCGCACGAATTTGAGGGCGGAGCGCTCGCAGAGCGACAGCAATAGTTTCTTCAAATACCTAATTTTCAAAAGTCTGTCTCACAGATTGTGGTGCTATAGCCGCATTCATTTTGATAAGCTTGCTAACTTTGCTGTGCTAACATTTCCAATATGCTTTTATGTTGAACAAAACCTCATTCATAATACTCAATTCGTTTTTAAGTTTTTAATAATTAAGTAAGTACCTATTAAATTAATAGGTCGCTAGGTCGCTAGTTGATTACATTTTTCAAAGAAGCTTCTTTTCATTTAACAATATTAAGAAATTGGTCCCGAGCGAGAGAGGTGATAAAATTCTACAGCCCTCTTAATTCCAAAACAAACGCTACTTTTACAGTTTTGAAACTTCGAAAAATTCTAAATGCGAAGCGTGCAACCAGAATAAGTTTTCTGCCAGTCGCATGATGTAAGCTCAGACTAAATAAAAAACCAAGACATAGCGCTGTCAACAGTGATGTGAGGCCGGTTTCGTAAACATGTGTGCACTTAGTGAGGTGTAGTTTGGTGTAAATGTGAGCGTGTATGCATAGTACCAGGTGTAGTTTTGCGCATGCTTCACTGTATTGTTCGCAGTGCTATAATAATATCTTAGTTTTCAGGGTTCCGTACCAAAATGGTAAATAGGAACCCATATGGTGTTACTCAGTCTGTCTGTCTGTCACAGCTGGATATCTCAAGAACTCCTAATGCTATCAACTTGAAATTTGGAACAGTTTTAGATGACGTTTACTTGAAGAAAGAAATAAAAATATACATGTTTTTTTTTGCAACAGGGACTGTAGGGGGTCTTAAAAAATCGAAGGGAGTTACTAGGCATGTGGGGTATCATATGAAAGAGCGCTGTTTGCACATTCTTAAACATTTTTTAGGCATAATTTTTTTTCGACTTTTGTTGAAAAATGTAAAAAAAAAAATACCGTTCCCCCTTATCTCCGAAGTTTGCATAGAGAAAAATCTGAAATTATTCTATGTGATAGAAGTTTATTTAAAAATTACAGGAAAAATAAAACGATTTTTCTAAATAGCACTTTTTTCAGAAATCGGAACGGAACCCTCGATGCGCGAGTCCAAGTCGCTCTCAACTCAGACTAAATAAAAACCCAAGACATAGCGCTGCCAACAGTGACGTGAGGCTGGCCGGTTTCGTAAGCATATGCACTTAATGAGGTGTAGTTTAACTGTAGTTTGGTGTAAATGTGTTCGTGTGAGCGTGTATTGTAGGTATACACAGAACGAATCTTACGCATGCTTCACTGTATTGTTCGCAGTGCTATATCTTGGTTTTTTATTTGGTCTGAGGATGTAAGTTTCCCTTTTGCTGACCACCTTTACAGTATCACCGCATTTCGTCGCACCACTCTCAGTGTGTAAACCCCCTTACAAGCTTTGCTCAACCAATAAGAAATTAACCCACAACAGTTTTCCTTCTACGAACCACCTTATATAAAATTACGTAGCCATAAGCGACCGTATCATCGCTCAAGTATGTGCAACACTGTTGCTGTACGTGTTTTAAACGTAAATAACGCGTACGTCGGGTAAGAAGCACGTTCGTGCAACTGTTAACCGGTGAGCTGTTGCTAATATCCACTACAAAGTTGTAGTTGCTACTTTGTTGTTATTGCACTTGTTTTGAAGTGATTGGCGACTGTTTTTGGCACGGAATGCGTTGACAAAATGATCAATTTCTCAAATCAGGTTAAGCTACGCTTGCCGAGGTTGGTCCGTGGATGTGTGACTATCTTTACATATCGAGACTCCTCCGTGTCTTGGAAAGCACGTTAAGCCGTTGGTCCCGGCTGTCATTCGTGGATGTTGGACAGTCGTTACCGGTCGTCAGAAGCCCGAAGGTCTGACCTAGCCTTTTCCCAACTATGTTGAGGCCGGCAAGTGAAATCAATTCATAATTGCATTAATTCGGTTCACATTCACACAACACAATAAATTGGTAACCTATTGCTTTCTATGTTGAAAAATCGTTTCGCAAGATCAACGCAAATTGAATGATTGACTGTCAAATGAAAACAATTGCAATTTCAATCACTTTACGTAATAAGGATACTTTAAAACAACAAAAGCACAATGACAATTGCATAGCAAAACTATTCATACCTAAATACTCTCCTAATTTCTGTCTACCCTTAAAAACTCGCCAGCTATTAACAGAATTGGTCCAGATGTTAGCAATGGATTACCAGCCCCACACAACTAGTCTTCATACTAATCCTATAATCCCAGGAACATTTTGTGTAAAAAATATGGAAGCCATGTTGATTTATTTCCTCTTCCTGTGATTTACGCTGTGTTTTCTCACCTTTGGACGACTGTATTTCGTTTAAAAATAAGGGGAAAGTGATTTAGTTCGATTTAAACATTGTTTTGGCAAAAGAATGTAATTCTCTCTAAACATCACTTTAAAATTCGGACGGTGCGGTGTTGAGTTCGTGATGATTTACTTTATAAAAAGCACCCTAATTCCGTAACACACTATGAATCAATCGGAATCTGAATCATTTTGAAGCAAATTGCTAAGCCATTGCTTCATATGTTCAAAAACTTTGTCTGCTCAACAACGTAGGTAAATAGCGCAAACTGTCAAGATTAATCCAATTCCGATCGATATTATGTTACGCAATTGGCCCACAGTTGGATAATAGCTAAAATAACTAAGTACTAAACTACCTACTAACGGCATGGATGAAATCCAATTATGCTATAAAAAAATGCGACCATACTTTTGGTAAAAACTAGATTTTTCTGTTGAAAACAAAAGCTTCCCGCCAATTTAGAACTGTCAAAAGGATTGCATAGACAAGAATACTTTTTAAAAGACAAAGGCAATCGTGTGTCCTTGATAAAACAACTCTTTTTTTGAAATGAAGTGTAAAATTAAACTTGTAAAGAGGTTTTATTGTCTAATACATAATTCAATTGTTTAGCTGTTTATGAATAAACGTGGGAAAGAAGCGAGCGAGTGGTGAATGAAGTTATATTTGCATGGGAGAGGTCGGTTTACGGTTTCAGAAAACTTTGTCGCTCTGAGTGTGGTCTGACTGCACAACAGTAATAATGAGAAGTACATGAACAATTAGAATTTCCTTTTCGTTCACTCAGAAATTGATGGAAGAAATAATTGTGATGTATTTTGCCTTTACCGATGCCTTTTCAGGATTGCAATGAGCTCTGTTTTAAGATTAGTGTTGACTTAGGTGTAGATGTAGGATGTAGATGATCTCTGCAAAGAAGGCTAATCAAGAGTTTGTGTAGTAAGTATTCTCCTTTCTTAAGTAAGATAGGAGTCGCTCCATGTAACTGCTTACCGGATACTTAACCGTTAACTATCCGGATGCAGCTGAATACCAGGATTTTACATGGAGCGACTCCTCTTGATTGATTTTTACCTATCCTATAGCGTGAAATTAAGTTAATTGTCGAAAAATCACAGTTGATAATTGTGTAAATCTAATCAACCCATTGTGGTAGGTATTTGACTATGTTACCTAGGTACAGACGCCAGCACATCAAGCCACCCGGAACTCTCAAATTTTCCCAATCAACCTTGAACCTAAAACCTTAGCGATAAAGATGAAAATCGATTAAAGAAATTTGACAGATTGTAGTAGCTTGATGTGCTGGCGCCTGTACGTATTTAACAAAGATAAGTGGTTTTTTTGGAACAGTTCTCTATGTTTGTTACTTCTTCATGCTCAAACGGCTAAAACTATTTGGATGAAATTTGGTACGTAGATAGCTTATACCCTGGATTAACACATAGGCTACTTTTTATTCCGCTCTACGCGGGTGAAACCGCGGGGCACAGCTAGTAATGTTATAAAGGCGAAAGTTTGTGAGTGTGTGTGTTTCTATGTTTGTTACTTCTTCACGCTAAAACGGCTGGACCGATTTGGATGAAATTTGGTATGTAGATAGCTTATACCCTGGATTAACACATACTACTTTTTATCCCGGTCTACGCGGGTGAAACCGCGGGGCGTAGTAGTACTTAATGTAGAGCAAATGGAACTTCGTTCCAACCGGGTATCCCACCCACGACACTTCCCGCATTTTTAGGGTTCCGTATCCAAAGGGTAAAACGGGACCCTATTACTAAGACTCCGCTGTCCGTCCGTCTGTCCGTCCGTCTGTCTGTCCGTCTGTCACCAGGCTGTATCTCATGAACCGTGATAGTTAGACAGTTGAAATTTTCACAGATGATGTATTTCTGTTGCTGATATAACAAGAAATACTAAAAAAACAAAATAAAATAAATATTTAAGGGGGCTCCCGTACAACAAACGTGATTTTTTTGCTCGTTTTTGCTCGATATTGATAACGGCAACAGGTAAACGCTTGAATGATCACATAATATTTAGTTTTATATTCACTTTAAACATAAATAATTAAATTATAATAAAACAAATATTTAACAAACGTGATTTTTTTGGCGTTTTTATAGATAATGGAACGGAACCCTTCGTGCGCGAGTCCGACTCTCACTTGGCCGGTTTTTTTAATTTAGTTTTAGTTTATTCAGTGTGGTGGTTACGTATCATAATAATCATTTCACCATTGTTACCCGTCACATAGTCTTAGTTTCTACTACAGACCCGGTGGAAGCAAGCTTGTATTCCAAATTCCAAACATTCCGCATGAAATTGCACAGTTTTACATTTCCAAAGACAATTGTCTCGACAAACAAAAGCAGGACACCTTACACCAGACAGTTCCCACGTACAAACGCAAATTACTGAACGATTACTACACGAACTCGTGAATGACTCCGCAGGTGTCTAAACTACGTTAAAAAAAACTAAACAAGTAAACAAAACACAGTAAAACCTGTCATAGACACGTGCGTCCTTTGCGGCCAGAAACAATGGCATTATCAGCTATGTCCTTTTCTTGTGAAAAAATTTAACAAACCATAGACTTTTGGCGCGTATTATATTGACTTGTTACTTGTTCCCACGCACGCTTTCGTAGTAAAATTTCCATTAAAATGGAAATGGTCATCTTTTGTCATAATTTTAAGATAATTGCTGTAATGAAAAAAATATGAACAAAAACTTTCTATTGATGCAAAGTTGAAATTATAATTATTGTCTTTGGTGAAAGCATCTTTTTTTATCAAATCATTAGAGTGGTAATATGAATTTATCTATTGGATTCATAAATTCATCAGTGAAGAGTTTGTTTTTTTGTTTGTTTGTTTGAACACGCTAATCTCTGGAACTACCAGTCGGATTTGAAAAATTCTTTTTGCATTTGATAGCTCAATTCTTGAGAAAGGCTATACGATATACATCACACTAGGACGCAAAAAAAAAAAACTCAGAGAAGACGTTAAGCAATGACGGCGTGGGTCGAGGAAACAAGAAATTTCACGCAAATGAAGTCGTCGCAGGTAGAAGCTATATAGTTATGAATATAAGCTAGATAAGTGTGTTGAAATTTTAAAAGAAATTGGTAATCCATTGCTACTTCAAATGTTTGTAAAATTCGTCAGCTCAACAACATAAATAACGCAGTGAATATTATTGAACTGTGGAGGAGCTCGTGGCTAAGTAATAACAGCCGCACGGGTCGATCCGTCAGGTTAAGCTACGCTTGCCGGGGTTGGTCAGTGGATGGGTGACCATCTTTACATGTCGAGATTCCTCCGTGCCTCGGAAAGTTAAGCCGTTGGTCCCGGCTGTTATTCGTGGATCTTTGACAGTCGTTACGGGTCGTCAGAAGCCCGAAAGTCTGACAACCAGTCTTACCAAGGGGTATCGTATTACCCAGTTACTAGGTTGTGGAGGTCAGATAGGAAGTCGCTCCATGTAAAATACTGGTATTCAGCTGCATCCGGTTAGACTGGAAGCCGACCCCAACATAGTTGGGAAAAGGCTAGGCAGATTGATTGAATATTAATGAACTGTCAAAATGAAAGGCATTGCCATTGTAATTGTGTTACGGAATTACCCCGCAGATTTAGCCTAGAACAAGAATCTTTTTCCAAAAAAAAAAACTGCAAAATTTTAGGCATTTCACTTTGCTCGGTGGGGCAAAGTGGTAATTTTAATTCACTTTAAGTCGGTGTCTTTGGATTTTTATTCTATTTTTTTGCCATCGACTTCTGAAATTAAAGTTGTTTTTCACTTTGTAGTGTTTTTTGGAAGTCGGTTGTTTTTTTTTTGCAAAAAGGTTTTTTATTTCTCCGTTTTTAGCTATGGTAGGGACGTACCCCACACCAATTCGTACTTATACAACTACTACAGATAGCGCGCGAGTTGAATGCAGAGCTTAGGAATGCGGTAGTGCTGTGACCTAATTATAATTACAATACACTGCAGGCGCGTGAGGTGGGGCGTGCGGATAGCGGGGCGCTCTTTACCTTACTATGTAAACAACAGTGACAGAAAGTATTTTTTTTTAAATTTTTAACATCATCAAGATACACTAAGTGGATTAATACGTACCCTACGTATTAATTGTCGAAGCTAACTCAAAAACATATAAGGGACCATCGCGCAAACTCTAACAAACGAAAGAAGAATTTTCAAAATCGGTCCACGTTTTTCGGTCGTTATTTTATTATCGATGAAATACAAAAAAAAACACACATACAGACGAACATAATTATACCCTCATCCTTTATTGAGTCGGTTAAAAACTAGATTATAAGAAAAATGTAATAAGGGCACAGCCTAAACAGGGTGTCTCATTAAGGTGTGGTGCAGACCATCAAACTGAACAACTTTCTCGATTGTACCAACATCGTTTAATAGAGAAAAAATTATCAGCCGTCCCATACATTTGGTTCAAGTGTAGTTATTAAAGCTTTGTACGGGACAGCTGATAATTTTTTCTCGATTACGATGTTGGTCCCATGGAGAATGTTGTTCAGTTTGATGGTATGTAGCTGTACCACATCCTTAAGGCGATACCAAAATAAATTAGGGGCTTTTTCGTAACTATTGATTTATTTCACTATTACAGCATGTATGGATTTAATTTATGGATGTACCTAAGTACCTTTAATGACTATTTGATTATTACTCTGACTGAATGAAAATGTTAAATTAAACTACTCGATAAAAAAAAATTACTTTAATTAATTAATTAATTAAATAATATAATTAAATAATAATAATAATTATTATTTAATTTTTTTTAATTTATTTATTTATCAATTTATTAAATTCTCGATAACTCGATAGAATTGAATATTTTTCTATAAATCTAAAATCCTAAGTAATTTAATTGCAAAATTGCACTCAAAATGTGCGTAGGTATTAGGTAATTGAAAACTGGCTGAAAATATTTTTCATAGATAGCTTAATTTATTTTTAAATACTTAATTTTTATTTGGTTTGGCGCTTTTATTTTGGTTCCAGCGCATTGTTGCGCTCTCTTTTTTTCACATGCGGAAGTAATTAACTCTGTCATTTTCTTATTTCCGCCCAGTTCGTTTTTAGGGTTCCGTACCAAAATGGTAAAAAGGAACCCTTATGGTGTGACTCAGTCTGTCTGTCTGTCACAGCTGGATATCTCAAGAACTACTAATGCTATCAACTTGACATTTGGAACAGTTTTAGATGACGTTTACCCAACTATTTTGCAAATAAATAAGAAAGAAGTAAAAATATTAATTGTGAATCTATGGGTTCATTTGAGTAATCGAGTCTGGTTAAACCACGCTGGGGTCGGTGCAATTCATTCACATCACATCATTCATAATATTTTTTTTGCAACACGGACTGAAAGGGGGTCTTAAAAATTCAAAGTAGAGCTACTAGGGCATGTGGGGTATCATAATTATCATATGAAAGAACGCTATTTGCACATTCTCAAACATTTTTTTTTTAGGCCGCATTGTTTTCGACTTTTGACAAAAAATGTAAAAAAATATACCGTTCTCTCATGTATAGAAATTTATGTAAAGATTACAGGAAAAGTAAAACGATGTCTCTAAATAGCACACTTTTTCAGAAATCGGAACGGAACCCTCGGTGCGTGAGTCCGACTCGCTCTTGACCGGTTTTTTTACATATACCTAACCTTAAATTTGCCCAAACCTTTCTGTACACCTTGTATTATTATACCATAAAGTTTACATCTTTATCTATGGTTTTACCTCCCGGCGGAACCACAGATACCTAAATGTGCTTACGTAAGACCTTTTCTACTCATCTTCTGTCAGTTAATCCTTTAATCTCTTACAGCAGGTGAATAGTTATCCAACTTCAAAAGGATTACAAATAAGTTATGATTGGCACATCTGTGTTGCCATAAATGAGGTAACTTTTTTGTAGGAGAAAGTATTTTTTTGCGTTGACAAGAAATTGCCGTAGGAATAATTATCGGATTTATTATTGTTACAGCAAAAAGAACTTCACTTTTTTAGTTTGTTCAGTGTGGTGGCTACTGATCAGCCATGTGATTCTGTAAGACCTCATTCTAAACTTCAAATCTGCTGGTCTATTCTGTAAAAATCTCACCGTGAAAACTTAGTTACGTGAAGTGAGATTCCACCTGTGGGCTTAGTGCAAGTTTTTATACTTACTCGATCGCGTTTACGTTAACGTTTGCTTATGTCAATCCGTATGGAATAATTGTGTTTCCCATTATAGTCACCAGGCGGCGCTTATTCATTTTCAGTACAAATTGACGTTTACGTTAACGTGATCGAGTAAGTTTAAAAACTCGCACTGAGGCCTCTGCTGCTATGGATTGACACTATTGACAGCTCACTTCACGCTCACTTCACTTAAGTTTACACGGTGAGATATTTACAGAATAGATCGGCTGAATCCGCTGTGAGTTTCTTGATTGGCATTCTAAATTCAAAGTGACAAATAAATAATAACCGGTCAAGAGCTAGTCGGACTCGCGCACCGAGGGTTCCGTTCCGATTTCTGAAAAAGTGTGCTATTCAAAGACATCGTTTTATTTTTCCTGTAATGTTTACATATACTTCTATCACATAGAATAATTTCAGATTTTTCTGTTTGCAAACTTCGTAGAAAAGGGGGGGGAACGGTATTTTTTTCACATTTTTCATCGAAAGTCGAAAACTGTGCGGCCTAAAAAAAATAAAAATATGTTTGAAAATGTGCAAATAGCGTTCTTTCATATGATACCCCACATTCCCTAGTAGAATTTTTAAGACCCCCTTTCAGTCCCTGTTGCAAAAAAAAAACATATATTTTGTATTTCTTTCTTAATTGCAAAATAGTTGGGTAAACGTCATCTAAAACTGTTCCAAATTTCAAGTAGATAGCATTAGTAGTTCTTGAGATATCCAGCTGTGACAGACAGACAGACTGAGTGACACCATAAGGGTTCCTTTTTTACCATTTTGGTACGGAACCCTAAAAACAATCCAAACACATAACTGAAAACTGTCTTGGCTAAAAGTCCTCTAATATTCTTTAATGGTTGAGAGTTGACCTGCTGAATGAGCATAGAATAATATATAATTATAATACTATACATTATACTTTGGTGACGGTTACCTAAAATAAGTTTACTAAATGTTTCTTGTCTGTTCTCATGTAAGTGGCGTTTTTGTCTTTTATGAGAATAAATGATATTTAAACCTAAACAAGTGAGCAGAAGTGACGCGAAGTGAGAGTGAAAAGCGATGTGAGATGTGGGTTGTTGTTTGAACTTTACAGAATCGACGTACTGGCCCCGGGGGCGTATATTAGGTGTAAAAAAATTTAACTGCAAGAACTTCGTCCACATACTCGACATTACTCGACATCGAAAAACAAACACATTACAAAAAAAAATTTTCGCGGAACCGCGAAAAAAAAATCAGCTGTTCAATACATTTATGTTCGCATAATTCGTCAAAATGTACTGAAGAGCTGATTTTTTTTTCGCGATTTCAGGTTTGGTCCCATAGTAAAAGTTGTTCATAATGATGAGTACAATGACCCCTTAAGAGGTTGTGGGTTATTTATTTTACACCTTGTATAGAAATGCTACTTCAGTACGAATACTAGAATTTACGTGTGTTTAACGCCTGGAAATGCGCTAGCTCTAGGTATTCGTCTCCGCCTCAGGGGACGTACTGAATTAGCATTTCTATATACGCGCCCCTGGGATACAACGATAATTTTGTGTTTTTTTCCTATAAAACCAAATGTTAAATATTTTTTAGTTTCTACATGTGTTATTTGACTATATTGTCTACTGTTGTACCAAAACCGAAACATGATTACTTATACTTGAAATTTTTACAATTGAAAAAAAAAAACAAAGTAGCACCGTCTATCTATTTTCTGTTTTATACGATTATACGTAAACAGTTCCTTAATGTGCAGTAAAATTTGCTTTAAAACGAAGGTATTTAAATAGCAAAAAAATGATTTAAGTAAAGAGTTCATATGATGCTGTTTTGGTGATATAGGGCGATCTGGATATCGGTATCTATAAGACTTAGGAGTTTGTTATTTGGACACATTAAACTTGGACTTATAATCTTTAAATCTGTTGAAGCGAAAACACGATTGGATAAAAAATTCTCGATAGAAAAAAAAAACGAAAAAACCTCCTTTTTCACTTATTTTGAGTTAGATCTCTGAAACCTTATGGAATTTCGTGATGATTTTTAACCTAATAGATAGGTAAGTAATAATATTATCTCAAATCGTGACGTTTTTTTTTTTTAATTTTTCTACTCTTAATTCTTGTAATTAGCAGTTAAGTGATTTGGCGCTTGCGTCATTTTATTCTAAGCGAGCACACTCTCTTTCTGTCTCTTGTTTTGCACGCGGTAGTAATAGCGCTATCCTTTTCAATTTGTTCAATCAGTCTGCTGCGGCATCTGTTGCAGGACGGATCTATGTTTGGCGACATTACAGAGAAAGGACTATTTTCGACATTTTTATTTTGTTTTGTGGTAGGTATAACCTACTGTAAAAAGAAGTTAAAACCTTTTAATAACCATACAATAAATTATTGTCATTATTTAGTGTAAGTAAATAAAGATGGGCAAAAAGAAAACTCTCGGAAAAAGAAAACAATTAATACGTCTGAGGGAACAACTCCGTATTCTGAACGAAAGAAAAAAAAAGTAAGTACTTAACTACCGATATAAATTACGGTAAGTATCAATTCTTTTATTTACGTAGCTACTTAGGTATTTCAATTATGTCTAGGGACGAACACGACGGTTCGTTTCGCGGACCATTTTTCGAGTTTCAACCTTATTGCTACGAGATGCTCATGTCTAGTGTCACGTCACCCTGCTGTTGGCTGTTGATAAAGTTCAAGTTCGTTTGATGAGTCGCAAAATACGCTTTGTAATTATAAATATTGTTATTTTTGTAAATAAGTAGGAACCTATAAAGGATCAATGGGTATTACGACAGATACACACGGCTACACATCAAGCTATACATTTCCAGTTTACACTGACCTCTCATTGTAAGGAAATCAAATACAATGCGAGATCAGCTTATACTGGAAATTCTACTTGATCTGTACATTTCCAGTTTACACTGACCTCTCATTGTAAGGAAATCCAGTACAATGCGAGATCAGCTTATACTGGAAATTATACTTGATCTGTACATTTCCAGTTTACACTGACCTTTCATTGTAAGGAAATCCAATACAATGCGAGATCAGCTTATACTGGAAATTATACTTGATCTGTACATATCCAGTTTACACTGACCTTTCATTGTAAGGAAATCCAATACAATGCGAGATCAGCTTATACTGGAAATTATACTTGATCTGTACATATCCAGTTTACACTGACCTCTCATTGTAAGGAAATCCAATACAATGCGAGATCAGCTTATACTGGAAATTATACTTGATCTGTATTATGCTTGATTATGCTTGATCTGTAGCCGTGCGTACCACGCGTAGTTTCTAATACTCACGAATAAGTAGGTACTACCTACCTACTAATGTGGGGTCAGGAACCTATTTGAATGTTGTGTGTTAGGTAAGTATGTTATTTTATTATGACTAAGTTATACATTTGCAGAAAACCATTCGTTGAGCTTGAGAATGTGACGAATAAAACCGTGCCCACGGTATTAGAGCATGAATTGCACGAAGTCGGACCGGCGGCGGCGCACAGTGGGCCCATACTGAAAATTAGTGGACTTAGGCAACAAAGTTCCTATATCGATGCGATTTTTTTTTATATGACGTGTTATATTATTCCTGACAACTTTTATTCTTATAAAATTTCTTCTAAAGTTGATAGTTTGTCTTGAAAACAATTAATTAGATTTTTTTTGTATGGAGCGAATCACGTTTAATTTTTTTTCTTCAATTGTACTAATATGTTGAGTGTGTGGCGTAAGTATATGATAGCTAGGGTCATTCTCTATCCATGAAAAAAAAATCAGCGCCGGCCATCTGCGGCAGCGCGAGTAATCATTCGGTAAAAAAAAAATGATTTGGAAGAATTTTTTTGTCATTTAAAATAAATTCAAAGCATATTTTTTGTCTCATTTGGCTGTTTTCACCTTCTTTTTAGTTAAATAAATAGTTTTAATAGCGCATACGTACTTATAACTAGTAATTCTGGTAGAGATTTAGTTATTATTGCATGTTAACGGTAGCACCTGCATTGTGATTGATGACTCATTTGTTTGTGCACTCGGCTAAGCGCATAACTAATGAGTCATCGAAAAATGCTCGTCTCTGATTGGCTGAATAATTTTCACTCACTGTTATGTCCACTACTTGAGTAATTAACACTAACTATAAATATAAAGACATTCATTAAGTCCATCTTTCATCATTCATCAAGCAGCCACAGGAAAGTCCGGTTAAACAGTCTCGACCCCCCGTGGTCAACTGCGAGAAGCCATTCCAAAAAAAAAAAAAAAAAAAAAAATAAGTCCATCTAGTTTCGCTCTTGTCGCTTGTTTGTGAACACAGTGAAATACTTGTATTTTTATATTAACATTAGAACTATAGCTGGATTTTGTACCAACCTAGATCTTTTTGTGAAATTAAGAAGTGGCGGTGATCTGAAAAATCTTATGTTTCTGTATGAAAGTATCATTTCTGTCTTGACTACCGAAGTTTCTGAAGAAGACAAGAACCGAATCAAGGAGTTCTGTCGACTTTTTTGTGTAAATTTAAATAAAAAGTGGATAGAGTCAAGTAGAAATCAAAAAACTTTTATGAATCGTGTAATTAATCGCAAGTGGTTGGAAAAAAACATCAACTGGCCTGTTTGTGACAGTATTGATCTGAGAAGTGTGATGGGCTTTTCGGACGCAGCCTTATCTGAGCTTGTGGATATAGATTGCCATGTTCCTACTCTTGCAGTATGTACTGCGGAAGCGGGAACATCTACAGAAAAGGAGCACAGAAAACCGTTCGAAGAGTTAAGTAATAAGCAAAAGAAAAGACGTTCTACTTCCATAGTAGAAGAAAATTCCGAGGAAGAGTTGCAGCACTGGTACATAACAAAATTGAAAGACAACGGCAAAACGAATCTGGCAAAAGTGGTCGAATACCTTTCCAGTAATCCAGATGCGCTATCCGAAGTAGAAGAGAGACTATTCAAAAAGCAGAGCTTAAGTACTGTCTCTGAAGATAAGTGTTTAGCTCTTTATACATCAGTTGCGCTCTCGAAATGGAAGTACTTAGCTCTTCGACAATTTCTGAAAGAAGAAAACTGTGCTGCCTTTCCATCTTATCCAAAGCTTGTAAATGCCAAGAAAAGATGTTACCCACCACAAGAGAGTATGGGGATTACCGAAAACGGAGCTCACATTAAATTGCAAGCGCTATTGGACCACACTGTGGAGAGGATATTACTTGATATAAATACTGTTGATAGGTCTCAAAATGAAGAACTCAAGTTGACCTGGAAATGGGGACTTGATGGTTCTTCGTCGCAGAGTAACTATAAACAGAAAACGTCAAACACAGCTACAGAGTTCGATGATTCATCAGTAGTCATGATAAGCATCGTCCCTCTTCGGCTAGTGTCTACTAGGCTATCATCTGGGAATGAAAATCTAGTTTGGGAGAACCCCACACCTTGCTCAACTCTGTACTGTCGACCAGTGAAGTTCACTTTCACTTCGGAGACAGCTGACTTTATAAAGTCTGAAGAGTCTGAGATGAAAAAACAAATTGATGAACGAATATCTACACAGTGTGGAAATATTATTGTATCACATGAATTGCATATGACCATGATTGATGGAAAAGTGGCCAATATTATTGCTCGAGTACCATCATATGCAACGTGTCCCATTTGCTTAGCAAAACCGAGTGAGATGAATAATTTAGACGCTTTGACTTCTAAACCACTTCGTGAAGAAATTTACAAACAAGGAATTTCTTCACTGCATATGAAGATTCGGTGTATGGAATGTCTTCTCCATATATCTTATAATCTGGATTTTCAACGATGGACTGCTCGCGGCGAACATAAGGCTTTGAAACAAGCTAAAAAAAATACCACACAGCAAGAGTTTCGTGAGCAAACTGGAATGCTGATTGATATAGTCAAACAGGTATGTATTTAATTTTCGCTCTCTTTATGTTGTTTGTGAATTATATCTCTATGTATTGTATATTACAGTATTGTTTTCCCATTTTAGGGTTTTGGAACTACAAACGACGGGAATACAGCGAGGCGCTTTTTCCAAGATTACAAAAGATCTTCCAGAATAACGGGAATTGACGAAAATCTGATTTTCAGATTTTCCGTTATTCTACAAGCCATATCATCAGGCAAAAACATTGACTGTGAAAAATTTAGAAGATACTGTAGAGAAACAGCTGATGTGTACGTGCAACACTATTCGTGGTACTACATGCCAGTTAGTGTACATAAACTTCTAATGCACGGTGCAGACATCTGTAACCACTTTGGTGTTTTGCCAATCGGTAAGTAAAAAATAAATATAGTTTGATGTATTATTTGACTCGATTGCGTTTTGAAATTTAAATGTATGTACTTATTCGTTTTAGGTACCTTATCTGAAGAAGCTTCGGAAGCCCGTAATAAGGACTTCAGAAACGTCAGGGAGAGGCACACTCGGAAAACGGGGAGAATAGCAACAAACGAAGACATCCTCCATGGACTTCTAATAAGCTCTGATCCCCACATATCCTACATAAGGCCTAAAATAATGAAACAGGTTCATAATGAGTTGTTGCCTGAAGCAACTCAGTTGTTACAGACTACTGAGCCTCCCTGTGACAGTGAAATTATGGAGGAAGAAGAATGCCTCATAGCAGAGTCCGAAAATTTGCCGGACCCACTAGCACTTCTGGAACAAGAAATAATGTGATCCGGCTCTAAATTATTCCCACAAATGCCCATCATGGTTAGGAATATGACAAACAGCCCTTTTCAGGGCTACAATTACTTCACAGTTTCATATTGATCATACGTACGATAACTTATACTATAATAATATACATACAGTTGATTATGTAGATAATTATCAACGACTTGCCCGTACAAATTTAAATTATTTCACCTATCATTAACAAAATTAGTATAACCTGAAACAGTACGATATATTTATTCAACAATAGATAACGTGTAGTTAAAAAATAACACAGTCAATCAGAGACGAGCATTTTTCGATGACTCATTAGTTATGCGCGCACAAACAAATGAGTCATCAATCACAATGCAGAGCACCTGCTTTGTGATTGATGACTCATTTGTACCGATAACATACAATAATAACTAAATCTCTACCAGAATTACTAGTTATAAGTACGTACCTATGCGCTATTAAAACTATTTATTTAACTTAAAAGAAGGTGAAAACAGCCAAATGAGACAAAAAATATGCTTTGAATTTATTTTAAATGACAAAAAAATTCTTCCAAATATTTTTTTTTTTACCGAATGATTACTCGCGCTGCCGCAGATGGCCGGCGCTGATTTTTTTTTCATGGATAGAGAATGACCCTAGCTATCATATACTTACGCCACACACTCAACATATTAGTACAATTGAAGAAAAAAAATTAAACGTGATTCGCTCCATACAAAAAAATCTAATTAATTTTTTTCAAGACAAACTATCAATTTTAGAAGAAATTTTATAAGAATAAAAGTTGTCAGGAATAATATAACACGTCATATAAAAAAAAATCGCATCGATATAGGAACTTTGTTGCCTAAGTCCACTAATTTTCAGTATGGGCCCACTGTGCGGCGGCGCGCGTACAGGCGCGAGCGGCAGCGGAGCCCAATTCGTGGCTGGCGGCGGCTGGGCATTTGGAACAGGGAAAGGGAGACTCACCGCTATCGATTGACGATACGGACAAGTAAGTACATAAATAAATACATAATATAAAATAAATAAGTATATTTTTAATCCCCCTTAGTAATTTCTTTTTACCTGCCTCGCTGGTCTAGCGGTCGCAAGCTCTACTGCTGAGCGTGAGGTCCTGGGTTTGATTCCCGGGTCGGGCAAAATGGTATTGGGTTAAAAATCATTTATCATTCTAGTTCAATCATTGACATTTTTAACTAATTGACAAAAAAACTGTGCTGTTTCATACATTTTGGTCAAGTAGGTACTTATTGAATTTTTGTATTAAACAGCTGTTTTTTTTTTCGTGATTTCAGAGTTGGTCCCATAGTGAAAGTTGTTCATATTCATGAGTAGAACACTGTAAAAATTTGGATGGTGATGAAAAAATCTTCCTGTATAACGAAGTTCAAAGGAAAACTATCACAGCTAAGTAGGCTTTACAAGTTTACGAGTAATAGTCGAGCAACTTACATTTGCAGTTGCAATGTATGGGAGAACATGATTTTCAACTACAATGTTAGGTTTGTTCTTGGGATAAATTCATTCTAACTACGGAACCCCTCATGTGCGTGGTCCGACACGCACTTGGCCGGTTTTTTTATTTATAAGGAACATTTGTTTTAGATAAATAGTTATATTATGTGAGAGTTTATTTTTGTAGGAACATTCCTAATTTTTGTTAGTACTACGATATTTGGATAAGGTACCTACCAACCTATGAATGTTACGCGTCGCGTAATTTGTTGAAACTTCTTTGTCTTTTATTTTTTATGTGATTTTTAACCGATTGCCAAAAAGGAGGAGGTTATATGTTCGACTTAATGTATGTTTTTTTTTGTTTGTTCTTGTAATAATATTCTGAATATACATATTAAATTATAATAAATAAAGATTGATGAAAACTAACATTATTTTTATTTCATACTAACCTTTTAGGTTTATAGATTGAGTACCTACGCGAGGACTGAATGACGGATCCGTCTAAATATAGTACACGAAAAAAAAATTTTTTTTGTTTTATAAAATTTAAAAAAAATAGTTTTTTTTCCAACCCTGGTGGTATGTCAGTTTGTAGGTCTATGAACGAAGCTTCCAATATGTATATAGGTACCTATGTAGGAACATACATTTTGATTGCCATACGAATCAAGTTCAAATTCACGAATCTATCGGAGACGGGCCGTGAATATGCATTCACGGCCCGTCTCCGGCATAGATCGCTGTTGATCAGCTGGGCGGCCGGGGCACCGCGCCGTTCAAACTCGAGCTCTGAACTCGACTCGATCGCGGTTGCCGCGCCGCCGCGCCGCCGCTCGCGCCCGGTGCGAAGCGCGCCGCGCGCCATGCCACCGCGTATTATTTTAGAGGGGGCGCGGTCGGGCGGGGCGAGAGGTACGAAATCGCTCGCGTTAGGTTGTAGTGGCGCGCTCTTTTGTCATAAGTTCATAATTCATAACATAACACGAAGCGCGTTTAGTTCCGGTGCGCGTGAGAATCTTCTATCTCCTTTCGCGTCAAACTAGACAGCCCTAACGCCATTTCACTTACAAACCGAGCTAAACCAGTCTTCAATATATTCGATGGATCCTATTTTCTATAAATACAACGTTCTGCAAAAGCACAAACTTACAGTCGCGCTATTGAATCTAAAGTCTGTCTGTTTGTTTCATACTTCAATGTTTAGCGGTGTGGCTCTGTCTCGCGATCGCAGCATTAAGGTCCCTTCAAACAGCCGCGAAACGCGATATAATCGCGCGCGACACAAAGGCACCGCGCGTTAAGGCGCAGATTTCCTGAAAACGATCAAAAAGGTGGTTTTTTAAAGCTGTGTATCTCATAAACCGTAAATAATTTTGACATGTAAAAAAAATATGATATTTTCAAGTCCTTTTCGCATACGGTGATGGAAGCCAAAACATACTTTAATGCACCAAAAAAATCTTTAAACATACCTCCTAATAATCTTTAAAAGCTGTTTATCCCTTCATTAGCAATTATAATTATAATTAAAAATATACCATGAAATGTCAAATTCCAAACTGCATCCAGTGATGGATTACTTTTTATTAAATAGTTAATTTCTAATTTTACACGATTTTATTTGCACTTTTACGACATAATTCCGGTGCGCGTGAGAATCTTCTATCTCGTGCGTCAAACTAGACAGCCAAGCTTGGAACCAGGAGGCCAATTCCGGTGGCATGGAAATTATCTCCATGGTCGAAATATCAGTCGAGAAACTGCTTATCTCCGTCGAAAACGAAAAAATGCTATTCTAACGATCTCCATTGCATTCATAAATTTTTCGATCGCAAACCAGCGAGATATCACGGCTGGTCCTAAGGTATGGAGATATGAAATCTCCATTGGAACATCTGTCAAAATTTACATTCGTAGGTTTATATTCGTTTTTTTTTTGGTACCTACATGTAGAGGCTTCGGGGTTTATGGGTTTCATAAAGGGGGGCCAAATTTTCATTATTTTTGCGATAGGACACACCGTTTTCGAGATATAAGCAAAAGAAAAAAAAATACAGTACTGTTTTTGCACTTGAAGTCAAGGTGTTATGTTGGTGTGAATTTTAGTTCATGACAACTAATTTTATTCCACACCTTTATCGCGATTAAAAATAGTTTTATTTAGTTTGAAAATTAAAACCTACCTACGTCAGAAAAAGGACACAAATCACAGAGCACTAGGTATATAATACTACACAAATCATGCGAAATGCGTTTCAGATCACGCTACTTTGCAATTACTATTTTCAGTACCTAAGTAATAATTATAAAAAAAACACAGTTATAGAAACACAATATACTAAAATTATCTTTTATAATGTGTTTGCTTGGATTTAATAAATTAAACATACGTTATTAATATTAAAAAAAGAAAAACGTAGCATAATCGATTATAATCAAAGTGAATCGATAAAAATGGAATGTCTTTTAGACGAGATTATTTTCTCCGTTGTAAATCTTTCTCCATGGTCTACCAGAATACGGTTTTTTGATAGTATCGAGATTTGAACCGGACATTGATGCGGAGATTTGAAACAGAGATTGATCTCCATGGTCGTGATATCTAGCTCGAGCCCGGAATTGGGTCCCTGGGCCTTAAATAGTACTTACCTCATTGCGCAGTACCGTGTCAGGTTGTATGTTGATCAAAGTATGATACGCGGCAATAAAACATATGTATTTATATAATTTTAACCATAAAAATCATCAATACATCTCTCTAAGTTAGATTACAACCAGGAAAAAAAACCCAAAAAAAAAAAATTCGCGCAGCGCAATCACCATAAGATGTCGCGCCAGTTGAGCCTTTAGGCTGAGCGATGGCCGTTATGTGACGCATATTTTCCTCCAACTGGTTCTTTTTGTGTTTGTGTTCTTTTTTGCATCATGTTTGCCGCAAATACCTTCTTTCTTCAAGTTATTTTAAAGATTTTTTGGCACCTACCTACTTTGGTCAACTACTCAACTGAAAACACAAACACCAAGCTATCACTCTTTCAGAAACTAGGAGAAATTCGACAATTAGGTACTTATTGTTTCTTTAATTCTAATTTATGCTACCATTCCGAAACAATAAATTCTTCTAAGTTGATCTACCAAATATCTCGGTAAAACCTTTTAATCTTGCACAAAAACGTCCCCTCCACCAATAGCTCACTCAATACAAACTACAAAATAAATCTCTAACAAAAATAATAACACACTTACGTTACGCGACGCGAGACCACCGCGGTGCCCGGATCCTGCACTCACACGTGTGCTTATAATACGGTGGAAGCTGACATATCGAGTTACATCGACGTTTTGTTGTGCGTTTATAGTAAGTACGTATGGTGTGGTAGTGTAATGTATGGTTGTTATCGGTGGACATTGATTACATTATTTTTAGGGTTCCGTACCTCAACAGGACAAAACGAAACCCATGTACTAGGTACCTATATTGGTTCCGTCGGACGGACAACGAAGGCGAAGTGATCTCAATGGCATATACAAAGTGATTTTTTAATGACCAGCCAAATTTTCACAGGGTGTTCTACCCATGAATATGAACAACTTTCACTATAGGACCAGACCAAAAAAAAACCAGCGGTTTCCTACAAAAGTTCCATACCTACTCGATCAAAATGTATGAAACAGCTGATATTTTTTTTGCGATTTCAAAGTTAATCGCAAAAAAAATATCAGCTGTTTCATACATTTTGATCGAGTAGGTATGGAACTTTTGTAGGAAACCGCCGGCTTTTTTTTCGCGATTTCAAAGTTGGTCCCATAGTGAAAGTTGTTCATATTCATGGGTAGAACACCCTGTGAAAATTTAGCTAGTCATTTAAAAATAGCCCTGTATATGGTTGTTATCGGTAGACATTAATTACATTATTTTTAGGGTTCCATACCTCAAAAGGAAAAACTGGACAAGTGCGTGTCGGACCACGCAGAATGAAGGGTTCCGTAGTTGAAAAGAATGTATCCCCAAAACAAACTTAACATTAGATCCCAAAAATTTTTTTTTTTTATGTCATAAAATTACAAATTCACTATTTTGGGACTTTTTCCTTTACTTGTGCTGGGAGACCTTGCTTCTTGCCAAATTTCATTATTCTAGGTCAACGGGAAGTACCATATAGGTTTTATTTACTTGCGAGTATCAAAATATGTCGCATAAATGGCCGTATGTTTTTATTGCATTGACTGAGAAGCTTGAGTTTTTTAGGACTCCATGAGACCACAGACCTACGTTTGTGATATTAATTTCAACTTGATACCTCTACGCGTTCCTGAGAAAAAGGATCTTGACAGACTGACAGACAGACAGACGGACAAATAAAGTGATCCTATAAGAGTTCCATTTTTTCCTTTTGAGGTACGGAACCCTAAAAATGGAAACCAAAGGATCACTTCGTTGTCCATCTAACTGTCTGTCAGTCTGTCCTTTTTCCCAGGAACGCTGGTGGTATCAAGTTGAAATTAATATCAAATACGTAGGCCTACGGTCCCTTAGAGCTCTAAAAAAATCAAGCTTCTAAGTGACGCAATAAAAAAATACGTCTATTTATGCGACATAATTTTGATACTCGCAAATAAATCTAAACATATGGGGTACCTACTTCCCGTTGACTTAGAACCATGAAATTTGGCAAGAAGCAAGGTCTCACAGCACATGTAAAGGAAAAGTTCGAAAATCAATAATTTTGTAGTTTCACAAACTTCCATTTGCAGTTGGAGAATTGACTGTGACGTATGTCGATGTATCGGAGAACATATTTTTCAACTACAATGTTAAGTTTGTTTTTGGGATAAAATCATCCTAACTACGGAACCCTTCATTATGCGTTGTCCGACACGCACTTGGCCGATTTTTGTTGAGATTTTATTTTTACGTTAATTATATAAGAGGAGCTCCTGGCTAAATAATAAAAGCCACACGGGTCGATCCATCAGGTTAAGCTACACTTGCCGGGGTTGGTCCGTGGATGGGTGACCATCTTTACATATCGAGACTCCTCCGTGCCTCCGTTGGTCCCGCCTGTCATTTGTGGATCTTTTGACAGTCGTTACGGGTCGTCAGAAGCCCGAAAGTCTGACAACCAGTCTTACCAAGGGGTATTATTGTAATACACAGTAACTGGGTTGTGGAGGTCAGATAGGCAGTCGCTCTATGTAAAATGCTGGTATTCAGCTGTATCCGGTTAGACTGGAAGCCGACCCCAACTTAGTTGGGAAAAGGCTAGGCAGATTGATTATATAAAAAATCTTGAGTTTGCAATAAGTAATTGAATTCACTCTAAACGCAGAAATAAGTAGGTATTTAACCCAAATGAATCAACTAATAAAATAAAATAAGATAGAGATGCTGCCTTCTCATAACAAACTCCTAGTTTTGCCATTTACGAAACCGATGGAAAATCTCTTTTCTCTTTGGTAAAGACCACCAGATCCAGATTGTAAACTTTCCGGCATTGTAAGTTTAATTAAAACAAGACAATGGCATGTATTTTCATATTTTTCTCAAGGCTTAAAATGAAACGTGGAAAGAGTATTTTTATGAGACGTTGAAAAAAGGTTGTTCTGGCATGGCATCTCTAAGTATTCCAAATTCAAAACCAGACAAAAGTTACAAGTCATAAACAAAATGAATGTCTCCGAGTTATTTTTATTGCCAGTCGTGGGAAGCTTTTGGCTAATACAACAATAAACTAATTAGGGTTACTAATTGCGTGTCAAAAAATATATTGTTTTTAATAAAAACTATTGATTGTTTGTTCATAATTTGGCGCAATTGCTGGTGATAACTCGCATTTTGTTTTTTTTTTTTGGTAGTTCCCCTACCTGCTTACGTCAAAAGAAAGAATTAATTATGATCTTCAGTACTTACTTAACTACTTTGAAAAGTACAACAGTGATTGTCTGCAATTAGAAACCTAGACATTGCCTATTTATCGCAAAAACTGTAGTTTGTACGTCGATATCCATACCGATATTAAATAAAGCACAAAAACAGTTTCCTTTTCTCTTTTTTAAAGTATAAAACAAAAAAAAACTTTTAATCTATTCGAACGCCAACTGAACATCTCGAGGACACTCCAAGATTCAAATTTCGAATTGTCATTTTTTTTTTCACCAGCATCAAATTGCAACGTTGCCCTTTTGCTGAATGAAAGAAGATGGCGTAGATATGCAAATTGTATTCATCGAGAATTTTATTGATTTTCATCCTTTTGAACCGCGATATGAAGTGTGAGCGTGCATAATGAGTTGTTTTGTTAAATGATAAAGTTTTAACGATCGTTTTGAATAAATAAAGATAATGTGTTACTTTGGTTTGTTATTTCGCACATGAGATGATTATTGAGATCGATAAAATATTAAAGCATAAATGGTGTTTCGTACACACAGGCGGTCCCTCTTATACACAAACTCGGGGGAAAAATAAGATTTACTTAGTACTGGTCAGAATTTTTTAAGCTCCACGAATATTTTAACCTCAGCTCGACCACCCTAGGCCTACTAGAAAACGCTGACTACAGAAAAGGCTTCTCTCATAAATCAACTCAGTCTATCGTAGTCCACTGCTGGACATGCCTCTGCCAGGCTGCGCCACAGCACCCTGTCCTCCACCTTCCGCATCCAGTCTATCACAGCCACTTTCTTCAGGTCGTCGGTCCATCTAGCCGGGGGGCGTCCCACCCTACGCTTACCGATACGTGGTCTCCACTCCAGGAGTCGTCTACTCCACCGGCCATCAGTCGACAGACATAAATACGAAAGGCTTCTCAGGGTTCTGAAAATCTTATCCATCAAATGGTTCTTATATTGATGCACCAATCACAACGTCTACGTTAACAGTCTTCAGATAATTGATCAATCCAAGAGTTGAGCAATGCTTTCAGAAACTGGGGGCTTACTATGAGCTCTTATAGCAGGCGGAAGTTAAACGTTTCCAGTGAGAGAGAGAGAGACAGAGCTATAGGTCGTATATAGCACCGTCACTCTCTCACTGGAAATGTTCAACTTCTGCCCTACTATAAGAGCTCATAGTAATTAAGCCCCCTGATAGGCTGATAGTCATAAAGTACCTACAGCCTACACAGTGCGCGCAACAGTGGTAAAATTGGCACTACGAAAACTACCCTTCTATTCTATTTTTCTCTATGGCAATGGTGCCGATGTCGACCATTCTGCCAATGTCAGATGTGTTATGAGAAAACGTGTGTAAAAAAAAAAAAAACTAAATTGAATTTAATGTAAGACTTGTTGACGGGTTAGTACACTGAAACAAACACAAAAAATATTGTTAGTTAAATATTAAATACACAATATATATATGTATAGTATAGTTATATATGTCATGTACACAAGTGACATACAACAAACCACACAAAAATAAATATAATCATAATTTAATATCATTCTCGCGGATAAAAAACATCAAAGCCTCAAAGAGCTTTGGGGAAGGATGTGTTAGTAAAGATGGAAAGTTAATTGGGAAAACTACCCTTACCGCTACGACATTAGGACGCTGTCAATGTCAAATTGTTACTAGTGCTATGCCGTTGACTTGACCATGTAAATCCAAGAGTATGGGTAAGCAACGATTTGTGACTTTTCCCTCAACGAAGCTGTGGAGTCGAGATAATCTGCAGGACTGTAGCCCGCACACAATGACATCCGATCCAACTTGCTTGCTTCACCTCTAAACGCATTAGTACCAGATAATCTTTGAAACACTATCAATACACAATGCGTATCAATCAAATCTTGTCAAAACTATACGGGCTCAACGGTGTCTTCATATTTGGTCATTATCCTGAGGTTACGCGACGTTGTGTTAAAACGAGTGTGTAAGAATATTTTAGGTTATTTTTTTACAAAAAAATGCGATGTGACCTTATAAAACAGCAATCGATCGCAATGGTTTTCATTTTGACAGATCAGTCACGTTCATTGCGTTAAAATAAAGTAATTGAGTAGACGATTTTTTGAAACCTATTCAGAAGCAAATGATTGGGAATTTCCTTCAATCTTCGAATTGTAACTGAAAGTTTGTTACGCAATTAGGGTGCTGGACACGGTTACCTACGCAAAATGTCTAGGAAAAATGTACGGTAATACCACAATACCAAGAAAAACTTACTTGAAGTTACGTGCTGCTAAAGCTAAAGGCTTCGTCTGAAAAGTGACAATGAAAAGACATAACAGAGCAAGTAACCATAAAATTTATATCAACAAGTTCTACAATGTAAGATTATGCGCAGTTCTAGAGTTTTCCTTATTATCTTCGCTGAAAATACTTGAAAGCATATACCTACGTATCGCAAAGGAAACTTCCCACTTCATTTCCTTTTTGGAGTCATTACAAAAAGCCCAGTAATTTAAATCCAACTATAAAAACAAGTTTTGATTTCCTATATAATAACCGCTCTTCCTAATTTTATTGCCCGCCCCTATACAACGCCCTGCCCCTGAAGAATGACGTAATACAACAGTGTCTTTTATTATTGTCAATGTATTTGCCGTGCTATTGTTAGTATAGTACCTGTCAATTGTTTTTTTTATTTCGGAAACGCACATAGGAAAGAAGGTGGATGCTGCCAGTATCGATTTGAACCTGTTCGCGTAAAGTGCAGTTTTATTATTTTATTTTAGACTGTTAGGCGTTGCAAAGTAGTGTTTTTTATTGCTTGTTTTATGGCTGTAATTGTGAGGTTTTACAAAGAGATAATTTAGGCATTAAAGACTGATTGCGAACAGATTTTGGGTTTTTTAGGGATTGGCTTTTCGGTTTTTTTAAAATTTTATTTTCAAAATGAAGTATCCGAGGAGGAAATTATTTACTAAATGCGCATCCGAATATGGTACGGGTTTGTGTAAGTATGTTTTAATGTTTTTATTTTTTTTGCTAATTAACATGAACTTATAATCTAGGTATTTTTTTATCATTACGTTGATAATAAGGTGAAGAAAATAAAAAAAAAAACACTTAACAATAAACAATTCACTACAAATACTTTTTTTAATTTACACAAGCGCGCCACATTGGCTAGCCGTAAAACAAAAATATTCGCGCGCAAAATTCGTAAATGGAACGTACGGAATCCGATCGGCCGCTGGTTTATGGCACTGTATAAATGACGACCATATGTCGTTTGTCACCAATAGGGGTGGCATTCGTTGTACTTGAAATGTTGTGCACATGATATGTCTTACAATAGAAATCCCAGAATAAAGCAAAAAAATGGCAGTAATATATCGCAACAGAGTTCATGAATGCATCCCGAAACTTCAGTGTCAAATAATTATAAATAACATTGCCTTTTGTTCTATAGTACCTACTCCTAAAGACTGGATGCGGAAGGTGGAAAATATGTAGGTGTTTGAGTCCTAATCGCAAAATGAGAGAGCCCTATTAGTGTATATACTTAAATGTTACCGGCTAAACTAGTTTTTCCTAGGTCAAACCGGTTTATTAAACCAGAGCACCCTGGCCAAATGCGTTAGATTAGGTTAGAACTGTAAACAACCACGCACGAGCGGGTATCGCGGTAGCGGCCGGTGAACACTACTTCCAAAAAGGCTAATCAAGCAAGTTGGCTGCGACATATCACGCGCAAGTAACCGGTTTATCACGCGATAAACCGGTTAGGCCTAGGACAAATTATGTGTAGTTTGGTCTGAAATTTGGTTTGGCCAGTTACTTAATACAACAGTTAACCGTATTTTTCTGCGTTTATAATATTTATCTGAACTTTCCATAGTGACCTGCGGCTTTCTGAGCTTAGAAAGAAAGAAAGAAAATGCATTTATAGGGATAAATAGGTACCCAAGTATCACTATAGGTATTGTTTATCTCTTCCAGACAATAACAAAATTCTTGGCTATTGGCTTGGTTAAAACTATACCGACCCACAAGATATTTTGAGGATATCCATCAATAGAGGAACAGAGGAATAGAGGCACAGATTTACAGAATAAGTTAAGAAAGACTTCAAACTAATTAGCAAAGTTTATTTTGGCCAAATCAAAGTCAAGATATTTTATAGACATATTGAATTTAATCATGACCTGTTTGGCTGCATGAGTCGGTTATTAAAAAAAAATCTGCTGTTTCTTATAAAAGTGCAATACCTAGGTCATAAATAGTCATAATGTATGAGACAGCAATTTTTTTATTAACTGACGAAAAATTTCAACCCAGGGGTTCCAGAATCATTGACCGGGACGTCGCCGGCATACCAGCACCGATATCGGCGCCGACATTGCCGGGGAAGCAAAAATTTATGAAATTATATGGCTCGTGTTTCCACTTGCCGGCTCCGGTATCGGCACGGCGCTGACTCGTAGCGATGCCGGCGCCGATATCGGTGCCGGTATACTGGCGACGTCCCGGCCAGTGGAAAAGCGCCCATTAGCTCGCCGTCCGGTAAGGACCGGGCCCGGGTCGACGCCGCGTTGTGTTCCACGCGCGCCTCAAATAGATGTTAGCAATGATGTGGTCCAATAGGGCCGACACCGCCGGGGTCGCGGGTTGTTCGAAAGAGATACCGTGGCCCCGCCATAGGCAACTGAAGGAACACGGGTGGGTTTTAGTCAGTAAAAGTCTGACACGACCTTCCGCTCCATCCAGAGCGGGAGAAGTCACTTGATGATTTCCCATCAACAAAAAAAAAGAAAAAAAGGGATTCCAGAATCATGTAATGGTAACAGGTTGCGTATCGATGTCCCTGATACCCTGTATAATACCACAGCAGATCAGATTATGTAAGTAAACAGAAAATCAAATAAAAATACAAAAAATCAGCACCTTAGCAAACGTCAAAACAACGTTTGGTAGGCAGCCCTAAGCTAGGTCTAGCCAATAGTACTCAAGAGAGTGGTTTATTTCAAATAACTGTGATTGAGTTTATTACAGTATTGCTGTTGAACCTCATTACTATGCTTTGCACTTACCAATAATAAACTACTAAGAAATCAGAAATACTCGTGCAATAACTTTGTCACTGACATGAAATGTACCTAGCTATTTGCACATTTTGCACGCCATACCATGGCAGGCTATTAAAGCTGAAACTAAAACTACTGTAATAACTATTGTACCATATTCGGGCAAATAAATGTTTTTTTTATAATGAAACAATAAATTATACTAATATAAAATTACGAATATTAAGTTTGAAATGAAATTGCAATGTTATGTGAAATGAAGACCTTATTTTCAAGTAAATGCATCTAAAATACTTAATTAAATAAAATAGATAACTGAATATAAACTACATAAACTAAATTAACAAGTCACGAAGGATAGGGTGCTGATTATAAATGCTATTTTATAATAATCAGCACTTCATCTCATCCGAAATGCTGATTTTCTGCATAGGAAGTCTTTAATTCATCAAACCCAACCTCACAAAAAATAATACATGTTATAATTTTGCTATTTTGACACACTACATACTACTTTTACATAATGTTGCCGATTTAAAAAATATTTGCATAGATTTTTATTTTATTTAGGTTTAGACTTCCATACGCAAAATACGCGCATTGACGTGGAGTTGCGGATACCAGCCCTTATTACCTATTACCCTAGTTTAGACTTCCAGGTAGCTCTTTTTATAAGTCCACAAAAAATCTATATTTTTTATGGTGTACAAAATAAAAAGCATTCTATCTATCTATCTATCTAAAAAATCTGAGTACTTACATATCTACAATAAAATAAACACAATCATCAAAATAACTCTACTTAAGTACGAGTACAGCCCAAAATATTACAAGAAGACAGATACAAAATACTCCTAGAAATAACACCTATAAACATTGATATAAACATTGTGTATCTCCGCATCACAGACATCATTTGTAAGCATTAGCACTACGCTTCACTTGAATAATTCATCACGATGTTGTTTTCCCGCCAAAACTCTATGCTATGTTTTTTTTTTCTGAAGCAAAAGCGTGAAGTGCCTTCAGCCTCCATGCTGTTATAAATATGCATACGATATCGTTAGCGCAGATGATAATTTTTTGAATGTATAATGGCGTCATTAATTTTGGCGTAGCGTAGGTCAGGGATGTTATTTTTATTTTCATGATGGCTGTGTGTGTATTAGTTTTCATTTCTTTTTTTCAGTAGGTGGTAGGTACCTATTCGAAATAAATATGATTTTCAATTGAAGAAATCCTAGGTAGGTATTTTGTCATTCTTTCAAAAATATTTATTACTTACCTACTTATATAAAATATTTAGCAACATTCTTTTCAAATCCCGAGCTATTTTCCCTGTATTTTCCTTTTTTTAGGAAATTAGTCTAGGTACTTCTACACACACACGACAAACACACGAGTGATTCTACAGGGTATTTCACAAAATAGTGTAGTCAAAAAGGGTGTGGTACATTCCATCAAACTGAACAACTTTCTCCATGGGACCAACATCGTAATCGAGAAAAAAATACCAGCTTTCCCGTACAAAGCTTCAATACCTACTCGACCCAAAATATAAGGGACGCCTGATAATTTTTCTCGATATTGCGATGTTGGCCCCGTTAAGAAAGTTCAGTTTGATGGTCACTTTTCTAATACACCCTGTATATTGGGTTCCGTTTTTTCATTCGGACTTACCGAACCCTAGAAAACAACAATATAATATAACGCTTGTAATTCCCGAAGAGTTAGGCAGAAGTGTACCTCTTAGAGTACACCCACATTTCGCCCAATCTGCCTAGCCTTTTCCCAACTAAGTTGGTGTCGGCTTCCAGTATCCGGATGCCGCTGAGTATTTTACATGAAGCGACTGTGACCTCCACAACCCAGCAACTGGGTAATACGACACCGTAAGACTGGTTGTCAGACTTTCAGGCTTCAGACGACCCGTAACGACTGTCAAAGATGCACGAATGACATAGGGTACATTTATCCCGCGTAGTAGGGGATGAGCCTAAAAAAATGTGCCTAATAAAACCTGTCTTGTTTCAGCCTGTCGTAAAGACAGCTCCCGTCCCTTGGACGCAGCTGCCATCATGAAAGAAAAGAGTAAGAACGCTGCCCGTTCCCGAAGAGAGAAAGAGAATGCAGAGTTTCTAGAACTGGCCAAACTTCTACCTCTGCCATCGGCGATTACGTCACAACTTGATAAGGCATCCGTTATCAGACTGACGACGAGCTATCTGAAGATGAGGCAGGTTTTTCCTGATGGTGAGTAGAAGTAGAACCTTAGGAACATGCACGATCACAAGCACAATGCTGTAGTCTAGTAGGTAACAATACAGCTAGCTGGACTGTAGGATTGTATAATAGGGATAATGCCTGGGTAAAAAAATAGTAGGTACATTTTGATACAAGTGGAGAATGTCCACGTGTAACAAACGACGTTTTTCAATACACTTTTGAAGAAATAAAATAAGGTAACGAAAAATATTTTTGTCATGAATTGTGAAACTATGGTGAAAAGTTTCTTTTTTTCCGCGCTTTGCTTTCGCCAGGTTAAAGGAGAAGCACAATAAACAGCCCAATATGAAAAATAGAAAATTCAAATAGCTTTTTTGAGTTTAGAACACAAATAAATGTTAATTTGTTCATAAACGTTTTTTTATTGTAATAATCATGGTTTTTGATGATATTCTATTTATAAACATTATTTAAATATTCTAAAATATTAACGCCGTAAAGACGCGTATCTCTTAGCCGATATTTAAAAAAAAATCACCTCCGAATAGAGAGGACCGTCTCGCGCCATTTTCATTTTGCCACTTGGCACCGGCAAGTGGCAAAATGAAACTGGTGCGAGACGGTTGTTAATATAGGCATTGAACCAATTTGGACTAAGTAAAGGTATAAGTTATGTGTAGCAATTTTTATTCCTGCACACGTGTTGGAAAATGAAAAATCGCACGGGTGTGAAATAAAGTGTATTGAAAAAATAATTAATCCTACTTTAAAAAAAAGGTAAAAAAAAAACATGTCACGAGCACGACGTGCTTTGCGTGCGTTTGTTTGACAGTGTTAGCCACACTACCTTAACATTTTTGGTATCGTTTTGAAATATTGGAATACATTGGTAGAGGGCGTCAACGACTTTTATTGCACGGTTATCTGGCGGAAGGTATAGCTTCATCTTTCTGACTGACTCCATGACAATTCAAAAATGCCTGTAATTGGTTTACTTATCTATTTATACAGGGTGTTTGGCGCATGGACCGACACAATTTTTCCAGGGATTTGGGGGGTCATTAGCTAGGTTTTACCCATACACCCTTTGTCCCAAATGTCACGGTTGGTTACACATGATTTTTTTTTTTAAAAGAAAAAAATGCCCAAAATGTTTCCTTTAATTCGAAATAACTTTTTTGTTTGTGGGTGTAGTGGCACAAAACAAATTTTGTTGCATTCTCCAAAATCTTTTAAATCTAAAAACATCTTTGTTTGATACAACTGGTTTCAAGAAAATTCCTTACAAGCTTCCAAAGTTACATTTTTTTATTTATCGAATGAAATTTTACAACTTCTAAATTCATTATAAAAAAAACCAAAAGCCATTTTATTTCAAAAAGTTCTTTAGTTGATACCCTTTCTAACGGTATGCTACATGTCATAGAAATTATTCATTATGTAGTCAAAATACTAGTTAAGAGAGTCAGGGTTAAGAAAAGACTTTTTAAGGTTATTTTGTTTTTATTAAACTAAAGTTATAAAAAAGGAGGCAAAACACCGGGAGAGGTGGAAAGTAATGGGGGAAGCCTTTACCCAGCAGTGGGACAGAATAGGCTAGTAAAAAAAAAAAAGTTATAAATCTTGTTCAAATTGACCTCCTCCATTTCGTATGCATGCACGACATCTGTTTCTTATTTCAACTGTCGTTGTACGTAGTCGCATTTCTTCTTTCATAGTTTGGAACGCGGCCCTATTCCTTGGCCCGCACGGTCCCCAGACCTGACGCCTCTGGATTTTTACGTCTGGGGACGTGCAAAAGAATTGGTTTACCAGACAGAAGTGCCCACTAGAGAAGTTCTGATTGAACGAATAACCGGCGCGTTCCAAACTATGAAAGAAGAAATGCGACTACGTACAACGACAGTTGAAATAAGAAACAGATGTCGTGCATGCATACGAAATGGAGGAGGTCAATTTGAACAAGATTTATAACTTTTTTTTTTTACTAGCCTATTCTGTCCCACTGCTGGGTAAGGCTTCCCCCATTACTTTCCACCTCTCCCGGTGTTTTGCCTCCTTTTTTATAACTTTAGTTTAATAAAAACAAAATAACCTTAAAAAGTCTTTTCTTAACCCTGACTCTCTTAACTAGTATTTTGACTACATAATGAATAATTTCTATGACATGTAGCATACCGTTAGAAAGGGTATCAACTAAAGAACTTTTTGAAATAAAATGGCTTTTGGTTTTTTTTATAATGAATTTAGAAGTTGTAAAATTTCATTCGATAAATAAAAAAATGTAACTTTGGAAGCTTGTAAGGAATTTTCTTGAAACCAGTTGTATCAAACAAAGATGTTTTTAGATTTAAAAGATTTTGGAGAATGCAACAAAATTTGTTTTGTGCCACTACACCCACAAACAAAAAAGTTATTTCGAATTAAAGGAAACATTTTGGGCATTTTTTTCTTTAAAAAAAAAAAAATCATATGTAATTAACCGTGACATTTGGGACAAAGGGTGTATGGGTAAAACCTAGCTAATGACCCCCCAAATCCCTGGAAAAATTGTGTCGGTCCATGCGCCAAACACCCTGTATACTTAAATTTTAAAAAAAGTCCTGACTGACTGACTCATCAATGCTCAGCAGTAAAAAAATATTTGCAGTAACTACTAAAAACATAGTAAAACACCTTATTTTAGGTTTTTGTATCATTAAAGATTTTTGTTTTTTTTTTTAACCGACTTCTAAAAAAGGAGGAGGTTCTCAATTCGGATGTTTGTATTTTTTTTTTTATGTTTGTTCGCGCATAACTCCGTCGCTTGCCAACCGATTTGAAAAATAATTTTTTTGTTGGAAAGGGTATACTTCCCAAATGGTCCCATTTTTGTCAAAATCTAGTTCTGATGATGGGATCCTGGAGAAATCGAAGGAACTCTTCAAATATTATAGGCACACCTATAGTGATTTGGGTATTTTTTATAGTAGCTCGTGCATTTGCTCTCGGAAAGCACCACTTGGTGAAGTGGAACTGATGATGAAGACCACAGATGGCTACCGGAACTACTCAATGATAAATATTTCACGGGTTGCGATTATGGTTGCTAAGAAATTTCCGCTCGTCACACAATGCGTGTGGTGAGTGGTTGTTGAGGAGTTCTCCTGGTTCTTACCAGCAGAACTCCTCAACAATTAACGTCCCAGCATCGGGAAAAGCAATATTTTGTAACATGTGATGAGCAATTGACATTAGACTATTGTAACTTATACAAATTATAAACAGACCCACTAAAAAGCGAGAAATAAAAACTTTTTAACAAAAAAAAAAAACCGACTTCCAAAAATCACTACATAGTGAAAAATAACTTTGATTTCGGAAGTCGGTGACAAAAAAAAAGAAAGTAAATAAAAAACGAAAGACACCGACTTCCGAAATCAAAGTTATTTTCACTTTGTAGTGATTTTTGCAAGTCGGTTTTTTTTGTTAAAAAGTTTTTTTTGTATTTTTTTTCTTACTGCCTTGTTAATCTGTCGCAATGGCGTCTCTTGTGCTTTCTTGGGTTCGATACACAAGTCTGTCGGAAGGCAAATGATTAGCTGCTCCATTACGAAATTCACAGAGCACGTTAACTCTTTAAACGTCGATTGCACACCCAGGTGTTCAGATAACAATAAAAAATCTATTGAACATGAGTCTCCAAACCCTATTCTTATTACGTAACTGTCAAAATGTGGGTTCTTTTTACCCCTTCAAGGATTATGGACCAAACATAACATTTCCCCCCTTCCCCCAGGTCTCGGCGACGCGTGGGGCGCCGCACCACTCCCACCACAGCCCAGAGAGCTGTCAATACGAGAACTGGGCTCCCACCTGCTGCAGACCCTGGACGGCTTCATCTTCGTGGTAGCTCCTGATGGCAAGATCATGTATATTAGTGAAACGGCGTCAGTACATCTTGGGTTGAGTCAAGTAAGTAGTTATACCGGATGACTTTTTTTACCGTCTTTAAAAAAATAGGGATATTAAGGCCCTGCATACTTAGTGTAGTAAAATATAGTATAATTACAAGTGTATGTTTGTGTGTAAATAGTGTATAAGGTACAATGGGGTTGACGTATCCGTGTGGATAAAAACCCCCTATTAATAAAGAATTTAAAAAAAGGCCCTGCATCCAAGCGTGGTCTAGCTCGGTGTGTAAGTGAAATGGCGTTATGGCTGTCTAGTTTGACGCACGAGATAGAAGACTCTCACGCGCGCCGGAATTATGTCGCAAAAGTGCAAATAAAATCGTATAAAATTAGAAATTAACTATTTAATAATAAATCCAATCCATCACTGGATCTGCATCCAGTGATGGATTATTTATTTTTGGAATTTGATATTTTATGGTATATTTTTAATTATAACTAAATAAGTGTACTTGTTAATGAAGGGATAAACAGCTTTTAAAGATTATTAAGAGGTATGTTTGAAGATATTTTTGGTGCATTAAAGTATTTTTAATTGTGTTTTGAGTTCCATCACTGTATGCGAAAAGGACTTGAAAATATCTCATTTATTTCATTTGTCAAAATTATTTACGGTTTATGAGATACACAGCTTTAAAAAATCACCTTTTTGACCCTTTTCAAGAAATCTCCGCCTTAAGTGAACGGAGTAGAAGCCTATGGCATAACTAGTTTTTTTTTTTTATATCTTAGAAAAAATTATCTAAGTATCAATAAATACTACAAATTCGATGCAAACTTTTCATATTAAAACAATAAAAACAGAAATTTTGAAAAAAATTATAAATCGTTTCAAAATATCGAAATTCAAATCATATGCAACCTGAATGATTTGAATTTTGTTTTTTTTAATAAAAAAAAAACATGACTTTTACTGTTATACTAACTGCTGTCCATCCCACAGGTAGAGCTAACAGGCAACTCAATATATGAGTACATCCACCAATCAGACCACGAGGAGATGACGGCAGTGCTCAGTTTGCAGCATCCTCACTCGTACCTACCACACCAGTATCCTAGCCTCGGGTGAGTACAGTATCCTAGTTTATATTGATAGACTATGTTAAAAAAAAAAACATTTTTTTAATTTAATTTTTTTTATATGTTTAGTTTACGATGCCTAGTATGACACAAATGTCAAGATAACTGAGTAAATACTTATTTTCTAGCTATTGCAATGATATTTTTTTTCATGAAATAGGTAATTGAACTTCCGATCTCTCTTGTTTTCGAACGTGTGAAGTCGTGTGAAGTACTTACATCTTAGATAAAATGTCATTGACTTACATAATGTGTCATATCGTAAATGATACAGATTATAAAAAAAATGTCAATGAAATACCAACCAAACCTGATATCGCAAAAAAAAATCAGCTGTTCAGTACATTTACTACATCAAACTCGTCAAAATGTACTGAACAGCTGATTTTTTTTTGGGTTGGTTGGTCCCATAGAAAAAGTTGTTCAAAATGATGAGTAACTACAATCATGACCCCTTTTCGGGTTTAGTGTAAACAAAAACAAATGTTGCACATTTGGTTTTATATAGGAACTAGCTTTTGCCCGCGGCTTCGCCCGCGTTGATGTCGGAAAATATCCCATGGAAACGTTTATGTGGAAAACATAGGGCCGTCCGATATAACTGTGCAAACTCAAATCGCTACGATATATCGTTACCGTGTATAGTAGGCATAAAGCTACCAGTCGGCATCATTTTTTCCGAAACCTTCAACAGTCTTCGTCACATTTCAGCCAATTTAAACCAAAAAATAATAAATTACATTGAATCACTCCGGTCATTGGAGAAAACCGTATGAAAATCCGTTCGGTACTTTTTGACATTATCGCATTCAAACAAACAGACTTACCTACGCGGCGGGGGACTTTGTTAATTACTTAAAATTTATTATGCCAGTCACGCTCGCACAAATAACTTTTGTCCGAGTGTCCACTCGTTCAAATAATTTCCACGTAAAAACGTCGAATGAAATAAAGACTAAATGTTACCTCAAGATTCGAACTATCGACTACATTTCCAATCCCTTAAATCTCTTAAAAAGAGGTAGGTACACAAATATTTGTCAAACCCTATTGTACCCTTTAGGGGACGATTTTTCAAAAACGCTGTACCATATATTTCTTTATTTCTTACCAAAAGCATAAATTAGAATTTTCATATCCCTAACTTAAGAAATGCTGGGTTCCCCATACAAACTTTCATCCCTTATATCACCCCTTGTAGGATTATGTTTGAAGACAAAAAGTATCCTATGTCCTTTCCCAGGATGCTATATAAAGCCTTGCCAAATTTTGTCGAAATCCGTGCAGTTTTGTAAATTTTAAAATCAACCCCTATTTTACGCCCTTATTTTGATTTTGCAAAAACGCTGAACCGCATATTTCTTAATTTCCTACCAATAGCATGAATTTGTTATCCCTAACTTAAGAAATAACTGGGTTTCCGTTACAAACTTTCATCCCCTATATCACAGCCTGTAGTATTGTTTTTGAAAGTATCCTATGTCCTTTCCCAGGATGCTATATAAAGCCTTGCCAAATTTTGTCGAAATCCGTGCAGTTTTGTAAATTTTAAAATCAACCCCTATTTTACCCCCTTAGGGGATGATTTTTCAAAAACGCTGAACCGCATATTTCTTAATTTCCTACCAATAGCATGAATTTGTTATCCCTAACTTAAGAAATACTGGGTTTCCGTTACAAACTTTCATCCCCTATGCCTGTAGTATTGTGTTTGAAAGTATCCTATGTCCTTTCCCAGGATGCTATATAAAGCCTTGCCAAATTTTGTCGAAATCCGTGCAGTTTTGTAAATTTTAAAATCAACCCCTATTTTACCTCCTTAGGGGATGATTTTTCAAAAACGCTGAAGCGCATATTTCTTTATTTCCTATCAAAAGCATACATTTTAATTTTCACATCCCTAACTTAAGAAATACTGAGTTTCCCATACAAACTTTCATCCCCTATATCCCCCCCCTGTAGTATTATTTTTGGAAAAAAGTAGTATCCTATGTCCTTTACCAGGATTCTATAAAAAGCCTTACCAAATTTTGTTGAAATCCGTGCAGTTTTGTAAATTTTAAAATCAACCCCTATTTTACCACCTTAGGGGATGATTTTTCAATGACGCTGAACCGCATATTTCTTTATTTCCTATCAAAAGCATACATTTTAATTTTCACATCCCTAACTTAAGAAATACTGAGTTTCCCATACAAACTTTCATCCCCTATATCACCCCCTGTAGTATTATTTATGGAAAAAAAAGTATCCTTTGTCCTTTACCAGGATGCTATATAAAGCCTTGCCAAATTTTGTCGAAATCCGTGCAGTTTTGTAAATTTTAAAATCAACCCCTATTTTACCCCCTTAGGGGATGATTTTTCAAAAACGCTGAACTGCATATTTCTTTATTTCCTATCAAAAGCATACATTTTAATTTTCACATCCCTAACTTAAGAAATACTGAGTTTCCCATACAAACTTTCATCCCCTATATCACCCCCTGTAGCATTATTTTTGAAAAAAAAAGTAGCCTATGTCCGTCCCCAGGACACCATCTATAGCTTTGCCAAATTTTATCGAAATCGGTTCAGTGGTTTAGGCGTGAAAAGGTAACAGACAGACAGACAGACAGACCGACAGACAGAGTTACTTTCGAATTTATAATATTAGTATGGACAGACAGACAGAGTTACTTTCGAATTTATAATATTAGTATGGATTTTAAAAACAAAATTTATCGATGTATCCCCTTAAAATTGTACGCATATAGTTGCAAAATACCAGTACCTAAATAGCGTAGCGTTATTTTTGCAGTTTTAATGATAACAATGTCTTATTTTCCGTGGTAGGTATGTTCATCTCTTCAAACTTTTCACACAGCTCGATTTAGTCTATTTTTTAAAAAAACATCTGTTTTCCCGATTGGGTGTCATCTGTACCTACCCTAGTCTCCCAGACATAGTAATAAAATTATTCTTTGTCAGGTACCCAGTAGGAGGAACCTGGGGCCCAACAGTGGACATCGAGTGTGAACGAGCCTTCTTCATCAGAATGAAATGTGTCCTCGCTAAAAGAAACGCTGGTCTCACAACGTCAGGGTATAAGGTGAGACTTGTGGCAATTTCTTTGAATAAAATTATGTTTTGTGATTTAGCAGGCTACTGGGTACTCCCTAGATTTTCGCTCAGGGGGGACAAATGTTTCTCTCTGGGAGGACGGGGGGTGGGAGGGTAATGATGATTAGTAAGTTGTCACCGCCCCGTATGGTCATCTGCAATACTAGAGCATCACATGTAAGTGTAAACAGTGTCAACCTTTTAAGGCCCTGGTTCCAAGCTTGGTTTAGCTCGGTGTGTAAGTGAAATGGCGTTATGGCTGTCTAGTTTGACGCACGAGATAGAAGATTCTCAAGCGCACCGGAATTATGTCGTAAAAGTGCAAATAAAATCGTAAAAAATTAGAAATTAACTATTTCATAAAAGTAATCCATCACTGGATGCAGTTTGGAATTTGACATTTTATGGTATATTTTTAATTATAATTATAATTGCTAATGAAGGGATAAACAGCTTTTAAAGATTATTAGGAAGTATGTTTAAAGATTTTTTTGAGTATGCTTAATTATGTTTTGGCTTCCATCACTGTATGCGAAAAGGAAAAATATGACTTGAAAATATCATATTTTTTTATATGTCAAAATTATTTACGATTTATGAGATACACAGCTTTAAAAAAACCACCTTTTTGATCGTTTTCAGGAATTCTGCACCTTAAGGGGTCAGTGTACTCATCATTATGAACTACTTTTACTATAGGACCAAACCTGAAATCGGGAAAAAAAGATCAGCTATCCAGTACCTACATAGTTCGCATAATTCGTCAAAAGGTAGGGAACAGTTGTTTTTTTTTTTCGCGATTTGAGGTTTGCTCCCATAGTAACAGTTGTTCATAATGATGAGTACAATGACACCTTAAAAGGTTGAAACTGCTGTGACACTATTTACACTTACACCCTTTATATTGCGATGCTTGGCGGTAGTGTGCGCGCAAGTGCTAGTTACCGCCTGAGGTATATGAGCGGTGAGACGGGGGAGGCAGACATAGGTGAAGCTAACTCAGTCTGCCCATCTTGTCAATCGCGCCCTCCCCCGTCTCACCGCTCACATACCTCAGCCGGTGACTAGCACTTGCGCGCACACGCATTTCTATAAAAAAGGTACGGCAGAGTACTTGGGTACTTCCCAAAAAAATCAATCTGCCTAGCCTTTTCCCAACTACTCTGTTGGGTCGGCTTCCAGTCTAACCGGATGCAGCTGAATACCAGTATTTTACATGGAACGACTGCCTCTCTGACCTCCACAACCCAGTCCCTGGGTAACACGATACCCCTTGGTAAGACTGACCAACTGACTGACTTGGTTTGTCAAACTTTTGGGCTTCTGACGACCCGTAACGACTGTCAAAGATCTATGAATGACAGTTCCGAGGAACGGAGAGGACCCATCATCATCACCCGTCCACGAAACGACCGCGCCAAGCAACCCGTGCGGCTGTTATAATATTTTCACGAGCCCTTCCGATTATCATAACCAGCAGTATAGCTCTCTAAAACCCCTTCGATTAATACCAATACTAATAAAACATCTTTACCCCATAGAACCCCCTGTCCCCATATTGTCCCCGCTAATTCCCCCATTCCGTATGTTAGTATAATTGAGTGTATTGAACAATGGCCCCTTCGCTTTGAATAATGCAACGCGTGCCAGTATTGTTTTAAGCATTTGTTTTAAATTGAGCGAATAAACATACTGGGGCCATAGTTTTTAAGGGATTTTTGACAGATTACCTATATTGACACTAGTGAGGACAGGAGAGGGAAATATTGTGTGGATTGATTGGGTATGGTTGCTGGTGTTTTAATAGGCTGGCCCACATGAAAACAACATGTCCGAAAATGGTTTTTTATTATTCAATAATTCAAACGTAGATAAGTTTAGAGTAGAAAAACTAGTGTTTTGAGAAAAATCGTTTTGAGGGTTCCGTACCAAAATGGTAAAAAGGAACCCTTATGGTGTCACTCAGTCTGTCTGTCTGTCTGTCTGTCTGTCTGTCACAGCTGGATATCTCAAGAACTTCTAATGCTATCAACTTGAAAGGAACAGTTTTAGATGACGTTTACCCAACTATTTTGCAAATTTAATTTGCCTTATCTCCGAAGTTTGCATAGAGAAAAATTTGAAATTATTATATCTGATAGAAGTTTCTGTAAAGATTACGGGAAAAATAAAACGATGTCTCTAAATAGCACACTTTTTCAGAAATCGGAACGGAACCCTCGGTGCGCGAGTCCGATTTGCTCTTGACCGGTTTTTATTAATTTGCTGAAGCAAAAAATTGTTGTTGAATTTTTTTTACTGTCGGACTGACGTAAGTACTTACTAAAAGTTTTTTTTTTTACCCAGGCATTTTTTTCATCCCTATTGCGATGCCTCTAGTACTGCAGATGTCCCTCCCTAGGGTAAGCGCACACCAAGAGCAGAGCAGAGCAGAGCATTTTCTGAGACTATTGAAAAATTAATCTTATGACAATTCCATACATTGCAAAATTAAATCGTCCAAACTTGATGCTCGACTACGCTCGAGCATGCTCGAGCATGCTTGGCGTGTATTTAATTTTGCAATGAATGGAATTCGAAGTCATAAGATTAATTTTTCAATAGTCTCAGAAAATGCTCTGCTCTTGGTGTGCGCTGACCCTCAGACGGCGGTAACCACTTCGAATCAGGGGGCCTACTCCCTAAGTCCGTCCGTCTTTCCGTCCGTCCGTTCATCCGTCCGTCTGACATTACGATCCATCAAAACAAGTGTAAAAGTTACATTTTTCGGACGGGCAAAAACACATCGGGAGTTGGGACAACTGGCAAATCATGTTGTCATTCATACTTCGTTCGGGCCCCGAACCAATTATACATCCGTAGGTGATACGGAGTAAGAAACGCCTGTAACGAAGGCCGAAACTACGGGCTTCGTGCTTAGGGAGTAGGCCCCCAGGTGTACCGCCTGCTTATGTGCCAAAAACGTCCCTATCTGACCGATGACATTAACTTCAGGTTATACATTGTTCGGGGTACCTCCGAGCGCGACGCTTCGGAGAAGGTTCGGCTCCACTCGGCCTCATCGCAGTCGGACACTCGCTCCCGCCATCAGCCGTCACAGAACTGAAGCTACACTCCAATATGTTCATGTTCAGAGCTTCGCTGGATATGAGGCTGATATTCTTGGATGCTAGGTATGTGGGGATTTAATTAATAATTAGTTATAATCACGGCTTGTTAACGTTACCAAATAACAAAATAATAACCGTTACGTAACGTTAATTATATCCTTACTAACGTTACAAAATATAACGTTACTTGATAACATTAAAGTAATATAACGTTAATTAATATTAAACGAAAATAACGTTAATTTACCGTTAATTTAGCTGCGATGCCGTTCCGTACGAAGGTTTATATTTTTGTGCGCTCCGCTCGCGTTTGCTTGCCATTGGATCACGATGCACTGTTGCCGCTCCGCCTCGCACCGTTATTAAACAATTAACGTAAATAAAGAATAACGATAAAAATTGCTTATAATAACGTTAATTCTATTACCGTTATTTTCATTTTTAACGGTAACTCTGTCAAACAGAGGTAACGTTATGAATTTTTACCGGTATTTAAAGCCCTAGTAATACCTTATAATAAAACAAGCGACTCGATTTTTTTGGAACAATAAAATCTCAGTTATTGAAAGAAACCACATCAAATGTAGAGTAGGTATTTATTATTTTTCGAGTTCCTGCCATGTTTTGTCTCTGCATCACCCTAAGGTTGACTAATAGAAAATCTCTTCAGACTATAGAAATCCTCAGGCACTATGTCCGCCTTTGTACAGTATTTTCACTTGTCATAATTTTTTAATAAATAAATCTAGTGATGTAAAACCACTACACAAACACTATCGACAAATAAAAAACTGGCCAAGTGCGTCTCGGACCACGCACAATGAAGGGTTCCGTAGTTGAAAAGAATTTGTCCCAAAAAAAACTTAACATCAAAAAAAAAAAGATGTCATAAAATTACAAATTCACAATTTTCGGACTTTTTCCTTTACTTGTGCTGGGAGACCTTGCTTCTTGCCAAATTTCATTATTCTAGGTCAACGGGAAGAACCCTATAGGTTTTGATTTACTTGCAACAGTTGCGAGTATCAAAATGTGTCACAAAATGGCGGTATTTTTTTTATTGCGTTGACTTAGAAGCTTGAGTTTTTTAGGACTTCGAAAGACCATAGACCTACGTATTTGATATTAATTTCAACTTGACACCTTTATGCCCTCCTCAGAAAAAGGGTCTTGACACACTGACAACTTTGAAAATATTTTTTTTTGTGATAGAATTACAAATTAACAATTTTTGGACTTTTTCCTATATTTGTGTTGTGAGACCTTGCTTCTTGCCAAATTTCATGATTCTAGGACGACGGGAAGTACCCTATAGGTTTTGATTTACCTGCGAGTATCAAAAAATGTCGCATAAATGGCCGTATTTTTTTATTGCGTTGACTTAGAAGTTTGATCTTTTTGAACTCCAAGGGACCATAGACATACGTATTTGATATTCATTTCAGCTGGATATCTTCACGCGTTCCTGAGAAAAACGGTCTTGACAGACTGACAGACAGACAGACAGACAGACGGACAAACAAGTGATCCTATAAGGGTTCCGTTTGTTCCTTTTGAGGTACGGAACCCTAAAAATAAGAAAAAGAACACAATTCAAGTTACAATAAACAATTTGATGCGAGTTAATAAAATCAGTGCAGAGCCGTATCGGTGCGGCGCCAAACAATTTCACAGCCGCTAGCCGTCGCGTTGCCGTCGTCGTGGGTAGTATCGATATGTTTTGTCGATATTAGCACAACACTTGTTAATTTTGTAGATGAGGACATTATTTACAAGAATAAAGCCTATTACTAGCTTGGCAAATCAAGACTTGATCAAGATTGGTAGGTACTTACAGATATTTTTCTAAAAATCTCAGGAATTTCTTACAGTTTTTTCTAGCACTGGTAAAATGGGGTTACTTTGATACTACGGGTTTACTATACCAATGAGTACGTCATAAAAATCTCTCATTCGGTGTGTGAACGCATCCAAAACGATTTTAATTTTTGGTTGGTACCGCTGCTGATAGCGTTGTAGATATTTTTTACGTTTTTCATGTCGGGGCCACACCAACGTCAACGTCAATGCCCCATTGCCCATCATCGCCATACTTAAACATCGCGGTAATTATTCCGATAGCTATCGCGATAAATTGAGTGGCCACACTTGAACGCCGCCACTGAGTTATCGCCACGTCAATCGGAAATGTGAATGCCGTTGTAAAATGATCGCGATAAGCTGTGGCTACACCTAACGGCCTACGTCCATCATCGCGATAATCAACAGCCGTATAATCATAATCAATCATAATCAATAATCCCGTTGGTGTGGCCCCGACATCATAAGATGAAAGTTGTTATCAAAGTAAACCCGTAGTATCAAAATAACCCCATTTTACGGTATTTTTTTTTTACTCTACTTTTTTTAAGCTTTTTTGAAAAATTTTTCAAATTTGTTGAAATTTTATTTAATGTAAATCCACCAGATCCGTCAAGTCCTTAGCCACGGAGTCCTGTCCGCAATTCTACGAACCGCTAACGTGCATTGTTGAGCAAGGTTTACGCGGCCCTGATTGGCGTGAACTAATAAATGGTGAACTTGCGGCCCCTGCGCTTGTCCAATGGTTACGACACGCCAGAAATGGGACTGGAGTGATTTATTTTACGAAGTCGTGTAAAATACTGGTATTCAGCTGTACCTACCCGGTTAGTTGGGAAAAGGGTAGGCAGATGATGTGTGTCGATGGTAATGATAGAAGAGTTGTAAATACAAAATCGAAATATTTTATTTCATTACGTGAACTTGAAACGTTTTAATGTTATTTGTTGTTGTTATTTCATTTGATGGAAGGTTCTAATCTGGTAGTTGGTTCTTACAGTCCTTTTGCAGTTATTTAGAGATATGACGTAAGTTTTCTGTCGGAGATAAAATAACTGTAAAATGACTTCACTTAGTTAAGTACCTATACAAGATTCCTACTAGTAAATCTTGTATAGGTAAAAGCAGTAGTATGTATTGATATGACATTTTTTAGGCATAGGTACACATGACAAGACATTAATCAAAACATTCCCAACAGAATATTCCACCACGGTGGCAACAAAGTTCGATATCTGTTGACTGATAATTATTTCAGTATTTACAAAATAACACATAACGTTTAACGTCTGGATTTGTGCCTGGCTCATGGCAATATGCTCGCTCCTTGTTACATGGGGAACTTAATATACCTGGCGAAATTTAGGTGTACTGGTCTACACATCTGCCTAACCCTTCGGGGAATACAGATGTTATGCTACAAAATAAAAACAACATGTCGACACTTATGGAAAACACATACCTAGGCCCTTGGCCTTGTTCGTTAGCCATTCAGTGTTATGAGTCGTTTGGTCACAGTACGGTCGTTACGATTCACGCTGAGTTGTACAATAAAATAGTAACAGAATGAATTTGAAATATTTAAAAGATGAAATATGTTACGCTGCAAGTGAAAAAGTATAAGTAGAATAGTTTAGTACATTTCACAATTTTAAATCAAGAATTTACTCAAATCTCACGTGTCGATTAAAAAAAACGCGGCGTTCAATATAATTAGTTAGCAATGTACGACTACTAAGAAACGATGGATGCACTGTGTGAAAGATGATTGGATAGAAAGGGAGTGACTACCGAGATGACGACTCATAGAGAAGTATGGAAGAAAAAGACATGTTGCGCCGACCCCAAATTATTTGGGGAGATGTTTTTTTTTTTATCCTTTACTAAAAAGAACCAGGTTCTTAATAATTAACCTACAACACCAATAAGCAATTTTAATCTAACTTAATTTTTTACGTGATAATTATTTTAAAACTTAGAATAGTGTTCATTGTACTTTACACAAGTCCGTTCCACTTTCTTAGAGTCTGATATAATATAATAATATAAACACTTTTGTTCATGTGTTAAATATGAGTGTCATTGTCACTATTATTTCTACACTTTTTACACTACACTAACTCAAAAGGTTTTGTTCGTTTTAGTCTTCGCACTATATTAGTCTGGTCTAACAGCTGAATTGCCTCGATGTTCACATGTTGGTGGAGTCTGTGTTCATGGGCCTCAGCAAATTTTTTGATTATGTTGGTGACGGGTTCCATTTTTAGGTCACGATGGAGGTCGTCATTTCTTATATACCAGGGCGCATTAACAATACTCCTGAGTACCTTATTCTGGAATGTTTGAATAATTTTGATGTTGGTCGGTTTAGTACAGCCCCACAGTTGGATGCCATATGTCCATATTGGCATAAGGATATGCTTATATAATAAAAATTTATTGTGTATCGATAGGCAGGAATTCCGTCCAATCAACCAATACATGTTTTTAAAACGCATGTCTAGTTCCTGTCTTTTCTTTTTAACGTGCGCTTTCCAGCGCAGTTTCGCATCAAGCGTTATGCCAAGATATTTGGCTGTATTTACGTATGGCACTTGCTGACCATTTATGAAGATTGGGTGGTAATCACAATTCCTGTTGGTGAAATCAATGTGGAGTGACTTCGATTCATTCAACTTGATTCTCCATTTTTGTGCCCAGTCATGAACTTTATTTACAGCGATTTGTACCTTTTCAATTGCTTCCGTATGGCATGACCCTGTAGCCATAATGGCAGTGTCATCCGCAAAGGTTGCAAGAGTATTATTTTCCAGCTCTGGTATATCGTACGTGTACAACAGGTAGAGGACTGGACCCAGCACACTACCTTGAGGCACGCCAGCTTTAATAATTTTTAACTCGGTAAAGGCATCCTCGTGCCTTACTCGAAACATTCTATCTGTAATGTATGATTGCAATTTGATTGCGATTGAATTATGATGAGTATAACTTACACGGTACATATATAAAAATTTTACGATTTTATTTAAGTAATTAAGTACTTACATGATAAATAATTAGTTAAATAAAATATTAAAATTACTTTTTGTGTTGTTTTTTCTTGCCTAAATAACAACAAAGAACAAAAGTCAATCGTTTATAAATCCCTAAGTTTAGCAAGATTTCATTCGGTTTTGTAACATATCTACCTAGTTGATTTTGAGTTGATTTTGAATTTCAAAAGTAAAAACTAAGTAGGTATATATATACATATACAATACCTACTTGATTGATATCCCAAATGGATAATACCAAATGGTTAATTCCTAGTACGGAACTGGGTTTTGCTCCGCTATCCATTATGACATTCCTAACTCTCACTCGTGATGTAGTATTTAAGTTAACAAGTAGTTTTTTATTTATCCCAAATGGATCTAATTAAGTTTGACAAATACTTAAATATTGAAAAAAAATACGACATTAAAGTGAAAAAAAAATATCACCAAAATCAGGCATAGGAATCGGTTTTTTTTTTTGTATCGTATGACTCGATTTTTCTAACTGTGCGCTTGTTAGATGATTGAATTCGGTGACTGTTTACCTCCTCAGCGCACCGCGGCGACGTCGACGGCTCTCTACGGTCTAAATGCATAATATGTAGGTACTCTCCTGTCGTCTACACAGTTCTATAATCTTAAATAGTACTATAAATACACTGTAATATTTATTGAATTTTTCATTCTGATACTCTTGGCTGTATGCATGTATCTATGCCTATGTTTTATAATGATGTGTAAGTTTCTATTTCTGATACTTGGTGTCGCTGTCATTCCTTCCATAGTTTTACTTACTGTGTCATGTACGTTTGATGAACAAATAACTATATTATTTAGTTCAAGCTATAGAAATCTTGTTTATTATTATATCTCGAAGTGGTTAAGGGCCCAGGCCCACGCGAGTAATAAATAAAGAGCAGAAAAGCAGTAAAGTAGTGTTGAAAGTTGTACAATAAAAACGAAAAGGAAAAAACCAAAATGAAGGTCGGCAAAATTGAAAAATTTGATGGTTCGAATTTTAAAAAAAAATTGGTTTAGTTAAGTTTTATCTCGAAGTATATTTTGACGTTGACAGACGCACAGTTAGAAAAATCGGACTATACCTAAAATCTGTGTCGTTCCCAACGTGTCGACACCACTGGAGAACGCACCGAGTCCTGCATTGTGTTCACCAATACAGAGTTATGCACTGTTTCTGAGAAGCCCGGCTGTATGACTGTATTGCGGCTGTATGTGTATTGCTGCTCACAGTTATTTCCAACTATTAACTATGGCTGGCTTATTTCCATGCCCATCTGCGAATAAGTACGAGAAAAGAATTAGTGTTGAGAAAGTTGCTATGTCGATGAACATACATTAGTACATTATGATATAAGTGCGGTAAGTTGAAAATTACAGCCGAGGCGATATTGCTTGCTTGCCCGAGCCGTAGGCGAGGGCTACAAGAAAGCAGAGGCTGTAATTATCAAAGCGCACGTATGTCATACGACGTTTTATAACATATTTGCGAGGAAAGAAATAAAACTCGGACTTTCTTAAACGAATAAATCTTTAAAAACACACTTTCTGAAAATGAATTTGCATCCATAAGATGTCCATCCATTTGTTTTCCATAAGATGAAATTTTGATACGCTTGTATTGTATCTATCAGTCGATTTTTCGGGCAAGAGGCGGGCGGGCACTTTTTCGCTGCCTCTGAGACTTCTGGCGGTGTCGAATTTATAAATTCATCATTAAGTGACGACATTTTCAAATAAAAGCAATACAGCGAAAAGAAAAAGCGCGCGGAATAATTTTTACTTGTTCACTTTTTTTTTAAGGCAAAGGCACAAAAACAGCCATTATTACTAATAAAGTAAATTAATATTTTTTTGTTTTTGTTACAGATAAATGGCTGTAATTTGTTGTCAAAATTAATTAAATTAAAGAATTTAATGTTTATTTTTTATATTGTATCTCGCAAAGTTAATTTTATTCATAAAATGTTGACCACTTTTCTGACATAAAAACTCTTTGCTAAGATTTAAAAAAGTACCGTTCGTTTTAGACGGAGAATCTTGATAAACCATACTTTTTACCTTATTAAAAAGAAACTCGTGCGTTTTACATTACAATAACGCACAAGTACGTAATGACATACATTACGATATTGAAATTGGTGAAATAAGAGACCCTTTAGGAGCAAATGATTTATAAATTTATATTTACTTACATTTTTTCTTACAGTAAATTTTGACGTGCATAAAAATATTTTAGTTAGGGAGATTTAAATAATAACCAAATCAGTAATCTGCCTAGCCTTTTCCTATCTATGTTGGGATCGGCTTCCAGTCTAAACAGATGCCAGCATCATGCAGTATTTTACTAGGAGCGACTGCCTATCTGACCTCCACAACCCAGTTACTGGGTAAAACGATACTCCTTAGTAAGACTGGTTGTCAGACTATTGTGCTTCTACTTCTACCCGTAACGACTGTCAAAAATCTACGAATGACAGCCGCGCCGGGACCAACGGCTTATGGAGGATGCGCAGTAGTAGCTAGTAGCCCGCGAAATTCATTTTTTTTTTGGGTTTTTTGCAATTTTCAGGTCTATGTCAGGTTGTATCTTGATCAAAATATGATATGCGGCAATAAAACATATACATATGTATATTTATATAATTTTAACTACAAAAATCATCAATACATCTCTCTATGTTAGATTTCGTGCAGATTCGTTCGATTTCGTTCGTTCGACGAATCATGTTTTGATCAAGATACAACCTGACACGGGCCTGCAAATTGCAAAAAACCCAAAAAAATTGAATTTCGCGGGCTACCACTGAGCATCCCCCTTAACGTACTTTCTGAGGCACGGGGGAGTCTCGATATGTAATGGATGATCACCCATCTACGAAGCAAGCAACCCGTACGGCTGTTATCATTTAGCGACAAACCCCTCAATATTAAAGCAAAATAGATAACACTACTATTTCACTAGCAAATCAATGCACACACCTTCCAGGTACCAAGCTAACATAACTATAAGGATATTAAATGTCAAAACATCACCACCTGGGCCACAGATGTTGCAACGTGACACCACAGATAACGTATTTGGACAGATAGCTAAGCTTAGCTAAATCTATGACTTATAAGTTTATCTATGGGCTTCCCTTTTTTGGTTATCATTGTCTATGATGAATATTATGAGTCACACGGTGGGCTATTCTTGGAATAATTATTTAGAACCTTTAGAACATTAATTTTTCCTCAGTCCGAAGTTAATTTGATCCTGCTTGATCCTAGGTTGTATTCCTGGGTCGGGCAACGTGTTAAATATTGGGTTTTTCTCATTGATATAAAAACTAGTAATATATAAGTCAATGGTTTTTCTATTAGAAAATTCTCAGTAGAGCATCCAGGGTCTTGGATTAATTTTTGCACTGTTATGGCGGTTTTCACTAACGCTAGACACCTAAACCACAGATTAGTACAGATGCGACACTCCGCAAAATCATTTAAATAAAAAGCGACTCTTGCTACGACACAATAAAGTGAAATTCAGTTCGCAGAACGCTAATTACCTACAGTTATATTCACCTACACAATGCCTCTCTTTCTATAGCGTAACTCTTATACCTTCGGCGCGCGGCATTTCTACTGAATTAGCCCCGCGGACGGGGCCCGCCGCGTACTTGTAGCTTCATACCTAAAGTGACTATACGTCCCGTTTTGAACGGGACCGTCCCTTTTTTCGATTCTTCGTCCCGGTGTCCCCAAAAAGACCAGGGGACGCAACATTGTCCCGTTTTCAAAAACCAATCAATCTGCCTAGCCTTTTCCCAACAATGTTGGGGTCGGCTTCCAGTCTAATCGGATGAAGCTGAATACCAGTATTTTACATGGAGCGACTGCCTATCTGACCTCCACAACCCAGTAACTGGGTAATACGATACCCCTTGGTAAGACTGGTTGTCAGACTTGCAGGTTACAGTTCCGTTTTCAAAAATCGCGCGATAAAAAGTAATTTTGATAAATAAAAAACAACATTTAAAAAATGTAGGCTGGCATTCGAAAAATTGATTTTCCTCTAAGAATCGGTTCTAATAATTGATATAAATAAACCGATGTCCCGTTTTGAGTCAAAAAATAAATGGTCACGTTATTTATAGATAAACTGCGGAGTGTCCCATCTGTATTAATCTGTACCTAAACGTAGATACTAGGAATGATGACTAAAAATGTTTTTTTGTCCGTGATGTAGTACTTAGATTATTAAAAAATATTGGACACGTATTTTTTCTATTTTTACGTAATCAAAAGATTACGGTGATGCATTGAGTTAAAATGTGGCATGACGTCACTGCTTGCTAGATTTTGTACGTAGTTTGTTATAGTTGTGACGTAGCGAGCCCTTAAGTGTTTTATCGAAGTAATTTTTTATTAATAAGATAAAATAAAAAATACGTGTCTAATATTTTTTATTATCTGACTGACGGACTACATAGAATTCTTTTTTTTTACCCAGGAAACATCCCTCTTGGGAACATCATTGCTCGTTGGATTTTCAACTTTCGGCGCTTAGTCGAGCATTGAAATTTCAACAGCACGCTTTTATCGTCTTCTAGTATTAATGAAAACGGGCATTATTGTTAGTAGGATTTCCTCCGTTGAAATGTGTGCTTACTACTTACTAAAACTCTACTCTACCTACCCCTTCGAAGAACCCAGGCGTGTTATTATGATAGTCTGATTGTGGCAAACACCCTTATCAAATTGTAAACCAACGTATTTTCACTTTTCAAAATAACAGACAGTTCTTAAATCCAATACAATAAAGTTTAATTTCATTCACATATACAAAAATCGAACGCACCAAGCACATTTTTTACCACGTTCTATCCTCCCGAAAATCGTCCCTCATTCTTATCACGTAACGTTAAGGTCTATTATAGCTTAATTTAGTCAGCGTTTAACTGCAAATATAAATTAGTGTTTAGTACGTGCTAAAGTGTGCGAACGTAGGATCGCTTCCGTACTGTCAGCAAATTATGAAGTTTGCTGCATCGAATATATTTTTATTACTATTAAATTAACAACGCAATTTGTATTTGAATTTGCTTACGGAGATTTTTGAATGAAAACTTCTTTTGGCGCGTGGAGCGATTTTAAGTCAAAACAATTTAAAAAGATTTTTGGTAGGTGGAAATCCTACGGGTTACATCACCGACACCACGACACCGTGCATGTTAGGTATACTTTTAATAATGCATTTTTACCGAATGTTCAAAATTAAGTCTTATTTACAACTCATGAAAGTTACATTATTACTTTACATGTCAAAATCAATAAAGACATATTTTTTTATAAATGGTTTTTGTGTAGAACAATAGACAGACGATGAACAAAAAAAAGGTGTTGGTCAACGCCCTTTTAATAGGTGGCATAGAATAAAAAGCTTCATGAATGAGTCTTTTGCATATATATAGTGATCCTATGTTTTGGTTATTTCGTTCGTTTGAAAACCTTTTTTTTTTTTCAATTTACCTAAGTACAAATTATGAAATTTTACTTATTCATATTCTATCTAAATTCAAAAAACTAACAAAGTCATTAAACATTTTTAAGCTTTCACTTCTATCGGCAGTCCCCAATTTTTTTTGTTGTTCGATCTGCCTCGTTGGTCTAGTATGATCGCAAGCACGAATGCTGAACGTGGGGGTCTTGGGTTCAACTGCCAGGTTGGAAACTTGGGACAAGTGTTATTGGGTTTTTCTATAAGGAAATTCTCAGTAGAAATTATTAAACTTCTTAACTTGTGTAGGTATTTATACTTTGATTAAATCAAATACAATTTGAGCATCTACAGAAATTTATTACAATTTAATTTATAATTGATAACCACTCAAAAAACATAGGGTAGAAAATGTCCCAAAAAAAAAACAATACCAATTTTTAGGATACGAAAAAAAATCACGTCCCATAAAACACGAGGGGTTAAAACAAAGACTCTCCAAGTGGGGTATGGTATAACTGACACCCGTTTTCACTCCCTGGGGGACCGGAGTATTAATTGACACACAAAGTATCGGATGTCCGCAGTTAAACCATAATCAATTAACTTTAGAAATAAACAGCTTTTGGGAATGTGTAAGTGTATATTTTTTTTTATTATGCTTAAAAAGAAAGTTCGCACGGAAAAATTTCTATACACACAAAAATCAAGCTTCTGAATGACCAACCAACCAACCAACCAACCAACAACCAACCAACCAACCAACCAACCAACCAACCAACAACCAACCAACCAACCAACCAACAACCAACCAACCAACCAACCAACCAACAACCAACCAACCAACCAACCAACCAACCAACCAACTCAGCCTATCGCAGTCCACTGCTGGACAATGGGCTCTCCCAGGCTACGCCACAACACTATGTCCTCCGCCTCCGCCTTCCGCATCTAGTCTGTCCGCTCCATCTGGTGGAGGGCGTCCCACACTACGCTTGCCGATACGCGGTCTTCACTCCAGGCTCATTCTGCTCCACCGGCCATCGGTCCTTCGACAAACATGGCCAGCCTACTGCCACTTCAGTTTGTTTACTCTGTCGGTAACTTACCGGATAATTTAATTCCTGATTTTATCCTTCAAAGAGACTCCGAGCATAGCCCGCTCCATAGCGCGATGAGCGACCTTGAATTTGTGGTCCAAACCGACATGCCATCTGCTTTAATAAATAATAAATCTTTATTTCAGACCACAGAGAATCCATACAGTAGTAAAAAAAAAAAATAGTTTTCTAAATTTAAAAAAAATGAACCAGACTCACTGGAATAAGTACCTACTTAGTTCTTTTGTTGTAACCGTTATCTCTCAAGACGTCATAACGATAAAAGTTATACCGTTAATTTATTATTTATTTTTATTATTTACGTTATTTGGGATTATGCTTATAACGTTATCTTTCGTGACGGTTAAAAATGGACACGTTGAAACCGATTACTCTATTTGAAGCTTGTAGAAGGCCTCGTGTTAATGTTAAAATAATATTGATAAGCTTGTAATATTGACACACCCTTTCAAACAATGATACTTACTTTAAAGTTTTGTAGGGACATCAATAATCATGTAGGATAAGAAAAAGGTTTTTTATTTATTTTAACCGTTTTTCAGTTACAGTAGGTATGTAAGTACTATCGGCAAATGCCAGGTATTTCCTATTTCGCAAAAATTTTGCTTGTGAGCTGCAATTGTGCTATAAACAAAGGACTGTAGGGGCACGGTGAATTAATGTATAGAAAAAGCAACTTTAATGTGAATACGTCCATTTTGTTGATAGTACCTAGATGAATACAGTAGGTTAGGTTAGATCAACGTAACACTAAGACTATAATTTGTCGCGTTACATAAAAATAAGTCAAAGAATTTTTGTTCGATTTAATTTAGGTACCTAAGTACTTATTTTTCGTAGAGTAGGTATAGCGCAAACTGCAACAAGTAGGTATTATAACAAGAATAAAGTTTAAAAAACTGTAACCCGAACGGAAAAATAAAATTGATCTAAAAAGTTCAAAATATTTATTTACTTAAACAATAATGACATAGGTATTATACATATTTGTAATGTGCTCGTCAAGACCTTTCTTTTAATACTAAACATGTCATGATTATCTCAATTTAATTTTTTTGGAGGTCAGAAATTTACGTGTTAAGTCCACCATATTATATTTAGGTAGAATTTATATAGCCTATGTCACCCGGACCATTATTTCGAATCTACTGATACCTCATTCATCAAAATCGGTTCAGTAACTTAGGCGCTACGGTGGAACACACGTAAATACATACATACACAAGTAGACTGCTAAAATCAAAACCCTTCCTTTTGGCTTTGCCGTAGTCGGGTAAAAAAACCTAAAGGTGCCTACATATTTGATCGATTTTTGACGATAATTAAGTACTTACTGTCGTTTGATATTCTATGTTTTGACGATCAATAAGATCCTGTCAGTTTCTTACAGATACCTAAGCTTGAAAAATACGATGTTGATCAACAAAAATTAAGCAAATTAGTACGCACTTTTATGCAACCAACATTTTGGCGACTTTCTCTTCAAAGGGAAGCATAAGTCGCCAAAATTTGATAAAAATTTGAGCCACCCAATGAGTGTAAAAAAAACACTAAACAAAAACCAATCACCTTTTTTCTACACAATCAAGCAAACGTATTGTCTTTCAAGCATAAAAACTGTTGACGCTCAAAAAAATATTGCGCGTCACTTCCGGCAATTAGGATTGCAAAAAACCAATGCGTGTCAAAGGGACCGACCCCTGACACTCCAGTTTTAAGGGTTAACTAATTACCGAGGGGACTGTTCTACAAGTTGAGGGTAGGTATCGAGACGTCGTGTCGTGTAGAGTTTGATTTTGTATGAGTTTTTATAGGATAAAGTAAGAGATTTGGTCCAGGGCATGTCTTCCCTACCATTTTCGCGCACCGGTCTACTCCTTGATATGCAATGGTTTCTGTAGCCACATGGAGCGTATGGCTACACTCTACAGGGGCAAGTGTGACTCTTTGGGTTCATTCTATAATCGAGTCCGGTCAAACCACTACTGGTGTCAGTGCATTTAATTAATTAACTCATTATTTTGTGAGTTTTGATTGGTAGAAATTTATGCTTAGATGAGGCTGTAAATTAAATACTGGGATGCGAGTTTCCAGAAACAGTGTAGGTATCGACAACGCAACTATGAGATGACGTGTATCAGCAATCCACACTTATCTATCTATAGGTATAGGTAAATAAAAATTAAATGCTGTTCGATAATAAGCTTGAGAACGGCTGGAACGGTTTGGATTTTTTTTGTTTTAAAATGTTCGAGTTTGATTTTTATGGAAAGTAAACTTGTAAAAGTTTCCCGGAAAATGTTCAAATTCGAGAAGAACTGAACCTCCTTGTTTAAAGGAAAAACTCACAAGAACAGGACAACATTTATCGGAACATCTAGTACCAGATGAAAATATTCTTATACTTACCACCACTCGTGGATGCTTTTTTGATGCACCTACTTAAACTACCTACATTAAAAAAAACGGTAAAATAACGGATATAACTCCATCAGAAAAATAACGGTTATCATCCTTTCGTTATTTCGATACAAACTTATAGTAAACTCCATCACTTCACGATAAATACAAAGTCATGTAATCTATTTGCCATTTACATTTAAAAAAAATAACTCTTAAGTGCAGTAATTTCTACAAAATTACACAATAACTGTCGTTATTTTGCAGTTATTTTTCTAATGTAATAAATGGAGTACCCATAAGTTGTCACAGTTTTATGTAACGTGTGTGTTAACAGTTTTTCCGTTATTTCCAGGGTGGCATCATTAACGGGTTACGAGCCTCAGGACCTGATCGAGAAGACGCTATACCACTACATACACGGCACCGATGTCTTGCATATGAGGCACTCGCATTGTACGCGTGAGTATTATGAACAACTAATTATAGTACCTACACTAGCTACCTGCCAAGGGATCATCATCAGGGCCTTAGCGCACCTCCACCGCGAAACAAACAAACAAACAACAATTAACTTACTTTCGCATTTATAATATTAGATAAGATGTCCTTCCTCTACATATTACATTTCTATTCCAGTTTTAACAAAAGGCCAAGTCACGTCTCGCTACTACCGCTTCCTGACGAAGAGTGGTGGCTGGGTGTGGATGCAGAGCTACGCGACCATCGTGCACAACTCGCGGTCTTCAAGGCCACACTGCATCGTCTCTGTTAATTATGTTCTGAGGTAATTATGTACTTGAACATGTTGTTATAAATGTTAATTTGGCATTTGGGGCAAAATCACTGCAAAATATTGAAACTTGCCATATTATTAGAAGCTTAATTTTAATTGCTCCTATAGGTATTCCTCGAAAGATTAGGCAGTATGAACCTACACTACAGTTCCTACGGCTACAGACACATTTAGCTAAAATCGGTTTCGGTGTAACTGCTTAAATTTGACATACTCAAATAAGTTTATTGTTCAAGTTCGATCGGCATCTCAGGAGTTACCGAAACTGGACTGGATTTACTAATACAGACAAATAAAGGGTTTTTCAACAAGAACTTTGTTTTTCAATAGGGGCAACACCAACAACATGACAGTTTTGACATTTAGCTTTTTAACATATCAGTAGTAGATGCTTTGGCAATTCCTCCAATGAATACAATTTCGCTCGAAAATCGCAATAAAATAATTCTTTAAAGTTTACGCAAAAACAAAACACAAATCTCACAAATTGTAAAGTAACAGTGTACCTACTCAATGTTGAAGAGCCTAAAACTAAATAGATGTGTACACATCAACCTTGCTGCAACATCCTATCAAAATCAACTAACCGAAAAGAACCAAACGAACTAACTCAACACTTCTCTTCCAGTGACATTGAAGAGAAGCACCTAATCTTAAACATCAGCCAAGGCGCGCCGAAGCACATCAACAACGTGGACTGCCCCACGCCGTCCCACGTCCCCACCACCACCACATCACCACAAATGCCCCACGTACGACACACAGAGAAAATCAACCCCGTACAAGTTCCCGAAAGCGAGTACAGTGATTCTAGTGGGGGATACACCTACCCTGAGTACATCCCTGTAATACCCCCTTATGAAACCCAAGAAGAATACCAACAACAGAATGGCTCCTACCAAGAGATATTCTACGAAAATTACGCAGACACCAACGAAATTTTACCCAATTATGTCAGTTACCCACAAAGTCAAAGACCGTTTTCTGCTAGTTCGTCATCCTGCAGCTCAGTAGAAGGCTCAGAAATACCCAACCAGTATAATTACACTAATTTAATATCGTTTTACGGTCAAAATCAGAATCAAAATGGAAGACCTGTGGTTGAAAATTTTAACGGTAGTTTTGGTAAAATGGCTGCGAGCCCAGCGGTGCAAGAGGGAGGGTATACAAGCGTTATTGTTGATAACACGCAACAATTTCATCATCATGGCGGCGGCGTCAACGAATTTGTTCATTGACAGACTGCTGAAGTGATCGTGTAAATAAATAAAGTAAAAATCGGTTTTCGATTTCAAAACGTATGCTTGTAACGTATTTTATCGGTTTGATTTGTATTGAAAATGATAAATTATAAGTGTGATCTCTTGGAATAAATCCAAAATTTTCTGTTTCCATTTCAAATGAAAGTGGATTTTTTCATATTACATTTGAATGATATTTTAAATAATCTAATTTTTTTTATTGATTTGAAAGACTGCATTTTCATAACTTTTTTTTTTTAATTCTCATTGTAGCCTTAGGATAACGTTAAAACGGTTACTGATTGAATAACGGTTACCGGTAACCGCTAATGTATAGTGTATCGATACGAAAAAATATGGCGACTGTAATATATTGTAAATAAACGAGAAATAAACTAGATTTAAGAATGATTATTGTATGGTAATATAATATTTATAAATATAATTTTCAAGATAAAGAACGATTGACAAGATAAATTACAATATATTTTTCAAGGTAGCCATTGCTTTTCATTTTTATTTTCCCGCGCTGGATGTGGGATTTTTTTTTTTTCTCATTCTCTTTTTGAATAATGTTAATATAGTTGCAATCTTAAAAAAGAAACAAGTAAGTAAGTATATAATTATACAAGGTGGAGACGACAATACGACAATAAATTAAACTGCGTACATAGGTATATACCTAAATCATGACTTTCCCAGTCTGCATAATAAAATTCAATCAAGTTAAATATTGGCAAAAGCCCATGTCCCAGTGTCCCAGTGCTGCGACACAGGCCTCCTCTCTGTGAGAGGGAGTGGGCCGTAATACACCACGCGGCCCAGTGCGGGCTGGTAGATGTCACATGTCTTCGAATTTTTGCTTCTAGGATATGGGTTTCCTCACAATGTTTTCCTTCACAGTATTGAGAGCAGTGGTGATGAAATAATTTACACAAAGTAAAGCGCCTGTTCGAACATAAAACCTACAACTCGTAAGTCGCGGCCGTTACCACTGGGCCACTACTGTTCGCTCTCCACAGCACTTAGCTGACGTTCGCACGGGCGTAAAAAAATCGCGGCGATTTTTTTTCGCGCACTGGAATTTCAACGCTGCGCTCTGCTTAGCGCCGGGAGTTGAAAATCCAACAGTGTGTTTTTCGTCGCGCTGGGATGCACTCCGTTGTTGTTATGTTGGATTCTCGAAGCTCGGCTGAACACCGAGAGCTGAAAATCTAGTGCACGATAAAATCCTGCCGTGATTTTTTTACGTCCGTGTGAACGTTGGTTTACTGCTATAAAATTTGTTTGAAATGTAATCAGTTTTTTAATTTCGAGGTTAGGATTTATTAGATAGTTCCAAAATACTCTTATTCATTAGTATTGCCAGTGTTTTTATTTATTGTCGTATTGTTGTCTCCACATTGCATACAGGGTCAAATAAAATTAGCTAGACAAACTCCGGAAACGTGGTTTGTATCGTTATCTAAACATAACAGAATCCTACTATCAATCACGCAAAAACGGCTGAATGGATTTGGATGAAATTTGCCACACAGATAGTTTATAACCTGGATTACCACATAGGATACTTTTTATTCCGGTAGTAGGCTACTACCGGAATAAAAAGTATCCACCAGGCAGTGGTTTGCCACTATCTGTGTGGCAAATTTAGTAGGTTCCCGTGGGATAATTTCCGACATCCACGCGGTTGACCGCGTGCAACGGCTATTAGAAAAATAAAAGTTTTAATGATTTTTCTTTGGGTCAATGACCGCTGGTAGTCAATCTGCCTAGCCTTTTCCCAACTATGTTGGGGTCGGCTTCCAGTCTAACCGGATGCAGCTGAATACCAGTATTTTACATGGAGCGACTGCCTATCTGACCTCCACAACCCAGTAACTGGGTAATACGATACCCCTTGGTAAGACTGGTTGTCAGACTTTCGGGCTTCTGACGACCCGTAACGACTGTCAAAGATCCACGAATAACAGCCGGGACCAACGGCTTAACGTGCTTTCCGAGGCACGGAGGAATCTCGATATGTAAAGATGGTCACCCATCCACTGACCAACCCCGGCAAGCGTAGCTTAACCTGACGGATCGACCCGTGCGGCTGTTATTACTTAGCCACGAGCTCCTCTGGTAGTGTTGTTACTTAAAGTGAAAGTTAATAAAATCTGTTTTATAGTGTTCAGACTTCAGATAATCAATACCCATCACGTCTGTGCAGTTTACACAAAAAAAAAACTGATTTAACTTTCATTGATGATGATTGATGACCCCAAAAAAAAACATCAAATATTTTTTTTTTTTTTTTTGTTTTATCATGTTTAGATATCGATAATACAATACCCATATCGGCTGCGGAGTTTAGCTTGCTAATTTAATTTCACCCTGACAAAATTTTAATTATACAGGGTGAAATTTTAATGGTTGTTTTCCTCTTAAAGGGTCATTGTAGTCATCATTATGAACAACTTTTACTATGGGGCCAAACCTGAAATAGCGAAAAAAAAATCATTTTGACGAGTTTGAGCAACTGATTTTTTTCGCGATTTCAGATTTGGTCCTATAGTAAAAGTTGTTCATAATGATGACTACAATAACCCTTTACTTATGAGGAAAACAATTAAAATTTCACCTTGTATAGCTATACCAAACACGCAAACATAAAAAACAAGACGTCGGTAAGTTGTTTACTACCTATAGGCGTGCCGGCCATGCCTCCCGCCTTTTTGGCAACGCCCCGTGTGACGCATCGCGCATTATAATTTTATCTTTACGATAGCGGTCCACCAATGAAAATACGAAAGCACTAAATTCTATTTGGCCTCCAATATTATTAGCCGACGTTCGCACGGACGTAAGAAAATCGCGGCGGGATTTTATCGCGCACTGGATTTTCAACTCTCAGTGTTGAGCCGAGCTTCGAGAATGCAACCTAACAACAACAGAGTGCGTCCCAGTGCGATGAAAAACACACTGTTGGATTTTCAACTTCCGGCGCTAAGCAGACCGTTGAAAATGCAGTGCGCGAAAAAAAATCGCCGCGATTTTTTTACGCCCGTGCGTACGTCGGCTTAAACGTAAAGCTTCTCCTGCCTTAGCCAGCAAATAAAATAAAATAATTTTTTAATCGTGAAAACCTTCGAAAAAGTTTTTTTTTAACTACTTCATTACGAATTCTTGATAGTACCTATGTATTCGGTATAAGTCGACTCCTCGTGTCGTTTTATATCAGAGAATAGACAATAATAGTTAGTAGTACTTATTTATCTCTATAAACTTTATGGTAAATCTACTCTTTCCTGCATTTTAAGGAGGATGCGCTAAGGTAACCCGGGAAATTCAAATTTTCTTACGTTTTTTGCAATTTGCAGGTCAGTGTCAACAGGTTGTACCTATGTTGATTAAAATATGGTTCGCGGCCGTAACTAATATGGCTTTACAGAATCATTAGAATCAGCAATACAACTCCATAAGTTATAATTGCCCTTAAATCTCATGAAATAGTCATTCAATAGGGTAATATGAACTTAGAGAGTTGTATTGATGAATTGAATGATTATAATTCTATAAATAAATATTCGTTACGGCCGCGAATCATATTTAGGTCAACGTACAACCTAATACTGACTTGCAAATTGCAAAAACGTAAAATTTCGTCGTAATATTGCAATATCAATGTTGCCAACAATTCCCACTTCAGTCCGTTCAGAGATATTTTACCTCTGATATCAGCAACCCAATAGCAACCTTATTGTAACGAAGATAGAGATCACTGTGATTTTGACAATGATGCAAAATCAGAGTCGAGGAAACTTACCTACATCTAAAATATGTCCCAGAATTAACGCACAACCTTTTTAAAGGGTCATTGTACTCATCATTATGAACAACTACTATGACCAAACCTGACATCGCGAAAAAAAATCCGCTGTTAGGTATATTTTGACCAGTTAGGTATGGCGAACAAAGAAAATGTAGGGAACAGCTGTTTTTTTTTGCGATTTCATTTCAGGTTTGCTCCCATAGTAAAAGTTGTTCATAACGTCGCGTTCAAAAAAGCGTCCTTGCGGACGTGGGTTTAACTCTGAGGTCTTCACTCCAGCTAGGAAAGAGTAGACAACGAGGCTTTTTTTTTCAAGTATAATCGTAACGATAAAAAAAATGTAAAAAGACTTCGTGAATTAAGTGCCATTTAATTGGAGTCTACTAGTCTATAACTGTAAATATTAATATTACCTACTTATATTATATAAAGTTAAATCGTATTATAATAAAATATGCCGATAACGCTACGAGCTATGAAAAGATTTGGGGCGTTTGTCCACCGCCGCCGTCATCGGGACGTTACCGAGAACGAGATGACGGCGCTGAAGTAGCGAGTGTAGCGATACATTTACTATGGCCGCATGTCTACCGCACGTCCGTAACCCGAGTGCCGTCATCCCGGCCGCTGTAGTTTCAAGGAGTTCGGTGCAACCGCTAGAACTCGGCCAAAGATTGTTACGGGCTGATGTGCTAGCACAAAACACGTTTTATTTTGCCCACACACTGTGCCATCACCAGCACCGCGCCGTTCGTCTGGTTTTTGTTTTATCTATTACTAGCTTTTGCTTGCGGCTTTGCCTGCGTTTATTATACATATAAACTTTTCTCTTGAATCACTCTATCTACTAAAAAAAACCGCATCAAAATCCGTTGCGAAGTTTTAAAGATCTAAGCATACATAGGGACAGACAGACAGCGGGAAGCGACTGTGTTTTATACTAAGTATGTAGTGAAGCCGAGTTCGGTCGCGGTGGACACACGATCGCCGTCACCGGGACGTCCCATTCGGTTCAAATAATTTCGTTTCTCGCTGACGTCCCGGCCGGCGGTGACGACTACGGTGGACAAACGCCCTAATAATAAAATAACGATAAAAGGGTTTGGTACCGTTAGGTAATCTAAAAACAAAATTTTGAAATTCGACACTGATCGAATTTCAAATGAGGTCGCTCGCTTCCAAATTGTGTGCCGTCTTGGAGTGAGATTAGAGGTAAACTAAAGTCCCTTTTACACGATGCAAGTTTCTTGGCTGTGGCCAGTGCTTGGAACCGGTACCAAAAGTACCGGTTCTGTATCGGTACTTAACAGTTCTTGCCAATTCAGGTAGATACCCGGCGCGTACCACAAAGCTCATATTTGTACGAGGAAGCTCGTACGGTTGATAACCTTGAAGTTGTTTTTCTAATGCCAATTAACAATCCTGTCCTGTGAACTTATCTGTTTTCTCACTCTAATTTACGGAAATATTTGTTTGATACCTATCACTACAGTACCTACTGATACTGATTAGAAATACCAATAGTTAGGTACAGTCCGCGAGGCCTAAGCTGAGCTTTACATTTGTTTGAGTTATCGCGAGTGAATGAGCGCGAGGGACGCACCGCGCCTCAGGTCGATTGCCAAAAAGCAGTATAAACCGGTTTTAAACCAAGCAAAGGACGCGTCGCGCTCTAGGCCGACGTCACACCTACACTATCTATGTGCACTCGCACAAATGCAAAGCTCAACTTAGGCCTCGCGGACTGTGCCTAGTACGTCTGGTACCGGTAGTAATAGTACAGGTACTAGGTACGTCTAGTACCCGTATCACACCAAGGCCAATGGTACCGGTCCAAAAATACCGGTATTTCAAGCCCTGCCTGTGGCATAAAATAACATTGAAGCAACACATTACTTGCATCGTCTAGACACTGTTTAGAAGTTGAAGCAATTAAGTAAGTTTAATTAATTAAGTTTCATCTTATGGTATTGCCTCTGCAATGAAATTGCATCTTGTAAATCGGACTGAATGGTCCAAAGTCAGAGTTTATTTTCTATAATTATCATAGCTTTATCGGCATAATAAAGCGTGAATTATCCCCATAGTGTTCCATGTAAAACTTATTACCTACAAAACTTTCTTATTCTACTTTTTTATTTTTTATCTATACTTCAACGGGGTCTAAACCGCCCCCTCTATGCAATAGCAACTGCAACTACTGTCTGTAGCACTATTAGCCGATGTTCGCACGGACCTAAAAAAATCGCGGCGGAATTTTATCGCGCACTGGTTTTTCAACTCTCGGTGTTCAGCTGAGCTTCGAGAATCCAACCTAAAAAAAAAAGAGTGCATCCCAGCGCGACGAAAAACACACTGTTTGATTTTCAACCCCCGGGGCTAAGCAGAGCGTCGAAAATGCAGTGCGCGAAAAAAAATCGCCGCGATTTTTTTACGCCCGTGCGGACGTCGGCTTAATCTGTGGTAGCACTTAATTATACAGTGTCAAATTAAATTAGTTAGCAAAACTCCGCAAAGATGATGTGTATTTAAACATGATAAAACTTAAAACATAACAAAAAATTATTTGATGATATATTTTTTGGGGATATAACGATCGTAGGTAGTGTAGGTATATAACAGTTTAAAAATCTGTTTTTTTTTTTCACGTCTGCGGAGTTTCCTTAGCTAAGTAATTTAATTTTGGCGTAAGAAACGCTCGGTTTCATTTCTGTTGAATTATTATTTCTATATTCACACAATGGTAACAACATGGTTCAAAGGTTTGCAATAACCGAACGTCTTTCTTTTTTTATTTTGTAAAATAACATCTTTTCGCCATAGTTTTAGTTATTATTTTAATAACAATTGTATAATTGTGTAACTCCTAGTTGATAGCTAAATATTTGGCGAGTAATGAACAAACAAATTGTGATATCCCAAACATATTAACTATTTATGATATGAAATAAAGTGCATTGAATATTCGTACTTAGTTGTTGTTTTGTTTTATTTTGGGCCGATTTTTCCAACGCTAAATATCTCGTTCCGAGGTCCAGGCTCGCACGGGAAAAAAGCAAGAGTCAAAAAAAAAAAGATGACTTCAAAAAAAAAACGACAAAAAAAATGAAAAATAACTTTAATTTCGGAAGTCGGTGTCTTTGGTTTTGCATTTTCGTTGTATTGAGTCGAGCATTGAGAATCCAACAGCGCATCCCGGCGCTTCAAGAAAACACACTGTTTTGCTAATTGCACGAGAGTTTCGATGTTCCGAATAGCTAGGCCGGCAGTCTCGACATTCGTTACGTTGCCATAACGACTTGAAATCGCTCGGTAAGTCCTAATTACATGCTCTGTGGTCCTAATTGGCTCCCTTAGACGGGCAAATGGTAATAGTTCGGTTTTATTAAAGACACACAGATGACACAGACACATCTTCGAGCCCGTGCCTTAAAATTTATCCGACCACAGAGCTAATTAGGACCATAGACTTATAAAAAAAGATTAGGACTTACCGAGCGATATCCAGTCGTTAAAGGAAGTTGCGAATGTCGAGACTGCCGGCCCTGTTCAGATCAGCTTGGTGCCAGATATTATTATACCTATTAACTGCGCAATGAAATACTTACGCCGAGTAAACCAGATTCTCAAAAAAACGTGATACTATAACTTAATTGTGAAAAAAATATCACTACAGTTTACTGTAAGTAGGTACTTAAGCTATCGCATTTCATTGAAACATTGTATATCATATTGCGAACCATTCAGCATTAAAATCAATTTACTTAGTTACTTATATCAAAAGTACTTGATGTTACCTACACAACAAAATGATCATGCATGCAAAAATCTTCATTTATAACTTTTACTACTAGTATTCAGCTGCATCCGGAGAGACTGGAAGCCGACCCCAACATAGTTGGGAAAAGGCTAGGCAGATTGATTGACTACTAGTACCGCCATCTATTGTCGAATAGCGAAACTAAAACAACAAATATCATGATGTCGGCCATATTGCAATTTTTTCGACGCATTGGACTGTTTTGTGAAATTGTTTTGAAAAAACAAGATGGCGAAGTTAGTTCTGATTTTTGCCACGCACCGAATGATTCCATAGACTTAGTATGAATGATTCATAAAAAGCTTTTCAGTAGGCAGATGTTGCTGGTAATTTGAAGTTTGTAACAAAATCTTAAGTAAATTATGGTGTACCTATCTAAGTATAATCTAAAGGAGCTCGTGGCGATCCGTCAGGTTAAGCTACGCTTGCCGGGGTTCGTCCGTGGATTGGTGACCTTCTTTAAATACCGATACTCCCCGTGCCTCGGATAGCACGCTAAGCCGTTGGCCCCGGCTGTCATTCGCGGATCTTTGACAGTCGTCGATGGGCTGGACATATTGCAAGACTCAAAGACGATCGCTGGACTTTAAGAGTAACGTATTGGCCAGAGTCATAGAAAAAGAGGTAGGCCCATAGCTCGCTGGGCCGATGACATTGTGAAAGTCGCTGGCACTCGCTGGATGCGTACAGCAGAAGATAGAGACCGTTGGTCCTCCCTGGAGGAGGCCTTCAATTTCTAATAAGAGGGGTTCTTGCTACTAAAACTGAAATTGTTCAAATAACTAAAATAATAAAATATAAATAATAATCATAATAATGTAATAAAGTAATACGTTTAAGTTTAATATGTAATGAGATTGCAAATTGAAATGTAGGTACTTAATTAATTATGAATTTTGAAATGTTTTTAAGATTGCATGCAGTATTTATATTATTTTCCTGTAATATTCAAACAGCAAGAAATAACAGGCTATTTTATTTTTATTTATTTATTTACTCCCCGTGCCTCGGATAGCACGCTAAGCCGTTGGCCCCGGCTGTCATTCGCGGATCTTTGACAGTCGTTACGGGTCGTCAGAAGCCCGAAAGTCTGACAACCAGTCTTACCAAGGGGTATCGTATTACCCAGTTACTGGGTTGTGGAGGTCAGATAGGCAGTGGCTCCATGTAAAATACTGGTATTCAGCTGCGTCCGGTGAGACTGGAAGCCGACCCCAACATAGTTGGGAAAAGGCTAGGCAGATTGATTTTTAAGTATGTATAATAATGAGTCAAGTAGGTACCTAACTAAACTGCTTTGCAAAAAAAACGGGCACCTTACAGTTATTGGCTTTTCTATGGATAATATTAATATTTTTAGTATGTCGTTAGCATAAATGACTAGAAATTTCTTATTATCATTGAGAATATAGTTTTTAACACTTAAATCCTGGAATCGGTGTTTTAGTCAATGTAAACAGAAAGTCGTGTTAAAATGGAAATTTTTAGGGTATAATTAAATTAAGACTACGAGTATTTTTATGGTATTTTAATAAAAAAAGACATTAAAAAATAAAAATTAATAACGAGTATGACCTCTCCTTGCAGCGATTACGGCATGTAATCGTCTTGGCATGCTTTCCACCAGGTTTTTGATGGTGTCCTGTGGAATGTGTTCCCACTCAGCCGAAATCACACCTGATGTTTTGTGGAAGGTCGTTGGACAGGTCGTACTCGCCGTTTTAGGAGGTCCCAGACGTGCTCAATGGGGTTAAGGTCGGGGCTCCGCGCTAGCCAATCCAGACGACGAATACCGACCTCTTGCATATAAGCATCTACGTCGCCAGAACGGTGGTCCCGAGCATTATCGTCCATGAAATGGCATCTTCACCAATTACAGTCAGTGCGGGCTGTGCATGTTGACAAATTATTCCTGTTATGTACCTTTGCGCATTTAGTGAGCCATTTGCAATGAACACTATCTCGGTACGATAGCTGGAAGTTACGCCCGACCAAAACATAACGGACCTTCCACCATAAGGGGTGATTTCTTCAAAACACACGTCGGCATAGCGTTCCCCTGGTCTTCGTAACACTCGCCGACGTCGGTCCTCACCATTCAGGCAAATTCGAGCCTCATCGGAGAAGAATACGCTACTCCAGTTACCTAGTGTCCAAGATAGACAATTTCTAGTGAACCTCGGTCGAGCAATCCGGTACTCACGGAGTAAATTGGGGGCCCGCGCTAGTCGTCGACTGCGTATATCAACCTCTACAAGCCTCCTCCTCACTGTCCATAGGCTAACTTGTGCTCCTCGTACCTCTTCAAGGTTTCTTTTGAGGTCTATGTAACTGCATTTGCGATTACTCAATACCTGAGTCACTAAAAAGCGGTCGTCTCGTGGTTGTGTGCAACGTTTTCTCCCACAACCTTGCCTTCTTTGAACGGAACCTGTCTCTTGGTATCGAGTCCATTTTCTTTGGACGGTGGAACCACTCACGTTTAACGGCTGTGAACCGTAACATTGGCTACACCCCACTTCCAGCAGCACTATAATTTTACTAGCTCTTGTTGCTTTTTCTGCCATTATAATCGACACAAAGATATCTGTTTTAAGTCACAATGAGGCAGGATTATGCGACAAACATAAATTATTCTAATAAAAATAACGAGAAGTTAGTTTTAGTTGCCTGATAACCATTTAACCGCAAACCCGCGAATAGTAAGTAAAAAGTCATAAACTGAAAAAGGGATTATTATTATTAAAAACAACAGTTCTGAATTTGAAATTAACTTTTTTTCATACCCAGACTCTTTATTATGTGCCAGGAATATAGTTTGCCTATTAAAACCTCATGAGAACTAAATGATTACCAATAATGTAGAAAAATCCAAACTGCCCGTTTTTTTTGCAAAGGAGTGTATATTTTAGAAGACTGCCTCGTTTGTCTAGTGGTCTATAGCTATGACTGTTCAGCGTGGTTCGATTCCAAGGTCGGGCACATAGACTATACACTAATATCGTCAGGCGGTGTTATTGTGTTTTAGCATTAGGGAACTCAACAGCAGCTTGTAATGTACTTACCTACTTAGGTTCACCCCATTAATATGATGGGACTTACAGGTTGACCTATTAAAAAGCTATCGACGCGTTCATTCTGTTCGGCCACCCCGAACGCGTCGTTGCGCCGATAGAGGGCGCTTTCGGGTTTTCCGCGATCGCTTTGGTCAGCCCTGACACGGGTTATGGCCTGTGTCCATTTTATACGGCGAACACGAACGCGTCATCTCGCCGACAGAGGGCGCATTTGGGTTTAAGAGAGAAGATTTTGCCTTACAGTGAGCCATCACAGGCTATTTTTGTCCTATGCCATCTATCTATTTCATTGATTTATAAAATAGAAAAGATACGGTACTCTCTAATGCCACGTAAATATTATTGGACTTGAGAATCAATTACATTTAAATACACCCACACAGTGACACAATACATTCCGTGATGTCCTGTCATGTGTGCAAACAACCGAAATAGAGAGATATTACGCGGGCTGTAGCCGGAACGAGATAGCAATAATTGTCACTGTTACGTACCCATCACAAATCTACTATACGCCGCTTGCGCTGCCGCCTTGTCTCTTCACAGTCATAATCATATTATATTTCTATTCCTTTCTGCAAATGGCGACCTAGCGGCAATATCATTCAACAGCATATCAGGTTATAACCAAACTGTCAAATTTCTCCAAATGATTTTAAACCTTTAAAATGTTGATGGTTAAGTTCAAAATCTAATGAGATTTGACAGTTTGTCCTGAGCTGCTGCTGTGAGTACTTACGAGTGAAAAGTAATCCCGTGAAACTTGTTATTGGTTTGTGAACTATTTGTGCACATTTTGAAAACACAGGAAGACATTGAAGACATTGTTGCTGCTTATGTACACGATTACGCTAATTTTACTTAATGTGCTCACAAGTACTACTACACAAACGCCAGTTCGATTGTGACCAAAGTCAATTAGGCCCGTGGGCCTAATTTATATGGTCCACCCCGACGAGCGCGAACCGTATCTTCCCTATTTTATAAATAAATTATCTATTTAGATGACTTCTAAAGAACTGTACTAGAAAGATTTAGGTAGTAAAATAAAGGTAAACAATCTTGATGTGACTTTTTACACAAACACATATTAAACAAATAAATTACTACTTAAACTAATGGTTCAATTGATTTAGTAATCATTATTGTTGTATTTACATTGGTTTTTAGTTGCATTTTATTTTTAAACTGAGGTTTTAAAATAAAAAAGATAAAAGACACATCAAGATTGTTTACCTTTATTTCACTACCACCACCTACCCTATCACCTACCACCTTACCTACTTAACTTACCTACTTCCTTACCTTTGTATAAGTAGGTCACCAGTTCGATTGTGACCAAAGTCAATTAGGCCCGTGGGCCTAATATAAGTGGTCCACGTCGAGGAGCGCGAACCGTATCTTCCCTATTTTATAAATCAATGATCTATTTAGATGACTTACAAAGGACTAGGTCACTTATGTTATAAATAAAACACCAGTAAACTGATCAACACGTATTATTTATTGCATTAGTCGAGTTCAAACTCGATGATATCGCCGAGGTCAATGTCACCGTCGCCGTCACTGTCGCTGCTGTTCCCGTCTGCTGGCTGTAATAGACACGTCATGTTTCAGTATTTATATTAAACATTTATTTATTACATGGGAAAGGGATACATCGATAATTTTGTGTTTTACCTAATTATTAAAAACGCATTTCTATTGTGTTATCTAATAAACTCAGCTCAAAGAGTATTATCTGTTTTAGAGATGAATAAATGCCACAATAAAAATGAGTGTTTACCCGTGGTCCCGGCGGGTCGACCCATTACCGGATCCATGGGTAATTTTAATTACCCGTTGTCCCATGGCATTAGAGATTGTTCCCGGACTTCTGACGATATCGATAGAAAATTAATTACAACTAAAGAACTTACTTATGATTAAATACAAATCCATAATAACAGCATTATTAGGTACGTCAAAATCAAAAAATCTAATCACATAACCGATACACTAGTGGAATTAATTAATGGCGAAATATCAGTTGGATACGCATTAGAAATGTTAAGATAGTTTCTCGTAAGTCATTAGTGTATCGGTTATGAATTCATCATTTTCAATATAGCTGTTATTAGGAGTATGTTTTTGTTCCCAAGGAGGGAATTATTTTATTTGCTTTGAATGAGTAAAGTCATTTTCTATCGATATAGTCAGAAGTCCGGGAGAAATCCCTAATGTCATAGGCATGGGACGACTTAGGTGACTACTCATCCGCAAATATTTCATCCGCGGATGAAACGTTACCCTTTTAAAATTGTAAGGCGACGAATCATCCGCAAGTTCGGATTAGTCGTCGCATAGTTAATATTGATGTGGTCATATCGGCCAAATAGACAAACAAACTTTTGTGTATAGGAACGTTGTCTATTCTTTGGTTTCGCCGGATTGTCTAGTGGCTATGTGTAATAATATCATGGTTAAATCGAATAAAAATATTTCTATGTATACCTGTAAGCTTAAAAAAAAATATTTAAAAAAAATACATACCTATGTAATAATAAAAACTAAAAAAAAAATGAAATAGTTTAAATGAAATAGTTGGTTATTTAAGTATTAACAATCTATTTCAATGTAAGTACTCATATTTATAACAAAACTCAGGTTTCGCAGTAAAACAGTAATTATCTGTCATTTATTTTGGTAGGTACATTGCTTATTATTCTGATTTACCAGCAGTATACAAAGTTATAAAAAAACGATTCTCGAGCATATCCGCTAGCGAAACCGGCGAAACCAGAGAACAGGCAATATATTTATATATTTATTTATTTGTTTTATTCATTTATTTTACAGAAAGTTTACAGACTAATAGCAAAAATTTACAATAGTTCGTAGGTCAGAAAATTTGCTAATACAAGCTTCCACATTTAGACGTCTAGTTACAAATATTATGCGTTGACTGTCGAATCGAGCAACATCCAAACAGTTTAGACATGACTATCTCCAAAATATTCCTTGTTTAGGATCTTTCTAATACTGTGTGCGTTGGTGCAAAATAGATCGATCTCCAGGTGTGATGGTAAACTATTGAAGGCTTTTACAGTACGAATGAGGAAGGCATTTTTTTTTTGTGGATGGGAAATCATCAAATGACTGCTCCCACTCTGGGTGGAGCGGGAGGGCGTGTCAGACTTTTACTGACTAAAACCCACCCGTGTTCCTTCAGTTGCCTATGCCAGGGCCACGGTATCTCTTTCGAACAAACCGCGACTCCGGCGGCATGAGGAAGGCGTTGCGCCTGTAATTAGTCGACAAGCATGGTGCCTGAAGCAGAGGTCGTCTGCGTAGGTTATTTTGATTAGTGCGAAGAAGTATTTTGCTGAGTCCAGACAATCAATCGAGCCGTTTGCTATGCCTACCAAAAAACCAAAAAAAAAACCTATACTTACACAATGTTTGTTTGTCTATTTGGCCGATATGACCACATCAATACTAACTATGCGACGACTCATCCGAACTTGCGGATGATTCGTCTCCTTACAATTTTAAAAGGGTAACGTTTCATCCGCGGACGAAATATTTGCGGATGAGTAGTCACCTAAGTCCATGGGACCACGGGTAATTAAAATTACCTATGGACCCGGTAATGGGTCGACCCACCGGGACCACGGGTAAACACAGATAAAAATGTGTTTATTTATAATTACTTACCTGTTAAATTAATATTGATAACATTTTTTAAAAAAGCATCTTTTCATTTAACATTCTTAAAAATTTTATCCCGTGTGAGCGAGAGAGGTGACAAAATGCGACAGTCCTCTTAAGTTTGTTTACGTACGCTACAGTAAATGCGGTAGTCGGGCACGTATTTCAGAGTGGACAAGCCTTAAGGCGAGAAGAGCTGCTAACTAGCTAATGGTGGCGACCATTGAGAAAAGAATAATAAGTCTGTAGATATGGAACATTTTGTTCCATGCTCACATTTTTAGTCAGATGAGGTAGAATTTTTGTAGCAAAGAAAACAACACTAAACCCAGGTTTGAAGTTATAAAAGTTAATGTTCCATATCTCCAGACTTATTATTTTTTTCTCAATGGTTGCGTTAATTAGCAGCTCTACTCGCCTTATCTCTCGCTCACACGGGACCAGATTTTTAAGAATGTTAAATACAAAGATGCTTTTTTTAAAAATTCAACTAAACAAGTATTATGATCTATTTTTGAGCTAAGTTTATTAGCTAACACAATAGAAATGTGTTTTTTAGAAATTACCTATTAGATTAATATTATTTATCTATTTATATATATATTATATACAGGGTGTCCGGTAAAGAATGGATAACCTTGGAATAGCATATTACAGACATGATGGCCGTTCTTAAAAAAATACAAAAAAAAATATCCCCACTAGTAGGTTACACACGGCTACACATCAAGCTATACATTTCTAGTTTAGACTGACCTCTCACTGTAAGGAAATCCTATACAATGCGAGATCAGCTTATACTGAAAATTTGATCTGTTGTCGTGCGTACATTATGATTTTTTGGAGTTGGAGTCTCCAAAAATATTTTTTTTTTTGTATTTTTTTTTGTATTTTTTTAAGAACGGCCATCATGTCTGTAATATGCTATTCCAAGGTTATCCATTCTTTACCGGACACCCTGTATATATAAATAAAAAGAGAAGTCCTGACTGACTGACTGATTGACTGACTCATCAACGCCCAGCCCAAACCCTTGGACCTAGAAAGCTGAAACTTTGCACAGAGGTTCCCTTTATAATGTAGACAAGGAATAAGGAAGGAATTCCCGGTAGTATGTTCCCGTGGGATATTTTCCGACATCCACGCGGACGATGCCGCTGGCAAAAACAATAATAATTAGATTACATTTTTCAAAAAAGCATCTTTTCATTTAACATTCTTAAAAATTTGGTCTAATGTGAGCGAGAGAAGTGATAAAATGTAACAGGCCTCTTAAGTACTCATTTCGACATCATTTTGGCTCCTTTTTCCCGTCTACGGCAAAGCCAAAGAAGGGTTATGATTTTAACAAAATATGTATTTATTTATGTTCATCTGTTCCCTCATAACTCTTTAACCATAAGTGTGTTGTCATTGCAAAAGTTGATGAGGAAATCTTTTACACTATATTTAACTGACTGAATAAGTAAAATATAATTAAATTCTACGAGATCCCTGCTGCTAAAGTAGGCTATACGAGTAGGGGAAGACCAAAGAAACGATGGATGGACTGTGTGAGAGATGATATGTCTAGAAAGGGAGTGACTACCGAGATGACGACTAATAGAGAAGTATGGAAGAAAAGGACATGTCGCGCCGACCACAAATAAATTGGTATAAGGGCAGGAGAATGATTCATGAAATCATGACCAATATCATGCACCCAATAATAGTAGTTTATGATACTGTTACCTAAAGAGGGGTATCAAAACACGAGTGTTTTAATAGCTAGTTATGTGCAGTTTCATCTACACTCATCTTATAAAGGCAAAAGTTTGTGAGTGTTTGTATGTTTGTTACTTCTTCACGCTCAAACGGCTGGACCAATTTTGATAAAATTTGATATGGAGGTAGCTGACACCCTGGATACATAGGTTACAATTTATGCCGGTCGATGCGGGTGAAACCGCGGGGCGTAGCTAGTCTATTTATAAATAAAAAAAACAAAGTTAGCAAATAGTAAACCACCAATGGCTCCGAAACCATCACAGACCATATAGAAATGGGAAAGAAAACCATTGTGACATGGATTACTACGGTTTACGGTTTTTACTATGGTTACGGAGCTGTCATTGATCAACCGCGCATGCGCGGTGCCTACCTAGTGCGGTCACCATATCACATCACATCACACTAAAATTATAAAGGTGAAAGTTTGTGAGTGTGTGTGTATGTTTATTACTTCTTCACGCTCAAACGGCTGGACCGATTTGGTTGAAATTTGGTAAATAGACAGCTTATACACTGGATTAACGAATAGGCTACTTTTTATCCCGGTCTACGCGGGTGAAACTGCGGCATTATCTTGTTAAGGGGGATGCGCAAAGGTAGCCCGCGAAATTCAAATTTTCTTACGTTTTTTTTGCAATTTGCAGGTCAGTGTCAGGTTGTATGTTGATTAAAATTTTATTCGCGGCGTAACTAACCTCAAACCTCATGATTTCATGATATCGCTAGATTTGAGGTCAATTCTAACTTATGGAGTTGTATTGCTGATTCTAATGACTATAATTCTATAAAGCCATATTAGCTACGGCCGCGAATCATATTTTAATCAACATACAAGCTGACACTGACCTACAAATTGCAAAAAACCTAAGAAATTTTAAATTTCGCGGGCTACCCTGGCTCTTTCGCCTTAAGAAATCTGTATCATAATAAAACTTTGTAATTTTATTTCAGTTGTACATGCATAAAGTCTGTCATTAGAGTACTATTTTTGAATTCATAATCTGAACTTTACGATATGAGTGTAGATAAATTGACTTTATTTATATTCAACACTTTTCATACTTACTATACCCTTTTGCCTTCCCTACGATTTTAGAAATGTATAATATATTCGAAACTTATTGTGGAACATTTAAACATAATAACATTTTATAAACACCAAAAATTTACTTCTAATTTTCACACAATTTCGATTTGTACTAGAGTCTGGCCAAGCTAAGCCTACGTTCGCACGGACGTAAAAATATCGCGGCGGTATTTTATCGCGCACTGGATTTTCAACTCTCGAGTTCTCTTCTCTTGAGTCGAGCATTGAGAATCCAACCTAACAACAACAGAGTGCATTATAGCGCGTCGAAAAAACAGACTGTTGGATTTTCAACTTTCGGCACTAAGCAGAGCGTTGAAAATCCAGTGCGTGAAACAAAATCGCCGCGATATTTTTACGTCCGTGCGAACGTCTGCTTACTCTGCAGAAGTAAAAAAAAAGGTAGAATTTGAAAATCTATAAATGACAACACCGTCTGTACTACGCAAAAAGAATTTGATACTAGTTGGTGTCTTTTTGTTTTGTTTTTGATAGGTTATATTGTTTATATTCAGCTTGAAGATTAGATTATACGGTTTTAGACATTTATTTTCTCAAAAGATTTACAATCACTTACAGAGAAAATACAATATTATAACATAAAAATACATGAGGCCGATTTGCGTAGTGGGTTGGTACAATAAGTCAATAACATGAATGACATTAGAATTTTTAAAGTCAATAACATGAATGACATTAAGATTTTAATTCTTCACTTATTCCCCCTCGAATTTACAAATAATAAGTGATCAGTGTGATCACCGCATAACCACAAAGTATTTTGTTTTGCTTCATTATATTTAATTTGACACCATCTTTTAGTAAACAACACGAACAGAGCGGCAGTCCCCGTATTTTTAACAATGTTTGCAATCTCATCTCAGTCTCAATCTGTCAAAAATTGTATAGCGTTTACCTACATTTTTGACATTTGATTGTCGCTGGGTGAGATTGCGACTTGAATTTGAACGTTTTTAGGGACGAGAATTGGCCTTCAGGTGTGTGAGTATTAAAAAAAAATGTTTTAGATAAATAATAATATGCAAAAATCAAAAGGCAAAATATCATAATCATTAGATCTACAAAAAAACGTCAACTTTTAGTACACCATATCGAAATAGTGACGTCAAAAAACTGAATTCCTCATACCCAGGGGTATTCGAAAATACCCTGTGTATGTTCCGCGATTTTTTATAGTTTTCGAGTCATTTTTGTTCTTGTAATTATTTAGAGTTTTCTGCCGGTGGAGTTTCAAATATTCATATCTAGTTATGTAGTGTATTTTTCAGATATTTTTTTGTGACATGAAAGGAACATTCAAGACGACAATATCACAAAAAAAAATCGCTCAATCACTACAAAAAAAAAGATATGAATTAATTTTTGAAGGTCCACCGGCAGAAAACTGTTAGTGTACACTAACTGACTACACGGACTGAGTAAAAAAGCGTCCAGCGGAGCGTTCAGCGTTGCGTGCAATTTCCATATATTCAATGTACTCTGTGACTCCTACGTGTTAATGTATCTGTTTGACACGAACGCCGCACGCTCCGCCCTGCTGGACGCTCGATTTAAGCGGGCACTCACTCCGTATACTCAAAAATTACAAAAATAAAAATAAAAACTCGTAAGCTACAAAAAAATCGCGGAACATACATGGGGTATTTTCGAATACCCCTGGGCAATGATATTATAAAGAAAAGATATGCTACGTTCATACTGAGCGGCCTTCGGATATTGTTGCGTTGTTTTTACAAATGTACTTACATATTATAGGTGTATAGTAGTTTTCAACTACGACTGCGATAGATACTACGGAACGTATGCTATAGAAAGAGATAACTTGGCATTTTAGATATACTGTCACGCCACGGACACGCTTTGTTTCGCTCGCTGCTATTAGCCGACTGAATGAAATGACTACAACTGTCTACATTTGGCTGCAACAATTTGCGCGCGCTAGTGCCATATCTACCTCTTTATTATATAATATCATTGCCCCGGGGTATGAGGAATTCAGATTTTTCTTTTTGACGTCAATATTTGAACCACCCTGAATAATTTTTTGGGGTTGCCCATTTATTCCATTGCAGAGTTAGTCAACGTTCGGACGGACGTAAAAACATCGCGGCGATTTTATTTCGTGCACTGGATTTTCCACACTGCTTAGCGCCGCCGAGAGTTGAAAATCCAACAGTGTGTTTTTTCAACGCGCTAGAATGCCCTCTGTTGTTGTTAAGTTGTATTCTCAACGCTCGGCTCAACACCGAGAGTTTAAAATCTAGTGCGAGATAAAATCTCAGCGCGATATTTTTACGTCCGTGCGAACGTCGGCTTAGCGTGGCCAGACTCTACTAACTATTTACACTAAGTACTAAATGTAGTAACAAAATAACTATACAAATAAATACAAAACAAAAGGACACATAGTCGTCGAAGTACTCGTCCGCATCGCTGTCATCCGGAAACGTGCCCAGAAGACTGGCAGCAATTGCCACGTTGAATGGCAATGCTAATTCTTGTTATTATGTACCTACTGTTTTTTTAACAAACGAGTACTGAGTATATGTCTCTCGCACATTTCCGATATTGACAGAGTGAGATGGGTCATTGGTCGGGGTGGGTGGAACGGACTTATATATATGTTGATATATGTTGATTACGTGGACCAATAGCAACGCAGTCATAATCTTCGGTACTCGTTTGTTAAAAAAAAAGAGACTATACAGGGTGTAAGGGACAGCTCTCCGCAGACTGATGGAGTGAATTCAGTTTAGCATACTAAGATGACCGGTACATTAAATTATTTCAGGAACTTTATGGGAATCAAATAAACCTGATTTGTTTGTGTTTTTGTGCACAAATCGGAGCGTCTGTTACTGTTTGGGAGGGGTAGGTAATAGCTATGCGGTGAGTTCGATGAACTCTGTAGTTAGGCAGAAAGTGAACAGCTGATTTCACGCGTCGTTCGTTAGATAGATAGATAGATAGAAACGCACGCACGCGTCGTTCGTTAGAGTATTTCAACATCCACTGCTGGTTTGTTTTTATTTTCGCTGTTTTATTTACATAAATGGAGTGATGTGTACAGATAATGTAATTTTACATTGAAATAAAGGAATTGTAACTGAAAAACGATTAAAAAAAAATGAAAACTTTCCCGAGAAAATTTCCGGTGGAATATGATTCAAAATAAGAAGCTGAATGCACCCTGTTAATTTGCGGAGGGCTGTCCCTTACACCCTGTAGTTATGCTAATAAAATAAAAACTAAATCCATTATCCTTCATTCCGCTAAACTCGTGCGCATGCTGTTAGTTAGCTGTAAGTGTTACCGATTGTGATACCTCCCCCCGTGCACTCACCCGCCGTCTGCGCGCGCGCCTCCTGCGCGGCGCGTTGTCGTCGTGCGACGAGCTGCCCGAGCTGCCTCCCTCCAGGTGCATCACTGCGTTGCGTAACAGAGACGACGCCACTATAGGATTGGTGTGTTTCAAATATGTATCAAAATAAAAGGTGTAATTGAAGGACTCAAACCCGAAAAAGAGATACTTAATTGAAATTATTGTTGAGGGGGATGCGCAGTGGTAGCTCTCGAACTTCATTTTTTTTTTGGTTTTTTGCAATTTGCACGTCCGTGTCAGGTTGTATCTAGATCAAAATATGATACGCGAAGATAAAACATAATTATGCATTTAAATAATTATGTATTTACATAATTTTAACCATAAAAATCATCAACACGCCTCTCTAAATTAGATTTCGAGCAGATTCTTCGAACGAACGAAATCTAACTAATAATCTATCTAACGAATCTGCCATGCAGGAAATATAACTTGGAGAGATGTATTGATGGTTTTTATTGTTAAAATTATGTAAATACATATGTTTTATTGCCGCGTATCATATGTTGATCAAGATACAACCTGACACGGATCTGCAAATTACATAAAACGCAAGAAAATTAGAATTTCGCGGACTACAAAAACTTATCTTTCGCGGACTACCCAGCGCATCCTCCGATGCGTTAGTAGTCCGCGAAAGAAAAGTTTTTACTAAAGCACCTTTGTGTTACCCTTCTGGGATTACAGGCGTAATATTATGTGTACTAAAGCTTTGGTTTCCTAAGGGTCCGTCGGGTTTCCTGCAAACGGAAAAATCTTCGCGGTGCTCGAGCACTTTTTAAATTTCACTGAATAAGTGATTGTATCGGTCTGTGGATGGTATCGCGAATCATATTTTGATCAAGATAAAGGGTGATCCAATTCGAGGTTCCTATATTGGCAACACTGTAATTTTGACAGCTGTCAGTAATGGCGCGTGTTTCAAACGTCGAATGTTAGTTTGTAATTCGTCATTTACAAAATGAATCCCTTTACCGTTGCTCAACGCGTTAAACTTGCCTCACAGCGCGTGAAACGTTAGATGTTATGAGTGAAACGTTCAGAGGTCGCATTATTTCACGTTCCGGTCACGTCAACCTAGCCGCCAAGATCGTGCGATTCAACGCTGTTGGATTTTTTTTGTGGGGTCGCTTCAGTCCAACACAACTGCAACGTTGCAGCACCTAAAAACTAACAACCGCCAAGTTATTGCTGAGATAACCCACGAAATTTGCGATAAACTATCGAAAATTACCTCGAAAGAAGCAACTGCTGCAGAAGGTCCAGAGGCGGCCATTTGCCTAACATCATTTTCCATAATTAATGAATAACACTAGATATTCGATTATAGAAAAAAGAATTAAGATATTGTTAATTTTTTTTTTTTTTTTTTAAATAAAAGTTAGGAACCTCGAATTGGATCACCCTACAACCTGACACTGATCTGCAAATTGCAAAAAACGCAAGAAAATTTGAATTTCGCGCTACCACTGCGGATCCAGCATAATGTGTTACTGGTGAAAATGTCAGATTTTTATGACGACCGTCATAATATGGCGGAACCACTTTCCTAAGAAACCAAAGCAGGGATTTAGGGATCAAACTAAAAATGGAATAGCAGATTTTTTTCACGACTTGTTCCCTTAGTAAAAGTTGTTCATTCGTATTCAATGATCACTTTTCGGGTTTTCATATATTTCAATTACACCTTGTTTAAGAGGTTAATACCGTACATAATTATCATCTTCATCATCAACAGCCTATAGACCTTTCAAATCACAGGCTAATAAGGACGCACTTACGAGTGGGCAGTCAACTCATTACTTTATTAAACAAAAGTATGTTTATTAAATAAAATGCATGCATTCTTAAAATGTTTTTTTGACGAATTGTTGAAACATGTGCAAGGTACGATTCTGAACTATAAATATAATTTTAGATAGGCATAGTTCCTCAATAAACGAACTGAAGTACCTATCTAAAATTATATTTATCGTTCAGAATCGTACTTTTTAAGAATGCAAAGCATATTATTTAATAAACATACTTTTGTTTAAAAAGTAATGATTTGACTACCCCCTCGTAAATGCGTCTCTAACCTCAATCCTCGTCTCCTCTCATCCATCTGGTATCAGTAATCCTAAGGGTCAGACAGACTCCACCAATCAATCTGCCTAGCCTTTTCCCAACTATGTTGGGGTCGGCTTCCTGTCTACCCGGATCTAGCTGAATACCCGTATTTTACATGGAGCGACTGCCTGCATCTGACCTCCACAACCCAGTAACTGGGTAATACGATACCCCTTGGTAAGACTGGTTGTCAGACTTTCGGGCTTCTAACGACCCATAACGATTGTCAAGGATCCACGAATAACAGCCGGGACCAACGGCTTAACGTGCTTTCCGAGGCACGGAGGAGTCTCGGTATCTTAAGATGGTCACCCATTATTACTTAGCCACTAGCTCCTCTACGCAGACATCACACTCGATAAACGCTCAATGTCTGCGTCGAATTTTATACTTAAAGTCAATTTCATACAGTTACTTATTGAGTGCAATTTAAAAACTGCTCGAGGAGTTTTCCGTTTGGTGAAGTCTGACCCTAAGATGATCGGCTAATGTGGCCAGCCTATTGCCACTTCAGCTTGCTTATTTGGTGGCCAATATAAATATGTACGGTATTAACATCATATGAATAACTATATGGCTTGGTAACCATGACAATGATCTGTCGTACGCGCGTTTTAAACAGGATTCCCATCTGATGGTAAGTATGTACTATCGAGAAAACCAATTTGAAAACAAAATCTCGTCCACACGATGACCACATCTGTTAGTAAGCGTTACTATAGTAGCAGAGTGCTGCAAACAAGAATAATCCTTACGGTGTATAGATGTAAGTTTCTTCGATAGTACATCTGCAATAGGGGTGATGACTAATTATAGAAACGATCGAATAAATAATGTAATGTAGAAAACTTTTTTACAAAAAACAAACAACGACGCGAACACTACAAAGTGAAAAATAACTTTAATTTCGGAAGTCGGTGTCTTTGGTTTTGTATTTTCGTTTTTCGTCACCGACTTGGCAAAAAAAGGAAAATACTAAACCAAAGACAATTCTACTTGGTTAGTCCCATATAAAATTTATAAACTTTGCTTGGATAGTTTTTGAGTTACTTAGCTTCAATAATACGTATTTTTTCCACTTTGTTTATGTGAATGATGTTATAATAAAAACTTCCTATCACTGTAATTTACACAGCGGGTAGTGGTATTCGAATTTGTGTGGGGTAGGTACCACAACAGAACAAACAACTAAAAAATTAAAAAATAATTTTAAAAAAACAACTGACAACGGCAAAAAACGAAAATACAAAACCAAAGACACTGACTTCCGAAATTATAGTTATTTTTCATTTTGTAGTGTTTTTTTTTTCGAAAGTCGTTTTCTTTTTTTTATAAAAAAGTTTTTTAACACTCGTTATCAAGGAAACCCGGCTTAAATATTGCAATATCGTAACCGACAAACAGAATAAAATGTAGTATAAATATGAACGCTACTTACAATCGTCATCATTGTCAGATCCTGAGTCAGAGCCGTCGTCATTCTCGGAGCCTCCTGCTAACTCGTCGTCATCATCTTCCTCCTAAATAGAATAAGGTAAGTTTTATATTTAGATAGTAACAGCTGTTTAGCGTGGGCTTGCCACGTTGAGAGTGAAATTGCTGAAAAATGTTATGTATTTAATAGAACAATCTTTATTAAATAAAAATTAAATGCTGTTCGTTGGTAAGCCAGGGGCCTTACTATGACGTGAAAAAAGGTCATGGATATCATGATTCCATTGACAAAATCAAAATCAAAAGTCATTTATTCAAATTAGGCTGAGAATCAGCACTTTTTAAACGTCGAGAATACATAAAACAGTCCCACAAAATGCCCGCCCTTCACCACTTCCCGGTGCTTTAGCTGGAGTTTTTGTTTTTTTTTTCTTTTCTTTTCTATACTATAAGTATTCTAGTATTTGTATTTTATTTTATTTTATTCCCCTTGTGAGTTATAGATATCCGTGGTGTGTCCGTGGCATCACACAGTAGGCCCTGTCAGAATACCAGCGTTGCGGTATTTATTTTTTAAATATCGCAGCTTTATGCTGAGATGGGAGCCTTTTTGGCCTCGCACAGGTCTTTTTAGTTTGTATTTTTTGTTTATTTTTTTACTTTTCTTTATTTTGTAATGTTTGTTTTGTTACTTTTTTATGCTCGTTCTAAATTGTACTTCCTGTGCGTGTCACAAATAAAATTTCTTTCTTTCTTTCTTTCTTTCTAAATATTTGTTCCGAGCGGGAATCGAACCCGCGACATGCTGCGCAGCAGTCAATCGCACAACCACTGCGCCAACCGTGTCGTCGGATGATTTTGACATCGGACCATCGTGGTCCCCTCGCAGTTAAAAGGATAAAAGTATAGATAACTAGAGCTTGACTTACAGCATCGTCGTCGTGGTCCCTCTTGCGTCCCACATCGTAGACTTTGACACACGACTCTTGCATCTGTTCGAATTCTCCCATATTCTCTACTAAAGATATCTGCGTACCGTACCGCGACACACTCAACGCGTAAATGTTTCTTTTTACGTCGATTGTTGCTGGAAATTAAGATTTAGGAAGTTATAATAAGGCACATCTTACTTTGGGCTACGGGTTTTGTCAAGACTGGTGTAAAAACTATAGAGGCAATTCTTTTATGCAATATTAAAAGAAAAAAAAAGTATAAGTTTATTGATTCATATACTTGTGTTACAACAAAATTAACATGTGTTTCAACATTTACTATAATCTTGAAATAGCGAAAAAAAAATCAACTGCTCCCTACATTTTGACGAGATAAATGTACTGAACAGATGATTTTTTTTTCGAGATTTCAGGTTTGGTCCCATAGTAAAAGTTGTTCATCATGATGAGTACAACGACCCCTTAAGAGATTTCGTGTATGAATAGATACACCTTATAAACATACTTTATTTTTTAATTTTTTTATTTGCCTACCCCCAAAAGTGACCCATATTCAAAATTCATTTACTTTACCCATCCGTGTTTGGGTTACAGAAGTTCTTATGTGTAAAAAACTTAATCGGTCCATTAGTTTCGGAGCAAATTGGCTGTGACAGACGGACAGACAGACAGACACACGAGTGATCGTATAAGGGTTCCGTTTTTTTCCTTTTGAGGCACGGAACCCTAAAAAGGAGCTACGTCTGCCAACAAACTGCAATGTCAGGATAATATTATTTCTATGAATAAACACTTTTTTTTTCATTCTCCGATAGTTCGTACTTACCTATACTAGAGTAGTCATATGGGTCTAATGTCTTGAAACTGGTATCGAACTGGTTTCTCTCTTCCGAATCTTGGTCTGAACATACCGCGTATAACGCTGTGCACGTTGGGTTGAATAATACCTAGAACACAATGTTATCGATCTTATAGATGTAAAACAATAATGGCCTCCTCTCTGTGAGATAGGGAGTGCGCCGTAAAGCTGTCAAATTAGTTCCACGTAGATGGCGCTGTGTTTGTCACTTTCATTCAACTGTCAATGGAGTTCCTTGCAACTATGCCGTGAGATGGCGCTGTTTTTCATTTTTTCTTGTCGCCGATTGGTCACTTGTTCTTCAAGATGACTTTGACAAGTGACAAACACAGCGCTCTCTTGCGACGAAGTTTCCGGTAAACAACCCCATTTTATAAGCATTTTTAGTCTTTGTGATACGCCAAAAATTGTGTATTGCCCCGTATTGCTAGAATTTAAACACAGATTTCTCTCTAGATATATTTAACTGTAATAAACCTACATTCAAAAAACAAATAAAAACCATAAACGAAGACAAATGACAAACTTCTAGTCTCTTAACATTCAAAAAATTTTTTTTCTTTAAAATTTAAACTTAGCTTTGTAATATATCTAAAATTGCACTTTTTGATTTTAAATATTTATTAGTAGTCCGATCGCATGTTTTACGAGTATACTTATCCTAGTTATACAGGGAAACCTATTATTAGCCCTACAATACTGTAATCCACATACTCTGTAACATACTATAAGCATCGCTGTTGGTTGCCTAAATAAAGTAAATAAAATAAAAATAGAACACACACATTTCTATCGATAAAATGAAGGGATTTTTCTAAAATCAACTTCAAAGGAGGTGATTTTTTTTTTGAGAACTTTTGGGCGAGATCGTTTTGCTAGTATCAACTTGATACTATGTATGGATGCTCTTGAAAATCATTGAATTGTCATTCTCCTGCCCTTATCCCAATTTATTTGGTATCGGCGCAAAATATCTTTATCTTCCCTACTTCTCTATCGGTAGTCACTCCCTTTCAAGCCATATCGTCTTTCACACAGTCCTTCCATCGTTTCTTTGGTCTTCCTCTACTCGTATAGCCATCCACATTTCATGCACAAAACTTTCCTGACGACATACTCCTCATTCCTCCGCATCATATGCTAATACCACGACAACCAATTTCCGCACAACTTTTCAGTCACCGGTGTCACTTTCAGACTTCCTCTTAGTATAAGTACTAATTTCTTATTCTACCCATTCGCGTAAAGCCACATATCCCTCTTAGCATTCTCATCTCAGCTGCATGCAATTGCCTTTCATTCAGAATATTATTTTAAAAGCTATAAATAATATAAAAAATGATTCTTACCTCTGATTTATCTAACGTAGGCACTGTTCTTAATAGATGAAATGTTCTAAGATCCCAAACTTCAGTATTTGATATTACCTGCAATCAAAAAGGCAGAAAAGAATGACAACAAAACGCGAACAGTCAGTCTGCAGGGACACTCTATTGCTTGCTTATGAGCGTTCATCCCACGCGACCTGGCAACGTCGCATTTCTAGAGGTTTTTCTTGACTATTTTATTTAAATCAAAGTACTATTTACCCGACTGCGCCAGAAGGAGTGTTATGTTTTTCGAGAGTATGTACGTATGTATGTATAATTGTTTGCCACGCTCTGCAGCCTGATGGGCTCGATGGATTTTAGCTCGAGAAGTGTCGTTAGATTCGTATTTACTATGAGCGTGACACTGGGTATATCAAAATAAAAAAAAAACAAAATGGCGGATTTTAGCGCCAAATTTTGTCTTAAATTTTTTTTTCTCAAAAACAGTCTAGTTGGGTATCAAAATAAAGGGTTTTAAAAGGTTATTACAATAATATATACAACTTATGTATATGGTTAAGAGCGTAGACGGGCTGCATTTTTCCATACAAATGTATTCCCCTATTCTCTTCCTGGATAATGCCTCTAGAGTAATCGTTTTTATTTATAAAAATCCAGGTCTATTGAAGGCATGCCCCTGTCATTTTTTTTTTTCAAAAAATTTATTACAAAAATAAATATGACTTACCAAAAACCTAAAAAAATACCCCGTTTTTACGTACGTAATCAGACGACTACCAATGAAAATTGAAAAGTTTTTAAAATAAAAACAAGTAATAGGGGCATAGATCTATTCTTCCTTTAAATTTTGATACCAAATATAATTTAATTGGCTTAGGTTTCGAGGAGAAAACAGGAGAATACGAAACGTCGATCGGTCAAGGTTTTTTATAGGTAAAATCGTTCTGAGCTGCAGTTGTCTCTATCGCACTCTACGGGGGGAGACGAGAGGTGAGGGAGTGTTAGACTAATACGTACACAATTAGGGAAGTGACTAGTGTCGAAGTTTTTATCGAAATCATAGTGATGTCAGTCGATATCGACGTTTATCCTATACTGATTTACTGAATAGTGTTTGATGCTCATTTTGTTTTTTTTAAGAGACAACGAAGTAACAATTCAATGACATTTTTAGGGTTTATAATTAACTAATAATTGAAATGAACTTTAGCGAAGTGTCTCTTACAAAAATACAAACCGTAAGCATTAGGTATAATACCTAAAGTTTGCACTATACTGCTTGGTGTGATAATTCTGCTTTTGACTTGACATAAATAAACTGCTTTGCAAAAAAAACGGGCACCTTACAGTTATTGGCTTTTCTATGGATAATATTAATATTTATAGTATGTCGTTAGCATAAATGACTAGAAATTTCTTATTATCATTGAGAATATAGTTTTTAACCCTTAAATCCTGGAATCGGTGTTTTAGTCAATGTAAACAGAAAGTCGTGTTAAAATGGAAACTTTTAGGGTATAATTAAATTAAGACTACGAGTATTTTTATGGTATTTTAATAAAAAAAAACATTAAAAAATAAAAATTAATAACGAGTATGACCTCTCCTTGCAGCGATTACGGCATGTAATCGTCTTGGCATGCTTTCCACCAGGTTTTTGATGGTGTCCTGTGGAATGTGTTCCCACTCAGCCGAAATCACACCTGATGTTTTGTGGAAGGTCGTTGGACAGGTCGTACTCGCCGTTTTAGGAGGTCCCAGACGTGCTCAATGGGGTTAAGGTCGGGGCTCCGCGCTAGCCAATCCAGACGACGAATACCGACCTCTTGCATATAAGCATCTACGTCGCCAGAACGGTGGTCCCGAGCATTATCGTCCATGAAATGGCATCTTCACCAATTACAGTCAGTGCGGGCTGTGCATGTTGACAAATTATTCCTGTTATGTACCTTTGCGCATTTAGTGAGCCATTTGCAATGAACACTATCTCGGTACGATAGCTGGAAGTTACGCCCGACCAAAACATAACGGACCTTCCACCATAAGGGGTGATTTCTTCAAAACACACGTCGGCATAGCGTTCCCCTGGTCTTCGTAACACTCGCCGACGTCGGTCCTCACCATTCAGGCAAATTCGAGCCTCATCGGAGAAGAGTACGCTACTCCAGTTACCTAGTGTCCAAGATAGACAATTTCTAGTGAACCTCGGTCGAGCAATCCGGTACTCACGGAGTAAATTGGGGGCCCGCGCTGGTCGTCGACTGCGTATATCAACCGCTAAAAGCCTCCTCCTCACTGTCCATAGGCTAACTTGTGCTCCTCGTACCTCTTCAAGGTTTCTTTTGAGGTCTATGTAACTGCATTTGCGATTACTCAATGCCTGAGTCACTAAAAAGCGGTCGTCTCGTGGTTGTGTGCAACGTTTTCTCCCACAACCTTGCCTTCTTTGAACGGAACCTGTCTCTTGGTATCGAGTCCATGTTCTTTGGACGGTGGAACCACTCACGTTTAACGGCTGAGAACCGTAACATTGGCTACACCCCACTTCCAGCAGCACTATAATTTTACTAGCTCTTGTTGCTTTTTCTGCCATTATAATCGACACAAAGATATCTGTTTTAAGTCACAATGAGGCAGGATTATGCGACAAACATAAATTATTCTAATAAAAATAACGAGAAGTTAGTTTTAGTTGCCTGATAACCATTTAACCGCAAACCCGCGAATAGTAAGTAAAAAGTCATAAACTGAAAAAGGGATTATTATTATTAAAAACAACAGTTCTGAATTTGAAATTAACTTTTTTTCATACCCAGACTCTTTATTATGTGCCAGGAACATAGTTTGCCTAATAAAACCTCATGAGAACTAAATGATTACCAATAATGTAGAAAAATCCGAACTGCCCGTTTTTTTTGCAAAGGAGTGTATTTACAGGGGAGTTTATAAAATAATGACTGCTCTTATCAAGTAAATCTATATATTAGGTCTTTACCTATGAAATTGCCGTTCTACAGTACTGGCCATTTCAAATCAAAATAATTTTTGTTTGGCTAAGAATTCTAATTTCAAATTAATTTTATTTTAAAAACATGGATTTTTTTTCCAAAAGTAGTCATTTGTTTATTGATTAGTGTTACATTTTCATCGCATTTCAATCTTTTTCGTCATCATGGATACGTTAAAAATTCGAGTAATTATGGAATATGAGTAACGTCGTGGCAGCAACGCGGCACAAGCGGCACGCAACATCAACGACGTTTACGGAGCTAACACTACAAACCAACGCACCACCTGTTATTGGTTTGCTCGCTTCCGTTCTGGAAATTTTGACCTGAAAAATGAACCTCGCGGTCGTCCGAAGACTTTGGTCGACAATTACGAATTAAAGGCGATTGTGGAAGCTGATAATACACAATCTACGGCTGAATTAGCAGCAGCTTTCGACGTTAGCGTCAAAACAATCTTGGTCCATTTGCGTCAAATTGGCAAGGTAAAAAAGCTTGAAAAATGGGTGCCCCACGAACTCAATGATCGCCAGCGCGAAGTACGCGTCGAGACGTGCCTTGCACTGCTCAACAGACACACAAATGAAGGAATTTTGAACCGCATTGTTACCTGCGATGAAAAATGGATTCTGTTCAATAACCGCAAGCGCTCAGCAAGTTGGTTGGATCCTGGTTCAGCACCTAAACAATGCCCTAAACGAAAACTTACCCCTAGAAAAGTGATGGTCACTGTTTGGTGGTCTAGCGCCGGTGTGATTCATCACAGCTTCTTACCAAACGGGGTGAGCATTACTGCAGTTGTGTACTGTGAAGAACTGAACACAATGTTGGAGAAGCTGGCACATCTCCAACCAGCATTGGTCAATCGCTCGTCTCCGCTGCTCCTGCACGACAACGCGCGACCTCAACAGCAGACGGTCTCCAAGTTGCAAGAACTGGGGTTGGAAGCTCTCCGTCATCCGCCCTACTCACCAGACCTTGCGCCTACAGACTACTACTTTTTCCAGAATTTGGATAACTTCTTGGCGGGAAAAAAATTCAATACCCGAGAGGCAGTACAAAATGCCTTTGAAGAATTTGTTGCCTCCCGACCAGCTGATTTCTTTAAGAAGGGCATCAATAAACTGCCACTGCGTTGGCAAAGATGCATTGATTGCATGGGTGATTACTTCTATTAATACAAATAAAAAATACATGAAAAAAATTCGTTTAAATTTTTTCATACAAAACGGCAATTTCATAGGTAAAGACCTATTATATAAAAGGAAGTCGACAATCGTGTTAATTACACCGATTTTTATATTTTTTGCGTTTTTGGATTAGCCGTCGCCGTCGTCCGAAATAGGATAATAAGTTTTTTTTTATTATTTTTTTAGGTAAGTAGGGTAGTAGTCAGTTGTCGGGAGCGAAGCCGTGGGCAAAAGCTAGTTCTTAATATTTATGCAGAAGAGGCAGAAAAGGTGCTTGTGGGTATTTTAAATAATACAAAAGTTATATAATAATATGTACATTTATTCTGTCGTCATTTCCATCCTTTCTCTTACAGATAAATTTCTTGGTATCCGACCGTCAATTATTTCAGGGAGAAGGCATTCATGGAAAAATTTTGTATAAATAGCACGATCACACGAAACACTGCGCACGCCGATATTTTCAGTCCGACTGAGACAGAAACGAACGTAACGTAGGTAGTTTGGTTGGCGCGAGCGGGCGGGAGATGCGCGCTACTGAGCTACGCACACAAATACAGACTTCACTCACATATTGATACCGCCCGGTTGCTAGAGCGCAGCGCGACGGCAATAGTTTCTTCAAATACCTATTTTTCAATTTCCGCGCAGCCCGTCTACGCTCTTAAAAGTAATTCGAAGTGACAAATCGTAAAAAACACTTAAGTAGGTACCAAGAACTAAATCCCCTGCGAAATCTTTTGTAAACTAAAAAGCTGGATTTGTTGTGTGTCATGTGTATATAGGTTAGTATACAAACTCATTAAATAATAAAACTAAAAAATAAAAAAAGTAATTAAAAAAATTGAAAAACCCGACTGCGGTAAAAAACTTAAGTTATAAAAACTGAAAAGCTAAAAACAAGCCCATTTTAAATTAAATAAATGTTGGAAGCAGGCGGGACCCATTTAAAAATATAATAAAAATGGTATGGGTAGTGGGTCCCGCCTGCTTCCAACATTTATTTAATTACTACTAACGCGAGCGCTGCGGATTAGCATCCAATCTTTACTTGTAAATCGGGCTACTTAATAAACGATCAAGTGTTACTAAATCCGTGGTTTCCGTCAACTCACCTAAACTGACTTTAACTACTTCAAGTGAGCGAACTATAACTTATTGTACAAGTGTAAGGTGCCTACTACTTCCGGACCTTACATTTAATGGTTAGTGTATTTCTGCATTCAACGCATACAGACGTGCTCATCAATGCAAAATAACAATAACATAAATTAACGCTTGAATAAACAGTGACCTAGTTTTAGTGTATTAGCGAGTTATACAAATAATCATTGTGATAGGTTAAAATTATGGACTGACTAAATAAAATATAAGTTAAAAATGGAAGGCAGCCCCTTTAATCGGAGCACGATGATACGGCGCAGCCCTCCACCAACACCGACCCCGGTACCGACACCGGCTCCTACATCGCCCCAAAAACCAAGACAGGACCAACACCACGCGGCTGAAGAAAAAATTGAGTCTTTGGACACTGGATGACCTCAATAGAAAAATGCCTGAATGAAGTGTGTACCATTGCTCAGGATGGAAAACTGAACTCCGAACAAAAACTAAGGATCAATTCCCTATCGCGCAAGGTAGGAAATGGCGTATCCCAGATGGCAGTATTCTACCAGGACTTGAAACAAAAGGCCAGAGAAGTACAAAACTCACTACAAGCATTGAGAGAAAAACGAGACCTCGCGGATTGCCTTGATAACTTCCGTAAATCAATCCAAGTCAGCATTAAAGAAAATTGCGCCCAATCAACAAATGCAGAAAATGTTTCTTTTGCTGATATGGTAAAGATGAACAAAAATAATTACTTGCGCCCCAGTAATCTCAGCTCTATCGCAATTTATCCTGATGATAAATTAAAGACTAGTGACGACACTAAATCTCTTGTCCAGAAAATTATATGCCCAGAACAAATGAAACTGCACGTTAGAGGATTGCGTAAAACCAAAAACGGAGGAGTTATTATCAGCACCGAAACAAAGGATGACATAGAAAAACTACGAAACTCATCACAGCTAAGTAGTTCTGGCCTGAAAGTGGAAGAGCCCCATAAGAGAAGACCAAGAATTATAGTGATAGGAGCAGTGGCGGCTGGTGGGTCATGGAACTGGTGGTGCACTTTACTAACTCACTAATTATTATTAGGATTGAAAAATGCAATAAAACGACATTTTGCTTAAAGGTACTTTTTTTTTATCAATTCGTCGACTTTTTCCGAAACGAAATGTTCGATCCAACGTATCATTCTTATTTCGTTGGTTCGATCACCTTTTTATTATGGTTTGGTACCTACATGATTGAATCGCCACCAAAAATAATACAAGGAAAACAAAGGCGCTCAATTTCTATGTAGGTACATTTCAGTTTTAAAACTTCGAGTAAATGCTTCATTTTCGTTTTGAACTCTTGTTTTATAAGTATTAAGAAAATGACCTTGGCGGTCCAATCGATTTTCTTTCTAGTTTGTTTTGAAAATATTTTTTATTGTTTTTAATATAGTCAAAGTTAATCCTCATCTTCACAGCTGACACACACACTGTCCCACATAATTATATCAAATCCTTTCAGAATTTAAACGAATACTAAAACAAAATAAATAAACACTACTATTCATGTAAACAAAACATCGCGGCACAATCGCGGCGGCACTCGGGAGCTCTCGGTAATCTTCGGTTCGGCTCGGTCAAGTTCGGCGCCCGTGCGCCGCACGAGAATGGACTTTTTACTCCATACAGTTTGTACCCACTATCTTCTGTCTCACGCGCTAGGCGTTTTAGCTCGTATCTCATAGAAGTTGTATGAGCACTCGCCGTGCGCTCGGCCTAGCGCACGAGGAATTTTCTTTACAGCGAAAATAAGTCTTAAATAGTTTAGCAAAGAGTTTAATTGGTTCGTCATTATTTCGTAAGTATTAAATAGATAGGTAATCAGATGTATTAAACATTTTGGGTTTCTTTCTAAACCTTTTAAAATCTGGTAGTGCAGCGCACGAGCGCACTTAAGGGGCAGCCGCCCCTGGATAGGAGTACCCACAGCCCTTACTGACCAAGAAGTCTTTGACTACATATATAAACAAAACCTATCCGACAAGATGCCTAATTTGACTCGTGACTCTTTCCTGGCCTCTTTAAAATTAAGTCACAAGTCGGGTAAAAAAGAAGGACCTACGTGCAATTTTATTTTAGAAGTACCTGCCAACATAAGAAAAGCCCTTATTAACCAGGATCGAGTATTTATAAATTGGACATCCTGCCTAGTTAGGGACTTCACACTTGTGACGAGGTGCTTTAAATGCCAACAGTACGGCCATGCTGCAAGGACCTGTCGGGAGGCTACCCACACGTGTGGACATTGTGGACAACAAGGTCACCAGTCAAATGATTGTACTAAGAGTGCTGAACCATCACAGTGTGCAACTTGTTTGCGATTCAAAAAACCCTGCAACCACAAAACAGGTGATCTGGAATGCCCGGCAAGGAAAATTGCTGAAAGCAGGTACATTAACTCTATAGATTATAATGAAGGCGCCTAAGAGCGCCGCCCCTACTCTTTTATATCTGCATTAATCAATAAGTAGTTTTTAATTTATACATTTTTAAGTTTATACTAGGAGTTTAAAGTAAATAAGATTATGTATAAGTTACTTACTGATTTTGATGTAGTCTCCCTATCAGTGGCAAAATCATGCAAGATTGAAAAAGTTAAGCAATATCTCCCTGATCCCTCTAAATCGCTTACTATTCTTACGCAAAATATTCGCAGTATAAATAAAAACATGGACAACCTACACACTCTGTTGAAACGTCTGAATTTTGAGTGTGACATTATTGTACTGACAGAATGTTGGCTATCTAAATGTCAACAGAACCTTCCATCTCTGTCAGGTTACCAAATGTTCAGTAGTAAAACCGTTCATAATCAAAATGACGGTGTAGTTGTTTATGCCAAACAAAGTTTAAACATATCGGTAGAAGAACCTCCCATACAAGATTGTAGCAGATTATTACTAAAAGTGGGCCTAGATACTGCTATCCTAGCTATTTATAGGCCTTGTGCTTTTAAGCAAACTGATAATTTTGTTGCGTCGTTGGATGAAGCACTTTAAAAACTAACTCTATACAAAAATGTAGTACTAACAGGTGATATGAATATAGATATTAACCCAGAAGACAGTGATAGAGTTGCCAAAGACTACCTTAACATGTGCGCATGCAAGGGATTGCTTCCGGCCCATTTGCTTCCAACACATTTGAGTGGATCCTGTTTAGACCACACCATGCTTAAAACTAACCTTGCATCCATTACCCTAGTAACAGATCCGACAGTTACCGATCATAGCGCAGTCCTATTTAGTTTAAAAGTAAAAACCTCTAGATCTAAGTGCACAAATACCTTTTCTAAAATAAATATGAAAAACCTTGAATACGATTTACATCATATCGACTTTGACCCAGTTTACAAAACTGATGATGTGAACATTTCTCTGCCTTACTTTAATAAAGTGCAATATGCTATTGTAAATAATACTTCGAACATAAAACTAACTAAGAAAAACAATAACCTAAAACCATGGATCACACCCGGGCTAGTAAAATGCATTCAGCACAGGGATAAACTTCACATGCATGCAAAATCCTTTCCAGATAATACCATTTTACAAACTTCATATAAAAGATACAGAAATTTCTGTAACAATCTACTAAAAAAGTTGAAAAATACGTATAACAGAAATTTACTTGAAGAATCAGGAAAAGGCAATAAAAAGTTGTGGGGCCATATAAAAAATCTAGCTTTTGTATCTAAACAGCATGAATCATCATCAGAATTATTACAAACGCACGCGTCGCCGCTTACATCAGCAAATCATGTCAATAGTTACTTTGTTAATGTGGGTCAAAATCTTGCTGAGCAAATAAAACGTAATTATAACACAAATTACAACATACACGGAAACAGGGCTACTGTGTCATCGGAAAATAGCCAATTAACTTCATTTGTTTTATTGAACACAGACAAAGCCGAAGTCGAAAGGGTTATTATGGGGCTGAAAGAAGTCTGTGCGGTTGGATGGGACGGTATCTCAAATAGTGTGTTAAGGAAATTCAGGCAAATTTTGGTTCCGCCATTAACTCATATTTTCCAAATTTGCCTCTCTGAAGGCATTTTTCCCGACTATCTGAAAAAAGCTTTAGTTGTCCCAGTGCATAAAGCAGGTGACAAAACAGTAGCTTCAAATTACCGACCTATTTCAATACTATCATCTACATCTAAAATACTAGAAAAATTAATTAACAATAGGTTAATGAAGTATTTAGAGTCTAAAGCCATCCTCTCGGATAAACAATTTGGTTTTAGACCAAAATTATCCACAACTGATGCTGTACAAGATATGACCGATTATATATCTCAAGAACTAGACAAAGGCAATCATTCAATTGGTATTTTTCTTGACTTAGCAAAAGCTTTTGATACCGTATCTGTTCCTATCTTGTTGAATAAGCTCGAGAAAATAGGTATTCGAGGAAAGCAGCTTAATCTTTTTGCAGACTATCTAAATAACCGCAGTCAACGTTTGAAAATTGATAATTTTAATAGCTCAGAACTAACAAATACTTCTTTTGGGGTCCCGCAAGGAAGTATATTAGGTCCAACCTTATTTCTTATTTATATAAATGACCTCTGCAGTCTCAATCTAAATTCGGGTAAAATAATATCATATGCTGATGATACCGTACTCCTGTTCTCCGCAAATACATTACATGAAGTTTGGTTATGTGCACAGCAAGGTTTCAATATAGTTAATCGATGGTTACAACATAACTTATTGACATTAAATGCTGACAAAACTAAATATATACGCTTTTCCTTACGCAACTCAAAGCCATCTATAATAATTCCAGATATTCATGCACATGTTTGTAACACAGCTGCAAACTCGAAATGTAATTGCCCAATTATCCTTAATACGAAAACTATTAAATATCTTGGAGTAATTATAGATGCTACTCTTACATTTAAAAATCACATTGACCTATTATGCAGTAGAGTCCGTAAATTGATGTTCATTTTCAAGAAAATTCGTCCTTTTGCCGACTCTAAGGTGATAAAACAGGTATATTATGCTTTGTGTCAATCGATCATTACATATTGCATTACCTCATGGGGAGGAGCGGCTAAAACAGTTTTGCTACCATTGGAGCGCGCTCAAAGAGCTGTATTGAAAGTATCCACATTCCTGTCTATCCTATTCCCGACCCAACTTTTATATCAATCTTGCAATGTTCTGACAGTGCGGCAGTTATTTATTATGAATACTTTATTAAAACAGCACTCTAAATTGCCTTACAATAGAGTTGTCACTGATAAAAGACGTAAAGACATCTGTATGGATAATTATAGATTAAGGCATTCTTTTATGTATAGATTTTTTATATTCTTAGGACCATTTCTTTATAATAAAGTAAACGCAATTTTGTCTATGTCTGCATTAAACACGGTTCATTGCAAAAATGTAATTAAAACTTGGTTACAAAAATTGTCTTATGATGACACAGAAAAGTTACTGCTTGTTTTAAGTTAAATGTTATTTTTAATTCAATGTTTCCATTTCATTAGTCTGTTATGTTATTCATTTTATGTATTATCATCAATCTTAGGAAATATTTATCTAAACAAATTTGCACTTATGATACCTGAGATACAGGTTTATCCTAGTTCAGGTTAATCCCATTATTATATACCTACCATTTTAGTTTAAGCCTTAATATTGTAAATATGCATTATTTAAATGAATAAATGAATTTGAATTTAAAATGGCCTTGTTTTTAGTGTTCAGTTTTTATAACTTAAGTTTTTTACCGCAGTCGGGTTTTTTAGTGACGTCATTCGACGCTAAACGCTAAAGTGTCGGCCACCGCTCTTATAGGAAACAGTATTTCCTACGAAAGCGGTACCGTCATATAGCGTTTGAAATGAGAAAACTCACAAAAACCTCTAAATAACAGTACTAGCTCCCCATCGCATCGCATCGCCTGCCCGCGCTATTACTCGGCTCCTAAGGGTCCTAGCGTAATATTACATAGCCTATAGCCTTCCTCAAGAATTGGGCTATCAAATGTAAAAAGAAATTTTCAAATCCGACTGGTAGTTCCAGAGGCTACGCGTCCAAACAAACAAACACACTCTTTAGCTTTATTACATTAGTATAGATAGGTAAGTAAAAAAATAGTGCAGTTTACCTCTAAACCATTGGGATGAAACACTCCGCTGTGTGTCTGATTGAGTTTGTCAAACTTGTGGATTTCTTTGCCTGTGTTTACATCCCATAACACGCCGTCTATAACAAAGAAAAACAATTATTTTAAGATATTGACCGATACCGTTATACCTTAGGTATGTGCGCGGCAAGACGGGGAGGGGCAGTGCAGGCCGCTCATTGGTCAACGCTCACGGCGTCCCGCTCCTGCGGTACAGCGGTATCGGTCAAATTATAGTTCATCCATCTGCCTAGCTTTATCCCAACTATTTTGGGGTCGGCTTCCAGTCTAACCGGATGCAGCTGAATACCAGTATTTTACATGGAGCGACTGCCTATCTGACCTCCACAACCCAGTAACTGAGTAACACGACACTCCTTGGTAAGACAGGTTGTCAGACTTTCGGACTTCGTAACGACTGTCAAAGATCTACAAATGACAGCCGGGACCAACGGCTTAACGTGCTTTCCGAGGCACGGAGGGGTCTCGATATGTAATGGACGGTCACCCATCCACGGACCGACCGCGGCAAGCGTAGCTTGACCTTCGATTGCCTTTCCGACTGTTATTATTTAGGGCCTTAGCGCACCTCCGCCACGACATAGCAGGGAAACCGCAGTAGTTCAATACAACTGACTCGCATAGTGTTCCGCGACTCAAGTAGCGTATACAATAATAACGTATTACAATTATATAACCACTAGTGTTATAAGCAGTCTCTGTATGAACTCTGGTATCCAAAGAAAAATTTAACTTGTGTTATGGATACCAGCATTCTCACATAAATGAAATACATAGGTTACATTTCTTGCAACAGACGACGATGTCAAGAGTGGCGCAGTATACAAGAGAGAAAACCACACTATTATTATAATTCAAAAAACCACATCTTTTGGTGTTCCTCAGGGAAGTATTTTAGGACCCACTCTGTTTTTGATCTACATAAATGACCTTTGCGATGTAAAGCTAGAGCATGGCACTATCATAACCTACGCTGACGACACTGCTCTACTTTTTTCGGCTGACTCAGAAAATGAAGTCTACAATCTTGCGCAACGCGGTTTCAATATTGTAGGTAAATGGCTTAAAAATAACTCACTAACCCTGAATGCAGAGAAGACAAATTACATTAAGTTTTCGATGCGCAAGCAAACATCGAACATCCCTTCAGCGTTGCATGCTCATTGTTGCCCAATCCCCGCAGATAGCCAGTGTAATTGTCCCAATATTAAAAAAACGGATAAAATAAAATACCTGGGTATTATAATAGATCAAACCCTTTCCTTCAAACAACATATGGAAGCACTTAATAATAGAATTCGTAAGCTGATATATGTATTCAAAAAGCTACGTTTAATTGCAGATCCAAATATAATTAGACAAGTATACTTTGCACTTTGTCAGTCAATTTTGAGTTACTGTATTACTTCATGGGGTGGGGCGAATAAAACCTTGTTATTGCCCATTGAAAGGGCTCAAAGAGCTATTCTCAAGGTGGCTACTTGCCGCCCTTTTCTTTTCCCCACTAACCTCCTGTATAAAGCTTGTAAAGTACTAACAGTTCGACAGTTGTTTATAATGAGCACTGTACTAAAACAACACGCAGCGCTTCCATACAGCACTGATTTAACAAAAAGGAGACGGAAAGATATAGTTTGCCCTCAAAAAAGTACAAATCATGCTTTCACAGCTAAATTTTACATGTACCTCGGACCACTACTCTACAATAGGCTAAATGAAAAAGGAAACATCTACTCCTTAAATAATAGTAACTGCAAGAAATTCCTTATGGAAGCTCTTCAATCTATGTCCTATGAAGATACAGAGAAGTTATTATTTGTGCTTAAGTAAATATTGTTAAGTAGTATTATATAATTTTATATTTTTTATACACCTTTTTACATTTATGCAACAATAAGATAATTATGATTATTTAATCAATTAATGTTACCTCCAATCGCCTGAAACACAGGATTACCTAGTTCAGGCACAAGTCATGGGTGAACTTGCCATAGATTTAAGGAAAACTGTATTTATCGTTAGTCCTTATATATTTTTGAATAAATTTGATTTGATTTGATTTGATTTTGATTTGATTTGAAAGGCGAAAGTTTGTGAGTGTGTTTGTGAGTGTGTGTGTGAGTGTGTGTGAGTGTGTGTGTGAGTGTGGGGGTATGTTTGTGTAGGAAATCTAGGTTCTAACACTTTAATAAAACGAGTTATGGGCTTTTTAAAATATAAAGATTATTATTAGCCAATTAAAAGTCACTAGGAAGTTTATAGTCCGGCTTTCTTAAGGCGCTAACGAGAAGTGAAGTAATAATAATGGTGGGTAGTATAAATCTTGATTTATTTGATTTAATTATTTACAAAAATCAATCTTTAAAGATTACTAAAGATTGATTTTTGTAAATAATTAAATCAAATAAATCAAGAGTTTGTTACTTCTTCACGCTCGAACGGCGGGACCAATTTTGATAAAACCTGCTATCATCATGCGAACATCATGCGAGTCAGTTGTACTTGAGTAGCGGAACATCAGCGAAAAATCGTGCGGTTTCCCAGCGGAGGTGTCCTAGGGCCCTTAGCAGGGACCGTACAGCCCCGATTAAGAGTTAAGTCTTTCGAAGGGGTAAGGCGTTTATGAGGTTACCTTTATCATGTGTAACTCCTTGAATGGGTTTTAGGCTTGAAACACAGTAAAAGGGTTATCCCTTCAATATGGATAACCCATTGAATGGGTTCTATACTTGAAACCCAGTGAAAGGGTTACCCCTTCATTAAGATAACCTATATAATATAAGGGTTTTGTTTGGGTTACCATAATGGCTATTTGCAACGTATGCCCATCATCGAGAGATCATATTACATTGCTCCGAGTCGGAATGTTACGCTGTTATCGTTTTAAAGAGAGTTGCAAGTGAAACCCTTTTGAACGGCTTAATTTAAGCCGTTCAAAAGTACATCGTATGGGTTTTTGTTTAACTGCTTAGAAAAACCCTATCGAAACCCTTACCAATGAATAACCAAAATGGTCCCTTAAAGTCATTCAAAAGGGTTACCTTAGAAAAACCTTATTGAAAACCTTTTCCAATTTTCCCTTTCAAAATGGTCCCTGGCCCTCGTGAAAAGCAGTACATACCTGACAACACCAATTCATCAGTCGGGTTGAATGTTGCTCTATTCTTCGCGTATTGGTTGCTAATGGCTGGAGTCAGGGTCATCAGCTCTCTGCCTGTGCGGGTGTCGAATATTGTGGCCGTCTCCCCTTTTGTACCTATTATTCGTTCGTCAGACATCTTTGAGAATTCTACGTACTCTTCGTTGTCCAATTGAAATCTGGAAAGGTAATAATGGATTATTTATTTACAATGCGATTCAAATAAGAATAGGAACGTCAATGACCACTGTCTGTCAAATGTTGATTGAAAAGTACGGTTTGCAAAGAAAACTTATTTGCGTATCAATAACGTTTTTTGTTTTTTGTTAACCGAGTCTTAGTTCAATCAAAGTGAAAAAAGACATCAAAAAATTATTCTTCATTAGTTTTTTTTTTAAATTATACTACTTTCTTTCATATTTTCATTGTAGGCAACAATTTTTTTAAATTGTTTTCAAATTCTTTGTTCATGATTCGTGAATAAATGTTATTTAAACAATATCTTGTTTTGCTCACCCTACCCAATTTATTCGATTTGACAGCTATGACGTCACAACATGGCGCTAAGTCGATCGTATTCTTATTTGAAACGCATTGTAGAAATTATGTAAGGTGGCTCGAGCAAGGGTCGGGGCGGGGATGGACGCGAATGTCGCGGCGGGCCTCGGCGGCAATCTTTATTTGTAGGCAATCAAACATTAACATTTATAGTATTAGTGTCATACTCACAATAATTCAAACTCTTTCATATTCCACAACGCCGATAGAGGTCGCCACGGCGTCGTCGCCGACGCTAGGAGTAGTAACCCGTCTCTGCTTGCCTGAATAACAACATACATTGGGAGTGTTAGCAGCTTTGTTGCACAAGTAGAATGGTTAGAGTTAATTTATCTCACGAAACCGGGTTAATTATTGCAATTTAAACCTTATGATTAACAACATAAAGGCTTCAAGACCCGCTTTCGTGAGATAAATTAACTATAACTAATACACTACTATACACACTATATTACTATACACTTACTATATTACTTATAGTATGTACTTCAGTCAGATAAGTTTCTGGCAGATAAATTCTTACAACAATCCGCCTAGCCTTTTCCCAACTATGTTGGGGTCGGCTTCCAGTCTAACCGGATGCAACTGATTACACGTATTTTATATAGAGCGACTGCCTATCTGACCCCCACAACCCAGTTACTGGGTAATACGATCGATACCCCGTGGTGAGACTAGTTGTCAGAGTTTAGGGCTTCTGACGACCCGTACGTAACGACTGTCAAAGATCCACGAATGACAGCGTTAGACTTAACGTGCTTTCCGAGGCACGGAGGGGTCTCGGTGTATAAAGATGGTCACCCATCCACGCACCAACCGCGGCCATCGTAGCTTAAGAGGGCTGTCGCGTTTTATTACCTCTCTCGCTCACACGGGACCAAATTTTGAAAAATGTTAGATGAAAAGATGCTTTTATGAAAAATTTAATCAATTAAAGGACTAGTAAATAATTTTAATTTAATAGGTAACTAAAAACAGATAATACTTTTTGAACTGAGTTTATCAGATAACACACAATAAATGTGTTTTTAATAGTTCGTTAAAAATTTGGTACCGTGTGAGCGAGAGAGGTGACATATTCTGATCGATCGACCCGTGTGGCTGGTATTACAGCCACAATACTCCACACAATAATATTTACCTGCATATGATAGATATAAGACTCGTGCACTTGGTACGAGTTCTCCTCTGCTCCGCTGAACAGGTTGAATATCCGAATGTCGCCGGAAGATGTCGCTGCTAGCAGCTGTTGTTGCGTTGGCTGTTGGACAAGCAAACATATTTTAGTTATGGCACAGAATAAATAATAGTACTAACGTACAGAAGTTGCACTCCTTTGATCTTGAAGAAAGCCGCTTTTATAATAGCCTACAAAATCTTCCCCCCCCCCCCCCCGCAAGCTAAATTGCTCTTAATCGCCGCGCTTGAGAGTTGTTATTACTTTGTGTCGTTGCTCGTCCGTAACATACCTACGCCACTTAGCCGAGTACTAGGGCTGTCCGCAATGAAAAATAAAATATGGTACCATACCACCATACCATACCATACATACCATATGGTATGGTGGGGTGGTGGTGGGGTATATGGTACCATTTTATACTTTTATTGTATTTATGAGTAGTCTATCTAGAGTTGTGTCACTTTAATGTAATGTCTTATAATTTTCAAACGTTATTTTTTATTAATCAATCAAACAATCATCAATTATTTTTAATACACCATCATCTCGTATAATATTTAGAAGTGTTCTAAAGTAAAGAAGGTACAAACACGTCTTAAAATTGAAAGTGACATTTGGGCCACTTTAGTCGCCTGAACATGGTCATAAAACAACTAAAGATGCCTCAACGCACCAGTGGCTAACTTTGTGCGATCGAACGATCCCGAGTAGGTACGATTGCTTGTTAATCCTAAGTTAATCCTTAATTACTTTAAGCGATTTTGGACCTTACTCCTGAAACAATACGACGCGCATACAAACCCCCACCACTCCACCGAGAGCTCAAGTTAAATGTCGGCAACTATAGTAAGTAGGTAGGTAGGTAAAAAAAGGTAGCAAGAAGACTCGACATTTCGTAATGGATTTTCGTCATTAAAAAAGCAACTATATCACTAATTAATATAAAGTATAGTGATAATATGAATACCATCTTGTACCAGTGCAAGAGGCCTGGTTATGGGTAGATTACACCAAGGATTTATTCAGATATATCTGCTCTCGATTTCAACGGTAAAACCCGGTCAAGAGCGATTCGGACTCGCGCACCGACCGCACCGCACTGTAATCTTTACATAAACTTCTATCACATAGAATAATTTCAGATTTTTCTCTATGCAAACTTCAGAGATAAGGGGGGGGGTGAACGATTCGTAAATATGTGATAATATTCTAAACCTGCAAGAGCAGCAAAACTTCACAAACCAGTCGCCGGTTTAGGTCGATTAAATCAAAATTAAATAACAAAAATAAATACGGAACCCTAAAAAGTAGCTCATACATTAGATCATATTGAAATGGTCTTTCGTGTTGTGCATTAAAACTTATAGAAATACAGTAATAAAACTGTAAAATCACGTCTATAAAATCACGTAAATCAACGAAATAAGCAACATTTCGTGTACGGCCTCTTAAGTGTCTAAACACACTATGCCGTAGTTACGCGACCGAAGTTCGGCACGATTACGCCTGCAATGCTATTTGAATTACTCATGACACACTATGCCGAAAATACGTTGCGTTCTAGCGTACAGCCGATCTTCGGTCGGGCCTAAGTTCAGCGGCAATTCGGCGGCAACGTTTTCTGTAGAGCACACATTATACGCGACCGAAGTTCGGTTCGATTGCCGAAGAAGATCTGGGGCGGGGAACAGCGGGAGGCAGGCATGCCCGCGCCCCGCGTGTCCGCCCCACGGTGCTATAGCTCAAGGCGTGGTATTAGCCCAATATTTACAAAAAATGGTTTCTTGGGTTGTCGAGTATGACGTAACCACAAATATCATTTTCAATTTTCAACCTTATTTCAAGCCCGCTAATGGTGACAATAGGTTAAGCGGTTGTTTGCCGTTTAAAATGTAGTCAGTCCGCGCCTTAAGCTGGGCACCCACGGTCAGTTCATTTTGATTAAACAAATGGATGAACCACTTGCATAGGAATTTGATTCGAGTTGCAATGTAAATAAGGAGCATAATCGTATCAGCGAAAAGTTAAAAGTATTTTTATTTGCAAATACGAAAGTGCTCCTTATTTATGTAACGACATGGCTCTATTTCCTGTTCAAATATTTATGCACGACAGCGTTCAAGACACTGAAGTTCCGCAACTGAATTTCCGTCGCGTAAGTTCGGCACTTATGGTGAGTCATATCAGACGAATACGTCGGAACGTAACATCAGGCGCGGAACTTCGGTCGCGTAACTTCGGTGTAGTTAGACAACAACAACATAGTGTGTTTAGGCACTAAGGCTTGTCGGTCGTAAAAAGTGCGGTCACTGTCGGACTGCATAGAAAAGAAAGAGAAGCGCGATGACACAACGCTTGCAAAATATAAAGTAATTATCGATTTACAAAAAATCTGTTCACTAAACTAAAAAAGTAATGACAAGAAATCATTCCTTATTAGTTTGTAAAGAACTGTATAAATTTATGAACACTTTTAATGAAAACTGTAGGAGTAATATGGTAACAACTCAAAAAAATAGACCGAAATAGACCTGGATTCAGGTATTTTTTTTCCTTAGTTCTACAAACTAAAATAGATTTCAGGACACATGAAATCATTTCTTATGTATTGTAGATTACTGTGTATTTTTTCCTATCAGAAAGATGCTATAGTTACTGTAAATGATGGTTACAAAGTTACTTAGTTTCGCCGTATTTTAGGGAGGAGCAGCCTTAAATGGTCGTCTTGTAGTCTTAGCGTGTGCTGCGTTGCCAGCCCACGCTAGCTTTACTCACATGGAATATAGTGTGCGTGAAGTAAGCGTCGTCGTCCTGCAGCCGGAGCGTGCGCACGGGCGCGAAGTGCGAGTGCGCGAGGCGCGCGTCCTGCCGCGTGTGCGTGGCCAGGCCGAGCTCGCGCCGCGCGGCGCGCGCGCACACGTTGCCGTCGCAGCTGCCGGAGTACAGCGCGCCGCCGCCTATGCGGGGCTCGGGGCACTTGTGCGGTCTGTGGGTTAACATTAATTCCAAATCTACGTCTGATGCAAAAAAAAAATGGTTTTCATGAAAATTCACGCGCCACTTTAACAAGAGCTCTTCCATTTCGACAATGAATCCTAATCCTAACATCCTTACTAATATTATAAATGCGAAAGTGAGTTTGTTTGTTTGTCTGTTACGCTTTCACGCTAAAACGGCTGAACGTGTTTGAAGGAAATTTGGCACATGGGTAGACCAAGACCTGGATTAGGATATATACTTTTTATTCCGGTAGTACATTCACGTGGGATAATCTCCAACCTCCACGCGGGCGAACCCGCGGGCAACAGCAAGGAAAAATAAAATAAAATAAGGGCTTTCCAAGGCACGAAGGAGTTCCGGTATGTAAAGATGGTCACCCATCCACGGACCAACCCCGGCAAGCGTAGCTTAACCTGATGGATCGACCCGTGCCGCTGTTATTACTTAGCCACGAACTCTTCTCACAAATAAATAATCTTCTTTAATACTTACTCGAATAAATTAAACTGCGGACAAGTAGCAACAGGGTTCTTGCACAGCGAGTGCTGGTTGTAGAGGTACTCGGTGATGATGGTGTGCAGCGTGACGCGGTGCGCGCTCGGCGAGGGCTCGCCGGGGGGCACGCTCAGCTGCTTCTGCAGCGAGCGTTTGTGCTCCGACGTCGGGGTTGTTACTACTAGGGGTGGGTTTTGTACTTTTCTGGAACAAATCGTTTGAAGATTAGTAACATTATTTTTTATTGTGACAGAAAAATAATCATGATTAGCCATTCACACGGCGCTGATGATTTTAAGTGCTCTTCTGAAGGCGACCGCAGCCGCATACCGCAAGCGGCAACGTCGTCCAATCGCAATGACAGACCGCAGCGATACGACTGGTTTATTTATACAAACGTGCTGCCGCTATCGCGACATTCCTTCAAAACGCTGGTAGGGCTAGTGGCCACTAATCATAAAAATTATAATAAGATAAAATAATTCGTAAATTGAAAAAAAATAATTTCAAATAAACTAAATAATAAAATAATAACCAGAATTAGGACCACTCTATGCAAAAGACTCATGAAGCTATTTTTTTTTGTTCATCGTTTGTCTATTGTTCTGACCAGCTGTTAAGTAGCTTCATGGAAAAAAAAATTCGAGGTGCGTGGCCTTTTTTTTCTCGTTTGTTTCAATTTCATCTCTGCGCTATAGGTTGCTCCAAGATGCTATTTTAGAAAATTGTAAATCAAAAAATAATAACGCTTAATGAAATAAAAATATCTCGGAACCGTATACGCACGTTGAATTAATGTCGCAATTGCAGCTGCACGTTGTATATACCTACACCAGATTATAACGTACATTGCCTGTGAGGTAATAAAACAAATCAGGTTTATTGGATTCCCCCCATCAGTCTGCGGAGGGCTGTCCCTTACCTGTATACAGTACAAAATATAGGCGACCGAGCTTATCGCTTCGCTTGGTGTCTATGTAAATGAAAACGGTAACAGGCTATCAGGGTATGGGGCTTAGACAAGTACAGTCCGCGAGGCGTAAGATGAGCTTTGCATTTGTGTGAGTGCACATAGATAATGTAGGTGTGACGTCCGGCATAGAGCGCGACGCGGTCTTTGTTTGGTTTAAAACTGGTTTATACTGCTTTTTGGCAATCGGCTTTTGTTCTTTCAGTACGAGAGGCCATGACCAAAACTATGTCGCATCGTTGTAAAACGTAAAACGAGAAGACGAATGAAGATTTTGTCCTACGATAAGACAAAAATTTTGGTCATGGGCTCTCGTACCATTTTGGTGATCACTCGCACAAATGCAAAGCTCATCTTACGCCTCGCGGACTGTATGTCGCTATCTTCTGAAGCGTTTTCATAGTCAAATATTTCGCTCTCATCTCAGTCGTGTATCGCGTCTGTCATTGCGATTGGGCAACGTTACAGCTTGCGGTTGCCTTTGCAAGACACCAGAAGACGCCAGACAATTCTGTCAAAATCACAGTGATCTTTATTGTCGATAGAATAAGCTAGCTTTTGGGTTGCTACCATTGACAAGTCTGTTAAAATCACAGTTATCGATGCAATAAGGTTGCTTTTGGGTTGCTACCATTAACAAGTCTGTTAAAATCACAGTTATCGATGCAAAAAGGTTGCTTTTGGGTTGCTACCATTGACAAGTCTGTTAAAATCACAGTTATCGATGCAATAAGGTTGCTTTTGGGTTGCTACCATTAACAGGTCTGTTAAAATCACAGTTATCGATGCAAAAAGGTTGCTTTTGGGTTGCTACCATTGACAAGTCTGTTAAAATCACAGTTATCGATGCAATAAGGTTGCTTTTGGGTTGCTACCATTGACAAGTCTGTTAAAATCACAGTTATCGATGCAATAAGGTTGCTTTTGGGTTGCCACCATTGACAAGTCTGTTAAAATCACAGTTATCGATGAAATAAGGTTGCTTTTGGGTTGCCACCATTGACAAGCCAGTCAAAATAACAGTGATCTTTATTGTCGTTGCAATAAAGTTGCTATTGGTTTGCTGCAGTCAGAGCTGTCAGAGGTGCTGTGAACTGTGAACGATCTGCACTTACAATAATTAAGTCCGCGAGGCGTAAGCTGAGCTTGGCATTTGTGAGTGATCACCAAAATGGTACGAGAGCCCATGACCTAAATTTTTGTCTTATCGTTTAACGTAAGACAAAATCTTCAATCGTCTTATCGTTTTACGTTTTACAACGATGCGATATGGTTTTGGTCATGGGCTCTCGTACTAAAAGAACAAAAGCCGATTGCCTAAAAGCAGTATAAACCGGTTTTAAACCAAGCAAAGGACGAATCGCGCTCTAGGCTGGATGTCACACCTACACTATCTATGTGCACTCACACAAATGCAAAGCTCAGCTTAAACCTCGCGGACTGTACGCGACTGTATGGCACATCGAGTTTCATAAAAAGTTCGTATTTGTAAAAACTTTACTTGACTACAAATACTTGAAATTTCTCTTACATTTTGAATACAAACATAAATCTTACATGCACGAATAGTCAGTCTGTGTGGTCACACAAATATTTGTACAGTACGACAGATTCATTCGTTTATCTTCGGAAAACCCGAACTTTGACGAATTAAATGTAACTGCTCCAATAAGGAAGTGACGGAATTAATGCGTCCATCTATAATAATTTAAGTGGGAATATAAATCAATTTCTATTGGTCGATAATCACATTTCATTCGCTATATTTCGGTTTTGCCGAAGATAAACGGTGTCGTCCTGCGGGGTTACTATGAGGTCTTATAGTAGGGCAGAAGTTGAACGTTTCCAGTGAGAGAGAGAGACGGAGCTATATACGACCTAGTGATGGCAATTAATGCGATTTAGAATAAATTTAATTAGCATGCGAATTCTTGAGTCTTAGCATGCTAAATGCTATTGCTATGCTATTTGCTAACATGACGATAATTAATAATAATCAAGTATGTGAATTTTGTTAATATGTGAATTAAAGAGCGCGTTTGCTGTTTTTAACAATTTAAAAAGAATCGCACGGCACGCACGTGCCACACAAAATCACAAATTATTATTAACAATACAATCACACGCATTCATTCAATATACGATCCTAAGTACGAGCTAATCGAAGATAAAAAGCTAATAATTGCTTGACTTCACTCTTCGCACCACCAAATTGCTATTTCACTTGCGAACGTAGTCAGGGTCACGTGAAACAGATAGATTTAGTAGTTCCGACTTTTCGTGGGTGTGACAGAGAGCGCGCACTGCAGCTGCGCACTGTCGACCTATGAAGTACGAAGGGATGAATAATAATTCATTTCACATTTCACAGAAATTCGCAACTACACATACAGGGTGTCCCGTAAATAATGGATAATCTCTTAAGGGGTCATTGTACTCATCATTATGAACAACTTTTACTATGAGACCAAACCTGAAATCGCGAAAAAAAATCAGCTGACCAGTACATTTATCTACATCAAACTCGTCAAAATGTAGGGAGCAGCTGATTTTTTTTCGCGATTCCAGGTTTGGTCCCATAGTAAAAGTTGTTCATAATGATGAGTACGATGACCCCTTAAGAGATTATCCATTATTTACGGGACACCCTGTATATACATTTCATTTGCTAAATGCTAAATAAGCATTCGCATGCTAACAATGAATGCGAATGCTAATTAATCCATCACTAATACGACCTAGAGCACCGTCACTCTCTAACTGGAAACGTTCAACTTCTGCCCTGCTATAAGAGCTCATAGTAAGCCCCCTGTACGGTGCGGGAGTCGAAACCGCAACACGTAGCTTAGCAGCCAATCGCTCAGCCACGCAATCATGCAGTCAAATAAACATACTATAACAATTACTCTTGGACATCAACATCCAAGTTTTTTTTGCAAAATGGAGTAAGTTTACTGTCTACTCATGCAAACCAATATTAAAATTGTAGTAATTTTTCTACATCACATAATAATAATTTATTTAAATACCTTTTAACAATTAAACTCATATCCGACCGTAGCCAGGGAGGGTCGCTTGTGTACAAAAAACAATTTTCTTTTCAATCTTTGTCAGATAAAGAAATAACACTTCATCAGTTTCAGGGCATATGATACGCCCAGAGGGGTAATGGCAGGATAATTTGACACGAAAAGTATTTGACAGGTCTACATCTACAACAACGCCTCCAAGCGGGATAAATTACGAAAATCGTAATCCGTTCAAAAATTAATGAACGGAAATTGTATACCCATCTCTTTTACTCTATATTACGGTACGTAATACTTTCTTATCTTTGAATTTTATAACATGACATTTCATTTAAGAGAGCTGTCGCATTTTATCATCTCTCTCGCTCACACGGGACCAAATTTTTAAAATTGTTAAATGATGATGAAAAGATGCTTTTTAGTAAAAATGCAATTAGCGAACTAGAAAAATTAGCGAACTAAATAATATTAATTTAATAGGTAGGTATATCATTTTAAAAACACATTTTTATTATGTTACCTAATAAACTCAGCTCAAAATCACGAGTTAAATAAATGCCACAATAAAAATGTGTCTTTAATAATTACGCCATATAAAGAGAGGCAACTTCTAGGTGAATATAACTGTAGGTACGCTGTGCGACCTGAATTGCATTTTATTGTGTGTGTGTGTGTGTGTGTTGTAGCAAGAGTCGCTATTTATTTAAATGATTTTGCGGAATGAATCTTCTGAACTTGGACTATTATGTATTCTGTGGTGCATCTATGCGAAGTATTATTTCTTTTTCTATAATTTTATAATTCTTTCGAAAGACAATTAATCAATTGAATCTGTTGCCTATAATCAAATCCGCTTATACTAAGTCAAATTAATTTAGCAAGCAAATCTCCACAGTTGTGATGGGTATACAGGGTGGCAAAAAAATTAGCTGCATGTTATACAGGGTGAAAATGAATAGATGCGACAATATTTAAGGGCGTGTTCTACGCATCAATATGAACAACTTTTACTATGGGACCAAACCTGAAATCGCGAAAAAAAAATCAGCTGTTCAGTACATTTAATGTTCGCATAATTCGTCAAAATGTACTGAACAGCTGATTTTTTTTTCGCGATTTCAGGTTTGGTCCCATAGTAAAAGTTGTTCATATTGATGCGTAGAACACCCCCTTAAATTTTGTCGCATCTATTCAATTTCACCCTGTATACATTTTGACCGCGTAGGTATTGCACTTTTGTAGGAAACAGCTATTTTTTTTAATAACCGACGGAAAATTTTAACGTGGGGTGGTCCAGAATCATGTACTGAATATAATATCATTCTTCTTCTAAGCGTGTCAATGGCAAAAATAACTCGGAAAAATAAAAAATACATACTACGCATTTTTTTTATTTGTTTGGCCCAAAATTCAGCGACGCGAATACCGTTCGCTGACGCAGCCGTTAGATCCTCATGTGTGCAGGTTACCGGGCATCAAAGACATTGAACCTCTAGACGTTGCCACGATTACAGTGTGAAGTCCATACCTGGCCCCTAGCGAATATTTCCTCTTTTCAAATTTGAAAAAAGACCTCCGAGGACGAAGATTTTCCAGTGTTGAAGAAATGAAGACGGCCGTAAACGAACATTTTGAAGACAAAAACGGCGAATATTTTTTCACAGGGTTAAAAGCTCTTTTTAATAAATGTAAGAAGTGCATTGAAATAGAGGGAGATTATATTGAAAAATATTTTTTTTATACATATCTATCAGCATTTTTAATACATTAGGTTCAAAACTTTTCAGCCGCCCCTCGTATATACGAAATTAGTAGGAAAATTGAGACAAAGCATCGTATCTTCTGTCTCTTACGGCGTGCCGTATTTTTTCTTGGCGAACTTTTGAATGTTAGCCAAACAAAGTGCTTTCACTGTTACAAAATTTATCTTGCGTTGAATTTAACTTAACTTTTTTTGGACAGTTTTTGCATTGTGCGTATGTATTGACATGGGTTTCAGTCCAAAATATGGAAGATTTCTTACGTTAAACTTCATTTCTCATACACACCTAGAAAAATATATATTGCTGTCTTTTGACCGGCCACGCGGTGGCTCCATCTAGGTGTATAATATCTAAGCCGGGCATGCTATGCAAGATGGGAGGTGAGCCATTGTCTGTGGAGAGACGCCACATAAACACCGGAGATAAGAAATATAAATCCTTTTGCTCAGTACGCGTTGTTTATCTCAATACACACCATTAACAATACCTATTAATGTAATCGCTCACCTAAGTTTGATGACGGGCGGCATCGGACTGGCCTCGTCGATGTGGATGCTGTTGTGTGAGCTGTTCAGGTCCAGACTGTCGCGGTGAAGCGTTCCACTGCTGTTCGCGCGGGAGACTGAGAGGCGAGGCTGTGGGGAAAACGGACAATGTATTGGTTACAATAGGGTATTATACACATTTTTTAAAAGTGTCTCAATTAGATTTTATAGTGCTAATACCCACTCTAAAAAAAACACATAATTTTTATTCAATCTTATCGATTGAATAAAAATTATGTGTTCGTGCATTTAAATTTTACATTTTCAAATTTCGCGCGAAAACGCTGGACGCAGTGGACGCCATATTGGTCTGTGGTCATGACGTCATTTGGCAGTGTAAACAAACACTTTATAATACGCTGATCAGTTGACATTGACACTTTTTAATTTACAGAGCCGTATGACGTAATAACATGGCGGCTACATTCATGGTGTTAGAAAACATTAAAAAAACTGAAACTTTGAATTGAATTTTAAAATTTATATTGTTATTTTACGAACTAAAACTAACATTTACCGACTGCTTTTTGCCTAAGTTATCAAAATAATATATTTTTAGATTTTTTCTCATATAGAGTAAAATACCTTATTGGGATGATGCCTTAGGCTTAGTTAAAAAAAAAATATTATTTAGTCCGTAAGATAATAAGAAAATATTATACACATATTTTTTGCTTTATCGTATAAATAAAAAAATACAGATAAAACGCATTAAAATCCTCGGGTTCGCTACGTCAAACAAAGTACTTACGTACAAAAATAGCAACGAGTGACGTCATGCCACATTTTAGCTCAATGCATCACCGTAAGTAATCTTTTGATTACGTAAAAAAAGAAAAAATCAAACGTGTCCAATATTTTTTAAATTGACGGACAAAATAAAATGTTAAGAATATAAAACACCATGTAACTCACTCTAGTAGGCGTAGAAGGGGTGTAGACGGGCGGCGGCGGGGGCGGGGGGAGCGCGGGCAGCGCGGGCGCCGGCAGCTTCGCCTCGCGCTGCAGCGTGGCCGCGCTGGCGGTCAGGCCTCTGGCGGCTAGGTGCGCGGCTACTAGTTGCAGTAGCTGACGCTCGTTGTAGTTTATACGGGTCTGAGCTACTACGTTCGCCTGTGGATACAAACGTAAATTAGTATTACACATGAGTGGTAGGCAGAAGTATATACACGGTGTAAGGGACAGCCCTCCGCAAACTGATATGGTGAATTCAGTATGTCTTACTAAGATGACTGGTACATGAAATTTTTTCAGGAACGTTAAGGGAATCCAATAAACCTGATTTGTTTGTGTTTTTGTGCACAAATCGGAACGTCTATTACTGGTTGGGAGGTAGGTAATAGGTATGCGGTGAGTTCGATGAACTCTGTAGCTAGACAGAAAGTGAACAGCTGATTACTCGCGTCGTTGGTTAGAGTATTTCAACATCCATTGCTGGTTTTTTTTTCTGCTGCTTTTTTTTTGCAGTTTTTTTTACATAAATGGCTGCGAACACACAATGCAATTTTACATTGAAATAATGAAAATGTAACTGAAAAAAAATTGAAAAAATGAAAATTTTCCTGAGAAAATTTCCGGTAGAATATGATTCAAAATGAGGAGCTGAATGCACCCTGTTAGTTTGCGGAGGGCTGTCCCTTACACCCTGTATTATAAGGTCCCATTCAAACAGATGCACAAATTTTCACATGGTGTTCTACCCATGAATATGAACAACTTCCACTATGGCACTAACTCTGAAATCGCGAAAAAAAATTAACTGTTCAGTACATTGACCAAAGGTTGACTGGGAGAAAATGCCTATGGCATTAAGTCCGCCTCTGTACATTTGTGCTTGAAGTGTTAAATAAATAAATTTAAAAAAATTATCTACACCAAACTCGTCAAAATGTAGAGAGCAGCTGATTTTTTTTTCGCGATTTCATGTTTGGGCCCATAGTTAAAGTTGTTTGTTATCATGAGTACAAACGGCTACACATCAAGCTAAACATTTCCAGTTTACACTGACCTCTCATTGTAAGGAAATCCTATACAATGCGAGATCAGCTTACACTGGAAATGTATAGCTTGATCTGTAGCCGTGCGTACAATCATGTGTTTAACTATCGGTCATTAATTACCAGTCACCCTATACTGGATGACTTTTTTTACCGTCTTCAAAAAATAGGCTATAATAGGTGAACGGAGTAGAAGCCAATGGCATACCTTTTTTTTTATTAAAAAAAAAATTAAAAATCTAAATTCAAATCATATGCTGGTAGGTTAATTGCATGTGATTTGAATTTCGATATTTTTAAACGTTTTTTTTTTAACCGACTTCCAAAAGGAGGAGGTTCTCAATTCGTCGGAACCTTTTTTTTTTATATTTTTTTTTATGTATGTTCCCCGATTACTCGAAAATGGCTAGACCGATTTGGATTTTTCTTTTTTTGTTCGAAAGGGTATACGTCCCAAGTGGTCCCATGATCATCAAGTCAGGATCTGATGATGGGATCCCATGGAAATCGAGGGAAACCCTCAAATTTTATGGGCACACCTATATCGATTTCGGTATTTTTTATAGTAACTCGTGCATTTGCTCTCGGTAAGTATCATTTGGTGAGCTGGAACTGATGATGAAGACCACAGAGGGCCATCGGAAATACTCAATTATATCTAAGTATATAACAGGTTGCGATTCGATTACTTTAATATGGTTTATGCTCGTCAAAATAATGGTAATGGTGACTTCACCATGAGCTCCATTTCTCCTGGTTCTTACTAGGAGAACTCCTCAACAATTAACGGCCCTGCATCGGGAAAAGCAACATTTTGTAAAACGCGATGAGCAGTTGACATTGGGTTATTGTAACTTAGATAAATTACAAACTGAACCACTAAAAAGTGAAAAATAAAAACTTTTTTACAAAAACAAAAACCGACTTCCAAAAAAAAAACACTACAAAGAGAAAAATAACTTTAATTTCGGAAGTCGGTGGCAAAAAACTAAAATACAGATCCAAAGACACCGACTTCCGAAATTAAAGTTATTTTTCTCTTTGTAGTGTTTTTTTTTTGGAAGTCGGTTTTTGTTTTTGTAAAAAAGTTTTTATTTCATTTCTGTTTTTATTGTTCTAATATAAAAAGTTTACATCGAATTTATAGTATTTATTGATACTTAGATATTTTTTTCTGTCTAAGATATTAAAAAAAAACTAGGTATGCCACAGGCTTCTACCACAGATTAATACAGATGGGACACTCCGCAGTTTAGGTATGAAGCTACAAGTACGCGGCGGGCGCCGTCCGCGGGGCTAATTCAGTAGGTCAGAAGGTATAAGAGTTACGCGATAGAAAGAGAGGCAACTGCGACCTGAATTGCACTTTATTGTGTCATAGCAAGAGTCACTTTTTAACCGACTTCAAAAAGGAGGAGGTTCTCAATTCGTCGGAACCTTTTTTTTTTTTTAATGTATGTTCCCCGATTACTCGAAAATGGCTGGACCGATTTGGATTTTTCTTTTTTTGTTCGAAAGGGTATACTTTCCAAGTGGTCCCATGATCATCAAATCAGGATCAGATGATGGGATCCCATGGAAATCGAGGGAAACCCTCAAATTTTATGGGCACACTTATATCGATTTCGGTATTTTTTATAGTAACTCGTGCATATGCTCTCGGAAAGTACCATTTGGTGAACTGGAACTGATGATGAAGACTACAGATGGCCATCGGAAATACTCAATTATATACCTAAGTATATCACAGGTTGCGATTCGATTACTTTAATATGGTTTATGCTCGTCAAAATGCATAATGGTGATGGTGACTTCACCATGAGCTCCAGTTCTCCTGGTTCTTACTAGGAGAACTCCTCAACAATTAACGTCCCTGCATCGGGAAAAGCAATATTTTGTAAAACGTGATGAGCAGTTGACATTGGGTCATTGTAACTTAGATAAATTACAAACTGACCCACTAAAAAGTGAAAAATAAAAACTTTTTTACAAGAAACAAAACCGACTTCCAAAAAAACACTACAAAGTGAAAAATAACTTCAATTTCAGAAGTCGGGGGCAAAAACCTAAAATACAGATCCATAGACACCGACTTCCGAAATTGAAGTTATTTTTCAGTTTGTAGTGTTTTTTTGGAAGTCGGTTTTGATTGTATTTAAATGATTTTGCTTCTACTCCGTTCACCTAATATACCCTATTTTTTTCAAGATGGTAAAAAAAGTCATCCGGTACATTCTTTAACAAATGTCGTGAATCACTTACCCTGTGTATATTAGCTAGCGAGGTCTCGAACTCGGCGCCCATATGTTTGCTCTTGCCGGACACTCGCTCCAGCAGCTCCAGCGCATACTTCTGGAACATCACGTGTTCTTGTCGCTTCTCTTGGAGTATTGGGTCGCGCATTAACACTGGAGAAATAAAATTATTTTAATAAAACTACGTTAACTGCAAAGTAAGCCGACGTAAAAATATCGCGCACTGGATTTTCAACGCTCTGCTTAGCGCCGAGAGTTGGATATCCGACAGTGTGTTTTTTCGACGCGTTGCGATGCACTCTGTTGTTGTTAGGTTGGATTCTCGAAGCTCGGCTCAACACCGACAGTTGAAAATCCAGTGCGCGATAAAATCCCGCCGCGATATTTTTACATCCGTGCGAACGTCGGCCAAAACTACACAAGCAACATACTGTGCATTCTAGAAAGTAAGAATACTAAAGGGTAAGGGGAAAGTACTAAAGGGTTTTTCATTAAAAGGGCTGTCTCATTTTGTCACCTCTCTCGCTCACACGGGACCAAATTTTCAAGAATGTTAAATAAACAATGCTTTTTTGAAAAATGTAATCAATTAGCGGACTAGTAAATAATATTTTGTAATAGGTAATTATTAAAAACACATTTTTATTGTGGCATTTATTTAACTCGTCTCAAAAACAGATAAACGTTGTGAGCTGAGTTGATAACACAATAGAAATGCGTTTTTAAAATTAAGTACCTATTAAATTAATATTATTCACTAGTTCGATAATTGATTACAATTTTCAAAAAAGCATCTTTTCATTGAATAATCTTGAAAATTTGGTCCCGTGTGAGCGAGGGAGGTGTCTGTTTGTAATGTCAAAATAACAGCTTTTTACTAAATGCAATATAAAAAGTATAAACGGTACTTACAACAAAAAACAATTTTTAAAATGTTTGTCTGTCTGTTTGTTCGGGCTAATCTTCAAAACGGCTAGACCGATTTTGACGGGACTTCCACTGGCAGGTAGCTGATATTATAAGGAGTAATTTAGGCTACTTTTATTTTTGAAAAATACCAATTAGGGTTCCGCGCAAAAAAAAATTAAACCCATGAAAATTGTGACCAAAATCCTATTCAAATAGGGCAGTACTGACATCAACGCGGGCAAAGCCGCAGGCAGAAGCTAGTTCTCAAATATAAAGCCTTTTTTATTGTGGATGGGAAATCCTCAAATGACTTCTCCCGCTCTGGGTGGAGCGGAAGGGCGTGTCAGACTATTACTGACTAAAACCCACCCGTGTTCCTTCAGTTACCTATGCCAGGGCCACGGTATCTCTTTCGAACAACCCGCAACCCCAGCGGCGTCGGCCCTATTGGACCCCATCTTTTGCTGACATCTCTTCGAGGCGCGCGTAGAACACAACGCGCCGTCGACCCGGGGCTGGTCATTACCGGACAAAGCCTTACCTTGTATCTGCGAGGTGGTGAAGAGTGGCAGTTTGGATATAATTTGTCTCACTGTCGGGCACCGCGCTAGGCCGGCGAGGGCTCTGCATGCAAGTCCACGTATACGATCCGCGTCAGTTATGGGAGATTTCACCATCATTAGAGATAGTAATACCTGGAGGAAAATAACGTAATATAAATATAACGCATCAATCTGCCCAGCCTTTTCTCAACTATGTTGGTGTCGGCTTCCAGTCTAACCGGATGCAACTGAATACCAGTATTTTACATGGAGCGACTGCGTATCTGACCTCCACAACACAGTAACTAATATACGATAAAATCAAAATCAAAATATTGTATTTCACATGTGCACGGTTCCAAATTGGTCGTTTCCTATGGAGAAGAGCCGGCAAGAAACTCCATGGTTACTCTTTTAAAAATAATTGGCTTTTACAATAACAGTGTTAATAGGTATGGGAGGACAATGTAGGCCTTTCAAAAACTACCAGGTACTTAACAGAATAGAAAACAGTCAACAAATGTACAGTCTATTAGGCCTGCAACATTTTTGAAAACATATAACACGATGTCCATAAGGTCCATAATCCACTGTAATAATACAGTGCGATTATTATTTTAAATATTAAATTAATTGAGACAACTCTGTAACTTTAAATAAATAAATAGACATTTATTGCAGAATCACTTCCTTAATTGTTAGTAATAATATAAACTCATAAACTAGTGTTAGTATAAGAGGAAATCTGGGTGCTCTTTTCTGCATACAAAAAGATACAAACGCTCTCGCCTGTTTTCTTTCTGGTTAATGACCATAAAGCAATGATTTTTTTACAGAAATATAAATATCAGTTACTTGTATGCCCCTATGTTTTCATTTTTGATGATATATTATTTTCATAAGAACTAGACGGCACAAAAAATGCTCAAAATTGCCTATTCAGACTGCTGTCAACAGACGCCTAGTGTACCAATTTGACAACTATTAACGAAAAAAGAAAAACATAGGGGCATACTATATATCCTTCTTATTCAGTTTATGAAATATCTTTTAAATTGGTCCAATATTGGAGGAGGAAATAGGCGAGAGCCAAACCGCGAAATGTGACTTATTACACAGACTATTTTAGTCGGATCTGCAGTTGTCCTTATCGCGCGAATCGGAGGGTGGAGCGCTCGCAGAGCGACAGCAATACCTTCTTAAAATACCTAATTTTCAAAAGTCTGGCCACCCGCCTTTCCCCGCTGCGTGAGGCACGCCGATCCTGGGGAATGTCTACTTGACTGCGTGCAGTCGTATCCACCGCCCCAAGATCGGAGAGTCCCACCTACCAGCCAACTTCTAAGAATGGTGTTGGGGCTGGCGCGAACGCGGCGTAGCAGAGAAGCGCATCTCTTGCACGTAATGACCGAAAAACTATCTAACGTCGGCAAAAATTCCGGACGCGATACAAAAACGCGGCAGCCCCATCAACACCCGGAACGTGTTGTTGTATTGTGTACTTTTGTGTTTGTGTGCTGTTGTGTTGTGTACCTACTTTGATCTCATGCATCAGAATTTACTAATATAATGTTTTCACACTTTAATTAATTAACCAAATCAAACATGTAAAGTTCTACAGTCACAATCTCAACTAAAAGTACTAGGCACACCTAAACGCAAAGCAATATTTGACATTTTGATCAGCTAGTCCTAGACCGTCTACCACTATCTTTACTCCATACAAAAATTCACATTCACAAAAAAGAAAATTAATTTAGAGTAGAAGATTAATAAAAGAATAAACATAAAAACCTATGACATGACACAAATGACATGATTACCCCTTGGTCAGACTTTCGGGCTTCTGACGACCCGTAACGACTGTCAAAGATCTTCGAATGACAGCCGGGACCAACGGCTCAGCGTGCTTTCCGAGGCACGGAGGAGTCTCGGTATGTAAAGATGCTCACCCATCCACGGCCCCACCCCGGCAAGCGTAGCTTAACCTGATGGATCGCACCGTGCGGCTGTTATTACTTAGCCACGAGCTCCTATCGATCTCCGATAAGCGTCAGTTATGGGGGATTTTACCATCATTAGAGATAGTAATATCTGGAGAAAAATCCTTCCTACTAAATATTTAATTTAATATTATAAATGTGAAAGTTTGTATGTTTGGATGTTTGTTACTCAATCACGCAAAAACGGCTGAACGGATTTGACTGAAATTTGGTATACAGATAGTTTATAACCTGGATTAAGACATAGGATACTTTTCATCCCGGTACAAGGTTCCTGTGGGATAATTTCCGACATTCACGCGGGCGAAGCCGCGGGCAACAGCTAGTAACGTAATATAAATGTAACCATGTAACGCCTGTTACAGTTAATTTATCTCACGAAGGCCGGTATTGAAGCCTTTATGTTGTTAATCATAAGGTTTAAATTGCAATAACTAACCCGCTTTCGTGAGATAAATTAACTATGTCTGCTAGGAGCAGTGGTGGCCCAGTGAGTTCGAACCCAGACAGGCGTTTTACTTTGTGCAAATTATTTCATCACCACTGCTCTCAAAACGGTGAAGGAAAACATCGTGAGGAAACCGGGCATGTCCTAGAACCAAAAATTCGAAGACATGTGACATCTACCAACCAGCACTGAGCCTGCGTGGTCCCACTCCCTCTCACCGATAGGAGGCGGATACAAATCCCAGCAGTGGGAACAATATATCCTCATTGTGCCTGTTAATTCTTATTTCTCGTCAATCAAAATTAAACCTTACCTCGCTTGCAACAGAGTATATAATAACTCACCATAATGCCGTTGTTAGTCCGCACGCTCTCCCATACTTTCTGTATTAGTTCCTCGTAAGACTTGAGGGCAGTTTTCTTCTTACTAGAACCCGTTATTGAGAACCGTGTAGTTGAGGTTCCTGCCTAAACATGAAAGATATTGGTTAGTTTGAGAATATTTGAAACACAGACATATTATTATAAAGAGTAGCAGACCAAACATAATCCATATAGTTATATTTATATAGATGGACATGATTCTTTAAATACGTTTTTAGGGTTCCGTACCAAACTGGTAAAAAGGAACCCTTATGGTGCGACTCTGTCTGTCTGTCCGTCTGTCACAGCTGGATATCTCAAGAACTACTAATTTTTTAACATGAATGAGTCAACACGCATACATTCACGTTAATTCATTCATGTTTAGCCTTCACATTTAGCCAAAATTCAACCATTTGTAACTATGTTTAACCATTGGTACAGTTAACTACGGATCAAGAAACCCGCCCTTATAGAGGTATAAAACACAGCAACAGCAGTAACAGGGTGTAAAGTTCACTCATCCTCCATAGAAAAGGGAGGATCCTCCGACCAGACGGGTGTCTGGTGTGTCTGGTGGGCTACTGCCCGACGGTTGATATCGGGATGTTGTATAATATGCCAGTCGCGCGGTAAATTCTGATTGCGCGATGCAGGATTTGTGTGATGTCATGTCTTTGATGCGTAGTCCGCATATGGCGTTGTAGATGCCGCCACAGATTTAACACATTGATATTTTATTTTAATGGAAAATATAAAGAAAAACAGCGTCCATGAAGTATTGCGTTTTTTTTCTATTGTTGCCTGTCAATAAATAAGGAACTTCATAGGCGTGCCTAAGTCATAAGTAAAATAAATGGTTGGAAAGAAGTATAAGACGACGTAATAATATCGCGGCGATTTTTTTCGCGCACTGGATTTTCAACGCTGGCTTAGCGCCGAGAGTTGAAAATCCAACAGTGTGTTTTTTCAACGCGCTGGGATGTACTCTGTTGTTGTTAGGTTGGATTTTCAAAGCTCGGCTCAACACCGAGAGTTGAAAATCCAGTGTGCGCTAAAATCCCGCCGCGATATTTTTACATCCGTGCGAACGTCGGCGTTTGTTGCGTACTCACTCTATGCACGGGTGCGCACACGCAGTTAACGAGCACGTTGAGCGCCGCCTTCTGCACTTCGGGCTCCGGAACGATCTCGCCGTCCGCGGCGCCTGCCAACACATCTGTATTACTATTATTACTGAGCTGCTACTTTTACTCAAGAAAATACTTCAGGCAAGTGAATACGGATGATGACTAACATTTTTTTTTCGTCCTTTAGATTATTAAAAAATATTGGACACGTATTTTTCCTCTTTTTACGTAATCAAAAGATTACAGCGATACATTGATTTTAAATTGTATTTACTTATTTATAACTTACAGAGTAATCTATTGTGATAGTGTACATATAATACATGACCTATTAATTGCATAGTTACTAAAATGCCATTTTTATTTGTTACTAGCTGACCCGACAGACGTTGTCCTGTTCCAATTCCCATAATTCAAAATTCCCATAGAAAACCCACTTTCAGTTTTCCCAAATTTTCCAATTTTCCCGGCAACTTTTCCAATTTTTCCCTACGTAAAAACCTTCTCCTGACAATAATAAACACAACAAAAAAAGAATTAGCGAAATTGTTCCATCCGTTCACGCGTGATGCGATGACCAAGGGAAACAGGGATTCATTTTTATTTATATAGATAGATTTTAATAAGCATTTTAAGTGACCGTGCTGTTGTTGTGCGTATTATAAATAAATAAATAAATATCTAAAAACTCTTATCCTAACTTATTATTTTAACTAAATCTTGTAACATATTACAAACAATGCATGCTTTGTGAACTCACTCAGAGAACAACAGAATAGGTACGTGTCACTAGCTATGAGGTTGAGAGTGCGGAGTGCACGCTCAGTGGCGCCTTACTTAAAAGTTTTTGTCGAGCGCGAGGCTCGGACAAATCTTTCAAGTGAGTGAAAATGTGGCATGACGTCACTCCTTTATAAATTTTATACATAGTTTGTTATAGTTGTGACGTAGCGAGCCCCCACTCCTCAACTTTCATGCGTTTTATCTAAGTATTTTTTTATTAATGTGATATAGCAAAAAATACATGTCTAATATTTTTTTTATTATCTGACTGACGGACGAAATAGATTTTTTTTTTACCCAGGCATAATATGTATACTGAGATGACAACTAGCTACTAGAGATGTAAGAAAAAGATATGCTACGCTATGTAGGGCTCCCAACAACTTGTGTATGAGAGGAAAAATTACTGGATTCTTACGGGAGGAAATAACAACCTGAACATTAAATGATAAATGATTTATTTTCTGTAAGTAGGTTTGTACAAACACTTTTACACGTCAATCATATTTTTTAAAACTAGATGAGGTAGGTTTTTCCTCTCTGACTACTCTGAGAAATAAGGCCGAAACAAACTCAGAGGTCATAGTCTCTTTTAAAGTCCAGACATAATCTTGGTCAGATCATGTGAAGACCATGTATGTGTATATGATTGCTGTTTGAAATGGTCTTTTCAGGAAAGAACCACACAGACTGAGTGGACCTGTCCATTCAGTGCACGCATTTGTCAGTAATCGTGCAGCTCAACTCAAAACTTAAGGAGCTCAACGATTCGACGAACAATACCAAAGAAAAGACATTTGGGCATTAATTACTATTGCAATTTAAGTCTAACCTCCAAACAGCTAAGGGCGAATTTTACCAAAGAAACTGAACGAACGATCAGCACATCTGAGCTGTACGCAGCGCAGTCTTTCCACTTTCATGGTTTCATTTCCCGCCTCCATTGAATTTTCCCCTTTTTAGGCCTTTTTCCCTCGAAAATTATTTTTTACTAATGGTAATAACTATATAAATTTATAAACACACTAAGTCAGTTTTGTTGACATTCTTGTGCTTTCATCCATTTGAATCAGTACTCATGCTTAGTTTACATATTAATGTAACTAAAAAGAAAAAAAGGCAGAAAAAACGTTAAGCGAAAATTAAGTAATAGCGCGGGCAGGCAATGCGATGCGACGGATGGGTCGAGGGAACAAGAAATTTCACACAGACGAAGTCGCGTGCAGATGCTAGTTGGATATAAAACTATATTTACTCTATGTAACATAAAAAATTAAACTTACCTAGTACAATATTGACACCAGTTGTCATTTCCGCGTCCTTCAAATCCAATTTTTCAGTCAGTAACAGTTGTACTCGCGGCGCCACACAGCAAACAGATATCACGTCTAACGCAGACCGCACTGTCTCTGATCTGGGGAGAATGAGCTGTATTGTAGAGGTGTTAAAGTTCAAATTGAAATGTAAGACAGATCTGGGGAGAATGAGCTGTATTGTAGAGGTGTTAAAGTTCAAATTGAAATGTAAGACAGATCTGGGGAGAATGAGCTATATGGCAGAGGTGTTAAGGTTCAAAATGTAAGACAAACAGAGTAATGCAGACCGAACAGTCTCTGATCTGGGGAGAATGAGCTGTATTGTAGAGGTGTTAAAGTTCAAATTGAAATGTAAGACAAACAGAGTAATGCAGACCGAACTGTCTCTGATCTGGAGAGAATGAGCTGTATTGTAGAGGTGTTAAGGTTGAAATTTAAATGTAAGACAAACAGAGTAATGCAGACCGAACTGTCTCTGATCTGGGGAGAATGAGCTGTATTGCAGAGGTGTTAAGGTTCAAATTGAAATGTAAGACAAACAGAGTAATGCAGACCGAACTGTCTCTGATCTGGGGAGAATGAGCTGTATTATAGAGGTGTTAAAGTTCAAATTGATATGTAAGACAAACGGAGTGTAATGGAGAGCCTGTCTTTGATCTGGGGAGAATGAGCTGTATTATAGAGGTGTTAAGGTTCAAATTGTAATGTAAGACAAACAGAGTGTAATGCAGACCGCAGTGTCTCGGATTGGGGGAGAATGAGCTATATGGCACAGGTGTTAAGGTTCAAATTTAAATGTAAGACAAACAGAGTGTAATGCAGACCGCAGTGTCTCGGATTGGGGGAGAATGAGCTATATGGCACAGGTGTTAAGGTTCAAATTTAAATTTAAGACAAACAGTAATGCAGACCGAACAGTCTCTGATCTGGGGAGAATGAGCTATATTGTAGACGTGTTAAGGTTCAAATTGAAATGTAAGACAAACAGAGTAACGCCGACAAAACTGTCTCCGATCTGGTGAGAATGAGCTGTATTGTAGAGGAGTTAAGGTTCAAATTGAAATGTAAGACAAACAGATTGTAATGCAGACCGCACTGTCTCTGATCAGGGGAGAATTACCTGTATTGTAGAGGTGTTAAAGTTCAAATTGAAATGTAAGACAAACAGTAATGCAGTCCGAACTGTCTCTGATCTGGGGAGAATGAGTTGTATTGTAGAGGTGTTAAGGTTCAAATTGCAATGTAAGACAAACAGAGTGTAATGCAGACCGCTCTATCTCTGATCTCATGATGATATCTTAGATCATCGAACAAATCGCATTTAAGTTGCGAAGTGGGGGCTCGCTACATCAGAACTATAACTACATACAAATCTATCAAGGAGTGACGTCATGCCACATTTAGCTCAATGTATCACCGTAATCTTTTGATTACGTAATAAAAGAAAAAGTACGTATCCAATTTTTTTTTAAAATATACGTGACGGACAAAAAAAATTGTAGTCATCATCCCTATTATGTAAAAACGATATCACACTTCACACTAATATTATAAAGGCGAAAGTTTGTGAGTGCGTATGTTTGTTACTTCTTCACGCTCAAACGGCTGGACCGATATGTATGAAATTTGGTATGTAGATAGCTTATACCCCGGATTAACACAGAGGCTACTTTTATTCCGGTCTACGTAATATTCTGTAGTATTCTATCTGTGTTGTCACAATACCTGCCGTTAAAGTTCCATTCTAGAGCCAGGCTAGTCACTTGCAGCAGAAGCGCCACGCCGCCCAGCTCCAGCAACTCGTCCACAGCCGCCCAGCGGGAGCACGCCACGCTTTGCAGTAGTTCTATCTGTTCTTGTACCTCTTCGGGGGATGATTTTGACGCCTGAAGATACAAATATTATATTGCAGATATTTTTTTGTCGTCAAATTGATGAAAACCACGGATACCGAGGGATATGGCATGGAGGAGTGGCACATGTCGCCTCCACGCGGTCACACTGACCACAATAAAAAACACGCGGGAAACAAAGAGGCGGGCACTAGACAGTGTCCGCCCCTTTTGAGCCTGTGTGCGTCGAAAATCTCATCATGTGTGCCGTATCTATTTCTTTTATTTGTGTGTGAGTTTCAGGAGGGTGGCGACACTTAAACTTGAACAAATATAGAGTGAAGGCATATCTCCGGATATCTATGATGAAAACCCTCATCAATGGGGAAAAAAACTGTCAAATTAGTTCCACGTAGATGGCACTACGTGTACATTCATTCAACTGTCAGTGGAGTTCCTTGCTGAAAAGTTTGCCTGAAAAGTTGTTTTTTCTTGTCGACAATGGGGAAGGTCGGGCAAAGCTAATTGTAGATGGCGTGATCATAGCTAGGTCCCTAAGGTTAGTTTGCCGCGGTTAGTCCGTGGATGGGTGACCATTTTTACATACCGAGACTCCTCCGTGCCTCGGAAAGCACGTTAAGGCGTTGGTCCCGGCTGTTTTTCGTGGATCTTTGAAAGTCGCTACGGGTCGTCGGAAGCCCCAAAGGCTGACAACCAGTCTTACCAAGGCCTTTTTCCAACTCAGTAGAACCGGATATAGCTGAATACCAGTATTTTACATGGAGCGACTGCCTATCTGACCTCCACAACCCCAGTTACTGAATAACACGATACCCCTGGATAAGACTGGTTGTCCAACTTTCGGGCTTCTGACGACCCGTAACGACTGTCAAAGATCTACGAATGACAGCCGGGACCAACGGCTTAACGTGCTTTCCGAGGCGTCTCGATATGTAACGGATGAGACCGCGTCAGCAAAACGATGTTTTACCTTATAAGGTGGTGGTTCAGGAACATTGTCACCTTGTTGTCTCGCCACTTGAGCGGCGCGCAATCTAAGGTGAGCTTCCAAGTACCTGTAGATAAAATAATCCACAAATGAATAAGGCAAGCGACCACGTGCAGGCCTAGACGGAGAAATGGGCAAGGTCATGGGCAAGGTCACCATTTAGAAAGTCTTGTTGACGACCGTCTGGCACTAGCTTAACTACTACTTGTTTTGTTTAATGTTTAAAAATTATATATAACGTAATGTTTTGTAATGTACGCGCACAAATGAACTTTTTCATTTTTTTTTTCATTCATAAAAAAAAAATCTAGATATGAGTTTTTATGATAATATTGTATCTGTCTTTCTAGCTAGTTTTAAATAGTCTAAATTGTAATCTGTGGAGAACGTAGTGGGTAGCATAATTGATAAAATGTTATATTTAAGATAATTTTAATTGTTTCTTATTGTGCTACTGTTTGTTTTTCCTTAATTATATAAATAAACAAACCCTTTACCGCATCCTGGTTCATAAATAACTACTGCTCTTTTTCTTCTTCTTTACTGTACTCTTCTAGCTGTAATAATGGAAACCTAATACCTTTGTACTCCTATTTATAAATATGATTGATGTATCTGTATATATTTTCTGTGTGTACATAAATTGTAAAATAAATAAATAATATCTTAAATATTTTTAGGTTTCAAACAGATTTTCTTATTTTATGCATACTGTGTCAAATTCGTCCCATACGAGCTCCATTTTCTGTATAGAACCGCCATCTATGAGCAAGTTGTGTGAACTACATCCTTCATCAAAGTCAGTGAACAGCAGTGCGATTCTGTACCCATCTCACCGTGAAAACTTAGGTGAAGTGAGCGTGGAGTGAGCTGTCAATAGTGTCAATTCCTAGCAAAAACAAACTCACTTCACCTAAGTTTTCACGGTGACATTTTTACAGAATCGACCGGCAGGTACGAACCGGTGCGGAGCGAGTTTATGATTTTCGACCTACGGTATTTTACTCTATATGAGAATAAAATCTAAAAATATATTATTTAGATAGCTTAGGCAAAAAGCAGTCGGAAAATTTTACTTTTAGTTCGTAAAATAATAATATAAATTTTAAAATTCAATTCAGTTTTCAGTTTTTTTAATCTGTTTTCTAACACGATGAAAGTAGCCGCCATGTTATTACGTCATTACGGCTGTATAAATTAAAAAAATCGTGTGAAACCGCGGGGCGCAGCTAGTTATTTATAAGTACCAAATGTGATCCAAAATGAAGAAAAGGAAAATTTTCTAAAACTATTAAATAAAAAGAAAAATCCTGAAACACTTGTCCATTTATTTAGTGTTTCCTACCACATAGACAGGGTGTAAACAGTGGCAATATTTTAAGGTGTCGTTGTACTCATCATTATGAACAACTTTTACTAAGGGAGCAAACCTGAAATCGCGAAAAAAAAATCAGCTGTTCAGTACATTTATATTCGCATAATTCGTCAAAGTGTAGGAAACAGCTGATTTATTTTTTTTCCGCTATTTCAGGTTTGATACTATAGTAAAAGTTGTTCATAGTGACACAGATTATTATAGATTAATACAGATGGGACACTCCGCAGTAGAGGTAAAAAGCTACAAGTACGCGGCGGGCCCCGTCTGCGGGGCTAACTCAGTAGGTCAGAAGGTTTATAAGAGTTACGCGATAGAAAGAGAGCAAGTGATATAGCTTATGGATGTACCTGCGCAGAAGATGAATTTTCAAAGCGCGGGACATGCTATTGACTAATCGGCACGCTCCACGCTTTTTCCTGTACCGCTATTGGTCGGTAGCTGCCGCCATGTTAGCGCGCGCCGCTTGACAGCCGCCATACTTGCGAGTGAGACAGAACTAACAGCTGCAGTGTATTATGAACCTTATAGTAGTGATCTAAGGTTGATTGTAAGTTTTAAGTATTCTCGTTAATCTTCGGGGCCATACTTTCTTTTCTGTGCGAACGAAGATTCACGACGCGCCTTATTAGTTGAGTATTACTGTAATAAGCGTTGTGCGACCTGAATTGCACTTTATTGTGTCGTAGCAAGAGTCGCTTTTTATTTCAATGATTTTGCGAAGTGTCCCATCTGTATCTGTGATAATGATGAGTATAATGACCCCTTAAAAGATTGCCACTGTTTACAGTTACACCCTGTATTTTTTCCTAACATAAATAAAAAATCATCAAGTAAATAGGTCAAATCTACTGGACCTACCTGCGCAAGGCGACGCACACGTGGCGCACGATCTGCCGGGCGGCGCAGGTCTCGTCCTCCGACACGCGCGACTCGTCCTCGTCCGCGCTCAGGATCGGTAGTGTGGAGATTACGTTGTAGAGCTTCCGGAGGCCGTCCTGTTGACGAAAATGAATTTTTTTACTAAAAAAAAACCGGTCAAGAACGAGTCGGACTCACGCACCGAGAGTTCCGTTCCGATTTCTGAAAAAGTGTGCTAATTAGAGACATCGTTTTATTTTTCCTGTAATTTTTACATAAACTTCTATCACATAGAATAATTACAGATTTTTCTCTATGCAAACTTCGGAGATAAATAAGTGGGCGGGAACGGTATTTTTACATTTTTCATCAAAAGTCGAAAACTATGCGGCCTAAAAACAAAAGAAAAAAATTTTTGAGAATGTGCAAACAGCGCTCTTTCTTATGATGCCCCACATGCCCTAGTAGCCTCAGTTCGAAATTTTAAGCCCTTTCAGTCCCTTTTTTTATTTCTTTCTTATTTGCAAAATAGTTTGGCAAACGTCATCTAAAACTGTTCCAAATTTCAAGTTGATAGCATTAGTCGTTCTTGAGATATCCAGCTGTGACAGACAGACAGGCAAGCTGAGATGCACCATAAGGGTTCCTTTATCATTCATCATTCATTAGGGTTCATTTTGGTACGGAACCCAAATGGTACGGAACTTCATGTACATAAGCAATCTACAAGAAAACTCACGTAAATTGTCCTATAAATCTAGGTAAACTTCATGGACATGAAAACTCCTTTCAAAACAACATACATAAGTCCCATCTTTCTGGCTTTGCCGAAGTCGGGCAAGTAAAAAAGAGATATATTGCGTATATTTGTTAGATAACAATACTGTACAGTAACTGTAGTACCCAACTAATAAGGCGCGTCGTGAATCTTCGTTCGCACAGAAAAGAAAGTATGGCCCCGAAGATTAACGAGAATGCTTAAAACTTACAATCAACCTTAGATAACTACTATAAGGTTCATAATACACTGCAGCTGTTAGTTCCGTCTCACTCGCAAGTATGGCGGCTGACTAACATCATGGCGGCAGCTGCCGACCAATGAAGCGTGCCGATTGGTCAATAGCATTTCCCGAGCTTTGAAAATTCATCTTCTGCGCAGGTCCGTCGGTAAGCCATATCAGTTGGGTAATACTGTAGGGGAGACCGAGGCTAGTTGACCAGTTTTTAACATTTTTGCATAGAACGAAACCAAATTTGATACAAAACTATATAGAACAGTTTTAAATAGAGCATTTTATTGATTATTAATGGTGCTTATTTGAAGTTTCTTACTAAGTAAGAAGATGGTTAATTTTTGTTTTTTCAAAAACAAGTCTAGTTAGTCAACCAACCCCGACAGCGGGGTTGTATGATTCACGATATGGGGTAGGTTGACTATACTAAAAAACCGTTGGATACGACTGATAAATCAAAACTTCACATAATCATCGTTTTTTATTTGTTATTAAACAAGTAGGTAACACAAGTATTCCTTCCAATTATATTAGGACTTGCCTCTTTTTGTACTTAAGCAATAAACTCACAAAAATATCAAATAGTATACCAAAATAATATACAGATAGCGCGCGAGTTGAATGCAGAGCTTAGGAATGCGGTAGTGCTGTGACCTAATTATAATTACAATACACTGCAGGCGCGTGAGGTGGGGCGTGCGGATAGCGGGGGGAGATGCTCCCGCTCTTTACCTCAGACCCCGACTGCATTCAACTCGCGCGCTATCTGTACTTGTTAAATATAACACTTTTTTATATAGTAAGTCATGTAAGTACTTGTTACTGAATACTATCTACTAAACTTATAGAAACCAAATATTTATCACATGAGATCCAAAACGAAACTCGTTAGCAAGTATAAGTCAACCAACCCCGTACACGTGTTGGCCTACCATCCCCGCTCGGCCATTTTGTAAATCGGAGTCCGTGGACACGACTCATTACATTATTAAAGCAAATATGTGGCATTAATCTACAGTCTAATACCCATACTTCCCGATAATGAAAACTACAAACCTTACGATATATGTTGCAGTCAATAAAATTAAAAGGATGTCGCTAAAAATATTTACGTTTTCCCTTGATTTTTTTAAATGTCGCCGTTGCTCCTAAAACGCGTCCGTCTCCGGCGCACCGAGACACGTTATTGAGCGTCGCTTACTTTAAATTCATAATAAGATGGACATCGTATTACGACGAATATTTTAGAAGTTATTCCCTATTAGTCAACCTGCCCCTATGGTCTACCAACCCCGGTCTCCCCTACACATAGTAACGTAGGCCTTACAATACAATTGCACATGCCTACATGTGGTTTTAAGTAAACTGTAACTGACCTGATGATCAAACTCCTCAAGGATAACTCTGAACTGGAAGGAGAGTCCGAAGAACATGGTGGCGTGACATCTGCCGGAGTCGTGCGAACATTCCAGTAGCCAGAGCGCATATCTGTGTACAAATTACATACTAAATTATTAACGGCGTTATAAACATTTTTTAAAAAGTCGGGAGTTGTCGTGGTACACATGTTTGGAACGAAGTTCCATCGCTGTATAGAGCCATCCAGTATAATATTTTAGAAGCTAAAAACTTATACTAGATGGCTCTGTATTAAAAAACAAAAACCGGTCAAGAGCGCGTCGGACTCGCGCACCGAGGGTTCCGTTCCGATTTCTGAAAAAGTGTGCTATTTAGAGACATCGTTTTATTTTTGCTGTAATCTTTACATAAACTTCTGTCATAATTTCCGATTTTTTTCTATGGAAACTTCGGAGATAAGGGGTGTGAAGGGTATTTTTTTTTACATTTTTCATCAAAAGTCTTGTCACGTGAAACTTGAAGTCCTATGCACACGATGCTTTGCGCCACCGTACCGCAAAGATTTCGCCACATTGATCGTTATAAATTCGGCTTTGTCTGAGCAGAATTTTTATTTTAATCTCTGATGTGTCATATTTACTGCCGGGTGTAGTACTTATTTGAACAGTGGTGGCCCAGTGGTAACGGCCCCGACTTACTTTGTGTAAATAATTTCGTCACCACTGCTCTCAAAACGGTGAAGGAAACCGGCATGTCCTAGAACAAAATGTGACATCTACCAACCCGCACTCAGGCCGCGTGGTGGACCCACTCCCTCTCACTGAGAGGAGGCCTGTGTCCCAGCAGTGGGAACATTATAAACTGCTTATGTTACACTTACTAACGGGTAAAAGTAATTACAGTCACAAGGATCGATCGATCAGGTTAAGCTACGCATGCCGCGATTGGGTGACCATCTTTACATATCGACACCCCTCCGTGCCTCCGAAAGCCCGCTAAGCCGTTGGTCCCGGCTGTCATTCGTGGATCATTGACAGTCGTTACGGGTCGTCAAAGCCCGAAAGTCTGACAACCAGTCTTACCAAAGGGTATCGTATAATCCAGTATCTGAGTTGTGGAGGTCAGATACGCAGGCGCTTCATCTATCTATCTACATAAATAAAAAGAGAAATCCTAACTGACTGATTGACTGACCCATCAACGTCCAGCCCAAACCCTTGGACCTAGAAAGCTGAAATTTTGCACAGAGGTTCCTTTTATAATGTAGACAAGGAATAAGGCAGAAATTCCCGGTAGCAGGTTCACGCGGGCGAAGCCGCGGGCAAAAGCTAGTGTAAAATACTGGTATTCAGCTGTTCCCGTTTGCTCACCGCAATGCAGCTGGATGAATGCTAGGCAGATAATGATGACTTACTTAACGAGATCAGCGAGCGTCCTCCGCGGCAGTAGACACACGCGCTCCATGGCGTCCTCGCAGTAAGCTAGGTAGTACAGGCAGATCGACACGCCGGTCGCCGCTACCGATGGTCGCGGGACTTCCAGGAATTTCTGGTGAAAGGAAATTATGCTTATTAAGCCTCCACTACACTACCCGCGAAGTTGTGACGAAGTACTCGTCGAAGTTGATTGAAGTACGTACACACTCGTGCAACTTCGCGAGGAGCTCAGTCGCCCGGTGGCACCCGCGCGCTTTGCACCACAGAGTAAGTAGTATTCTTTGCACCATGGATAATGTTGAAGTGGCAGCTGCCGTTGCAATGTGCACTCTCGCATATTATAATTACGTGCGAATTTATCACGCGACAATTTGAAGTGAGTCGAGTAGTGTAGTCAGACGCTTGGTCGGGGCACTTCGGGGCCTTTGACTCGGGCGCAAAAACCGACACCGATCGGAAGTCGCGCGAGGCGAGCCGAGGTTGCACGAAGCGAAGCGAAGTGGCCGTCCACACTATCGTATTCGCCTAACTTCGACCAACTTCGCGAGTAGTGTAGAGGAGGCTTTAGAATAAAATAACCACCGACACAGATTAATACAGATGGGACACTCCGCAGTTTAGGTATGAAGCTACAAGTACGCGGCGGGCTTATCTCACTGGGTCAGTTCAGTATGGGCTGCCGCACACCGGCCGGCTCGCACGTTAGTTCGAAGACAGAACGACCTAACGAGTCAGAAGGTATAAGCGTTACGCGATAGAAAAGAGGTAACTTGTAGTTGAATATAACTGTAGGTAATAAGCGTTGTGCGACCTGAATTGCACTTTATTGTGTCATCGAAAGAGTCGCTTTTTATTTATCGCTGTATTTAATCTGTGCCACCGACGGCCGCCATGGCCCACGCACAATGGTCTATCTGAAGGACTAAGTGCGGAAATCAAACCCTCTAACATAGAACACAGAATAAAACTTTTTTACAAAAAAAAAACCGACTTCCAAAAAAAACACTACAAAGTGAAAAATAACTTTAATTTCGGAAGTCGGTGTCTTTGGATCTGTATTTTAGTTTTTTGCCACCGACTTCCGAAATTAAAGTTATTTTTCACTTTGTAGTGTTTTTTTTGGAAGTCGGTTTTTTTTTTTGTAAAAAAGTTTTTATTTTTCACTTTTTAGTGGTTCAGTTTGTAATTTATCTAAGTTACAATAACCCAATGTCAACTGCTCATCACGTTTTACAAAATATTGCTTTTCCCGATGCAGGGACGTTAATTGTTGAGGAGTTCTCCTAGTAAGAACCAGAAGAACTGGAGCTCATGGTGAAGTCACCATTACCATTATGCATTTTGACGAGCATAAACTATATTAAAGTAATCGAATCGCAACCTGTGATATACTTAGATATAATTGAGTATTTCCAATGGCCCTCTGTGGTCTTCATCATCAGTTCCAGTTCACCGAATGGTACTTTCCGAGAGCAAATGCACGAGTTACTATAAAAAATACCGAAATCGATATAGGTGTGCCCATAAAATTTGAGGGTTTCCCTCGATTTTCATGGGATCCCATCATCAGATCCTGACTTGATGATCATGGGACCACTTGGGAAGTATACCCTTTCGAACAAAAAAAGAAAAATCCAAATCGGTCCAGCCATTTTCGAGTAATCGGGGAACATACATAAAAAAAAAAAAAAAAAAAAAAAAAAAAAAAAAAAAAAAAAAAAAAAAAAAAAGGTTCCGACGAATTGAGAACCTCCTCCTTTTGGAAGTCGGTTAAAAATAGCTATAACATTCCCAGTAATGGGACTTGGAACTTCTCTTTGTGAGAGGTAGGCCGTAAAAACAGCTGTTTAAAATACAATATCCACTCACAATGTATGAAAAAAATTTTTTTTTTCATCATTCAATCAATCAACTCAGCCTATCGCAGTCCACTGCTGGACATAGGTCTCTCCCAGTGTGCGCCACAACACCCTGTCCTCCGCCTTCCGCATCCACTCTGCCCCAGCCACCTTCTTCAGGTCGTCGGTCCATCTAGCAGGGGGGCGTCCCACACTACTTTTTTCATCATTATCAATTGATAAAATATTGATAAAAAAAAAATTGAAATAATAATATGATTACAGATGCGCCGAGTAACACTTTTGCCGAGTAACGAATACAGAGTTTTACTCGGCTCAATTTTTTTTCAACAGAGTACTCGGCCGAGTAACTCGGTTCAATCAAATTCCCATTTCGTGCGCGTAAACAAGTACAAACAGGTTCGCGGCGCTCGAGATGCCGGCTCACGTTGATACACTCCTCACCCCGCCCGCGCCTTTCGACTACCAGTCGCTTGATAATTTGCAAACGTTGCGCGTCATAGTGGATAAATAATTGAAAAAGTTTGTTAATTAATAATTGGCTAATTAAATTTTAAATAATGATTATTATTTTTATTATTGTTCTCTAAATTTTGTCTCATTACTACTCATTCATTAGCATAATTTTGATTTTATTAATGGAGATTGTCAAAGATTTTCTAAATTAGTAATATATACTCGTACTTTTTGATTAACTGTTTTAATTATATCTAGCTAAATAAATATATTGCTTTTCTTACACAAAGTATACTCGGCATTCAAACCGAGTTATTCGGCCGAGTACGAGTATCAAAAAACCCACCGAGTACGCCGAGTACCGAGTATCAACCGAGTACTCGGCCCATCTCTAATTACAAGAGTGTACGTATATGGTTCAGTAGTCAATATTAATCTAAACCTATGATAGTATTATAATAATCTGGTTAAAAACTATTGTATGACAAATATAAAAATTACAGTTGCAAAAAAAATCAAATTCTGAAGGTAATGTAGTGCCTGGAGGCCAATTCCGGTGGCATGGAAATTATCTCCATGGTCGAAATATCAGTCGAGAAACTGCTTATCTCCGTCGGAAACGAAAAAATGCTATTCTAACGATCTCCATTCATAAATTTTTCGATCGCAAACCAGCGAGATACCACGGCTGGTCCTAAGGTATGGAGATATGAAATCTCCGTTGGAACATCTGTCAAAATTTACATTCGTAGGTTTATATTCGTATTTTTTTTTTGGTACCTACATGTAGAGGCTTAGAGGTCTATGGGTTTCATAAAGGGGGGCCAAATTTTCATTATTTTTGCGATAGGACACACCGTTTTCGAGATATAAGCAAAAGAAAAAAAAATGCAGTACTGTTTTTGCACTTGAAGTCAAGGTGTTGGTGTGAATTATAGTTCATGACAACTAATTTTATTCCACACCTTTTTAATCGCGATTAAAAGTAGTCATATTTAATATGAAAATTAAAACCTACCTACGTCAGAAAAAGGACACAAATCATGCGAAACGCGTTTCTGATCACGCTACTTTGCAATTACTATTTTCAGTAAGTAATTATAAAAAAAAAACACAGATAAAGAAACACAATATACTAAAATTATCTTTTGTAATGTGTTTGCTTGGATTTAATAAATTAACCATGTCATTAATACTAAAAAAAGAAAAACGTAGCATAATCGATTATAATCAAAGTGAATCGATAAAAATGGAACGTCTTTTAGACGAGATTATTTTCTCCGTTGTAAATCTTTCTCCATAGTCAACCAGAATACGGTTTTTTGATAGTATCGAGATTTGAACCGGACATTGGTGCGGAGATTTGAAACAGAGTTTTATCTCCATGGTCGTGATATCTAGCTCGAGCCCGGAATTGGGTCCCTGGCCCGATCTAGGTCTATTTAAACCTGTATTTCAAGCCATATCAATGGCCAGAGAGAGAGTAAAATTTGGTCACATTCGTATTGTAGTTTTGTGGTCTATGTCCAGCAGTGCTATATGCTGACGACGCTGACACACTAACCTGCAGCCCCCCCATATTAATGAAGTCGATGGAGAACTTCTTGTGACACAGCAGCGCCGCCAGATACTTGAGCGCTTCGAAGGCGAGGCGCGAGTCTCGCGACTCTCGCACGTTCAGGTAGCCCAGGATCAGGCCGAGCGCGTTCTGTTCGAACACGTGCGATAGGAACTGGGGACAAACATTATTTAAATGAATCTTTGGTTACTAAAATAATTCTTAAGTATACCTACTCACAAAAATATGGATAACTATGTCTGAAATAAATAAATTAATTTAATTTAATCTATACGGGATGAAATCACGCGGATAGTGCATAATATTTGCGCGAACAGTCCTCAAAAGCCGGGCTTTAATTTCATACAAATCTGCATCTAAGTACTTACATGGTACTTACTCTATATCAACAAATGTAAACGTGTCTATAACAATTTGTAGGCGAAAACTGCGAGGCAAGGAAAGGAAGGCGCGTTTGAACGTGTATAGCGTTTAGAGCGATATTGTCGCGTAAGTTTGGCAAAAGCGCGGAATTTAAATTTTATTCGATTACCTATAATGCCTATGAATGATTGAGTTCAATGAGTGCGTAGATCTAGCAACCTAGCTTGCGCGCGGCAGATTACTCGGAATTGGAAATTGTATTCTAATGTTTGAGTTCAGGTTCATTGACTGGTGTTTTTTTTTAACATATTTTTTTATTGATAGACTTAAGTTTGTTATTGCGAATTATGATTTTATTAGGGCAAACCAGGCTTTTTGGATTCTATGAAGGTACCGCCACTGGTTCTAGGATCGTTCAAACAGGACAACGTCTGTCGGGTCCGCTAGTATTTTATAAAGTCCAACCAAAATAACAATAACAGGCTTTTAGGCTGTTTCTCATTATGCTTGCTCGGCACAGCAAGATACTCAATCCTAAAAAAAAAGAAACTAAAAAAAATTAGAGTAGATTTCGTATGTTTACATGAATGCAAAATGTTTGAAATAAAATCGTCCGTGAAAACGCCTGGAGGGGGCGCCCTAGGAAGACATAAATAGTGACGTTATTGGTGATGTTCTTCAGAAAGGTCAGGTGCGTAGTACTCGCAACCGGCGTGCGTGTATGACCATATGTATGAACGTAAACGAGGCTAAAGGAGTATACAACGTGTAACGTTAAATGCGCAAAACCTCTTAAGAGCGTTGACTCGGTACGGCATTTCATACAAACTTTCAAGTCCTTTTTTATCGAAATGAATGAACCGATTTTAATGAAACTTCATACGCATAAGCAGGATACATAGGTCTAAAAAGTTAGTTAAGAACATTTTCGAAAAATAGTGTTGCAGCTAAATTAGACCGATTTTAAATATTCCATAGAAACAGAGATTTCCATTTATCTTTTTTTAAATAAGACATTTAGAAAATGTTCTTAACTAACTTTTTAGACCTATGTATCCTACTTATGAGTATGAAGTTTAATTAAAATCGGTTCATTCATTTCGATAAAAAAGGACTTGAAAGTTTGTATGAAATGCCGTACCGAGTCAACGCTCTTAAGGGGTCATTGTACTCATCATTATGAACCACTTTTACTATGGGACCAAACCTGAAATCGCGAAAAAAAAATCAGCTGTTCAGTACATATATGTTCGCATAATTCGTCAAAATGTACTGAACAGCTGATTTTTTTTTTCGCGATTTCAGGTTTGGCCCCATAGTAAAAGTTGTTCATAATGATGAGTACAATGACGCCTTAAGAGGTTTTGCGCATTTAACGTTACACGTTGTATATGTATCGTAGCAGGTGCCGTTCTATAGTTTCTACCTACCCCCCATGGGAAGAAGGCGTGAGGCGTAATGTATTTTACATAATTAAATTCGTCACCATGCCTTCACTGTCATCGAGCAATTATCTCTTATCTAATTTTACCTGTAAACACACTACTTTTACCTTCGTTCGGTACGGTTATAAAGATGACATTCAGAGAGAAAAGTACTTCATAAAAAAATATGAAAACCAGATTAGACATAAATTGTTCCTCTGCAGGAGTTACTCTCGTAAAGCTTAAGAGGCCTATTACGTTTCGACCGTGATTTTTGCGTTCTTATTCTGAGAAACTGAAAGAATTCGACAACTTTGATTTATTGAATGGTGGCGAATAGTCGAATAGTTTTTAATATAGTTTATAGCTCACTTTTTGCAATTTCTTATACATTTTTTTTTATCCAGTTCGATATCACCTTAATAAATATGCTGATATAATGATGAAAATAACAAAAGTTCTCACCTCCTGGTATTCTCCCATTGGCGTCAAGTATCGAAGTATGAGCATCTGTTTAGTGGCGTCCGTCGGAGGGTGGATTTGAATGTTGCCTGCAAACAAACATCATACTACTATTATAAAGGCGAAAGTTTGTGTGTGTGTGTGTGTGTTTCACTTCCTCACGCTCAAACGGCTGGACCGGTTTGGTTGAAACTTGGTATGTAGATAGCTTATACCCTGGATTAACACATAGGCAAATTTCAACATTTATATCTATAATTTTTATGGTGTGCATAATAAAGAGTATTCTATCTATCTATCTATCTATCTATAGGCTACTCTTTATCCAAGTCTATGCGGGTGAAACCGCGGGGCGCAGCTAGTTGCAAAATAAAGCTTTGATGCCGACGGGGACATAATTTCGGTGATACAGTACATTCAACCACAGATTAATACAGATGGGACACTCCGCAAAATCATTTAAATAAAAAGCGACTCTTGCAACACAACAATAAAGTGCAATTCAGTTTGCAGAACGCTAATTACCTACAGTTATATTCACCTACACATTGCCTCTCTTTCTATCGCGTAACTCTTATACCTTCGGCGAACGGCATTCCTACTGAATTAGCCCCGCGGACGGGGCCCGCCGCGTACTTGTAGCTTCATACCTAAACTGCGGAGCGTCCCATCTATATTAATCTGTGGTAACAGTTACTTACCTATAACATAAGTCTCCATCTCTGCCCAGCTGGAGTTGGAGGAAGTCTCGTGATGGTGCAGAGGTGGCGGGCGCGGGGGGGGAGACATCATGCCCCACTGGGAGGGCGGGGAGCACGCGTTCGCTGGACCTGTAAGGGACACAGGAGGTAATTAATTACACTATCAAATGACTATGAATGAAATGAGGAGCTCGTGGCTAAGTAATAACAGCCGCACTGGTCAATCCATCAGGTTAAGCTATGTGTTTCTATCCAGCTGGGCTGGGTAAAACGTGAAGAACTTTGAGGTACATAGGTAATATATAAAAATGGTACGCTTTTTCTGTTCGTATTCATTCTAATTACAAAGGGCCCTGCTGGAAAGAAAAAAATTTCATGCTGAGTTTCTCCTGTTCTATCAAAAATTCCTAGAATTTAATACATCAATCGAAAGGTACATTAGGAGCAGATGCTATCAATATCTTTTTTTATGTATTACGAGCGCAGTATAGTCGAGGGCCCCTCTGGATAGATGAGGCGATTTATCGTGATTTCTATCAAAATGATCGAGATACATTGGATCTTTATGATAAATTCATGAGGTACATTGAACAAAATTGCTACTAGTTTTATGAGCCTAGCTGGCGGGGCCCAGCTGGATAGAAACACATGGTTAAGCTACACATGCCGCAATAGGTTCGTCGATGGGTGACATATTGATAGCCTCCGTGCCTCGGAAAGCACTCGTAGATCTTTGACAGTCGTTACGGGTCGACAGAACCAGTCTGTCAACCAGTTACAAGGTTGTGGAGGTCTGATAGGCAGTAGCTCCATGTAAAATACTGGTATTCAGCTGCATGCAGTTAGACTGATAGATGATAATTATGGAAAAATGTTGATAAGTCCTTGTAAGTATAATTACACACAGAAAAAATTGCTACTTTTGTAGTACAGAGTTTTTAAATATTGACCAAAAAATTTACTTGTAAAAGTGTCTTAAAATATCAAATCACAGAAATAAGCATCACGTGCGAGCAGTCGCGATCACAAAACGTGCGAGTAAGACAGGGAGTACGTTAGAGCAGGATTTAAAACCTATAAGTACAGATTATCGTGTCATCTCGCTCCCACACGTTCTATGACTGCCACTGGCACAGTATAGTGCTTAATTTATTGAATGTAAAAACTTACTATTATAATGTTTAACTGGCGTCTCTGGGTCTTTGCTGGCGTGGGGGGGTGTTTCATCCACAACCATGTCACCCCCTCCCCCCTCGTCTTTCACACGGTCTGGATATGGGTAGAACATTGATTGAGTGTTATTGTTAGCCCAAAAACCATGTTTTTTTCATTTTTTTTATTTGAAAAATAAAACACCAAAGTAGTGGTGTGGTGTGGTGTGTGGTGTTGTATGTGTGGTGTGTAGTGTGGTGTGTGGGTGTAGTAGTGGTGTGGTGTGGTGTGTGGTGCTGTATGTGTGGTGTGTAGTGTGGTGTGTGGGTGTAGTAGTGGTGTGGTGTGGTGTGTGGTGTGTGGGTGTAGTAGTGGTGTGGTGTGTGTGGTGTTGTGTGTGGGTGTAGTAGTGGTGTGGTGTGTGTGGTGTGTGGGTGTAGTAGTGGTGTGGTGTGTGTGGTGTGTGGGTGTAGTAGTGGTGTGGTGTGTGTGTGGTGTGGTGTGTGGGTGTAGTAGTGGTGTGGTGTGTGTGGTGTGTGGGTGTAGTAGTGGTGTGGTGTGTGTGGTGTGTGTGGTGTTGTGTGTGGGTGTAGTAGTGGTGTGGTGTGTGTGTGCAGTAGTGGTGTGGTGTGTGTGTGTGTGGTGTTGTGTGTGGGTGTAGTAGTGGTGGTGGTGGTGTGTTTTATTTTCTAACATAAGTTTTGATCAAAAAGTCGTACAAAAAACCCACATAGACTGAAACAACCGTGGAGGCCAGAGGTATTAGATTCACAGTAAAATGTATTAAAACTCGTTTCCTGGCGGACACCCTGGCCTCCTAATAAATCAGCGGCCTCTGAAGGTGGTAGTTTGTGTTTCCGGGAGGATACAATTTGTCAATTATGATTAGAGTTTGAAAGAAGAAGACAAAACACTTCAATAGCTAAAATAGGTTTATAGAGCGGTTTTGTTTTTAGGAAAAAAGAACCCTGGTGTGACTCAGTCTGTCTGTCTGTCTGTCTGTCACAGCTGGATATCTCAAGAACTACTAATGCTATTAACTTGTTGGAACAGTTTTAGATGACGTTTGCCCAACTATTTTGAAAATATAAAAGAAATAAAAATATATATGTTTTTTTTTCAACAGGGACTGAAAGGGGGTCTTAAAAATTCGAACTGGGAGCCCCACTACGATTTCTTAAGACCCCCTTTTAATAACTTCTCCCGCTCTGGGTGGAGCGGAAGGGCGTGTCAGACTTTTACTGACTAAAACCCACCCGTGTTCCTTCAGTTGCCTATGCCAGGGCCACGGTATCTTTTTTAAACTACCCGCGACCCCAGCGGCACTACCCGCGACCCCAGCGGCTCTTAAGACCCGATGGTCTTAAGAAATCGTAGTGGGGGGGGGGGTCGTCTATACTATAATTATGAAAGAGCGCTGTTTGCACAGTCTCAAACATTTTTTTTCTTTTTTTTAGGCAGCATAATTTTCGACTTTTGACGAAAAATGTTAAAAAAACGGTATTTTTTTTTACATTTTCCCCCCTCGCTTATCTCCGAAGTTTGCATAGAGAAAAATCTGAAATTATTCTATGTAACAGAAGTTTATGTAAAGATTACAGGAAAAATAAAACGATGTCTCTAAATAGCACAGTTTTTCTGAAATCATCAACAAACATTACATATAAAAAAATAAAAACTTTTTTACAAAAAAAAAAACCGACTTCCAAAAAAAACACTACAAACTGAAAAATAACTTTAATTTCGGAAGTCGGTGTCTTTGGATCTGTATTTTAGGTTTTTGCCACCGACTTCCGAAATTAAAGTTATTTTTCAGTTTGTAGTGTTTTTTTTGGAAGTCGGTTTTTTTTTTTGTAAAAAAGTTTTTATTTTTCACTTTTTAGTGGTTCAGTTTGTAATTTATCTAAGTTACAATAACCCAATGTCAACTGCTCATCACGTTTTACAAAATATTGCTTTTCCCGATGCAGGGACGTTAATTGTTGAGGAGTTCTCCTAGTCAGAACCAGGAGAACTGGAGCTCATGGTGAAGTCACCATTACCATTATGCATTTTGACGAGCATAAACCATATTAAAGTAATCGAATCGCAACCTGTGATATACTTAGATATAATTGAGTATTTCCGATGGCCCTCTGTGGTCTTCATCATCAGTTCCAGTTCACCGAATGGTATTTTCCGAGAGCAAATGCACGAGTTACTATAAAAAATACCGAAATCGATATAGGTGTGCCAACAAAATTTGAGGGTTTCCCTCGATTTCCATGGGATCCCATCATCAGATCCTGACTTGATGATCATGGGACCACTTGGGAAGCATACCCTTTCGAACAAAAAAAGAAAAATCCAAATCGGTCCAGCCATTTTCGAGTAATCGGGGAACATACATAAAAAAAAAAAATAAAAATAAAAATAAAAAAAAATAAAAAAAAAAAAAAGGTTCCGACGAATTGAGAACCTCCTCCTTTTGGAAGTCGGTTAATGATGGTACGGAACCCTCGGTGCGCGAGTCCTACTCGCTCTTGATCGGTTTTTATGAATAAGGGAGTATGTATGTGTTTATGTATCTATTATATGGCATTTGTATATACAGGATCAGGAACTCACCTTTCTTCTCCTTACTAGGTCCATTGCACTTGATCTCATTATTTCTCTTCTTGTCGAAGCGCGCAAAATGTCGCGTCTGATTTGGTGGGGTCACCGCATTTTGGTTGTTTTGCTACAAAATAAATAGATATATTAATTAATAGAACTACTTATTTACTTATAAGGTAAAGGGGCTCGTGGCTAAGTAATAACAGCCGCACGGGTCGATCGATCAGGTAAAGCTACGATTGCCGCGGTCGGTCCGTGGATGGGCGACCATCTTTACATACCGAGTCCTCTCCATGCCTCGGAAACCAATTGAAATAAAACAAACACTAAATGAAGCTTACAACAATACATTAGCGAAAACCGCAACCAAATCGGTTAAGACATATCTGAGATTAGCGCGGTCAAACGCAGACAAACAGAAAAAAAAAACTAAAAATCATTGCGTTAATAAAGACCCCAATAATATTTTTTTTTTTTTCAAATATCTTCAATGTACAGACAGCAATTAGTTACACTTTTATATGTATAGATTATATAATAATAAGTATACTTACTTTGTCCTCTCTTAGAATATGTAGCCTCCTTAACATCAATGGTACTAGCATTGCATTTAAGTCCCTGAAACAAAGCATTCATGTTACATTTTTCGAACAGCCATCCGTCTACTTCGACGTTTGTTCAATTTTGGACTTTGCGGCACTGATAATATAGTCTGTCAAGCGAGTAGGTGATTTCTTATAATGGCAATACTATTATCTGTCAAACGGATTGCCACAACTTCTGTTCTACTAAGCTACAGCATTTTGATACTTTTAGCTCAATTATTTAATTTGTATTAATCGAAATTTAAAGAAGAATGGAAAAGAAATATATTTAATGGAAAATGCACAGATCACACTATGAAATACATGAAAATAATACTGATCGCATCTGCTCCTAATGTACCTCTCGATTCATGTATTAAACGTACCATTTTTATATATAACCAATGTACCTCAAAGTTCTTCACTTTTTACCAAGTTTTGATACAAAATTATGATAATAGTAGTATTTGCTTGGTAAGGTCAACTAAATGGATATTTTCCGCAATAAATAAATAAATAAATATCCTTGGACATTTCACACAACGCCATCTAGTCCCAATGAGGGTAGGTGTGCTAAACTATTGTATCATTTTTATCAGTTTGAAAACAAAACTTGGTAAAACGTAAAGAACTTTGAGGTACATTGGTAATATATAAAAATGGTACGCTTTTTTAGGGTTCCGTACCTCAAAAGGAAAAAACGGAACCCTTATAGGATCACTCGTGTGTCTGTCTGTCTGTCCGTCTGTCCGTCTGTCACAGCCAATTTGCTCCGAATCTAATGAACCGATTCAGTTAAAACTTGGTACAAATATGTATTTTAGTAACCCAAACACGGACATGTAACGTAAATAAATGAATTTTGAATATGGTGGTCCCTTTTGGGGGGAAAATAAGTACAATTTAAAAAAAAGTTTTGCATAATGTACCGTGTGACATATCAAATGAAAGTTCTTACTGTGGGGGTCTCAAATATATTTTTTTATAATTTTAAAATATTTTTTTTTGAAGTTATTTAAGAAAGTAGACGAAAATTGACCATTCCCCCCCTTACCTCCGAAACTACTGAGCCTAAAATTTTGAAAAAAAATACAAAAAATAGTTCTTTACCTATGGATTACAGGAAAACCTATCAGAAGTTTATGGTCTTGTAAATCTACATATATAAAATTCAAAGTCCTGACTGACTCATTGACTGATAATAATCAACGCTCAGTCCAAACCACTGGACCTAGAGACATTAAATTTTGCACATAGATACCTTATATAGTGTAAACATCCATTAAGGAAGAATTTTTGGAAATTCCATCCCTAAGGGAATAAAATAGGGGATGAAAGTTTGTATGAAAAATCTTATCTCTTGTGTTATTAGACTTGAAACTTAGCACGAATATTCATCTAAGTTAATTATTAAATTAATAATTTTTAGTTTTCCTAAACTACCCCCTTTTTTTGTGGATGGGCCACCATCAAATGACTTCTCCCGCTCTGGGTGGAGCGGAAGGGCGTGTCATACTTTTACTGACTAAAACCCACCCGTGTTCCTTCAGTTGCCTATGGCAGGGCCACGGTATCCCTTTCAAACAACCCGCGACCCCAGAAGACGCGATTGGTGGGTGTCAAAGTTTGTATGGAGGAATGCGGGAATGTGGGTTTGTGGGTATGCACACGCGGTCCGATTTACTCAAAACTCAGTTTTTGTACTTGAGACCAAAAATGAAGACTAACTAACGTGTATCACGTTAGTTAGTCTTCATAAGGGATGCAAAGGGGTAGTTTTTACAGCGGAGGATTTTATTGGGGATTGATTAACTCGAAAATTGGTGTAAAAAATGTTTGACCCAAGTTATGAAAACATCCTAGACGATTTTTGAAATTGTTTCCTGTTTTCTCACCCGCAGGGGTTCCTGCGGGTGAGAAAACAGGGATACAGTTTATATGAATAATCTTATTAATTTGGTTAATGAACTTGAAACTTAGCACAAATATTGCTTATGTAAGTAATAAAGTTTGTCATTATTAGTTTTTCAAAACTACCCCTCAAAGGGGGTTTAGGGATGTTAAAGTTTTTATGGAAGAATTTTAAAGCGCAGGCCGATTAACTTAAAACTCAGTATTTATGCTTTTGATGAAAAATAAGCAATAATAACAAAATAAAAACCCATGAAATCAGACATCCACGCGGGCGAAGCCGCGGGCAGTCTAGCTTGTATCTCAATATTGCGCGTAGAAACTTACTTAGCCTCCGCTGTCCGTCCGTCCGTCCGTCCGTTTGTCTGTCACAGGGCTGTATCTCATGAATGTTAATAGGTAGAGAGTTGAAATTTTTACAGATTGTGTATTTCTATTACGACTATAACAACAAATAATAAAAATAAAGTAAAGTTAAAATTAAAGGGGGCGGTCGTCATACAAAAAAGTTTTCATTTTGAAAAAAAATAAATTAACCTGCGTGTGGGGTGTTATTGTGTAGAACTCGTCGAGTAGAGTACAAAGATATTTTTATTTTTATTATCTTCTAAAATGAAGAAATAGAGGGCCGTAAAAGTTGTAAATTTTATCCTTTCGGCCGCCATGGCAACTGAGTTTCGCAACCAGTTGTGAAAAAGGATTTTTTATTCTTTCTTGGCAACTGGTTGCGACAGAAGAATTTTCATTCTTTATACGCAACCATTTGCCAACAAAGAATTTTTCAAAAACACTAGTTATACCCTTTTTGTACGAGCTCTAACAATGTACCTTATACTGTACTTAATCAAGAAATACTAAAAACGGCGATTCATAAGGTATTTTGTTTAAACATGGGCGATTTTCTGCAACTGCAAAAAATAACCTTGTAATTCACAGTATCATTAGGAAATATAAAGTTATCCTTGCGATTGTTAAACATTTCATATGGTACGGAACCCTTTGTGTGCGAGTCCGTCTCGCACTTGGCCGGTTTTTTTGTGCGTCATGACACTGACAGTGATTTGTCTTATGAAGGCATTGAATTTATAGATTCCGATTTTAGTTCTAATTGTGACTAATAAATACCTACATTGAAATGTACTTTTTTAAGAAATTTTTTATGTACATAAATTCAAGTATCAAACATGTTTTCAGCTTACTATATCAGTGTTGACACATGTAAGATTTTTATTTTTGGCCTCCTTTTCATTGGACATGACTCGCTTAACAGACTCTAATAAAGGGCGATAGTCAATGATATCAGAATATTCTTCGACTGTAGGTGTATGATTCGTGCCAATGCTTGAAAAAAGGAAGATGTAAGGTCAAACAACTCCGGACTTGATAGCACTGATTATAAAGTGTATATTTTTTCTTTCGCCAAATAATATTCTATTCCTCCTCAGTGAAGAAAAAGTACGTGTAATGCGTTATGTTCGTACAAATTTGCACTTTATTAACATAAATTGGTACAATTTGGTATGTGGTTTGTAATTTAACACTTTACGGCACTTATAACAAAGTCAAATCAAATCAAATTGTTTATTTATAAAAAACAGTATTGTAGTACATGGTAATTTAGGGTTGACAAATTAGTGTACCTACTAAAACTACAACTAAAATGGTGGTGAGGTGCTGCTTTGTGTATTCTTACCTAAAGTTGGTCGCTATCTCCTGAACCTCCATGGCGGCTGCTAACAGACCGGTCGCGTAGCACTGCAGAGGTTCTGCTGAGTTAGTCGCCCAGTTCACTAACCGATGGATCAGCGCTTCGTTGTCCTGGTAACAAAGATAAAAAAAATATTTATTCGGGACTCAACCACTTACAAGAAGCTACATATTCGCACTACGGATACAAAAAAAAAAAAATGATCTAAGTATGCAATAAGTTGTACTTCTTCGCTTGGTGCGATAATGTCACTGGTGTGATACGAAGGCAGGGATGAAATTTGGTATGTAAATAGCTTATACCCTGTATTAACACATAGGCTACTTTTTATCCCGATCTACGCTGGTGAAACCGCGGAGCGCAGCTAGTATCTTTATAACACGAAAACGCGGAACCGTATACGCGTGTCAAATTAATGTGGACATTGCAGCGGCACGTTGTATAGTATTGCCATGGACATCGACACGCAAGTAGAAGATGTCCTCAATGCTCACCTGGAACACGACGCTCATCTCCAGGCCCGGCATGAGGTCCAGGGTCAGCCTGCAAGCAGCCACGTTCAGTTTGTGCACGTCGCGACCCGTCATGTTCTGGCGGGAGTAGTACGTGTCGCGGACGTAGTCATTTACTAGCTGGAAATAAAGAAAAATACAGTTTAGTAATAGGAAATTGTTTTTTTTTTTTACTAGCCATTAGGTTTTGTCCCACAGCTGGGAAAAGGCCTCCCTACTCTCTTTCCACCTCTCTCTGGAGCTGCCAAGAACCAATCTTTATTAAACGAGGCCAGCTCGTCCCGTTCCAGTTTATAGTTGCCAGTCATAAAGTTGTCCTTCTTGAACATGACCTGGAGAGCGTGTCCCAGCGCGCACTCGGGGTCCGTGCGCGACGGGTGACGCTCATCGGACGGGTCCAGTTTATAGTTGCCAGTCATAAAGTTGTCCTTCTTGAACATGACCTGGAGAGCGTGTCCCAGCGCGCACTCGGGGTCCGTGCGCGACGGGTGACGCTCATCGGACGGGTCCAGTTTATAGTTACCTTAGTCATAAAGTTGTCCTTCTTGAACATGACCTGGAGAGCGTGTCCCAGAGCGCACTCGGGGTCCGCGCGCGACGGGTGACGCTCATCGGACGGGTCCAGTTTATAGTTACCTTAGTCATAAAGTTGTCCTTCTTGAACATGACCTGGAGAGCGTGTCCCAGCGCGCACTCGGGGTCCGTGCGCGACGGGTGACGCTCATCGGACGGGTCCAGTTTATAGTTACCTTAGTCATAAAGTTGTCCTTCTTGAACATGACCTGGAGAGCGTGTCCCAGCGCGCACTCGGGGTCCGTGCGCGACGGGTGACGCTCATCGGAGGGGTCCAGTTTATAGTTACCTTAGTCATAAAGTTGTCCTTCTTGAACATGACCTGGAGAGCGTGTCCCAGCGCGCACTCGGGGTCCGTGCGCGACGGATGACGCTCATCGAACGGGTCCAGTTTATAGTTACCTTAGTCATAAAGTTGTCCTTCTTGAACATAACCTTGAGAGCGTGTACCAGCGCGCACTCGGGGTCCGTCCGCGACGAGTGATGCTCATCGGACGGGTCCAGTTTATAGTTACCTTAGTCATAAAGTTTCCTTCTTGAACATGACCTTGAGAGCGTGTTCCATGGCACACTCGGGCTCTGTGCGCAACGGGTGACGCTCATCGGACGGGTCCAGTTTATAGTTACCTTAGTTATAAAGTTGTCCTTCTTGAACATAACCTTGAGAGCGTGTACCAGCGCGCACTCGGGGTCCGTCCGCGACGAGTGATGCTCATCGGACGGGTCCAGTTTATAGTTACCTTAGTCATAAAGTTTCCTTCTTGAACATGACCTTGAGAGCGTGTTCCAAGGCACACTCGGGCTCTGTGCGCAACGGGTGACGCTCATCGGACGGGTCCAGTTTATAGTTACCTTAGTCATAAAGTTGTCCTTCTTGAACATGACCTTGAGAGCGTGTCCCAGCGCGCACTCGGGGTCCGTGCGCGACGGGTGACGCTCATCGAACGGATCAGGATCCTTTTTCATAAAGTTTTCGGTCTCTGCTTCTATTATTTCGGATATCCTGTAATAAAATTGAAAAAGGTGATCAATTTATTGATTGTTGTGTGGCTTTTACTAAAGGATATATTATGGCTGGGTACCTTCCCAAAATAATGGAAAGATTTGGGGGAGGCCACATTTGCCCAGCAAGCCCCAGCAATAGCAAAAAAAAACTCTGTAGCTGCCAGCAGGTCATTCTGAGCTGTTCAGATTTATAGGTCAGATTGGTATCTGGTTAATAACAATAGAGCCAGCTCCTATTATTATTGGGGCCTAAACATTAATTAAATAAACACTTATGCCTGCTTGCATAAGCACCCTATAATAGCCCCAATGCTGGGACACAGGGCTCCTCTCAGTGAAAGGGCTGTAAATGCTGTAATCTACCACGCAGGCTCAGTGCTGGTTGGTAGATGTCACATGTCTTCGAATTTTTGGTTCTAGGACATGACGGTTTCCTAACAATGTTTTCCTTCACCGTTTTGAGAGCAGCGGTGATGAATTTTTTTGCACAAAGTAAAGCGACTGTCTGGGTTCGAACCCACGACACTAGTAAGTCGGGGCCGCTACCATTTGGGCACCAGCGTCTTGCCTGTGATGCTTGCTATAATATTAAGGTCTTTGTGATCAGCTATTTGCTAAAATAAATAATAGTATTATAATTCTTTTATCTCACGAAAGCGAGCGATACTTGTACGAGGGGGCGTTTTTAAGTTCGCGGAATGGAGGGTGAGAAGTGAAAATAAAAATACTAAATTATTTTTCTTTTTCAATATATTCACCTGCTACCCTTATACATTTTTCAGATCTTTCAATTAGCTTATGTATACCTTCATAAAAAAATGCTTTGTCTTTGTCCGAAAAATACACACTTTAAACTTCTTGGGTGGTGGTGTGCCTTTTTTATGCCACTGCATAGAGTCTTGTTTCGACTCAGGTTCATAATGATGAACCCAAGTTTCATCTCCAGTAACAATTCGACTTAATAGTCCATCCTTATCTTCGTTACAGAGGTCCAAAAAAACACTCCACGCGGTGTTGTTTTTGAGGCGGCGTGAGCATTCTTGGCACCCATCTTGCACTGACCTTTGTCATGCCAAGATGATCGTGTAGAATTTTGAAAATTGTCGTATCCGACACTCCAACCATTTCTGCAAGCTGTTTCTTCTTTAGTCTGGCATCTTCCAATATTATTTTTTCGACATTTTTAATGATTTCCGGAGTAGTCACCTCGATCGACCGTCCGGGCCGTGGGTCGTCTTCAAGTGAGGTCCTGCCTTGTTTAAAGAGACTGTGCCACTTGTAAACCATGGTTTTACCCGGGCAAGAGTCCCCGTAAACGGATTCCATCTCTTCCAGTATATTTTGAACTGACTTTCCTTGCTTGGTAAGGAACTTTATTACGGCACGGTACTAGATTTTTTCCATAATTCACACTTTCTTCCCAATTGAGTTGTTTGCTTGACGATAGTTCAAAGACAATGATCCAATTTTTTTTTCGGGATGTCGCTACGCCCCCTAGGGGGCGTGGCGTGCGGCTCCGGGGCATAGCCCCCTGTCCACGGATGCAGCACGTTGGCCCGTAAATACGGGCCCCTCATTTGGTGGGCCTAACACGGCCTAGGATGGTGTGATCCAATAAAGATAAAACCTGGTATTTATACTAATATTGAGTGGCTGAAGTTATGGCCATCCCGATAATCACCTATTGTTATACCCTCCCCCCATTCCGCGAACTTAAAAACGCACCCTCGTATGTGTAAATGTTACATGCACATTGTCTTTGTGTTCGCGCTACCTGCAGGTACGCACACAAGAGCGCGTGTCTATACGCATTACATCTACAAGTATGGCTCACCCGCTTTCGTGAGATAAAACAACTGTACCAATTACTTTGGTTTTACTTCTGCTGATAACACTATCGTTTATAAGAGGTATTTTAAGCGTATTTAGTTAGGAAATTTAATTGCATTTATTTCCGGTGGGTGTATGTATAGATAACCTTTTGACACTTTACCAATGTGGCCAAAATCTGCTACATTGTGTCTTGTCTTTACTAAATTCTGTTTTAATTTTAGGGTTCCGTACCAAAATGGTAAAAAAGGAACCCTTATGGTGTGACTCAGTCTGTCTGTCTGTCTGTCACAGCTGGATATCTCAAGAACTACTAGTGCTATCAACTTGAAATTTGGAACAGTTTTAGATGACGTTTACCCAACTATTTTACAAATAAGAAAGAAATAAAAATATATGTATTTTTTTTGCAACATGGGGTGAAAAGGGGTCTTAAAAATTCAAAGTGGAGCTACTAGGTCATGTGGGGTATCATATGAAAGAGCGCTGTTTGCACATTCTCAAAAATATTTTTTTTTTTTTTTAAGCCGCACAGTGTTCGACTTTTGATGAAAAATGTAAAAAAAAATACCGTTCCCCCCCCTTATCTCCGAAGTTTGCAAAGAGAAAAATCTGAAATTATTCTATGTGATAGAAGTTAATGTAAAGATTACAGGAAAAATAAAACGATGTCTCTAAATAGCACACTTTTTCAGAAATCGGAACGGAACCCTCGGTGCGCGAGTCCGACTCGCTTTTGACCGGTTTTTATTTTTTACATAATCAGCGTATAACATTCCCACTGCTGGGACACAGACAGGCTTCCTCTCGGTGAGAGGGAGTGGGACTTAATCCACCACGTGGGCCCAGTGCGGGTTGGTAGATGTCACATGTCTTAGAATTTTTGGTTTTAGGCAGGTTTCCTCACGATGTTTTCCTTCACCGTTTTGAGAGCAGTCGTGATGAAATAATATTTATAAACAAAATAAAGCGCCTGTCTGGGTCCGAACCTACGACCTACAACTTGTAAGTCGCGGCCGTTACCACTGGGCCACCACTGCACTGCTTACATTTTTTAACTATGCGTTTTTACACTGTGAAAATTAGACTTCCAATTTGATATGGAACAACATACTGAACATCACCTGAAGAGCAAAGGGTAAAGAGGTAGAGGTCTATAGCACATCAACATATCACAAGTTACACCTCTGCCCTTTGGATGCTACTAGGCTTATGTTATGAATTAAGATAGTGTTCAATGACAGGTTTTTAGGGTTCCGTACCAAGATGGTAAAAAAGGAACCCTTATGGTGTGACTCAGTCTGTCTGTCTGTCTGTCACAGCTGGATATCTCAAGAACTACTAATGATATCAACTTGAAATTTGGAACAGTTTTAGATGACGTTTACCCAACTATTTTGCAAATAAGAAAGAAGTAAAAATATTTATATTTTTTTTGTAACAGGGACTGAAAGCGGGTCTTAAAAATTCAAAGTGGAGCTACTGGAGCATGTGGCCGCATAGTTTTCGACTTTTGATGAAAAATGTAAAAAAAAACACCGTTGCCCCCGCCCCATCTCCGAAGTTTGCAAAGATAAAAATCTGAAATTATTCTATGTGGTAGAAGTTTATGTCAAGATTACAGGAAAAATAAAACGATGTCTCTAAATAGCACTTTTTCAGAAATCGAAACGGAACCCTCGGTGCGCGAGTCCGACTCGCTCTTGACCGGTTTTTTTTTATCTGCTATATGATAGCAGATAAAAAAAACCTGTTAATTATGTTTACTCATAGAACATTATCATAAAATATTATTAGAAAATAAAATGTAAACAATCAGAAAGCATTTAAAAATGTAACAGATTAGTTAACATTATTATCTTAATAATTTCAATAAAATTATTAACATAATAATAATAACTAATCTGTTAGATTTTAACCAAAGGTCCGGGACCCCAGGGTCTCGAGATATGTCAAAGACAAAAAAATCAATAAGTATAGTATGATTTGTCAAAATCTATACATTTATTTTTATACAAAGAAATAAAATTGAAGTGTATGTTAGTAATGTCAAAATACCAGCTTTTTACTAAATGCATATGAAAGTATATACGGTACTCATAACAAAAAAAAAACAGTTTTTAAAATTTTTGCCTGTCTGTCTGTTTCTTCCTGCTAATCTCCGAAAGGGCTGGACCGATTTTGACGGGACACTGGCAGGTAGCTGATGTTATAAGGAGTAACTTAGGCTAGTACTTTTATTTTGGAGTTAGGGTTCCGCGCAAAAAAATAACTCTTCATGAGTTTTATTGTGAACAAAAAGTCGGATTTGAAAAATATTTTTTACATTTGATAGCCCAATTCTCGAGGATGGTTATAGGCTATCTAACATCACGCGACGACCGTTAGGAGCCGAGCAAAAAGATAAAAAGTCTGAAAGAACGCTAAGCGAAATCGAAGTAGTATCGCAGGCGGGCGATGCACAAGACAACGCGCCAGGTCGGAGAACGAGGGAGTTATATTAAAATGTGGCTGTTATTTAAGTATATTGTGTATCTTACGACATCCACGCGAACGAAGTCGCGGGGCACAGCTAGTTAATAATATAATAATATTTCCATTTTCTGCAATAGTCCTGCCTGCACCAACCGGGGTTTGTCCTTGGGTGCACTTGCATAGTGCAAGTCGTTGGTTGGTGTTGGTGCCTCATTTAATTCCAAACGTCTAAACGGGTCTCTGCGTGATCGCTCCTCGTACACCTTACAAAGATCGGGGACCCCAGGGACCCGAGAAATGTTAGATAAAAAAATTTATAAATATCAATGGCTATAACATTCCTATGTTAAAAGAAATCATACAAATGTCATGACAAATACAGATGCATGACTATTATCTTTGCTTACAAAATTATTTCACAAGATTTTGAAATTATGAAACAAGAAAAATCTTGTTCAGACTTGTATTACGCCGACGTTCGCACGGGCGTAAAAAAATCGTGGCGATTTTTTTTCGCGCACTACATTTTCAACACTGCTTAGCACCGAGAGTTGAAAATCCAACAGTGTACTTTTTCGACACGCTGGGATGCACTCTGTTGTTGTTAGGTTGGATTCTCAATGCTTGGCTCAACACCGAGAGTTGAAATTCCAGTGCGCGATAAAATCCCGCCGCGATATTTTTACATCCGTGCGAACGTCGGCTAAAGCTTCGGCCACACCTGCGCGACCCCGACGCGGAAATACCGCGTTTGCAAAACGGGACGCAGCAGTCGGACGTACGCGTCTTGTGGTCAGGCGTTAATTCCACCTCGAATGCAATAACCACTTCTTGTATCAAAATGTACTATTACTTGACACTACTTATTATTTCTTTTTTTTATGTAGGTATGCATACACACGTTGCAGAGGAGCTCGTGGCTAAGTGATAACAGCCGCACGGGTCGATCCGTCAGGTTAAGCTACGCTTGCCGGGGTTGGTCAGTGAATGGGTGACCATCTTTACATACCGAGATTCCTCCGTGCCTCGGAAAGCACGTTAAGCCGTTGGTCCCGGCTGTTATTCGTGGATCTTTGACAGTCGTTACGGGTCGTCAGAAGCCCGAAAGTCTGACAACCAGTCTTACCAAGGGGTATCGTGTTACCCAGTTACTGGGTTGTGGAGGTCTGATAGGCAGTCGCTCCATGTAAAATACTGGTATTCAGCTGCATCCGGTTAGACTGGAAGCCGACCCCAACATAGTTGGGAAAAGGCTAGGCAGATTGATTGCATACACACGTTGCAGTATATTTATTTATTTATTAAAACTGATTTACATCCATTACCTCACACTTCGGTCCAGCTGAAAACCCTGGCATTTTTGCTGAACTGGGCCTTTTTGGCGCAGCCGTGAGGCACACATTCCTGCATCGCTCTTGTACCTATTGTTATACCTATTATGTTGTGTGGCTTTTAGGGCGAGCGCGCATTGCGGTGCGTTTTTCTACCGCATAATCTGTGAAGTATGGAATGTCTTTGAAGTGCGCGCACTGCGGTCATGCGTTTTGTTACTGTAGGCCCCGCCCAGTGCGGCAAAACTACCGGAAACGCACCGCAGTGCGCGCTCGCCTTTAGTCTGTGCTAAATAAATGTATTTTCTTTCTAGCTGGTCTACTCTATTGTATGGATCACTATGGAAGCTTGTTGACAGACCCGTTTTTTCTACGGCACGGTTTATACGCGGTACCGTAAAAAAAATTTATCACGTGTTGCTGCTGTCAGAACAAGGCGTATATAACATGTAGAGATACTTTTTCCTCATGATATTATTTCCTGGGGATTCGGATTATATTTGGCTATCTGCCATCACCTCCAAATTATAAAGTTTTGTTTACATTGATTAGATTTTTGATTACATTGTGGAAAATAGATAAACACTAGTTTCTGCCCGGGACTTTGTCCGCGTGAAGTTTCGTGTCCCCCCGACCCACCATGCCCATGCTATGACTTTGTTTCTGCTTGTCATTTGTTATGACATTTTTTCTTTTTGCTCGGCTCCTGAGGGTTCTAGCGTGATGTTAATGGCCTATCAAATGCAAAAAGAATTTTTCAAATCCGACTTGTAGTTCAAGAGATTAGCACACTCAAACATACAAAAAAAACAAAAAGCAAACTCTTCAGCTTTATTACTATGGTCGGACTTTTAATTTAGCTGCAGTAAAATTACACTTTAAGGATGATACGCAGTGGTAGCTCGGAAAATTCCATTTTTTTTTTTTAGTTTTTTTGCAATTTGCAGGTCAGGTTGTATCTTGATCACAGTAACACGGCAACAAAACATATGTATTTATATAATTTTAACATAAAAATCTCTCTAAGTTAGATTTTGTGCAGAGTCGTTTGATTTAGTTTGTTTGATGAATCTGCACAAAATCTAACTTAGAGAGATGTATTGATGATTTTTTTTTTTTTTTTTTTAATTTAATATTTAGAGGCTTCAGTACACTCTAGGTGACTATGCCAGCCTCATGGGATCATTCCTATAGTAGCATAATGGGCATCCTGCATGCTGCGATAGCAGACTGCAAGCCACTCATTACTCTACTCTATCCGTCACTCACATCTTCAAATATAGTTCCTGACCTATATTCTCTGCTCCTCTCTATCCTTTCTCTCTTTCATACACCGTTTTAAGAACTTGTAAATACTCTGGGCTTCTTCAGTCATTGGTTGGTTCAGAATCAAATTGATTCCACCATTGTGGAGATCAATATTTGGCAACAGGTTCCTCCTCAGTTCGCGATACTGGTCACATTCCACCATCACATGAATTAATTTTTATGGTTAAAATTATGTACATACATATTTTATTTTGCGGGCTACTAGTCCTATACTATACACAGCACTAATCACCTTAACTGTCATTATGCTATCAATTGGCAACATTTTTAACGAAATGACAGTTAAAAAGTGTAATTTTACTGCAGCGAATTAAAAGTCCGAGCATGGTATAGATTATTTCAAGTCAACGTCATTTCAGCCAATAGATGTTCACTATCACCATAGAGTCCTCTCCTAAGTACTGCAATAAACAATGGTTCTGGGGGCTTACTATGAGCTCTTATAGCAGGGCAGAAGTCGAATGTTTCCAGTGACAGAGAGTGACGGTGCTATAGGTCGTCTAAAGCTCCGTCACTCTCTCTCACCGGAAACATTCAACTTCGGCCCTGCTATAAGATCTCATAGTAAGCCCCCTGAATTCTCTACATTCTGAAACCTTAGTGAAAAAATTCAGCTGTGCCTTCTCATTAGATTATTTGATGGCTGTTGTTGTTTCAATCAGCCAATTACTGCAGTCTACTTGAGTGTGACAGTAAAACCAGTTGGTTTATTTCCATGAGAAACAACAAATTGTCACTTAATCCAATGGTTTTGTTACTTTTTAATGATTAACAGGGTCATAGCACCAGTATTTATGCACAAAAAAAACTTCAACAACCCATTGCTGAGCAGAACCTCTATATATTATCAACCTTGGTCAGGGTTAGTATGTTTAGAATCTTCCTGATAAGCTTATGATTATGATCAGTGCCAAATCATGGAGTCATTAAAAAAAATAGTTTGTCAACAAAGCTTGACTTTTTTAAATTAATCAACACAAGCACTTTTTATACCAATCATTATAAAAATAAGGATTTTACACTAAATTAAGTCTTTATTTGGGTTTCTTACTATGTAGTAGAAGAAATGGGGTCATTATAGAGCCAAATGCAATTAAAAGTTGCACTTCCTGATTAGTTTAAAAGTAATTAAAACTTCATGAAGAACTTGGGAATACATATTATTCATTTTTACTAGTTAGTACGTGGTCACGACTTCTATTTTTACATTGAAATTTTATATCCACATGTGTAAGCTTAGGGCAAACAATAAATGTGCTAATTATATATTTTTTTCGCAATAATATCAAAACAATGGGCATACCTCGTCAAAGTTGGTATTGGGTCGAAGTTGGCCGTCGTATGCTGTTCCTCCCATTGTCGCAGCAGCTCAGTTACCTCTTGGGCTGGCCCTGAATCCATTTAAAATTCACAAAATGTTTGTAATTTATAACCTCACTGATTAACAACTTTGTCACTCATGTAGGGTAACGTACGTCTCGACTATTATATGCCAAATTTTTATGTACACTAATACAACTATAGATTATTGTACATTTTATTATAAAAAATATTTATTTTATTAGCACTAAATTCGTTAAAATGCAACGTTTTGTCTATAAACCGCGCACTCCTACAACAAAATTTTTTCCCAGGGATACCATGACAAAGAATAATTTTCTACTATTATTTTTTTTGATGGATATGAATAAAAAATAATAATGTCAGTCTAATTATTTTTATTTTAGTAAACTGACTTTTCAAGATGGTATTCAGGATATGGCTATATCCATCGTACGCACGGCTACAGAACAAGCTATACTTTCCAGTATAAGCTGATCTCGCATTGTATAGGATTTCCTTACAATGAGAGGTCAGTGTAAACTGGAATGTACAGCTTGATGTGTGTAGCCGTGTGTACAAGAGCCTAATATTAACAAATCGGTGCGAGAGTATTAATAACAACATACTTACAATTAAATATAACTAGCTGCGCCCCGCAGTTTCACCCGCGTAGACAGAAAAGTAGCCTATGCATTAATTCAGGGTATAAGCTATCAACATACCAAATTTCATCAAAATCAGTACAGCCGTTTGAGCGTGAAGAAGTAACAAACATGTACACACACAAACACTCGCAAACTTTCGCCTTTATAATATTAGTGTGATGATGATGTGATAGCGTAAGTGTGATAGTGTGATATGCCAACAGGGACTAAGCAAGTAAATAGTTGGTAGATAAAAGAGCTTGATGTGTCGATGGACTCCTCCATCAAAAGTTCTTACTACTATTGTAGCCATATCGTGATGCATCTTCTTAATCGTGTCGTTGTCTTATCAGTTTTTCAAATTTTTCTGGCCCAAAACTTCGCCGTTATTAGTGGCAACGCGCAACGCAGAGATCAAAAATACGTGGTGCTGATGACATAACGGGTATAAAACAGTAATTCTTTTTTCAGTTTCATTTCATTGAATAATCTGTGTTTGTTGATAAATTATAGTTTGGACCATTTTATTGTTTTTGACATCCAAAAACATGGCCGTCCGCTGCGTAGATGTGGTTCATTCACAAAAAAAAAATCTACTAAGAAATAAGAGCTTGTGGCTGGCAACATTACAATAGACCAAGGTCGTTCGTCCGAGCAAGAGCAACTCAAGCAAGCTATATCCTGGGTACGTTCTGTAACTAAACCACATTCAACTTTTAGGCGTTAAAAATGAAATATTAAAATGAAAATCAGCATTAAGAACCGTTTTAAAAGCGATTCATAATTTTTTTTCCTACAAAAGTTAATTTATATGATTTTCCACCCAATTATTTCCGTTAGTTTCAAATTTTTCAAAATGAGTTTGTTAAATTTAATTTTCGAACGGACTTGTCAACTAAAAGCGGGCGGGTGAGCGTGTTGATGAATGTTGTGTTGTTGTGTTTTTTATTACTTTAAGAAAACAAATCTTGATTATTATAAAGTGATTATTTACCAAAGAAAGCATCAAAGATGTCTTTTAGAAACGTTACGCTTTCACAGTCAACAAGGACCAGCATCTCGGGAAGTTATGGTAGAAAACTACAATACAGAAACTTACTCGAAGGCCTATCCACTGTAGGTAAGTAAACAGTTACTTGAATTGAAGACTTGGTATCAACTTATAATCAGTAAGGCCATACGATGGTTGTCCGGAAAATAACCGGAGTTACTGACTTAGCTAGCAGTGTCAGTGGGTCTGGCCATGTTTGTGAAGCACCGATGGCCGGTGGAGCAGGCTGTCCTGGAGAGCAGATCGCATATCGGCAAGCGTAGTGTGGGACCCCCAGCTAGATGGACCGACGACCTTAAAAATGTTGGCTGCTTATTTTTCCCCGCCGACGTCGCCAACACCTGTACGTCTGCAGGGCAGAGGCCGGCTACCGATGTATATTCATCACTGTTTTAGTCACATGTGTTTCGTCTTCCTCATCACATGCCCATACCAAGACAAACAATTTCCTTTCAACTTTTCTGTCACTGGCGCCACTTTCAAACATACTCATTTTTTACTTTATCCATTCTCGTCACTCCACACTTCCATCTCAACATTCTCGTCTCCACTGGATGCAATCTTTTTTCATCCGTCTTCTTCACTGCCCAGCATCCCGATCCATAAAGTGTGTTGATCTCATCAAACAAACTTTGCTTTATGCTTTAATAGGATGTGTCATAGGATGCATACCAAGCAAGACATCTAACTCAAACTCAAAACTCAAACTCAAACATGTATTTCAATTAAACTAATTACAGGCACTTTTGAATTGTCAAAGAGTCGGTCAGTAGGTCTGTTTGGGGTCAGCTCAACATGTCCTTTTTTTCCATTCTCTATTAGTCGTCATCTCGGTAGTCACCCCATTTCTAGCCATGTCATCATTCACACAGTCCATCCATTGTTTCTTTGGTCTAACAAGACATCTAACAAGCCATAAAAATTACTTAATGTCCTAATACATAGTGACAGATTGTAAGAAAAAAGAGACAAAAAAATTAAAAGTAAAGTGTGTTGTAATGTATAATATGTATGTTAATTACAGAAGATGAGGCTGGTAACAATGTGGAGTGTATGGAGAAGACGTCGCAAGCCGTAAAGGAGGCTAAGAACTTGCTTAATGAAGGAAGCAGTGATGAGAGAGCCAGACATCCAGGTAATCTATTTTTAGTATTTACTAAGTTATAAAAAAAATAAAACAACTTTATTGAGTTCAGAAACACGGTACAATAAAGAAAAAAAACTAGTATCAAATTATGTCTGCATAAACTTCAGAATTCTCATTTACTTAATCATTTACGTAATAAAAAGTATCCGATGTGTTAATCAAGGTTATAATCTATTTTTGTACCAAGTTTCATCCAAATCTGTTCAGCAGTTTTGTTTGATTGTGTAACAAACATGCAGAAATGGTGCAACAAACTCCCCAGCAACACCTAGAAAAGAAAGTAAGCGTAACGCAAAGAAAAAACACAAACACAAAATAGAACAAGTTGGGGGAAAATATGCATCGCTCAACATAATGCTGCGACACAGAGCCACCACGCTGATTTTCAGCCCTTGGCATGGTGACGTCAATGGCATTTGTCTGTTAAGTACACCTCTGACTGTCGGGGTTTACAGTTGTGATGATAAAGTTAACTCAATCAATCTTTCAGGTGAAAGCTACCTAGATTCCCGGGTGCTTCGCGCCGCCAGTGACGTCACTGTCCGATGTTCAGAAGCCGTTAGTGGAAACGTCAACACTTACGATAAGCATGAGCTGGCGCGCCATATGGTAAGTAATTAATGTCATAGTATTGTTACATAGACGCTAGCGCCAGCTGTTATCGAGTAGCAGAACTACACGATACGTCGATTTGTGTCAGTTTTCTAGAACATTCTAAACCCTTCCAGAATTTTCTAGATGGTTAAGTATCGTTTTGCAACATTCTAGAGCATTCCCGAAAGTACTAGAATGTTCTCGGATTATGTCCTCGAATATTATAGAGCTTACACTCGTCATGTAAATAGAGGGTTGCCAGAGAGTTTTAAATTCGGAAATGACCTAAGTAGGGCCTAGGTCATTTCTTAATTTAAAACAATTCGGAAATAAAATCGACTGGATCGCCTAGAACCTAGGCGATCCAGCCGATTTTATTTCCGAAGTATGCAATCACGCGGTAGCTACTTGAGCGATGCTACACGAACTTAGCTTCGTTCTCAGTGTGGTAAGTCGAGTCGAGCATAACGTACCAAAACCGGCCCGTCGAAGAAGGTCGGCACTTGCAAGCAATCTTTCTTCCGCCAATGGCGAATTTTGCGAGTTTGTTTCGGCTAATCTCCGAAACGGCTGGACCGATTTTGATAGAACTTTCACTGGGAGATAAAAATCAATCTGCCTAGCCTTTTCCCAACTATGTTGGGGTCGGCTTCCAGTCTAACCGGATGCAGCTGAATACCAGTATTTTACATGGAGCGACCGCCTATCTGACCTCCACAACCCAGTTACTGGGTAATACGATACTCCTTGGTAAGATTGGTTGTCAGACTTTCGGGCTTCTGACGACCCGTAACGACTGTCAAAGATCCACGAATAACAGCTGGGACCAACGGCTTAACGTGCTTTCCGAGGCACGGAGGAATCTCGGTATGTAAAGATCCCACCACCACCACCACACCATCCACCAACCGCCCATCCACTGACCAACCCCGGCAAGCGTAGCTTAACCTGACTTTCACTGGCTGATAGCTGATGTTATAAAGAGTAACTTAAGCTACTTTTATTTTAGAAAAAGAATTAGGGTTCAGTGCAAAACAATTAAAACCTATGAAATTGTGAATAAAAAACGCGGGCGGGCGATGCAATGCGGCGTCGGGGACGAGAGAGTTTAATTAAAATATGGCTGTTATTTTAGTTTAAGTATCTATAATAATAATATTATCTTCAGGTTATTTATCTTACGACTTCCTACCGAACGATGTCGCGGGGCACAGCTAGTTGTTTTATAAACCATTTATTTATTTAAATAAATAAATAACATTAACAAACACAAAAGTTAAAAATTATTTTTTTATAAAGTTTAAAAGAAATAATTGCATTGCTTTTTATTGTATAAAAGATAGTCTATTTTCATAGACCAATTTGTACATCTAAACCGTCACATTCCAGGCCGAGAACCCAGACTTCTGGAACTTCATGTTTCCCGCAGAGGTCCCCGTGGTCGCGACTGTGTTCGGCACGTTCACGCCCGTGCAGCAGCGGCCGGTGCGCGTGCGCAAGCAGGTCGAGAGGCAACAGCAGGCGCAACTGAAGGAACCCGAGAATGTTGAGAAGTTAGTACTGCTACCCTCCGTTTGCAATTTAGTTTCTAAACATGTAATGCAATGTGTTTTGGAATGGAATGTGGAAAAATCACTGTCAATCTGCCTAGCCTTTTCCCAAAGATGTTGGGGTCGGCTTCCAATCTAACCGGATGCAGCTGAATACCCGTATTTTACATGGAGCGCCTGCCTATCTGACTTCCACAACCCAGTAGTAAGGATTTTTGTAATGCGTTACCGCGACCAGCCCCAATCTGCTTTAGTTCAAAATCAAAATTCATTTATTCAAACTATGCTAAGAATCAGCACTTTTCGAACTTTAAAATGACAGTCAGACAGTCCCCCGGCACGCTCGCCCTTCACCACTTTCCACTTCAGGCTTTAGCTGGGAAGAAAAAGTAGCGCAACAAACTACTTGAACTTGATTCTATACAATAGTAGGTACTTACGCAAAATAATTTACATTACGCAACACAAACCATTAAATTAAATTATTTGCCATTATGTCAGCTAGCATACGCCAATATACTGTACGAGCTGGGGTTCGGGATAAATAAATTTATGGCAGTTTACACATTCTATTTATGCCGAGTGTAAGCTCTAGAAAGTTCGAGGACATAATTCGAGAACATTCTAGTACTTACAGGAATGATCTAGAATGTTGCAAAACGACACATAACCATCAAGAAAATTCTGGAAGGGTTTAGAATGTTCTAGAAACATCTTCCACGAATCGATGCCTTTATAATTAGTTTTATTTATTTATTTGGATATAATATGTACTTTGTTGTGAACAGACGTGTCGAACATTTTATTATACATGGATCAAAAACTGCGGATAAGTACCTTATGCCGAAAAGTTAGTCACGGCACATCGCAGATGGCCGTTCAATACCAGTCCCTTAAGATGAGAGCCGTCCAGGCCCACTCCACCGTCCAAACACTCCAAGACCAGGTTGATCTGTCGCAGCAACTACAAGACCTTAAGCTGTCAATTAGAGCTACACCTAAACCAGTTACGGGAACTTCATTTGCTGACATGGTTAAAAAAGGTACCAACAATTTCATTCAGCCCATAAATTTTAGCTCTGTGGCCATATACCCTAACGACAAACTGAAGTCGAGTGAGGAGACAAAAACACTTGTCCAAAAAATTATATGCCCCGAGAAAATGAAACTTCAGGTAAGGGGACTACGTAAGACGAAAAATGGCGGTGTCATTATCAGCACTGAAACAAAGGACGATATTGAGAAGGTGAAAAAATCGATGCAGTTGGCAAATACAGGCCTTACAGTAGACGAGCCCCCAAAAAGGAAGCCTAGAGTAGTAATTATCGGAGTGCCCTCATCCATGCAAGAGATGGAAGTTTTTACTTGTTTGTTCCACCAGAATCTGACCGAGACCCTTCAGGATTGCAGCCTCGAGTCCTTTTTAAGCTCCATTAAGTTAAGCCATAAGTCAGGTAAGAAGGACGCTGAAAATTGCAATTATATAATAGAGGTATCCGCAGACATACGCAAAGCCCTGATATCTAAAGACAGAGTGTTTATAGATTGGTCCTCATGCCCTGTGAGAGACTTTACTCTAGTCACACGCTGTTATAAGTGCCAACAGTACGGACATGCGGCGAAATCTTGCCGGGAGACCACCTATACCTGTGGTCACTGTGGTGATCAAGACCACTCCATTAAAGAATGCACAAAGAAGGCTGAAGAACCAAAATGCGCTACTTGCTTGCGCTTCAAAAAACCGAGCAATCACAAGACAAGCGCTGCTGACTGCCCAGCGAAAATAATGGCTGAAAAGAGGTACATAAATTCTGTTAATTATGGAGGCGCCTAAGAGCGCCGCTAATTACGTATTTTTTTGGTCCTTGTTATTGTTTTTATAGGTAGCTATAATTATGATTAATAATTTAATTAGTGACATAGATAATTTCTCTGTATCTGAATCCCATGTTTGTGACGTTGAACACTGTAAGCAATATCTCTCCTCCCACACTAGTCCACTAACCATACTAACCCAAAATATTCGCAGTATTTTTAAGAATTTCGACAACTTTAGCATTTTTCTTCAACGTCTAGACATAAACTGTGACGTTATTGTCTTAACCGAATGCTGGCTTTCCAAACAATATAACACACCACTAATTCCGGGTTACAATATGTACAAAAGTAATATCAACTACAATCAGAACGATGGGGTGATTGTTTATGCAAAGAATCATCTCAATGTGTCTGTCGAGGAACCTAATAATATGCATGACTGTAATAGATTGTTAATTAAAATAGGGTCAGATTTGGCGATACTTGCCTTGTATCGACCCCCCTCTTTTAGAAATATAAACTGTTTCACAGACTCTCTAAACGACACCTTGCAGAACCTATCATCTTTCAAAAATACCATTTTAATTGGAGATATTAACATTAATATTATTCCAGAAAGTGCTGACGCATCCGCTGGGGAATACCTTAACCTATGCGCATTCCATGGTTTGCTTCCCGCTCACACGCTTCCTACACATCAAAGTGGCTCCTGTTTGGACCATATAATGCTCAAGTCGAATTTCCCTGCACAAACCCTTGTAACTAATTCAACCATAATCGATCACCGTGCTGCCCTACTTATTTTAAATTGTAAATTACCGAAAGTAGTCACTCGCACCTTTTCTAGTCTAATTATAAATAAACTTGAAGAAGACTTACGTAATATCGACTTTGACCCAGTCTACTTTTCCGCTGATCCGCAGTTTTGTATGTTGTACCTAATCAAAAATGTACAACATGCAATTCAGAAAAACACGGTCATAACTCGGCTAAATAATAAAAACTACAACATAAAACCATGGGTCACGACCGGTCTCATTCGCTGTATGAAAAATAGAGATAAATTGCATATGAAAGCCAAGTCTAATCCAGATAATTTAGTTTTGCAACAATCATATAAACGATATCGTAACTTTTGTAATGATCTTATAAAAAAAGTAAAAAGCAACTATGATAAAATCGCACTAGAAAAGGCTGGTACTAGTAGTAAAAAAATTTGGAAATTTATTAAAAGTGTAACTTATAACTCAAAACAAAATCAGTCATCTTCAGGTTTATTACAAGCACACTCGTCACAGTTAACATCTGCCAACATTGCAAATAGTTTTTTTGCTAATGTTGGAAAATGTTTGGCTGGAAAAATACAGGGCCAATCACAATATTTAACAAGCACACCATTTACATGTAGTACTATTTTATCATCCTTTGCGTTGCTAGACACTGACGAGACTGAAGTAGAAACGATAATTATGAGTTTAAAGGACGACTGTGCGGTTGGGTGGGATGGCATATCAAATAAAATTATTAAACAGTTCCGGCACATTTTGGTACCGCCATTAACTTATATTTTCCAAAAAAGTTTATCTACAGGTATTTTTCCCGAATGCCTAAAAAAAGCGGTTGTTGTCCCTGTTTATAAATCAGGCAGTAAAGATCAAGTCACAAATTATAGACCTATTTCCTTACTGCCTTCTTTGTCTAAAATATTAGAAAAAATTATAAATAAAAGGCTTTACAAATACTTGGAGGATAAGCTAATTTTATCTAAACGGCAGTTTGGATTTAGGCCTAAAATGGCAACAGACGATGCTGTCCACCATTTGACTGACTTTCTAGCACAAGAGCTTGATAAAGGTAACCACACAGTAGGAATCTTCCTGGACCTTGCCAAAGCTTTTGACTCAGTTTCTATTCCTATTCTGCTGCGCAAGCTTGAAGCCATAGGTATCAGAGGCACCCAGCTGAAACTATTTAAGAGCTATCTAGAAGACCGTACCCAGTGTGTAAGGATTGGTAATGTACTCAGCGATGATGAAAAAAACACGTCCTTCGGAGTTCCCCAAGGAAGTATTTTAGGGCCCACCCTATTTTTGATTTACATAAACGATCTTTGTAATCTAAATCTAAATCACGGCCAAATTGTTTCTTACGCTGACGACACTGCCCTTCTTTTTTCGGCTGACTCAGAAGAAAATGTCTACAAGCTTGCGCAAGACGGGTTCAATGTTGTTAATAAATGGCTTCAACATAATTCACTAACATTAAATGCTGACAAGACAAATTATATTAAGTTTTCAATGAGCAAGCAAACAGTAACTAAGACCACAACATTATATGCCCATTATTGCGCCATTCCAGCAGACGCACAATGTGTTTGCCCCGAAATTAAAATGACTAGTATAACAAAGTATCTTGGTGTTATAATAGATGAAACACTTTCGTTCAAACAACATGTAGAAGCTTTAAATAATAGAATTCGCAAGTTGATATTTGTTTTTAAAAAGTTACGGTCTATTGCTGACCCAAAAATAGTTAGACAAGTTTACTTTGCTCTATGTCAATCAATATTAACTTACTGCATTACCACATGGGGTGGAGCGGGTAAAACAAGGTTACTAACCATCGAGAGAGCTCAGAGGGCGATTCTCAAAGTGTCTACATTCCGACCTTTCCTTTTTCCTACCAACCTCCTATACAAATCTTGTGATGTATTAACAGTTAGGCAACTATTTATAATGGGCATTGTATTAAAACAACACACAGCTCTACCCTACAGCCAGTGGCGT